>OY731406.1:1894528-3094528 GCA_963425845.1 Sphenostylis stenocarpa | reverse complement strand
GATAGTGGGGGGAGAGCCCTATGTATTAAATTTAAGTCATTTTACTAGACAGAGGGCAGTGACATAATTTCTTAATTTAATCATAGCAATCCATCTTGAATGCGACTCAGATTAGCCAATTCCAAAATTAGTATAGTGACGTAACATACAGCTTCAGCCGCCATACCAAGTAGGAAATATGCAAACAACTTCTGACATACTTATCAGGTTCTAATCAAGAAGTATTCTGAATTTAAGGCACATTCAACATTAATAATCTAATCATATCTCAAAGACAAAATCATGATAGCTTAAAATCACGTTAAGTCCTCAATTATGCTACACAAAATAGTTCTTTATAAACATTTCTGGTACATGTCATCACGGCAATCAAACTCTAGGATTAACTCACAAACTCGAACAAGTTTACAAGTTTGCTCAATGGATATGAGTCAACTCATTTGTAAACTCGTTTTTTTGTAGTAGACTCAATAGACTTAGGGTAGACTCAGGGTGGACTCTGTTAATTTGGAGATGATGTCATTAGAGGATTAAAGACAGAAACTTGAAGACATTTGTCCATTTATTTAATTGTTGTGACTTTAAGGGCTTTTGTTTTGATGGTGTATGAACTTATTTTAGTGTAGTTTGAACTTATACAGTAGTCATGCAGTACTAAACTTAGTTATTTTAGAATTGTGAAATTATTGATTACCATCTTGCATGGTGTTGAGATGCAGCTCCTACAAGTTAACAAAAATACTCAAATTTCATAAACCATGCAAATCATAGTTAATCGCAACAATTAACAAAGGTTCTGCTACTACACCTCTGGTATTTGAATTGCAAAAAAAACAATTACAATTGTAAAGAGACAATGATTCACTTTGGCAAGATAAGGGTATAACTGCCATGCCATGCCAGGTCATAGAAGTGGAGGAATTTCCTATCTGTAACATTCTAGAGAGTTGCCATTTAAGTGGCCACTATTGAGTATTGATGGTGGTTTTAATCTCCTTAGAAAATGAAAATGACACATTTCCCTTTAAACTACTGTAACACTTATTTTGCAACTACTGTAACTTTATTTGAAACATTTCCTCTGTCAATCTGTGTTTACTCTAAATGCTCTCTAAACTTAAAAAAGAGAACTCACATGAAACAAAATACTCCCAGTTTACATTAAACCCTTTCATTGCTAAAAATCAAACTAATTGTAAATTATCAACAAAATGACAGCAAAAAACTACTAATAAGCAAGCATCCTGCAGTAGGGCTTAAATCTCAAAACACAATTAGCAGTGGCAAAGCTAGAATTGAACTTTCAAGGGGACCAGGGACAAAGCTATAACAATTTGTATTTGTGAGAATACATGAAGAAAGACCTTAGTAAGAGAAGTGCTTTGATTATAAGTTTTCAACCAAATCCATATTTGATAAAAGTACAATAAAAACAGAAACAAAACATAACAAAGAACAGTATCAGAGTAAAAAATTTAATATATACATGGTAGTTGAATCAGGATTCAAGTAATGAATCAGAGGGCTCATAATTGGAGCGTACATTCATGATTAATAATAAAACATCGCATTTGCAAATTAAGAAAGACATATTTTAGCACATATTCATGAATTCGGTTAAAATTTGTTATAATAGAATAATATTAAAATTCAAAATAAATACTCACCTGACAATTTATAATAAATATTGCACTATTACATTAATTATACATTAATTATATATTAATTAAATATTTGTATTTGAAAAACAGTAACAAAGTTTACTATATTTTATATAGACTTAATGATAAAAAGATAGTAAACAGTAGTTGAAATAAAAAATTATCACCTTTAAATATTTTCTATTTTGTACAAGACATTTGACAATATTTAAATATCTAGTAAACAGATAAAAGTTAAATTTGGTGGTTCAAAGTTGAACCACAGTATGTCTTGCAATTAAGTAAAAGGAAATACAATACACTATCATATAGGCTTAGGGTTGCAAATAGGGCGTCTCTCTATCCTATCACACTAGAAGCAGCTGCAGCCATCAGCAGAATAGAAGTTAGAACTGTGGAGCAGTGCAATATACCCACTCTGACTGCCCTTTTCATAACCGCTCCAGCAAGGGGCGATGGGCATTGGAGGAGTGGCCAGGCGCCACAAACTCTTGTCAGACCTCACAGAACCTATACAAGCCTCAATATTAGCAATTTGTGCCTGATTTATGGTGTGATCCAAGCACCAAAATGATTTGCTTACAAGATCATATTGCTAGCTGCTGAAATGGTATTCAATTGGACATATGGTATCACAAATTATGGATATGGATAACCATGACTATATATATCTTATGTTAGAGAGCTGAGAAACACTATAGGCTTTGAAGAACCAGTAAATAACAACTAACACAATTTATCTCTAAAATGCTGCCAATTTATTACATGCATTAAGGGAAAAGGGTACCCTCTGCTCTGCTCTTGATAGAACATGCGTCAATACATTACTAACATAACTAATTTAATAATCATAAATACAACTCATTAGTGGCTGAACAATAACATAATTTTTTAACCATAGTCCTGTTGACAATACAACTTTATCTTGTAAGGCTATGCATTAAAAATATAAGTAGAAAATAAAATAGGCATTTTATTATCGATAAGTAGTTATGTACCAAATATGGATGGATCATGTTCTTGAAATTGCTACTGATGAATAAAAACTAGAACTTACATAAACCTGAGATTACGATTCTCACCTTGGCTAGTCTCAGAGAAGACACACATAGGAACAAAGTCTTTAAACATATTCAATGAATAAGTTTTTGGCATATTTACAGCTTCAGAGCCAGCCATCTCCATTGTAAACTGTCATAATCAAGGAGCTATAAAATCAATATCTCACATGAAGACAAGCAACAAATATTAATCAGAACAGAAGCTCTTATCTTTATTGTGACAAATCTAGAAGCAGAATCTTCATTCATCTTGTGCAGTCAAAAAAATTGGGAAAATAGTACAAAAATATCAAATAAGCAATATTAAAATACAGAATTTATTTGCTTTAAAATCACTTGTCACGTGGTGGAACCCATTATTAAAAGGAAAAAAAATGAATGGATTTGCAAATCATATTCCACATTTGGAATAACTTAAAAATGAATAGAATTCATTTTAATTAAATAACTTACTCCATTGCCCTTACTTAGAATATGTAAAATAGGTAAATTAATAAGAAAAAATTTGTCCGGTCTTACTATTAAAATCAAAGTAAACCCATACAAATTTGTAGATTTCAAATATACACCATAGTCAACCAATAGCATCAATCTCTGATTATACATATATACCATATATTACCACATTAAATAAATGGTACGCAAGGGGTATACTTGGTTGGTACACTGGGGCATGCTTGTGGTGAAACTCCAAGTTTCCAAAAAGATAAGTTTATATGCACTGACGGATCTTAACCATTGATCTTGAGGGACCAAATAATATATTATTAATAAATAATAAATAAATATAAAAGGAAGAATGAAGATGAAATGGTAAAAAGATAAAATTGTAGATATATACTTAAATATATTAAATGATCATTAAGTTTGAAGAGAACAAAATTATAAATTACATGAGAGTTACAAAACTGAGGAGAGACTCAGAGGATAAAATTGTAAATATACACGTAAATATATTAAATGTTTATTAAGTTTGAGGGGGCCAAAATCATAAATTATATGAGAGTTACAAAACTTTAGGAGGGTCACGATCCCCCTCAACTCCCAAGAAGATCCACCACTTTATATGCACACTCTCTAAATGGAGCAGAAATGCAGGTAAACTCATTTTCAGGTGAAATTGTGTAAACTCGCTTTGCATTGGTCAATCTCACAAGTTCTACGTGAGGTGTGCAAGTCCTTTAAGGCTCCCCTTTCAGAGAAAAACCGCAACCTTTTGTGCTGTTTGGAGGCACAATAAAGACTGAGTTTCAGGAGTGTTAAGGCTCATGCGAAATATGTTCCAAAGATGCTGGTCCAAGGCACAATTCTCTCTGTTCTTGCCTTTCCTTTATTTGTCTGATCTGATTATCTCATTTTAGGATAATGGGTGTCTACGTCAAATCTAGCAGGTGAAACAAAAAATTAGTCACAATTACTCATTTGGCCAGTTGATTAGAGGAGGCAAATTAGTTATAGAGAAAGAGTATGACAGGGGGAAGGCATAAGAGGTGGGCAGAGTGAGAGTCACCTCTTCTTTAAGAAGCATTAGTTTTAGGATTAGAGGGGTCATCTTCTGTAATAGTTTTGTTTTAACAATCAATAGTACTGTTGTGTTTCTATTGAATCTGGTTCCTATCATCTTTTCACGTCTGTTTGCAGGTGTAATTCTGTTCTCTCCTTTCAACTGTATGTCTGCTTTCATTGTATCTGTTTCTCCCTGGTCTCCTGTTTTCATCTGATCCTAGGCTTGATTCCGTAAAAGCTTCTGTTCAGATAAATGCCAAATACCTCATTCATCTATTCCCTGGTTTGATTTATGCAAATATTCATGTGCTCCATTCATTTTTATCTGTTATTCCAAACCCTAATCTCTGATATCATAATATGTCTGTTTCACTGAACAACTCTTCATTCGAATGTTTGTTTTGGCTTCATACAATTTTTACCCCCAAAATTCATAGAAAATATTCCCTTCGAGTTCTTTCACCTCCAATCTTGCTCGTTGCCTTTTCATTGAATAAACTTTGAGTTCTGTATAACATATTATAATGTGTTGTGTTCTATATGAGTTAAAAGGATTTATGTTTATACATAAGTTATTTATAGATTTTAGGTGAACTCTAGCAAGTTTATGAATAGTCTAAAGAAAATTTCACAAGTTCATGTAGACTGACAAGTTTGATAGCCTTGCACTTGGGACTCTAAACTTATCCCAATGCAGATACTAACTGTGCCGTGGAAAGAGCTCGCTATGTTGAGAGTACAAATTTAAGGAATAAAAAACCCAGTATAACAAGGCAGAGGTAATCATGTCCTCACGTCTCCATCAGTAATGAAATGGGACAAAATCTGTTCCCACCAACAATCCTGATTTCCAATCTCTACCCATTACCTGTCTCAAATACCCACTCCACCACCATGCATAGTCTATCCAAGTTCCATACATCATTTCCCGGGAATTGGTAGGAAAATGAACCACAAGGGGGAAACCAACTACCTAACATTCAACGTTTTAGAAAAAAAGAATCCGCAACAAAAAAGAACTGCGGCCACAACGCCATTAATGAGTTCATCGCGACCACCATTCAAGGTTTTCCATAATATAAAAGGATCACAACAAAATAAAACCCCCCAACCAAACTTCAAAACCTTGGTAACATAGACAGAAAAACAAATCAATTCCCATTTGATGACCTTACCGATCATATCAATTCCAAGAATAAGTAGTTTTAAGCACATCTTTGAAGTAGTTTTTGGTCAAACACACCGTAGTAAAAAGTTAAAGTAGCTGTTATTAATTGTATATTTCCGAAATTGCATACAGCATAAGATTTTGAGAAATTTAAGACGGTAGATCGATAACCAACAAACTTAAAGTTTAAAATCCTAATGAGCGATGCAGTATCCAACTTAGATTCGATATCAATTTGAATAGCATCGAACATATGGCAATCCTTCAGATAACAAGAACAAAAGAAAATCACATAAATCTAAGGGCGTAAAAGAGAAGAAGATGGAGAACCTGCACTGCAGAGGGATCATCCTCAGGGTGGAGGGGATCGAGGGAGAGCACGACCTTAGCGAGAGGTTGGGAAGGAGGATGAGTCTGCCATGACTTGGCCACCACCAAAGGGCATTTCATCAACCACACAGATCTCTCAGCCTTCGAAGTCTCCAAGTTCGAGCTGCTACTCCCACTGTAACCATTTTCTTCATCCATCTCTCTCTCTGGTTTCTCGCAGCAGCAAAAATCAATTACAGAGTCACTTCTTGTCTGAAAACCGACACCACCCAAGTCAATTATATTTGACCTCGAGACCACCTCAGAATAAAATTACAGAGCCACTTCTTGGGCCAATATACAATAAATAGTATATAGGCCCTTACATTACGTTATTGGGCTGAACATCAGTACAGCCTCTACATGGGCTGAGTATCAGTATAGACTCATCTTGGGCCAAAAATAAAACCATTTGAACCTGAAGTATCGGCCCATAAACATCAAACAATATCTTGTTTTGTATGCTATCCAAAAAAATCTCGTCCAGTATTTAAAGAGCACAACAGAAAAAAATATCAACTACCAATGAAGTTTTTTTGTATGCTTATTGATTATATTAAAATTAAACTCTTAGCATAAATATTAATTTTATATTGTAATAGATTATTATTTTGAACTTTTTTGAACCGTTTGGTATTTTTTTAAAATAAAATTAATTGAGAAATGAAGATAAAAATAATAGATTAAAAATATACAAGTACCAGAAAAAAAGTCAAATATACACATACACATCATATAAAAGAACAATAGTTTGAAATAGCCAGTAGAAAAAAGAGTTGTCAAAACAAATTTAAATTTAAATTATAAAATATATTGAAAGAAATAAAAATATATTTAATATTAAAATAAGATATATGTATTAATTAGAGTTATAACTCTTAAAAGGGTTTAACAATATTCTTTAAAATGTTATGATTGAAAGGTAACTCCGAAAATTTTATTGTTCAATATGTTTAAGCTAATTGATATAAAGAAAAAAAATGTAGTATCCAACTAAATAAAAAATATTCTTAAGATTTGTTTTTGTTCAAGGAGTGAGGTAATTTTTCTTGCATTAACTATTTCATTTTGTTATGTTTTATTCTTATTAAATATAAGTTTTTCTCTTGACAGATATAATGATGTTTATTGTCTCTAAATAATTATTATATGTTTTGGGGTAAAAATATATTATGGCAGCATTCTAAGGAAAGAAAACAAATAAATATAAATAAATTTTTCACTCTAAATAATACTTACAAAATAAAGAAGTGTGGACAGAAACATGTAACTAGTTTATGTAATAACGAAAACATGCATCTAGTAATCCCGAATTTATATTTTACTTTACTTCGCACGTTACTGAGGTTTCGATGTTATTATTTAATTTAATTTTTTTTTAATATAATAGATATCTTCCATAAGAGTATCTATTTGAGTTAGCTAAAGTTATTATAAGTGACAAAACTTTATTTCTAAATATTTAATAAATCGTGCACATGAAAGTTAAAATCCTAAACCACTTGTTAAACTAAAATAACTTCAAATCAATAGAGTAAGTGACGGTTGTTTAACTTTAGTAGGTCCAAAAAATGAATTATTGTTTTTAACTGTCAGTAAGATATATGAAAATATGAAACATGAAAAATTAAATAATTTTATTTAAATGGTTTTTTATATTTAAAATTTTTTAAAACCTTTATATCTATCTTTATTGATAAAGTTAAACCTTATCCACAAAAATGGTTTCAAACTAAACCTTAACCTTCCCTAGTTCGACAAGTTTAATCAAACATAGGTTTTGATGTCAGAACATGCAACATGAATTGCAAGATTCCATAACGTTTTGGATTATCACGATAGCTTCCCTGGTCTCTCTACTCGAGACCATCATGCAATTTGAACATAACTCAAAGAATGAATTTTGACGTATCATTTAAAGTATTTTTTCATAAATTTAAAATAAGAAAAAACAGCTATATTTTTATCAATAAACATTTTAAATAAATATAAAAAATATTATTTTAATGAGAGTACATGAGAAAGATAGGAAAATAATATGTATCATTCAGTTAAATACTTATGATGTTTATATATCTATGCACCTACCTATATTATTATCAATTATGATTAAACTAAAATAAAATATTATAGGTTAATTTTTCAAAGTCCAAATATATAATAATTTTCGTTGGGGTTATTTCATAAATAATAATATTCAGTGTTGATCATATATAGGAAAATAATGTAAAAGAAGAAAAGAATCAAAGTTAGATATTTATTATGAGTTTTGTGTTATTTGTCATGTGTAATCTTGAAAATATAGGAGGAAAAGAGAAAAGGTGAAGGGGGATAAGTGGGCCCGGAACTTGTGGGCTAAGAAGAATCTTTATCTAAACTCAAACAATAGAGGGGCACGTTGCGACATTGCATTGGTTACATCTACAATAATCTGGTAAGGGTGCTTAAAATTCCCGAGAGGTCAAACTATTCATTGTTCTTTCTCAGCTTTCTCTTCCTCCAATGGCTACTCCCTCGCTCTGCTTCGTCTTCAGTCTCCTTTTTTTCTCCGCCACCGTAGCACCCGCCGAACGGATCGATCGTGAAGATGACCTTCTGATCCGTCAAGTGGTGTCGGACGCGGATGACCACCTGCTTAACTCTGAGCACCACTTCTCCGTCTTCAAGAGCAAGTTCGCCAAGACCTACGCCACGCAGGAGGAGCACGACTACCGCTTCAGCGTCTTCAAGAACAACTTACTCCGAGCGAAGTCGCACCAGAAGCTGGACCCCTCCGCCGTCCACGGCGTCACAAGGTTTTCCGATCTCACACCGGCGGAGTTCCGCCGCCAGTTTCTGGGCCTGAGGCCGCTCCGTCTTCCCTCCGATGCTCAGAAGGCTCCGATTCTGCCGACCAACGACCTCCCTAGCGATTTCGATTGGCGCGACCATGGAGCCGTAACTGGCGTCAAGAATCAAGGTTCGTGCGGATCGTGTTGGTCGTTTAGCGCCGTGGGAGCGTTGGAAGGTGCTCATTTTCTTTCGACCGGTGAGCTCGTGAGCCTTAGCGAACAACAACTCGTGGATTGTGATCACGAGGTTAGTCTTTATTATTTACAGGAAGTATTGTCTCCTCTTTTTACCATTTTGTCCTTCATACAGTTGCATATAACTTGATTCGACCATAGTTGTGATATATTGAAACATGATGGACCGATCAGGGGAATATTTTTTGATAATTTGAACACAGGTTGGATAGATAGGAAAATAATAAAATTGACCACCTCCGTGGTGGTCTGGTTTGTATTTTGCAAAAACATTGTGAATTAATTATGTGTCCACAACTTTATCAGTGTGATCCGGAAGAGCGTGGAGCATGTGACTCTGGTTGTAACGGTGGGTTGATGACCACCGCATTTGAGTACTCACTCAAGGCTGGTGGAGTAATGCGAGAAAAGGATTATCCTTACACTGGAAGAGACCGTGGACCCTGCAAATTTGACAAGAGCAAAATCGCTGCTTCTGTAGCTAATTTCAGCGTGGTTTCCCTGAACGAAGAACAAATTGCTGCTAATCTGGTGAAGAATGGTCCTCTTGCAGGTGACCTATTTTTTTTCCTCACTCCCTAATATTTCTAATCCCTTCCGTAGAAGGAAATGATAAAATATCTGCAGGATTGTTTAACTTCTTTGATCGTTCCCAGCCCCAGGAATTAGATATATTGAATCCCTGATATTTCCTCACTCTCTAATACTGGCTTTTGCTTTTCATTGCGCAGTTGGTATCAATGCAGTTTTTATGCAGACATATATTGGTGGCGTCTCATGCCCATACATCTGTGGCAAGCATTTGGATCATGGAGTTCTTCTGGTGGGCTATGGTGCTGGTGCTTATGCACCAATTCGGTTCAAGGAAAAGCCTTACTGGATCATAAAGAATTCATGGGGGGAGAACTGGGGAGAAAACGGATATTACAAGATCTGCAGAGGTCACAATGTATGTGGGGTGGACTCTATGGTCTCAACTGTAGCTGCGGTACATATTTCTAACCATTAAATATAAGGATGCCTAAACGTGGTAGCGGGTCACATATAGCGTGTATGTAAATAATTTGGATGATGTAATGTTATGGAGGAGGAAACTGCGAATACCATGTTTATGTTTTACTTTATTATGTAATTCTGTGCTAGCTTGTCTAGCTACAAAACATTACTCACCGTTATCGATTGTTATTGCACGTAATCTGGATTTAATGAATGTGTGTCACCACAGTTAACTTGCTACATTCCAATATCTTGCAGTAAGTAAATTGAACGTCTCCTGAAGTCAGTTATAAATGGTCTATTACAGTAATTTATATTGTTAATATGGTCTCTTAACAGTAAGAATTAACAAGTCAACACAACTACTTCAAATAATTGATTTTCAAAATCACTTTACACTGTACACTTGATTGTGCAGGGCGTATCAATTAGAAAATCATCTGGTATTTCGCACCTTACAGCTCATCCTCATCCGTGAGTAATGTAAATGAAAACGGCAAGAACTTGTAACCATCTCCCTCGTAAAACTTGTTCTGGAACTCTACCCAGTGAAGTCTCAAAGCATGCAAGAAAGCACTTAGAGTTTCCATTAACAGTAACACACCAACAGTTGCACAGATAAAAACAAAAATGCCAATAATGAGGACAATAGTGTTATTGTACCTGCATGGGTCACGGAAACATACGGGATTAGTGCATCAAAAAACCTTCTTAATGGCCCGCCACTTTTTCATGGCACAACTAAAGAACTTACCCCCAGGCCAGGAGCAGAACTTTGTCATAGAAAACACTTGACAGCTCCGAATGAGCTAAGCTAAACAAAACCAAAAACCAAGGAAAGAATTATTATATTGAAAGGATATGATTTATTTAAAGTAGAACGGTTTACAATAAAGGGTTGGGCTAAAAGTGTCTTCATTGTTGAGGAACATCAAATGCTAAATGCTAATTATTAATTAAACAAATAATTGAAGCATTGTTTAATACTACATTCATAGACATTTTCAAATGAAAATTCTAACTTTTAATTCAGCATTTTATAATACACTAGTGTCTTCTGTTAGATTCAACTTCATATGGAAGAAGTGTTGTTGCCATTTATTATATTTCCAATATATTAAATATTTTCCTATCTACTAAAACTTGTTTCTATCTTTACAGGACAGTAGTCACTAAATATCTGAAATAAAATGGTATGAAAATCTTGTAGAACAAGTAGTTGCAACTATTGCGTGGACGACAATAAAACCGTATCAGTTTTTGTCATTTAACTACCCTGATTATAATTTACAAGCAACCAACCCTTGATATGACAGAAAAAGGGTTGGATCCTGAGAATTGCTGATGCAATTCAAAGGACAAGAAATTAGTGTCGAGGTTTATTCATAAAGCTATTGATAATTTTGTTATCAAATCAATAGCACATTGATGTGGACCTAACCGAGGCATGTGGGTTTACTGGCTGGTAAGTTACTAGATATAGGTTTTACTGTCTTTCATGGTTTCTTCCACGATACAATTTTGCTAAATCAGCAACTGGTCAGCCACAAATGGTTCGATCCAATCCAACCTAGGGGCGATGCATTCAATTCACGAGGACACTGATCTGTGTAATCATAAGATGATGGTTTCGTATATTACTCCTTCGAATACCAAAGTCATTTTGTGTGAGGTTTCTTCCATTCTTAAGGAGTTAACAGGAATCCAAAGCCCATTGGACCGACCTTATTCAAAGTTCTTGCCATCTACGAGTTACAAGTTTATAAAAAAGCCCAAATTCCATGTCCATGTTGAATTTCGAATCACTGTAACAGAATTTCACATACTAGAATCATAGGCTTTTAACTGCAAAAAACAGAAACTGGATAGAGTATATTGTGCAAGAAAAATATCTCATTCACCCCACAATAACCAATGATAGATGCAGTGCTTTTATACAAAAGAAGATAGAAGAGAAAAAAATAAAGTTATATCAGAAAAACTAACAGATAAAGTGTTTTTAACTGATATAACGGTACAAAACAGTTTGTTATATTTGGCTTAACAATAAGCACTAACACTCCTCCTTAAGCCAAAAGGATTCAGCTAACACTCCTAACACCTATTAACTTTCTTAAATGGTAGAACCTCTCACGCTTCAATGATTTCGTGAATATATTTGTCAGCTGACTTTCTGAACAGCAATAATCAACCTCCAATCTTCCATTGTTAACTTGGTCCTTATATAGTGAAATTTGGTCTCAATGTATTTGCTTCTCCTGTGAGAAACAGGATGATGTGCCAAGTTGATAGCAGACTTATTATCAACCAGTAACTTCACCTTTACACTTAATTCAATGTCCAACTCCTTTATCAGAGAACACAATCAGGCTACTTGGCATGAAACTTCACAAGCTGCTACATATTCAGCTTCACAGGAGGACAAAACCACTACAGATTCTTTCCTTGAACTCCATGAAACTGATGCTCCATTCAGAAAGAAGATATAACCCGCTGTGCTCCTTAGGTCAAACTTGTCACCACACCAGTCAACGTCTGAGTAGGCTACCAACTTCAGATCTTTATTCCGCTTTTTCTTAGGTAGGAGAACACCAATATTAGATGTTCCTCTGACATATCTCAGAACACGCTTAGCTGCGTTCATATGTGATACTCTCGGGTGCTCCATATATTTGCTGATCAAACCCACACTAAAGCTCAAATCCAGACAAGTATTACACAAATACCTCAAACTCCCTACTATACTCCTGTAAGCTGTGGGATCAACTGCTTCCTCATCTGATTCTTTCTCAAGTTTCAATCCAACCTCTGCTGGAGTGGCCGCAAAGTTGCTTCTGCTCATGTCAAACTTCTTCCGTAGATCATTCATATATCTGGACTGGTGCATCAACATCCCATCTTCTGTTTTCGTAAATTCAATGCCAAGAAAGTAACTCAACCTTCCTAAATCACTAATCTCAAATTCTGTTAACATTTGCAATTTGAACTTAGAGATAAGTTCTTCGTTGCTTCCAGTGACTAAAAGGTCATCCACATATTGGCACACGATCAACTTCTCTGTCTGATTCACTTTGAATTTACATTGCTGCATGTATACTCCATGCTCAGACTTGCACTTTTGGAATCCTGCTTTGCTCATAAACGAATCAATTCTTTGATTCCAGGCCCTTGGAGCCTGTTTGAGACCATAGAGCGCCTTCTTTAATTTGCATACATGCTCAGGTTTCATATTGTTTTCAAAACCTTGTAGCTGAACTACATACACTTCTTCTTCTAACTTTCCATTTAGAAAGGCCGATTTAACGTCTTGATATAATGGCCAATTATCAGCGATTGAAGTTACCAACCTTATTGTTTCTGTTCTTGTAATTGGGGCATAGACCTCACCATAATCAATGCCAGCTCTTTGTAGGAAGCCTTTAGCAACCAGCCTCGCCTTATACCTCACTATGTCTCCTTGTGGATTTATCTTAGCTTTATAAACCCATTTAAGTGCTATTGGCTTCTTGTTGAAAGGTAGCTCCACCAACTCCCATGTCTTATTTTTCTCGATGGATTCAATTTCTTCCTCCATTGCTCGTAGCCATTGCTCGTAGCCATTTCTCATATGTCGCTGCTTGTTCAAACTCAATGCTCTCAGATTCAGCAATCAATGCATAATGAACAAAATTACCTTCAGCAGTCACGGTAGTTTCATAAGAGAGTTCATAATCTCTCAATTGAGGAGGTTGTTGAGAGATTCTTAATGATCTGCGAACTCCAGCACTGGTGCCATCAATTTTTCTTGATGTTTCTGCTTCTGTCTCACTGTTGTTTTCTTCCAACACAATGCTTGGAGCTTCCACTTCCTTCTTTTCCCAATTCCACTCAGTTAATTCATCCACCAAGACATCTCTACTCACCATTACTTGTCTTGTTTTCGGGTCAAATAACTTGTATCCTCCAGTTTGATGATAACCAACTAACATCAGTGGCACCCCTTTATCATCTAGCTTTTTCCTTTGCTGGTTAGGAATGTGTCTATAACACACTGACCCGAAAATCCCAGGTGATTCACATTAGGCTTCTCATTTGACCAAGATTCTTTAGGTGTAATGACTTTCAAGCGCTTTGTAGGAGTTCTGTTAAGAATGTATGTGGTTGTTATAGCAGCCTTGCCCCACAAGAATTTTGGTAAATTCTTACTCTTCAGTAAACATCTCACCATGTTAAGGATTGTGCGATTTTTCCTCTATGCCGTGCCATTATGCTCTGTTGTGTAAGGTGGCGTGATTTCTTGCACTATACCAGTCTCTTCACAGTATTGTTTGAACTCGGTGGAGGTGTATTCTCCACCACCATCAGATCATAACTTCTTAATCTTTTAACCACTTTCCCGTTCCACCATACTCTTGAATTTTCTGAACATATTCTGCACCCCATTCTTGTGTTTGAGAAGATAAATCCACGCCTTTCTAGTCCAATCATCAATGAACAAGACAAAATATCTACTACCTCCTGGTGTTTTCACTTGTATTGGCCCACACACATCTGAATGTATGACATCTAACTTTGCTGCTGATTGACGAGGAAGAAATTCTTGGAAACTTTTCCTGGTTTGTTTGCACTCTACACATTTCTTGCACACAGTGTTTGGTATCTTGATTGGTGGCAATTCTTTAACCATTGTATCTTGACTTAGCCTGGACAAGTCTCTAAAATTTAGGTGCCCAAACCGTAGATGCCATAGCCATCCTGTCTTGTTTCTGGTTATGGCAAAGCATTGATGTTTGACAACATCCATGATAATAAGAAACGTCCTATTCTTGGACAGACTTGCACTCACAACTAATTTTTTATTCTGGTAAAAAATACTGAGACTATTATCTTTCATTGTTACCACAAAACCTTTTTCTAGTAATTGACCAAGACTTATCAGATTAGTTTAATCCAGGGACGTATAAAACTTCTTCGATCATCACTTCTTTTCCATCATGACCTTGCAACACCACTCTGTCTGAGCCTTCTGCCATTAAACTTCTATTAATAGCGAATTTGATTTTTCCATTCACTACCTCCTCCATCTGAACGAACCACTCTTTCTTTCCTGTCATATGGGTGGAACACCCAAAGTCAAGATACCATGCAGATTCAGTGTCTTCTTCGCAACTTGTTTTAGCCATTAACATCACCATTTCTGAATCTAAAATATCATCTTGAACTAGATGCGGATGATTTTTCGGCTTGTTCTTTGCACCTTCTCCCTTCCAGCACTCTTTTGCATTATGGCCAAATTTTTGACAATTATAACACTTCACTTTTCGTTTGTCAAACTTCCACTCCTTCTCACCATCTGCTTCGCGTTTTTTTGCTTTCCAGATTCACTTGAGTCTTCATTCTGCTGTTCTTGACTATCTTTTTTCTTACTACCACCCTTGCAAGCATGTTTCTGTTTGAAACTCTTCCCTTTGTATTGAGTGCACACCTGTAAAGCTTGTTCATGACACTGCCTTCTTTCTTCTAACCGATACTCGTGAGCTTCAAGCGAGTGTTGTTGCTCTTCAACACTTAATACTTCAATGTTTTTGGTCTCCTCGATGGTCAAAACCAAATGATCAAATTTTGCTAATAAAGATCGCAAAATTTTATGCATTATGTGTTGTTCCGTCATATTGTTTGCACAAGATTTTATGGTATTGACTAATTCTTGCACCTTATTAAAATATGCACCCACAGTTTCTCTTTCTTCCATCATGAGAAACTCAAACTTCGGCCGAATTGCCTGGAACTTCACCTTTTTGTGTTGATCACCTACTCCATATGTTTTCTCCAATATGTCCCAGGCTTCTTTAGCCGTTTCTGCATTTGAGATTTTATTGAAGATTTGTGAACTTACATATTGGTATAAGATAAACCGTGCCTTGCTATCCAGTTTTTCTTGCAACTCATAATTTCTTTTCTCCTCTTCTGAAGCTTTGCTACTGAATTCAGGAATACCATTCTGAATCACCTTTGCCACTTCTTGAAAACCAAACACAGCCTTCATCTTGATCCTCCAATCATTAAACATCTACCCTTCAAAAATTGGTAGAGATCCTTGCATTATACCTCCTAATCCAGCCATTGTGATAAGCACTCCTTCGATCAAGAACCTTGAGATACACTGTTTTGTTCTTGTTCTGCACTCAAGAACGTATCACTCGTTGTAGGATCTCACTTTCTTGCTGTTTTTTCACACAACAAACTTTTTCTCTTGATCGAGAAGGAAAACACACACTTCCCTAGTTATCGTAACTAGCTCTTGATACCATGCAAAAAACAGAAACTGGATAGAGTATATTGTGGAAGAAAAATATCTCATTCACCCCACAATAACCAAGGGTACATGCAGTGCTTTTATACGAAAGAAGATAGAAAAGAAAAAAATTAAAACTCTAACAGAAAAAGTAACAAATAAAGTGTTATATTAAAACGGTTCAAAACAGTTTGCTATATTTGGCTTAAGAATAAGCACTAACATTAACTACCTACCTGAGGGCCCACAAACGTAGATACGAAGCTGTATTAGACACAGCTCCGAGCACAAATTCGATTGTATGTATAAGTTGGTGGACAAAAACCTCGCTGAAGTCAAACTCATCATGGTCACAGGGAACACTTTGCGACTGTGATTCGCTAGGATCATCCGTGCTGTAAAGCAAAGAGTAAGATTGACCTTGATGCCTCTGAGGAAAGCATGGTAATGAAAATTAGAATGTGATTTAATAAAAACGAGAAAAAAAGAAATAAAATAAGATTTTTTAGTGTACTTCTTTATGTTGCTTCTTCAGTAGAAAGGGCTTTGGTACTAGCATCCATGGTACAGCAACAAGTGCCAACAGCAATAACACAAGCTAACATCAACGAAACAGTGGACAGTTCAGATGAGGCATCTGTCTAAAACAAACGTATACAACTCAAATTTGAAATTTCTTACTTGAAGGAATTTTTGACCAACAAAAAGCTGGTTTTCACCTAAATCATCAGTTGGGCTTAGGAACATGTATATAACCAAATGATACAGGTCAGCCTGTGACCCACTGCACCATTTTACAACTATGAGGAGTGAAAGGTAGCCAAACAAGCTATTTAAGAATATCATCTGGGGAACGAACTGGTACCTGAGTCATCATCAGAAAACCAAACAATAAACACCATACACTACAGACTAAGAAAAACTAAAATTGTTTTTTGCTGTTACCAGATATTTATATTGTTTTTGAAGTATTTTGCATTATAGTAACTCATTATGATTCCAAGATTCATCTGGGATACCCCCAGCAGAATTGACATCTTCATCTTCAAAGAATTAAGAAATGGGAGTTCACTCCGAGTACCATGCCATTTAGGATCCACTCCAAATGGATAAGTGTCACGCACTTTTATTAAACCTGTTGTAGAAGCATCCCTAAAAAAGGTAATAATAAATATCACACACACAAATAATGTAACCAATTAGAAACAAGGGAAAAGTGAAATCTAATATATTAAATAAATTGTACTAATAAACACCTGCATGAAGGATCACGACATTCATAGGCAGATGATCCAAATAATTCAAATGGAACAGAGAAGAATTCATTATATATCAACCCAGTATAGATTGAGAAGAGTGCCATCATCATAATAATATAACGTCCACCGAAAGCCATTTCCATTATGTCTCCAAGTTTCTGCCGTTATGAACAACATCGAAACTGATACAGGCATAAAATAAAATAGGAGGAAACATTCAGATTGAATGCAAAATATCCATGACCATAAGTACCTGACTGGAAAATTTTTTCTCTCTGACTACCAGATACAAAGCCGCCAGTAATAGGCATATGCCATGGCCCCAGTCACCAAACATTACCGCAAAAAGGAATGGAAACGTGATAATTGTGTACACACCGGGATTTGCTTCCTGATACTTGGCGACTCTGTCAAGTAATAATGACTATTTTAGTTCAAGGCTCATTGTCAATAAATCAAGAAGCAACTAAAAATCGGTTATTGGGCTTTGATGACGTGACAGTTAGGATAAAATTAATAATTGGTTGAAGAATGTTTTTTTGTGATATAATTAGATAGTTTTGAAACGTTTAGAAAGTGATGCAATTGAGGATTGAGAGTACTTAGATACATAATTATAATCTTGTTTCCGGTATCACAAAAAATAATAAAGGCTAAGTTTCTAAGTTTTTGAGAAATTATTTGTTATCAAATTGGTACGAAGAATTAGGGTTAGTGGAGATTCTTCACAAAAGTAAAAGTTAGAGTTTCAGTGCCACGAAATGATTTTGAATGGCTGGTTTAGAGAATGCTTCAGTCTGTTGAACATACAAGGACTTGATGTTAAACTTACATGGACATGAAGCTTGTTGATTTTGATGATGATTTAAGAACAAAGAACTTAGAGAGTTGAATACTTGTTTTATTGTGTAATAACTCTGTTTTGATTAGTTTGAGTCTGTAATATTAGAGTCTAAGATAGCCGGTATATAGTATGCACTTTAGAAGCTTCAAAACCTCACATTTATCAGTTTGCCTCGGCTTTAATCGATTAAATAGTCAGATAATCGATTATTAAAGTGAGAAAAACCATTTTCTGTATCTGTTCACTATAATAATTGATTAACACATCTGTTAATCGATTAACAGATTAACAGGGCTTTTAATCGATTAAAACAGAGAGTTTTGGGGTTCTATTGATTTTGGCTCTGTAATAATCGATTAACACTTTATTTAATCGATTATTTCAGTCAGATTTTGATTTTCAACTTCAAATTAAACCTATTTTCGAAAACCCTAATCCCAATACTCTCTAATTCCGAAAATCCCAATTCCCAAACCCTAATTTCTCTACTTAAGGTTCTCTAAGGCTCTCAGAAAATTGAACAACATTTTTCAAATCAAAGTTAAGTGTTGTGAGTGCCAGAGAACTGTTTGTTGGAGGAAAAAGGGGTTTTTGGAACCTGGTGTGGGCTAGAAGCGATAAGAATCACTAAGTGGAGTTCTTAGTGGATTGTGTGTTGTGCCGTCTCTGGAAAAAATTGTTCTTCATTTCTTGTGGGTTTCAAGAAAAGTGTTTTCTTTACTTTGAATTTTCAATTGTTATCTGTTTGTAACAACTTTGATTATAGTGACAACGTTAATCCTCTGTTTAATTTATTAGCAACTGGACGTAGGGTCTTTTGATCCGAACCAGTATAAATCTCCTGTGTAAGACTCTATCTCTATCTTATTTACGTTTACACAGCTTTTTAATCGGTAAAATTTGGGAAAAAATTTTAAAACCTAATTTTTGTTAAGAAACCAATTCACCCCCCTCTTGGTTTTTGTCCGTCCACGCGAACATTCCGCTGCGCGATTCTAACAAGTGGTATCAGAGCTTGCTTTGATAGTCATTCAAACTTTTCGAAAATGGCCAGACAAAATCAAACTTTTGCCGAAGGTGCGTCTATCAACAGACCCCCACTTTTTGCGGGTAAAAATTATCCTTTCTGGAAAATAAGAATGCAAATCTTTTGAGTCTGTTGATAGAGGCGTTTGGGACGCTATTTTAAACGGTCCATATGTTCCTAAAGTTACTGAGAACGGTGTTGACGTTCCCAAACCTTTTTCTAGATGGACAACAGAGGAAAACAGAAAAGCACAATTTTTACGTTAGGGTTAGAAATATAATTTCATCTGCTTTAACCCTTGACGAGTTTTACAGGATTTCTGTTTGTAAAAGTGCTCAGGAGATGTGGGAAATGCTAAGAGGGACCCACGAAGGTACCAACGACGTTAAGAGAGCACGGAAAAATTCCCTAATCCAAGAATACGAGATGTTCCGGATGCAACAAGGCGAAACGATATTTGACGTTCAAAAGCGTTTCACTCATATTGTGAACCATCTCACCGGATTAGGTAAAATCTTTGACGTTGATGAATTGAATGTTAAAATTTTAAAATCTTTTGATAGGAAATGACAACCTAAGGTGACGGCCATCTCGGAGTCACAAAACCTTGTCACTATGTCAATGACAGCGCTCTTTGGAAAGCTAAGAGAGCATGAGCTTGAGATTGGAAGGCTAAATGAAGAAGAAGAACAATATCAAAAGAAGAACTTAGCCTTCAAAACCGAAATTTCCAAAGGTAAAAATAAAAAGGAAGAAGAAGACTCGAAAAATGAAGAAGAAGAATTGAGTCTTATGATAAAGAAGTTCACCAAATTCATGAAAACAAAAGGAAGGCATCCATTCAAAGGTAAGGGAAAGGTAAGAGAAAGTACTTCCGTAAATATAAAATGTTATGGTTGTGGTGAAGCAGGACATGTAAAGACTGAATGTCCAAACAAGAAAAACAATGAAATCAAAGGCAAAAAGTTCTTCAAGAAGAAAGCCTATATTGCTTGGGACAACAGTGATTCAAGTTCGGAATCAAGTGACTCGGAAGTTGAAGCCAATATTTGCTTAATGGCAAATGGCAACATATCTTCCGATTTTGAGGTAAGTGATTCCGACTCATCTTCTAATGATGATGATAATAACTATGATGATCTGCAAAATGCATATAATGAATTATTTAGTGTCTTTATGAACTTGAAAAATGAATATAAAGTTGTGAAGAAGAGTTTAAGTAGATCCGAAAAGGAAATTGACTCATTAAAAATGAAAATCACATGTTTAGAAGAAAAGGAATCCTTAGAAACGAAAATTGTATGTTTAGATGAGAATGATGATAAGAACTTAGCATGTGAAACTTGTAAAGAGTATGAATATGACATAGATATTCTTAATCATCTACTTGATAAAGCCGAAAAGGAGATAAGTGATTTTAAGAAGGATAAAACTGTTTTTGCTCAAAATAGTGTAAATTATCAAGTTCCTTTGAAAAAGCCTAAAAGGAAAAATAAAAGAGTATGGGTAGAAAAAGGAACTAGAACATCTATGGTTAAAAATTCATCATATTCAAAAGTTACATCTAAAGCATGTTTTTATTGTATGAAACAAAGTCACACTTCAAATAAATGTAAAATTAAACATTTTGGTGTTCCTAAAGGTAAATACATTTGGGTTCCTATTGTTAAATAATTTATTTGTCTCTAACCCCAAAAGTTATGGGGACCTAAGTTTACTATGTTCTTGTTTTGTAGGAAACTTCTAAATCTAAGAAGTCTATGTGGTATCATGATAGTGGATGCTCAAAGCATATGATCGGTGATAAATCAAAATTTGTGAGTTTCAAAGCTAAAGAACAAGGATATGTAACTTATGGAGACAACAACAAAGGGAAAATTCTTGGAATTGGAAATATAGGTGGTGCAAACACATTGGAGATTAAGGATGTGCTTCTTGTTGATGGACTAAAGCATAATCTCCTTAGCATAAGTCAACTATGTGACAAAGGATTTAAGGTAATCTTTGAAAGTAAATTTTGCACCATACATTTGATAGATTCCGAAAATGTAGAATTAAAAGGCATTAGGCATAACAACATATACTTGATTGATTTGGATTGTTTACATGATTCTAGCATAACATGTTTAGTTGCTAAGGAAGAGAACCCTTGGTTATGGCATAAGAGAGCGACTCATATAAATATGCATCATTTGAACAAATTGATTTCAAAAGACTTAGTTATTGGTTTGCCTAAGTTAAAATTTGAAAAAGATAGATTGTGTGATGCATGTCAAAAAGGTAAACAAGTAAAATCATCATTTAAATCAAAGAATGTTATTTCCACTTCAAAACCCCTAGAATTATTACATTTAGATTTATTTGGACCTTCTAAGATAAAAAGTTTTGGTGGAAATTATTATGGTCTTGTGATTGTTGATGATTACTCTAGATATACTTGGACATTTTTCCTAACTATGACAAGTGAAGCCTTTAATGTCGTTAGAAAATTTGCAAAACAAATTCAAAATGAGAAAGACTTAAGAATTAAAGTTTTAAGAAGTGACCATGGTGGTGAGTTTCAAAATGAAAAGTTTGAAAGTTATTGTGAAGAAAATGGAATATTACATAACTTTTCTGCTCCTAGGACTCCCCAACAAAATGATGTAGTTGAAAGGAAAAATAGGTCATTAGAGGAACTTGTTAGAACAATGTTAAATGAATCTAATGTTCCTAAATATTTTTGGGTTGATGCGATTAGTACTGCTTGTTATGTTTTGAATAGAATGCTCATTAGGTCAATTATAAAATCAACTCCCTATGAATTGTTAAATGGTAGAAAGCCTAATGTTGCTCATTTGAAAATTTTTGGAGGTAAGTGTTTTGTGTTAAACAATGGAAATGACAACTTAGGAAAATTTGTCTCAAAAGCCGATGAGGGCATTTTCCTAGGTTATTCATTAACTAGCAAGACTTACAGGGTATTTAATAGAAGAACCTTAAATATTGAAGAATCTATTCATGTTACTTTTGATGAAATTGTAGACCTTGGGGGAAATCCTCTTGAGTCAAATAAAAAACTTGCAGGTGATGATGAATATATAAGAGAGGCTCTTGATGAATTGTATTTGGAAGAAAATGAGCATTCTCAAACACCTGAATTAGCAAAAGAATGACAATCACCAAGAGGACTTTCAATGGACAATATCATTGGTGATATCTCAAAAGGGGTAAGAACTAGAAATATGACTAATTTCTACATGTCTGTAGCTTTTGTGTCACATATAGAACCCAAAAATGTTGAGGAAACGCTTAAAAATGATCAATGGTGCATAGCTATGCAAGAGGAACTTAACCAATTTGAAAGGAATCAAGTCTGGGAATTAATCCCAAGAGAAGAGTCACATCAAGTAATTGGAACTAAATGGGTGTTTAGAAATAAACTTGATGAAGATGGAAACATAACAAAGAATAAAGCCAGACTTGTTGCCAAAGGCTATTGTCAGGAGGAAGATATTGATTATGATGAAACTTATGCTCCTGTTACCAGGTTAGAGGCTATACGCCTACTTCTTGCTTATGCATCTTTGATGAAATTTAAATTATATCAAATGAATGTTAAAAGTGCATTTTTGAATGGTTTTATTAAAGAAGAAGTTTATGTGGAGTAACCCCCTGGATTTGAGGATTTTAGTTATCCTAATCATATTTTTAAATTAAAGAAAGCATTATATGGGTTGAAACAAGCTCCTAGGTCTTGGTATGAAAGGCTAAGTAGTTTCCTAACTTCAAATGATTTTTCTAGAGGAAAAATTGATTCTACGCTGTTTATAAAGAAAGTAAAAGAACATATCTTATTGGTCCAGGTATATGTTGATGATATTATTTTTGGATCAACTGATAATTCGTTGTGTGTAGAATTTGCTAAGATAATGCAGGGAGAGTTTGAAATGTCTATGATGGGAGAATTGACATTCTTCCTTAGACTTCAAATCAAGCAACTTAAAGATGACATTTTCATCTCTCAAACCAAATACTGAAAAGAGATACTTAAAAAGTTTGGAATGGACACCTCAAAGGAAGCTAACACACCCATGGAAACTTCATGCTATTTAGACAAGGATGATTCATGTTTGGAAATTAATCAATCTATGTATAGAGGTATGATAGGTTCACTGTTATACTTAACTGCAAGTAGACCTGATATTATGCATTCTGTCTGTGTGTGTGCTAGATTTCAGGCTTGTCCAAAAGAATCTCACATAATTGCAGTAAAACACATTTTAAAATATTTAAAAGGAACTACTGGTTTTGATTTATGGTATCCATCTGATGCTTGTACTAGTTTAATAGGATATTCTGATGCTGATTATGGTGGATGCAAAATTGATAGAAAGAGTACTAGTGAGACATGTCATTTGTTAGGTTCATCCTTAGTATCTTGAGAAACAGGCATGTGTTGCTTTATCTACCACTGAAGCTGAATATATTGCAGTTGGTAATTGTTGTGCTCAAATTTTGTGGATGAAACAACAACTAGAAGATTAAAATATATTTCTAAATGACATTCCTTTGATGTGTGATAATACGAGTGCAATCAATCTTACTAAGAATCCAGTAATGCACTCTAGGACTAAGCATATAGAAATTAGACATCATTTATTAAGAGATCATATAAACAAAGGAAACTGTAAAATAGAGTATGTTGATACAAAGCACCAATTAGCAGATATTTTTACTAAGCCTCTTCCTAAGGATAGATTCTATGATCTTAGAAGAGACTTAGGGATATTATAAATAGCTTAAATTCTGCTTAATTAGAATGTTTTTGGATGGTTGTAATGTTATAATTCATTATGAAGGATGTTCATAGATTATCATGTGTATAAACCTCAAAAATTTGATGAACTCTCTGGAATAATCGATTATTTGCACCCAAAACATGACATTTCTCTCTGGATCAATCGATTAACTCGCCCATTAATCGATTAAACTCAGTGTTAATCGATTAACAGCTCAAATTAATCGATTAAATGGTTCTGGTACTGGTTTAATCGATTAAATCAAGTTTTAATCGATTAAACCTGACAAGTTTTGGTTCCTAGCCGTTGCCAACGACTCTCTTGACCCTTATTCACTTCCATATGACCGTTGGAGATGCTTGGTTATAAATAGGGACCTCCATTTCACTTCTACTCACTTCTATCTCTTGCATTCAAGCTTTCTTGCCTTATTCTATCACTCTTGCCTTCTTTTAACATCACTTGTCCTCCTAAATCTTCTTGTTACTCTTCTAATCCTACAATGGCTTCATCTTCTCGTGCTAAAATTCCCACCAGAAGAAGATCTGCACCCTCATCTCATCCCCGTCCTAATTCTGTAAAAGGATGGATCTCTGATGCAGAAGGCCGACAAGAATTTCTGTCTTATTGGAAGGAATGTGGTATTATTTCTCCTAAGTTCCTTATTGGTGATCAGTTCATCAATAGGGGATTCAACTTTCCTAATCTCCTTGAAATTCAAGGAGTTCTCCCTTTCATCCAAATGCAAGGTACGTATTATCCTGACTTAGTTAGGGTATTTTACTCTAGGTTCAAATTTAGAGATCAAATTGCTACCTCTCGTGTAAAAGGGGTAACAATTATTCTTAATGATGATATTTGGGAGAACGTTGCTCATTTTCCTATAAGAGAAGATGCTATTAACGTGTTTGGTGAGTTAGATGATTTTGACAGGATCATGGCTTACCGCTCTTTTCTGCGAAACCCTTCCATGGAAATAGGGCGTCTCCTTCTAGCTGGACCTTTGAAGAAGGAGGAACGCATGATTTTGCACTTACTTGTCTGGATCCTATGTCCTCGGGCTATGAATCATGCTCAATGTTCTTCAATTGATCTTCGTATTATTCATGTCATAATGAATAATAAGCCTTTAGATTGGGGCATTCTTGTCACCATGACTATGTTAAAAGTCAAACGTCATCCCACCTTCAAAATTCCATATGCTCTCCTCGTCTCTCGCATTCTTGAATACAAAGGAGTAAATGTCGAAGGTGAACAAACAGTAAGAACGAATAATTTAAACCGCATGCTGGACAACACATTGACCCAACTCCAAATGGTGCGTGTCAACAATATTTATGTTCACAAGGATGACGTTCCAAACAAAGGTGACAATAATGAAGATTCTGATGAAGATATGTCTCCTGTTGTTGATTTTCCTTCTGATCAAATCCAAAGTGTTGGAACTTCCTCTGCTCATCATGAAACCTGTCAATCTATGGAAGATATGTTATCTGATATGAATCAGAGGATGCAGGCATTCTTCACTCTTTCTGGAGTACGACATGAGGAAATAATTCGCCGTATATCTGATGTAGATGATAAAGTGTGTTATTTAGAAAATAGATTTGATGCACACTTTCATAGTGATGATAGTGAATAATTTTAAATTTGTTTTTATTTTCTTTTGTGTTGTAATGTAATTTCACTTATGAAATAAAGTTTAGTATTCTTTTATTGCTTTGATTGAGGGGGAGTTATCTCTAAGTTATGCATATGTTGAGGGGGAGCTCTTAATTTTTTATTATAATCAAAATATGGGGAGAAATATTTAAAGCCTCTTATGATTGAATTTAAATATTATCTGGTATGTTTAATGTGTTTGTTAGTATGACAGATAAAACAGGTTATTACAAGGCTTTAAAAGAAAATTTTGATCATCATCAAAAAGGGAGAGATTGTTGAACATACAAGGACTTGATGTTAAACTTACATGGACATGAAGCTTGTTGATTTTGATGATGATTCAAGAACAAAGAACTTAGAGAGTTGAAGACTTGTTTTATTGTGTAATAACTCTGTTTTGATTAGTTTGAGTCTGTAATATTAGAGTCTAAGATAGCCGATACATAGTCTGCACTTTAGAAGCTTCAAAAACTCACATTTATCAGTTTGTCTCGACTTTAATCGATTAAATGGTTAGATAATCGATTATTACAGTGAGAAAAACCATTTTTTGTATCTGTTGACTGTAATAATCGATTAACACACCTGTTAATCGATTAACAAGGCTTTTAATTGATTAAAACAGAGAGTTTTGGGGTTCTGTTGATTTTGGCTCTGTAATAATCGATTAACACTTCATTTAATCGATTATTTCAGTCATGTTTTGATTTTCAACTTCAAATTAAACCTATTTTCGAAAACTCTAATCTCAATACTCTCTAGTTCCGAAAATCCCAATTCTCAAACCCTAATTTCTCTACTTAAGGTTCTCTAAGACTCTCAGAAAATTAAACAACCTTTTTCAAACAAAAGTTAAGTGCTGTGAGTGCCAGAGAACTGTTTGTTGGAGGAAAAAGGGGCTTTTGGAACCTGGTGTGGGCTAGAAGCGATAAGAATCACTAAGTGGAGTTCTTAGTGGATTATGTGTTGTGCCCTCTCTGGGGAAAGTTGTTCTTCATCTCTTGTGGGTTTCAAGAGAGGTGTTTTCTTTACTTTGAATTTTCAATTGTTATCTGTTTGTAACAACTTTGATTATAGTGACAGCGTTAATCCTCTGTTTGAGTGATTAGCAACTGGACGTAGGGTCTTTTGATCTGAACCAGTATAAATCTCCTGTGTAAGACTCTATCTCTATCTTATTTACGTTTGCACAGCTTTTTAATCGGTAAAATTTGGGGAAAATTTTTAAAACCTAATTTTTGTTAAGGAACCAATTCACCCCCCTCTTGGTTTTTGTCCGTCCACGCGAACATTCCGTTGCGCGATTCTAACACAGTTGTGTCCCGACTAATAAAAGATGTTAATTATGATAAGTGAAGTGCCTAGATGAAAGTTTCTTTTAGATATCACGGAAGAATTAATGATCAATAAACTCAGGGAGTTACAAAAAAAACTTGAGAAAAAAAATATAGTACAACTTTATTTTTATTGTTTCGAGTTTTAAAATATTTTGACTTTGAGAAGATTGTAAGAGTTATATCGACATTTGATGCATATTAAAGAAGGAGTATGAGAAAGATAATTGAGTCACACGAATTTGGTAATAGGCACTGCGTAGCGAAATAAAAAATATGAGAATGAAAGAGTTGGAAAAAGTTGCTAAGTACATCTTGCGTGTTGAAAATGTGACGAAACAGCTTAATCATAATGGAGAAGTAGTTTTAACGGAAAAAATAATTGAAAAGGTGTGTCATTAACTTATGATTTTGAGAATATAATGTGTGGACTTTCCAACTTATAATAAAATGGTTGTTCGGTTTTCTTAAAAACTATGAACACCAACTGAAGAAAAAGAAGGAGAATACTCTGAAGTTACTCCACGAGAAAATGCGATCTACTCTTAGAAGAATAATGGAAGAGGATGAAATGGTGATCGGATCTGAAGTGGCTGATCTGAAGTATCTAAGTGAGGTGACGAGAAGGATAATCTCCTTATTTTAAGATGTATGTCTATGCATAATGGAAATGGCTTTTGGTGGTGAAAAAATCATATTAGTACTCAATTATTGTATGCATCTGTACCGGTAAAATTCCAATTATAAATAGTGACAATCAATAAGGTACCAAGTATGATGCAAGTTAATATTGTAGTGATTCCCCTTTCTATGTTTGCTCTCAACTTTAACAAAAATAAACAAATACGTAAAAGAAGGACCCATTGGATTAAAACTATTAAATAATTCAGGCGTGAGTCTTTATGATTAAAAGTGCAAGTCAGATCATAATTACCTACTAGGGATTTTTTTTTTTTAAAGAGGGGAGCGAAATTTGAAATGCTTATGCTATAACTTACCCATAGGCATCTACAATTTCTTGAAAAGAAGAAGTGAATTTGTTTGTGGAAAAATAGGTAGGCGGTGATTCCTTTGTCTCTAAAACCTGAAATATCGCCCCAACTTGAGAATTACACTCCATAGTTGCCTGCTGCAATGCTTTTTGAATCTGTCAAGTATTGAATCAAATTAATTAGCTATGCCACCCAGTAAAAACGGCATTACATGTATGCTTCTTCACAACGCATCTCATAGTTCAAAGACAAACCTGACTTGTTGCAGAAACAGGACACCAACCTACTGCAAGGAGACATTTCTTTGTCACATGCATGCTAAGCATATTTAGTATGTGATAAATGGCTTTTTCCTTCTTCAACTATCATTTAAAATTGAAGAAAGGAAATGTTAGCATTGGAATGAAAATTAATTGCAGAAGCTTAACAACAAAGCTGAAAAGATAAACATAAACCAAATAGTCTATGTCTATGCATGTATTTTGGCAGTAGCCCATAGAAATAATAGATGTAAAATGAAACAAACCTGAAGGCTCCACTGCTCGTAGTGATATCCAACTGTCTGCAATAGAGTGCTCCGGTGAAGCAACCCCGCATCGATGGTTGTCTTCAATTCTGAAAGTCTTCCTGAAACCTATCAAGCTCATAATACGCAGTAATTATTTTCTGCACATTTTCTGTAACCAGCCTATGAAGAGCTGCTAATGGGTAAAGTAGACCAACTGCTATGCTGAAGTTGAAAGAAGCTCGCATCATTAAATTCAAAATCTCCAATATGGTGAATATCTTGTCCAAACAAAAGCATGGGGTTGATTCAATGTTTTGGTAAAAATTTGAATTAATTTACTCAACTTTGTCCTAGTATCTGTTTCTTTGGGTTTGTCGTTTCCTTCCTTCACCACATAATGTACAAAATTTTCGCTTCGAGTCCATTTGGAAATGAAGCAGGAACTACACATAAAGTAATTGATTATATCCAAGGCAAAAAGTAATTGTAAAATAATTTATTTTGTTTGAGTTGTTTAAAAATTACATTTTATAGTAAAATTACAATATTAAATGCATGAAATAATCAATACTTGAATGTTTTTATATTTAAAATAATTAATTTAATGTCACGTAATCAAGACTAAATATAATTTATAAAAAAAATATAAATTAATTAAATAGTTAGAAAATTATATATTATCTAATATATAACTTTTTGTTGGAAAATTACATAAATTGCATATAATGAGAAAAAAAAAGTAAACACAGTAATATTTTCTATCATTAATGCCTTTTTCTTTGTTAAAAATGATTAATTTACAAGACAAATAAATGATTTTTACATGAAAAATGTAGAAATTGTTTTCCTCACATTTTACATATTGTTCCCTTTTTATTATTTTTCTTTATTTCTATCAAGATTAAAACAATATTTGTTGACCATTTCCAACAATCTCTTAGTTAGACTGATTTCGATATCTCTTTATACTATGATCAATACAATGACTTTTTTTGGTTTGTTGTTGTTATTCTTGTAGGGGAACTGAAATTGAACACAATTTCAGTTTCTCAATGATTACTACTTTTATCAACATATCTCTCGGATTCTTTTTCAACGTTAGCACATCATTTTCAAACAAAGATCTCATGAACTGACAGCGAAAACGAATCTATACGAGATGTATTTCACACTGTGTTTTGAGTTATTTGTGTGTATGTTACATTTATCCATGAACATTAATTTCTTTCAAAATCATATCTGTACTACAAATAATAATTTTGCTCCATTATCTCAGAGCAATAGCCAAACTTATCCTTTCCCTAACCAACAAAAGTTGACATCAAGTTTATTTCTACCTTAATCAGTGGTGTGTGTATATATATATATTATTATTATTAAGTAATTTAGAACTTGCCCCACACGTAAAAATTTTAGATTCGTCATTCCTTACGAAGCAATTTCGGAGAAATAGTTGACTTACATCATTGCATAAAAACTATTAAACTTGGATAAGGAAAAAAATAATTAACAACTAAAAAACAATGATAAGGTTGATCGAGATCACTGAAATTTACACAGCTCGACGTGGGTAATTGAAGAAAAATGAGGCATATGTTACCACTAAAAAAACATAACTGAAAAATAGTTGTACAAAAAGTTACAAGAAGATTAAAGATGTAAAATATTCATCTGAAAATGTCCAAACTGCAGAGAATATGCCGTTCTTATTAATAATTAACAATAAATTCTCAAGATGCAACAATCTGGAGCATTTTGTTAAAAACTTAATAACAACTGAAAACTAAGCAGAAATTTAATATAAAAGATTGCATTTACCTCTGTTATCGTCTGAAATTGTTTACTCAAGTCATCTGAGAAGGGATAACGATTTGCTCCAAAAGCATCACATATTTTCAGAATTTTACTTTTAACACTTTCTCCAGAATAAAAGACAACAAATACATTTTTATGAACCTGTAAAAAGGAGGCTATGACTATATGGACCAAAAATGACTAGAAGAAAGAATTGACTAGTAGCCAAAGAAGAGTAAATTTCCATAATCAGCAAAATAAGTATAATTATGCCACAACAGCATTATCGTCTGTCTCTATAAGTTCAGAGATTTTTAAATAAAAGAAGGAACATAAATGATCTAGTACTTATACTACTTTCTAATTGCAAGAGGTTAAAAACTTAAATTCAAGAATTTAAAGTAACCTTCTCCCCTGACGAAAGATCAACAACAGAATGATCAACCACAGCCTGTTTGAGAAACACGTTTCCCCTAGTAGCACGAAATAGAATTCTTTCGAAAGGAACTGATTTTTCCCTCGAAACAAGTCCACTGATAAACCCCAGCTTAATTTGCTTTGTTGTCGTCTCTTCCTGAGCATAAATTTATTAAGCGGAAAGAGAACAAATCTGTAAAGTAACGAATAGAAACTACAAAACTGCAGCTTATACCTGTTCCAATAATAATGGGCTGTCAATAGACCTTTCAAAAGTTATTTGGGCTTCAAGCCTTTTCTGGTGAGCTACCGCATTATTTTTTGCTGAAGAGAAAAAATCACCAACCTGAAATGATAAATCATAAAAGGCATTACCACTTTGAGTGAACTTTTCTTTTCCAATCAACGAGAGAATACCGAGCTATTTGGTCAAATACATGCTACAAACCGAAAATTAAGTTTGCTTCTGTACTAACAGTACGTATACAAGTAGACAGAAATAAACCATAATAATGTACCAAAAATTAAACGCTTATACCCTTATATTTAAAGTTTAAACACAAGAAAGATGAACTGTAAAGGCATCCTAAGTATCGGAAGTGACTACGGCAATTGTGGCAGTGAAGAACCTAGCAAACCATACCTTTTCTTGAACAAGTTTATACTCTGATAGCTCATTGTAAGTGTGTTTCAACTTCTCATTATTTGCGTTAATCTCAAGGAGGTCAGCTTCAAGTTCTACAAGTTTAACCTAGACACGAACAAAAAAATCATTTCCTGACACTGTACTTGAGCAGAAGAACGGATGACAAAAATTTCAGAGCATGTAACGACCTCCAAACTTTCCAGATCAACGGTATCCTCTCTTGCTGACCTCGTTGTGGGTGATATACCTGCTTTCGTCATTTGTTCCTTAAACAACCGTAGCCTACGCGCCATTTCCCCACATCTTTTAATCTAGATGATAAAATAACAAGTTTTTAAGTTCAGTAAATCAAAATGAATTCTATTAAATATGGCCTATTAGTATTAGTATATGCCGTTACGATCTTTTTCGAACTGTTAAATGTACAAGGTGTACTAAAAGATGGGATATTTTAGCAACATTGACAATTTCCATTAGCATACAAAACAAAAATTAACAGTGGAGCTTAAAGTTTCCTAAAAGACATAATAATCTGTCACTGAGCCTCACCAATACCTCTGCCACAAAGAGAATGGGAGAGAGAGAACGGTCTCATTGTAACTCCCTTTCAAATGTTTGAACTTCAATTAGAGCACATCTCCATTAGTTCAACAATTCAAAATTAGTTTTATCCAAATCATTTCACCCTATTTTAATTTAATACAAATCCTGGATCACCTGGTTACTTTAAGGAATTCTCTAATGTGCTTAAGATAAAAATAATAGAAATATATTTTTCATTACAGGTTTACCATAACATAAATTGAACATCCAAAACATGATTAAAACATATCTACAGTGAATTTATATATAACTGAAGATAGAAAAATTTCAGTAAGGCCATCGGAATGAAAGGACGCGAAAATATTATGCAGTTTATCCAAATCTCGCGGCATTAGAGAGTTACAACCTCTTCAATACCACACAACAAATATGCATAGGATTTTTATTTTTTAAAATGTAACCAAAACGCAAGAAGAGGTAGACATTTAATATGCACCTGAGAAGCATAAGTTCGCTGGAATGGACTTTTATCTACATTGAGCTGGAGAATAAATTCAAACAAATAGTTGTCAATATAAGAAACAAATAACATTCAGAGAGATGAAGGCATTAAAACACAATTGAAAAAGTGAGTCAGAGCATCAAAAGAGTCACAGCAATGGAGGTTTCAGAATTCATAGTAAAAGAATCTAAAACAAGAGCAATGAGAATTGAAAAAGAGTGGCACGTCTTTGAATTGGAAGAGGCCGAGATCGCCGAGGTAAGAGATTGATCGATGAGCTGATTCGATTGGAATGATCAATTGAACCATTTGCATAGGTTCCGACCGTAGCAGATCCATCGTGGGAATAGGACGACCTTCATTCACCATCATGAATTCTAAAATGCACAAATACAAAATGAATGAACGGAAGAACTGTGAGGCAAATGCTCTTGTTCTATAGAAAAAGAGTTCGTTCGTAAATCAAATCTTGCCGCTATATCCATCCCGCGGTTTATAATGCTTCCTCTTCCTCCTAACGCTCGCGCGCATATAAATACATAAATATATAAATAAATAATATATAATTATTAATCTATAAGTATTAATAACTACTTTTATTATAAAAATTGTTTTAATAATTAATTTTTAACAATACTAATTATTTTTTATTATAATAAAAAATGCAGATTTGAATTTTCAAAATAATAATAATAATAATAATATTATTATTATTATTATTAATATCGGTGGATGATAATAGTTAAAATAAATTATTCACGAAGAGTATCTTTCGACATATATTTTAATATGATAATCATTAAAGGCAATATATGAAACGATAATTAAAATATATGTCAAATATTTATATTATTACAATCACATTTTATTTAAATACATATTATGTTTTAAAATACTTCTAAGTAAACCTTTATCTAAAATATATTTTACAAAATGATTATTTAATATAAATATGATACATTTTTTAATAATAATAATAATAAGTTAATCAAATGATAATAGTTAAAATAAATTTTTGTATACAGTCACATATAATTTTAAATAATTATTTGTTTAAATTGAAAATTATTATATAATAATGAAGTAAAAATAGATTTGATTTTTTTTATTCTAACACTGTTGTTAGATTTGTCATATTGAGCCAAGTCTGATCCATAAGAAAATAATTTATGAAAAACAACTTAATAATTTCGTAGTTACTCACAAAACTAAATAATAGTATAAATTTAATGTTAATAAAAAAAACATATATTCAATTAGATGCAATGCAATGATGCGTATAGCAGCATCATTGTGTAATTAAGAGACTTGTAAATGTAGTATTACTCATACTAATACTATAAGTTTGGGTAAATCTTTACAACTGTTTTATAAAGAAATTATTATTAAAAAATATATAGTTAATTAATGTTTAAAACTTATAAAATAAAGTAAATTCAATATTTAATATAAAAAAGTAAAAAGAAATTGTAGGAACATGGTTAGAGTGGAGTAAAACTATTTGTATATATCTATATATAATACGATGACTGATTAGTTAATGCCATAAAAACTCTCACGTGGATACATAGTGTAGTACAATTATATCTCTGGATCTGTAAATAATGAAGATTCATAATTGTGGTTATAAAGAACTGTCTGATATGAGTATTGGCGTGTACACTAAAGTAATATGGCAACAGGGAAATCAATTTCGTGTTGACAATTGTAAGACATGCATGCTACTCCTATCAAGTACTAGTTCAGAACACTTCCGAGTGCCACAAATTTTTCTCTGAGCCTTTTGATAACACTTTTTACCACGCTATTAATAACACTTTTTTAAAAACACTATATTTATTATCAATTAAAAATATTAATTTCAGATTTCTTGACATAAGACCCATATTACTTTTTACCAGTTCTATTACATTTTAATTCGACTAAGATTAAAAACAGGTTAGATTACTTGTTAATCTGTCTTATAATCCCGAAGTTAGGACAAGCTTATTTATAAGTTATGTATCTTTTTTAAATATTTTTATATGAAAATATTTTTAAATCATTTAAAATAATTCCATCTAACAAGTTAACTTATTTGAAATTTATTATTATAATAATAATAATAATAATAATAATTAATTATTATTATTATTATTATTATTATTATTATTATTATTATTATAGTTATTAAGATGATAATAACTACATATCAGTATCATATTATGATGATAATATTACTATTAGGTTCGTGGTTGACAGAATAGAATGAATGTGTATTTAGCAAATAAATATGTGCTTGCAGTAGTTGAGTGTGATTTAATTAATGTTGGAGCGAAAAATATTAATCCAGACATGCAATGCCAATGCCCTAAAATGAAGGTCCGAATTTCGTGGATGCGTAATTTGGGGAAGAAAGTCGTTGCTGGGATCGTAGCTGGAACTATTTATTCGATCAGGACCCGGGATTTGATCGTCTGAAAAATAAATGATAAAATTCCGGTGCTATAACTTGGCATTTAGTTACATAAATTGTAGTTATTTCAACTAGGCTCCAAATTTTCAGTACAAACAATGTCTCTTGTCCTTGCGTGAGAATTGTTTTCCATGCGAAAGAATATTTCAAAAAAAGATCTATGGCTCTAATATGGAGTTCATTAATCATCTCTACTTTTTATAAGCTAGAAATTTATTAATATTATCAATGCTTGAAAAGGCAGAAGAAATGTATTCAAGACTAATACAACACAAAGTAACAAACCCACTCATGCTGAGTAAACATAATAAAACCAAGCCTTTTGGGTTTATACCCGTGTTGAGTTGATCAATCCTCAATTTCAGTTCTTCGCAGACGACATCGTATCATATATTTCGACATAAGATTTTTAGTAATGGTAGTCTTGTAATCAATGCAATATCATTCCACATCTTACTTTATTTGTGCATGTGTGTCGTGCCCGTTGCCCTTACCTCAGACTATTTGTTCAGGCTTGAGTTATGTTATCGTGTGATGCATCAGTGTATGAGCTAACTAAGCAAAAATTAACGTTTTATATATCAATTCTTTTAGCAAAATCGGAATATTTAACGGTTTTATAGGCAACTTTTGTTTTTGTTTGCTTCTATCTTTCTTTTCTACCGATGCATGTGGCCAACAGAAGTGACTAGACTTTGAGCTACAATTATAGATTTAACTCTTTTTTTCTTTTTCCTGTCTCTGGATGTTCCTCCAAAAAGCATGAAAATTTAGTCAACTCAATTGATCTTAATCTAATCACACAGACTGCCCACAAAAATCGTAGCAGAAAACAAAATTTTAAAGTTAATTCTGCTTATATAGATGAAGGGATAGAGAATTAAATGGGTAAAATATGCACCTTTATGCCAAACACTTTCTCCATAACCATAAACATGATCAACACAGGTAAAGTTGTACAGGATCAAAGGATTAGAAACTGGAGGGGGAATATGACAAAGAAAAAAATGGTATTAATCTTAGATGAAAGAGAAAGAGAGTGGTATGTCTCAATCAAATGAAGGTTCTGTAGCACATGTTATGGGCCAGTTATTACAAAACTAGGGAAATTTTCTCTAGCGTTTCTGATTCTTCCTTGTGCACTAAAACAAGCAGTCTATTAAAGTATCATTAGCCCTATCATATCGTGTGTACCTTGACCTATTTCATTGGGCGCTGTACACACTTATATGTATAAACATACATCACATGCACATACTTTTAGAAGCATTAAACATTATGAGCAAAAGAAGATGACTTTGCCAACTCAAGCATATGGAAGTCACATCCCTGGATAATGGATGTCTATTCCAGTGGATAATTTTTACTGTTTTTCAGAGATGTAGTTGGTGTAAATGCTAGTTGTAATTCTCCATTTATACGTAATATAATTATATCTTCAGATTTCGAACGATCAAGGAGGGAAAAGGTATAGAAAGTGAAAAATTCAGTGTTTTTCGATCACTACTAGACTGCTAGAACGCTTAGTTGCCAATTAGCTAGCAATGCATGGGAGGCAAGAAAAGATGGACCATGAGTGACCCGTTTCTCCCAATAAATTGTGTAAATAAATAAAAAACTGTAAAAAAATAAAAATTGAGAAAAAGAAAATTCCATGGATCAAACACGAAACCTACTTCATTCTATTTCAATCTGGCAAGCAAACGGATAAACGGGAAAAAGTGGCTTCGAGTTCAGCAACAACCAGAAAGCTCACTCAACGTTAACCCAGAAAAAGAAAAATACTAAAGAAATCAAATCATCCGGCAAAAGAAAACTAAACAAAATAATGCACACACATCAAAATGCTGTCCGTGTCAAGGAAAACACACCACAACCCCACACTCACGGCAAAATGAAAATGTATGTGCTCTAGAATTGAAAAGTGACAATGAGTTTACCAATAAAATCAAAATAACAATAAAAATCTGAATTGACATTCGGATAACACAAAACAACTATCCCCGGACCCTTTAATTTCATGCACTAGAATCATTGCTATAATCATTTTTTTTAATTATATTAACTACTTTTCCTTCTAGCTAGCTAGCTAGCGACTTCAGCTTGCATGAAGATCAATGGATAAACCGAGGAACAACCATAATCAATAATTCTAAACAGACTCAATTAATGACCCAAAACAAGAAATAAAGAAAGACTCGGTTTCATCAATTATGTCCGCATAGATAGAAAAGAGACGTCTTTAGGACCTTGGGGGTTGGAAGAATTGTGTACCAGACATGAAAGCATTCAGCGGAGCGGGGTAAAGTGAAGGGTCAAATGGGTTGTTTCCACCGGTTGTGGCTGTGGATGCGGCGGTTATTAAACCAAGTTGTTGGTGTTCACCACCGGAGGAACCCTCAGTTGCTGCACTGGTGTAAGAACTTTCAGGACCTTGATCGTAGAGAATTCCCTTGAAAACATGCCCTCCGATGTTGACAGAGGTTTGATACGCGCACTGTTCGTCTGAAGCGTCCACTGCACTGACTCTCACACACCGAAACACCGCCGAAGTGCTCACTTCAGGTGGGAATTGCCCCAGCTCTAACCCTAAGTACACAAAAATCAACAAATTTACTTGATAGTGTGCCATCTATTCTCAGTTATTATCACGGGGAAAAAAGGAAGAAAAGAAAAAAGGTCTTGCCAACGTCTCAAATGGATGGAACTCAAATAATTTCGTCAGTTTTACTTAAAAACAGTGACGGAATATGGAAAAAGAAGAAAGAGAGGGGCAGAAAAAACAAGACCAAAATGTGATTGGTGACCAAGGAGCGGCATTGCATTTTCATTTTTTCAGTCAAATATTATGGACTAATTAGGTGGTGTATGTAGTCATAGAATAGAAGACTACACTTAGTTTCCTAGGGATCTCAGTGCATAATCTGTATGTAGTTTGCCTAAGAAACAAGTTCAAAAAATTTCATAGTTGAAATTTATGTCAAGAAAGATAGATATGCCATACAAGAGAAAAAATAAAATAAAATATAACCATTTTTTTTATTTGAGATATGTATCATATTGTAATGTGATATGAAAGTTAACCTGTGATGGGTTGAGGAGCGGAGACGAGTTGTGTGTCTCTGTGATGTCGTTTAGGAATATTCTCTCCGCGAAATTGTTGTGGGTGCTGCAACGCAGCGAGTTGTTGTTGTCGCTCGCGGCGCTTGGCTGCGGGAACCCAAGTGCTCTTGACGTGAGTTTGACACTGAAACCCTCGGGTCTTACAGCAGGTCCTGCATCTGAGATGTGTACAATCTTTCTTGGCTTGGTTACCACAGTCCTGACAGTTCATGCCGCTGCTTCCTGCGCCTCCAGACCTCATGACAGTTAATCCAAATCTCGTAGACTCATCAGACACGCACAGTGAAACCTCCTCCTCGTTCACGCTCGAGCAGTTCCTGCGACTAGGACCCACTCCAAACGCAAAGTAGTTGCTCAAGTTTTGGTGTGCAGCTTGAGGGTGATACGACTCTGGCCATATCTCGAACCCCTTGTTGTAGATCTCCTCGTTCCTGAACAACAGTAGGTTATTCCCGTTGTTGGTGTTGTTATTGTTATCTCTTTTTTCTACCTCCTCCTCTTCCTTGTTTTGTGGGCCTCCCCTTCTAGTTCCACCTAGAGAGAAGAACCCGGCCATTTGTTGCACCCCAAAGCTGAAACGATTTTCCCCAATTCAGACACAATATCCATAGCAGAACCTTCACCAATCTTAAAATGCTTTACTAAAGATCGGGGCTACAGCTGTAAATTTTCGGGTTAATTAAGGCTGGTTTTGCATATAGTAGAAAAGAAACCTGCTAGGTTTGCTTACTGCCTACTACTAGTAATTTTCGACCCAATCGTTTTCTTTCTTTTCTTCTTTTTTTTTTTTTTGTCTTATTCACGCTCACTATGTGGGTGTGATGTGTTGTGTGGTGGGGCGTCTCAAATATGATCTTCTCTGGGCTGGTTGAGTTTTTGCAGCTTTTGGGGGAAACTGTTTCTCAACCAAAAAAAGAAAAAAAAAAGGTTAATTTTTTTAAAAAAACGAAGACAGGAATTTTGAAATGAGTAAAGAAGAGAGGATGTGGAGTTGGTGAGGCTGAATTCCCTGAGAAGCAATTATGGCACGGAATTAGAGCCTCTGCTACGCCGCCATGGTAACTGCACTCATCTACTCTGCTGTATAAGTCTCATTTATGAATTACGGTCTCACCAATCCAACACTATCTCTTTCTACCTCTTCGCTTTCTAGTTTAGACCTTAGAGTTCTCTGTCCTACGCTGCACCAGAGGAATTCAAGCTAGCTTCGTTTCATGGTGCGTTGCTAAGCCTATCTGGGAGTGTGGTACTGTTGTGTGATGAGGATGAGAGAGAAAGAGAGGGTGGTGGTTTGTCATGTGTGCGTGGAGGAACATGAAAATCTATCACTTACCATTTATCTACAGTTCTCTTTCAGTTTCAATAAATCTCGGCCGGGATGAGTGAACCACCACTGTGCTTTGACCATCCCACGGACGATACTCTTCCACGTGTCATATCACCAGCTTTTGCTTATTCGTCCTTGTACCGGAAAACCCGCTGGTACTTTCTCTGACCCTCACCATAAATTAGTTTTTTTTTTTTTTCTTATTTTTAACGTCTCTGAAGCTATCCCCATTGTGGAATACTAGTACCCTGCATCACTCAACCATCAACATGCATCTACGTGGCTCGTTTCACCACATACGTCTCCATCACCGCTCAAATCTTTCACCCTTATTATCCAACGGCTCTCATAATTCTTACCCTAGCTCAACCAATCAATATTATTGATTCTTCAATAAACTTCTTTTTTTCAACCAATTTTTGGAGGGAATGAAATAACTAGCCGTATTCTACGACTCAAATCTTAATCACTAGGCTTTTATTTTCTACTTATTTCTTCTTCTCATTTCAATGCAATAATTACAAATTTATTTCAATATTAAGTTATAAATACCTACACTAATCTAAATTATTTTATTGTTACCCCCGTCAACCAAATAAGTGGAAAGAGATACATTACAAAATACAAAGAACAAATCAATTAGATGGAAAACAATCTTTAATACCGTATAATTATTAACAAAATAAAGTATTACTAGATATACTTATAAAAATATATCATAACTATCTATTTAATTACGAAGGAGAAATAGATATATTATGCAAGTAAACTTTTTTCTAATTTGGCAACTTATTTACTATTTAAAAAAGATTTTTTGTTTTTGAATACACTGTATTTGAGAGAAAAAAATGAATTAAAAAATGAAATATGAAATGTTTTTGACATTTGACTTGAGTAATTTGAAATGCGATAACATTGATTTGGAAAAGTTAATTAGCGTTGGGTGTGGTGCATTGTCACGTAGCTATTGCGAGTATTTATGATTTGGTTTACTTGGGCTGTGTTATCTGTCCCATGCCTCGTATTCCACCTCAAAATTCTTGGCATAATGATTATATGATTGACTCGGGAGATGGCATAATAATATGTTAATGGATGGAAAATTCATTTGGTGCATTAGAAAAAGAGTTTCGTCGCTGAGAGGTCAACACCTGTGATGCAAAATTTGGCCAGACACGACGCACGAAATACACCCCGTGTCGTCTACATGGAAATCCCACACGGGCCTTTTCTCGGCAACAAGTGGGGTACTGGAAGCGTCTTCATTTTTAACCCATTAAAAAAAGCCAGCAAATTAAATGCATTCAATTCTACTCTAGTACTAACTTCTTCTTCTTTTTTTATTATTATTATTTACTTGCATCTTCGTTTGTTTCCACTTTGGGTGTCTCTGCGAATTTACTTGCATATGTGAGGTTGCATTGCGCCAACTTTCTGCCCAGATTCTATTATTAATTAAAACAACTTTCTTCCATTTTAGGTCTTCCGTCCTGGAGCATGCACCGCACAAAACCTCAAAAATAGTGAGACTATTTCACATTTGACAATGGATCATTTTATACGCGTAATGGTTTTTAGTTGACAATGTTGTGAATAATCACGCAGGTTTCCCTTATTTTGCGTTAATTTGTTGTCTCATGGACCTCGTGCCGTGCCTCTGAACCGATGATCCAATTTCTTACACAGCGTGTGTAGCAAGTCGCATAATAGTAGTATTTTTTATTTTTTATTTTTGTATTTTATTCCACAAGCTTGTAAATAGTAGAATATGAATGTCGTTTGCTCCTCTGACCGAATTTATAGCAGCAAATGCTGCAATAATAAGAGCTGATCAGAGAGAAAAAAAGTTTGCGTAGGAAAGATCAATAAATTTAATTTTAATTTATAAAAAACTGTAAAAACAAAAATAAGAATTATTGAAATAAACCCAAACTTGACTCAGAATCCAAGATTGAAACAGAAAAGCATTGGGAATGATATTGGGTGTGTGGAGATGAGATGCAAAATAAAATGTAAAGGTGAATGATTGAGCATCACGTGAAGCAGGACCGTAATTAATTAAAGAGAGGTAACAGGTGAATAATTGGCCCCAATAATATAACGGAACCAGGTAACAGAGCTAAGACAACCTACGCCTCTTCAAAGTCTAATCTAGTTTAAAAATTTGATGCCCAGTTAACCAATACTATTCCATCATTCGCAAAACCAAACTTTTTAATTCTAAATCAATTCCTTATTTGGGGCCCGAGGAATCAAATCATACTCTCCTTACTATTTTACTGTTATTATTACACAACTTAAAATCATTCTCTCATGTCTCAATCTTTGATTGACCCTTGAACCCTGAAGCTGGTCAACAGGCCCGACAGCTCCAAATTAAGAAATGTGCCCCAAAATCAAACTGGTTTAGTGGGTGATTACACTTCATTAAGCATTGAATGAATCATTGATTGATAATCCTCGAGGTATTGGGCGTGTCATGATTGCTGGAAAGAGGAGAGCTAAAGGATTGAGAAGACGTAACCTTGTTTTTTTTTTCTTTTTCTTTTCTTTTCTTTTCTTCCATTTATCCAATTCCATATCATGATTGGATTCTACACCAATTTCAAACTAGTTTACCTTGCTTAAGCACCCATCATTACTGCTCCTGCTTTTTCTTTTAACCCTCGAGAATCTTCAATTGAAATATATGTAATATATTGTTACATAATGCTCCCATCGTGGATTTGTTATATATTGTTGTAGCCTTATAGACATTATGCCCTTCTGTTTTACTTCTAGGCCATAGATCCACGTGGAGATTAGATGCACACTTGATTTATCTTCACGATAGTTATATATATATTTATTCTAACAATAATTAATTTTCTAGTATTCACTTTAATATTTTTAAATGTAGGCAAAATCTTGGATTTATGCTTACAAGATAGTAATTAAGTAAAAAAAAATCTTTATATTTTGGTCCTTTAAAGTTTAAAATTTATTATTTTTAATCTTTAGTATTATATGACACTAATTAATTATTCATCCATTACAAGAAAAGTTAACTGCCCATTCCAAGTCTTATATACTTATGTTGTTGTACAACTACGAGCACATTCATTTTAAAAAAATTATAATATTCAAAATAAATATTATTCATCTATCTTAAAATAATAAACATTAGAGACTAAAATTAGTTTTTGGGACAGATAACAAAAATATATTTGACGAAAATTAAAACAAAAATTCACACCTTTAATGAGACTAAAAAAAATAATTATAGATTTTAAAATAATAAAAAAATATAGACAAAATTCTTAATTTAACAATAACCTAAAAACATAATTAAACCTTGTAAACACATTTTCTCGTGTGTTACAGTTGCGGATGGAAGGGCCGAAATTATTTTCAGGCTCTGGATATCAATTATTATAGAGGCCCAATTTGGGTTCTATTTTAAATGCATATTTGGGCCTATATTTTTCGTTAAACCTTTGAAAGGTCTGAAAATGGATCCAACTGCATTCAGTTTCTTTATTGTTTTAGAAAAAGAAAAGCGTGTCAGCAAGTAGCAACAATGCAAAATAAAATAAACACTTTCAAGCCACCAATGATCAGAGGATGGAAATATATAAGGTTTTTGCTATTTACATTTTCCGATTTACTAAGAATACTTTCCTTTCCTTTTTCATACAAATTTTATTACTGAAAGTATATTTTTATATAAAAATAGCGCAATATTTTATTTTTCATATTCATTCTCTTCTAAAACTTTTTTTCCCATCATCTGCTTTAGAAATATCATTAGTTACATTTCCATCAGTAAGTTATTGCAATAATGGTTTGTCGAAAAGTATGTTAACAAATTGCATTTTCGTGTTGTTAGTATTAGGTGTAACTTTTTCTAATGTTCTACAAATTACTTTCCAAAACAGGTACATATTGTACTGTAAAATACGAATAAATAGTAGTCTTCATTTTATAAACCAGCTTTTTTGTGATTAAATTATATTTAAATTCAATATAACGACCTAGGGTAGAGTTTGATTGAGACTGAATTTACAAACGAATTCTATATAATAAACTGAATAGTATCGCATATTATTTCCTTGTTTTAATAATAAAAAAAATTATATAATGTTTTTTATACGACCACTTGCCCATTCATATCGCTTATTTTCCAATCAAACCTACCCTACCCTACAAAGTCCTTGCATGAGAACCAAGAAAATGCACGTCACAAAATTTCTTCTTCTACGAGAGAGTTCGACAAGGTGAGCATGGCAACCCAAGGTTCGCGATCCAAGATTGAACTTGTGGTAGACACTGTTAGAAATAAGTCAAAAATTGAAAACAGTTAATACTGTTTTACGTTGCTTTCATTTTTCTATTTATGTACTATGTATAAATACGTTCTTTCATCTTTTACATAAAGTATGTGAGTTTCCATTTATTCTTCTGCATGCATGCATAGCTTCTATATGGTATCAAGAGCCAGAACGGTTTAGTGAAGGGATTTCCAGTCCATATTGTGTGTGGCGTGTTAGGGTGCTCTTTGTGAAGCACGTACGTGTGAAGTTCAAAATCATGACTGGACTTAGTGGATTCATTCTTGGAGGGTTACCCATGTTCGATGGAAGCTGTTTTGATGACTGGAAGATCAAAATGCACGCGGTGTTTGGATTCCAAGATATGGCCGAAGTGATCGAAGATGGCGTCATTGATCCCGGTAGCAAGGCATCAGACGAAGAAAAGAGGAATTACAAACAGATGCAGAAGATGAATAGCAAAGCCAGGTATTTGCTATATCAATGTGTAAATTCTGAGATCTTTAACAAAATTTCAATGGCTGAAACGGCTAAAGAAATATGAGAGATTCTCATCAAGACTTACGGAGATAGTGACAAGCACAAGCGAGTAAAGTTGCAGGCCCTACGTAGAAGTTTTGAGTTCTTAATAATGGAGGATAACGAATCTGTGGCGAGTTACGTCAACAAAGTTCAGAGTGTGGTTAACGCCATGAAAAACTGTAACGAGACATTGTCTTAAGAACACGTGGTAAACAAGATTCTTCGTTCTTTACATCCAAAGTTCGATCATCTTGTTATCACAATTGAAGAAACAAAGGACATCGACAAGCTGAGTATTCAAGAATTACAGCACTCGTTGGAGGCTCACGAACTGCGCATAAGTGATCGCAAATCGTATCAGGAGTTGGTTCTTCAAGCAAGAACATCATCGAAGCCAAAGAAAGATACCAAGAAGGGTCACAAATTCAAGAAGAAGATTGATCCAGAGTCGTAAGAAGGTGAATCAAAACAGGGCGGGAATGTGAGTAAAGACAAGGTGTTTAACAAAAAACGAGTGAAATGCTATAACTGCCAGAAGTATGGTCACTTCGCACGCGATTGTTGGCATGGTGATGGAGCGAAAAACAAACCCAAGTCTATATCCCAGGCAAATCTCGCACAAGAAGAGTCGTCCGATTCTGAAGCTGTCTTACTCATGGTTCAGACCAAGAACGAAGATAATGATGATGATGCTTGGTATCTTGATTCCGGGTGTTCTACCCATATGACTGGCCGGAGGGAGTGGTTTGTGAAATTAAGTAAAGAGACTCAAGAACGGGTGCGATTTGCAAACGATAGCTGTTTGCATGCAGAAGGGAATGGACGAGTCGTGTTAAGAAGCCTCGAAGGAGAAGAAGTTATAGTGGACGACGTCCTGTATGTCCCTGGGTTACGAACCAATTTGCTAAGTCTTGGCCGAGTTAATGCGAAAGGGTTCAAGATGGTTACTGGAGGATAATTCTCTACGGGTCTATGATCAAACAAAGAAGCTTGTCATTTGTGCTTGCATTATCATCCAATCGTACGTTCAAGGTAAAAATAACTACGTTAAACCATAAGTGTTTTGCAGCTGCAGTGAACAGAGAAGAGTGGTTGTGGCACTTACGCTTTGGTCACTTGAACTTCAAAAATTTGAGTGAACTGAGCGTTAAAGGAATGGTTGAAGGGATGTCTCGCGTGTCTGTGCCAGAAGAAGCGTGTCATGACTGTGTGCAATGCAAGCAAACGAAGAATAAGTTCAGCAAATTTGTTGCCACCAAAACAACGAAGGAGTTAGAACTGGTATATTTTGATCTTTGCGGACCATTGCTCGTGGAAACACCCGGGGGTAGTCGATACTTTGTGACCTTCACGGACGATTACACCAGGAAGTTGTGGACGTTACGCCTAAAGCGAAAAACGAGGTCTCGACACATTCGGGAGGTTCAAGAATCTCGCTGAAAAACGAGTGGTTGCATGATACAGCGACTACGGTCGATGGAGGGGAGAGTACAACTCACTGGAGTTTCAAAACTTCCTGACCGAAATGGGAATCACACACGAGGTTACACCGCCTCACACACCGCAACATAACGGAACCGCCGAGAGGAGAAATAGAACTCTCCTCAACATGGCCCGATGTATGCTCAAAAGTAAAAATGTGCCTATGTATATGTGGGGAGAAGCAATTGCAACGACGAACCTATATTCTAAATCGCACACCTACGAAGAGGTTGGAGGGAGTTACACCAGAAGAAGCATGGTCAAAACAGAAGCCAGATGTCAAGCATCTGCGAGTTTTTGGTTCCCTATGTTTCCATAAAGTGCCCGAAGTGCAGCGAACCAAATTAGACGACAAAGGAAAGCCTATGGTGATGATTGGTTATCACACTACTGGAGGGTATAAGCTGTTTAAGCCCGAAACCAAGAGTGTAACTATCAGCAGAAATGTAGTTTTTGATGAAGCCTCTGGTTGGGAATGGGAGACAAATAAGGTGAATAAGGCAGCAGAGGTGGTCCCAATTATTGCGCTAGAACCTGATGATGCAGTAGATTCTGGTGAGATTGAACCCCAAGAAGATGTTCAGCGACTTCGAAGATCCCAGCGTCAAGGACAACAACCAACTCGCTTCGGAGATTATGAAATGTTTGGTGTTGTTACTCGAAGAAGGAAACCCAGTGCATTTTGCATTGGCAGCAGAGGCGGAGCCGGTGGAGTTTGAGGATGCTATGCGTGATGAGAAATGGAGAAAAGCGATGTGTGAGGAGATAAAGTCCATTGAACGTAATGGAACGTGGAGATTGGTTAATCTTCCACCGCATAAAAGGCCCATAGCACTGAAGTGGGTATTCAAGATGAAAGTAAATCCCAAGGGAGAGGTGATAAGGCATAAAGCCAGGTTAGTGGCTAAAGGATATTTGCAAAAGGCTGGGACTGACTTTGGAGAAATATATGCACCCGTTGCTAGACTTGATTCAATCCGAGTAATTATCGCTATTGCAACAATAAACAAGTGGAGAATGCATCAGCTAGATGTAAAAACAGTTTTTCTAAATGGGTTGCTTAAAGAGGAGGTATACGTAACTCAACCGCCAGGATTTGAGGTTAAGGATGATAAACTGAAAGTTTACAAGTTAATCAAAGCTCTTTATGGCTTGAAGCAAGCCCCACGTGCTTGGAACAAAAGAATTGATCAGTTTATGCATCAGATTGGCTTTGAAAGATGCACCACGGAGCAAGGCTTATATGTGAAGTATTGGATCAGCAATGGTCAAGAAGAAAAATTACTTGTATGCCTATACGTAGATGACATGCTTGTCACAGGAAGTAAAGCGGAATATATCAATCAGTTCAAACATCAGATGACCACTAAGTTTGAAATGAGTGACTTGGGGGAACTCAATTATTTTTTGGGAATTGAATTCATGCAGACAGATCATGGAATGTTAATGCACCAGGCAAAATATGCGAAAGACCTGTTGAGAAGGTTCAAGCTTAAAGACTGCAACATAGCAGCTACACCGATGGAAACAAGATTGAAGTTGGGAAAGAATGAAGATGAGGAACCTGTGGATGAATCAGAATTCATGAAAATGGTTGGGTGCTAGAGGTATTTGTGTTGTACAAGACCTGACCTAAGTTTTGCAGTTGGAATAGTGAGTAGATTCATGCAGGAACCTAAACAAACCCACATGAATGCTGTGAAACGTATCATGCGTTATGTGCAAGGGACAAAGAATCTTGGCTTGCTGTTTACAAATAAAGGGTGCGAAGGAAGTGTTGAACTGAAGGGGTACGCAGATGCTGATTGGTGCGGAGATCAGATTGATAGGAAGTCCACTGCTGGATACATATTTTTCCTCTGCGGGTCACCTATCTCATGGCATTCTATGAAAGAACCTGTTGTAGCTCTTTCCTCCTGTGAAGCAGAGTACATTTCTGTTTCTCAAGTTGCGTGCCAAGCTGCTTGGTTAGCAATGCTCTTAGAAGAGTTAAAAGTGAAGATGAATTGTTGTTCAAAATTAATGGTGGACAATAAATCTACACATTCTGCTGCTCATGGTAGGAGCAAACACATTGAAACCAGGTTCCATTTTTTGAGGGAGCAAGTCAATCAAGAGAAGCTTGAAGTCGCTTAGTGTAAATCTGAGGTTCAGTTGACAGATATTTTTACCAAAGCATCAAAAGAGGAGAGGTTTAGGTAGGTGAGACAATCTATTAGAGTTATAAAACCTCCTGTTTAGTTATAAAACCTCCTGTTTGACTTAAAGGAGCGTGTTAGAAATAAGTCAAAAACTAAAATCAGTTAATACTGTTTTAGGTTGCTTTCATTTTTCTGTATATGTTCTTTCATCTTTTAGATAAAGTACGTGGTTTCCATTTATTCTTCTAAATGTTTTAGGTTGCTTTCATTTTTCTGTATATGTTCTTTCATCTTTTAGATAAAGTACGTGGTTTCCATTTATTCTTCTGCATGCATAGTTTCTATAGACACGACCACCACCACCACCACCTCGGCCGTTTTTAACCACTCGAACAGTTTCAACGTTCAACGACCTTGATAACGTCCCTAATCTCTGTTCTAACCAAATTCCATGCTGGCTACTTCAGAATAAGCCTCTCCCTTGGAAGCCAAGCTTTACTGTGGAAGACAATAATCACCCCAACACAGGACACGACCACTCTACTGCGCGTGCTTTCCAAGCTTCCTTCCGCGGCTGTATTTGCACTTTGGTCTCTCTCTCTTTTCACTCTAGCCTTACTCTCCCTTCTCTACCTCCTAAAGTGCGTTTTTTCTTTTTAAGATGGTGAAGGCCGAATTCTTGCACCCTGTAGGGGTTAACTACCTCTTCGCGCCCTGGATTTCGTGGCTTCTCTTGCTTCAATCGGCGCCATTCGTCGCGCCGAAAACCGCCTTGTACCTGGTTCTGTGGTGGGTGTTTGCGGTGCTTGACGTGAAGATCTACGGGCAGTGGTTGACGAAGGGGAAGAGGCTTTTATCCTCTGCGGCGGCGAACCCCACGAGCCAGATGTCGGTGATAGGGAACTTGGTGGGGGCACAGGCTGCGGCGCACATGGGGTGGAACGAGTGTGCGCTGTGGTTTTTTTCGGTGGGGATGGTGCATTACGTGGTGCTGCTTGTTACGCTTTATCAGCGATTATCGAATGGAGATGGGGTTCCGGTGTTGTTGAGGCCGGTTTTCTTCTTGTTCTTTGCAGCGCCCAGCGTCGCAAGCTTGGCTTGGGAATCCATTGTTGGAACCTTTGATACTGCTTCCAAGATTCTCTTCTTTCTCTCCCTCTTCCTCTTCGCCTCACTGGTAAGATATTCTTACCAACGTGTTTACATTCAACAAATATTGTCCAAAATATTTCCCTCCAATTACTCAATTAAAATACATTTAATTCTGGTAAAAAATATATTATTTGACAATTTTTCTTTTCTTATATAATCATTATACAACTCTTTATATATATATATATATATATATATATATATATATATATATATATATATATATATATATATATATATATATATATATATATATATAAGAGTGTTATTTAATTATATAAAAAACGTTGTTAATGATTTTAAGAGAGTTTCATTATAATACATTTACAATATAAATTTTATATTATCAATTAATTAAAAATATTAAAAAAAAAAGTTCTAACCCGTTATTAATGTAAGAGTTAATATTCCACTATAATAATTGGATGATTGAATAAAATAATTTTACACTATATGTCGTTTTGGTTAATTCTACTTAAAATTACTATATGTAATTTTCATATGTTGGTATATATAATCTTATATTATATAATACTTTGTTAAATTATTTAAAAGTAAAAAAATAAAAATATTTCTTCCACAGTAGAAAAATAGAATATATTTATTAGTTATTCAATAAATATCTCGAACATCTATAAATTACACCAATTTTTTTATTAGCATACGATTATAAACTTGCAAAGCCTCTAACAATTTAAGTGGAGTTAAAAAAATGATCTAGTTCTGAAAATTTATTTCTTTGTGCATCATCAAGTTGGTTGGTATATTATATTAGACTCTGTTGTTTCTAAGTGTATATGTAAATTCATCACCCCCTTATTTTTTTTAAGAGGTGATATTTTGATAACTAGATTTCTTTTAATCCTTCGGCCAACTCATTTTTATTAATATAATAATTTATCAAATAATTTAGTAAAAATAAAAATAAATTAAAACTATTATTATAACATCAAAAGAGAGTTGTTTATAAGAGTGACGTGGATTTAGGTTGTCAAAATATCATTTTTTCTTTTTTATTAATATAATAATCTATCAAATGATTTAGTAAAAATAAATTAAAATTATTATTATAATATTAAAAGAGAGTTGTTTATAAAAGTGATATGGATTTAGGTTGTTAAATAATCATTTTTCTTTTTGTGAGTTAGAAATAGGAAAGCTGGTTGAACAGCATAAAACAAACACAACCTGCATAATTTAAACTCTAGTTCTTTTCATCCATGCAATAGTTTTTCCCATGTATACTATTATAATATTTTAGAATAAAACAATTTTTTGCAATCTATCTCTGGAGTATCTTCATCCTTCAAGTAATACTGGATATTTAATGGTAGACATATTTATTCACCAATTAAATACCAAATACAATTTGAACTCATTCACTTGTATATGAAACATAAAGAAACAAGTCATACATTATTGATCATACTCAACATTTATAGTCAATTTCAATTTTCAACAGCTGATTTGATTGGATGGAACATATTTTCTGGTGTGCGGTCTTAATTTCCAGCTTAAAGATGCTTTGAATTTTCAAATAAATAGAAACAAAAATATCTATTAGAAAGTAGACTGATAAAAAAATGAAATAAGAAGTAACAAGCGTGAACGTTTAAAAGTAAAAATATGAATGAAAATTAATTTAAACATGTTGAAATATTATCGATAATTTAAATTTATACATGAACAGGTTTGCAGGCCAACCCTGTTCAGGAGATCAATGAGAAGGTTCAATGTTTCATGGGGGGCTTACTCCTTTCCCATTACAGCACTTGCTCTTGTTTCGACGGATTATGCAGAACAAGTCAAAGGAACTTTTTCGCACATCCTAATGCTCCTTCTGCTGGCTCTTTCAGTTCTTGTCTCTCTTGCTCTTACGTTCTTTACTCTCCTCAACTCTAACATGCTTCTACCCGATAACGATCCTATTATTGCAAGCTTCTTCGTTAACCCATCTGTTACCAACATAAATTATCACTAGAATATGCACATAACAACGTGATGTCTACAACAATTTTGTTAAAAACATACTATTATACAAAAGTTTCTTTAAACAAACTCTAAATCCTACAAACAAAATTTCCATTAGAGTATCTTTATATAAATAAAAGCTATAGTTTAAATTCTGTGATGTTTAGTAGTTTTATCATTATATATTATAACAGGTGAAGTATGTAAAAAAATAACTGGATTATTATTATTACTACTATTATTATGTATCTGACATTTGAACTGTACTACTAACTCCACCAACTACATAACCAGAAGAATTTACTGCTATTTCTCTTACTTAGAAAGTCATAAATATAGACTGTTAATTTTCTGCTTCATGTTATGTCAAAAATAGACACATTTACACTGAGAAACCAGAGGAAAAACAATATTATTATTATTATTTATTTATTTTCCTAAAGAATATATATGTTGCTTATCCCTTAGTCGAAACCTAAATTAAACGCGCATGTGATGTTTAAAAAAAGATACGGAAACGCAGAGAATTCGGAAGTCAAAAAGAAACCAATAGAAGCAAGATTGAGAGACATAGAACTGAGTACTGCTATGCATTACTTGTTTAATATAAATAGTGTACAAGTTTAGTTTCTTAGATAACAAATTTTAGTTTTCTTTTAAACCTCTTCCATTCATAAATATAGTGGTAAATTACCCGAGGACTATTCTGCTTATTAATCAATATCATAAATCCTTTGAAAAATCCACATTAAACTTTCAAAAATTCGTAAAAAGAAAAAAGCGAGTTGTTTTGAAATATTTAGGTTTTATATCTTTGCTTCATAATACGACACACGCAAAGTCCAAGAGAAGGAAGCGAAATCGCACAAGGAATAACTTGACAACGGTGTTTGCTAAAATATAAAGACAACCAAGTTCATGAATCTTGGTGTTGACAACGTTCTGATATTTTGTTGCAATAAATTAATTATGTCTTCTTTACCTAATTCGTTAATTCGAATTTATACGATAGTATCTTTTCCTTCATTTATCAGATCAAGCAACAAAGGTAGGTCCTTTCTTTAATCGAGCTATGAATACCACTTTTTTAAACTAATATATTTGTTCTAACATACTCAGCATTTTATTATAAGAAATAAATACCTAATTTAATAGCACAAAAGCTACGTGCTATTTGATTATTCTTTCGAAATGTTGGACGAATCAAGAGCTATATTTGAAGAGGAAATACAGCCAAAACTATAAACAAATTTAAAACATGTCAAAATCAAATGGATTAGGTAGAGTATATCATGTCAAAATCAAATGCAAATAAATTTTTGGTTTTTTCTATTATTTCCTTAAAAATGTTTCCTCTAACGTCATTTAAAAAAGTCGAAACGAAAAATAATTTATATAGACACTTCTTTTCAATTCTAGCTTTTAAATATAAAATTGTAAAGAACTAAAATTTCAAAACCAACAATATTTTTTATATTAAATTTGATTTTAATCATGATATAACATGATATTGCAACACTCTCCCAAGCAAAAGCTACATACAAAAATAGTTATTTATTTTTTAATTTAAATATATCTTCCTATTGATAAAAGTTTAAAACCTAATTTTGTAAAACCAAAGGGGAAAATGTGAATGGATGTTACGAAACTACGGGGAATAAAAACGTAAAAAGGTTGTTTAAATAAAATTATATAAAAAAATTACATTTAAGTATTTATCAATGAGTATAGATTTTGAAATTAGGAGTGAATAAAAAATGTTGTGTGTTTTGGGCTACAAAATTGTGAACCAATAAAATGTATGGTATTAGTTAGAGAGCCACATTCGTAGAACGAATTTGATAAGGTTTGGTCGGTGTAGCGCCATGGAGCTTGATTTGGTTGTGTATATCAATATATAAATTGCATATATTTTGCCAACATGTTATAAGAGATGAAAAAAAGGTTATGATATTTTTACCATCATTTCTTCTTATATAATTATTTGATATTTATTTTATAATAATAATATAATAAAAAAATATTATTAGTGTTTTATAAAAATTCTCAAATTAATATATGTAAAAAAATGAGTGTGAAAGTATATTTTTCATAAAATAATACATATTTGTCTATTTGGTCTCAAAATATTTTTATTTTGTATGTGATAAATTAATAATATAAATATTATTTTATTCTTATTTTTTTTTTAGCACCATAAAAAACTAATGTAGTAAAAAATACAGTATTATTTTTAAATAAAAAAAGATATATAAAAATAACTCTTTGGTCCCCACTTATGTCTAAAGCACAGATAAACAGAATATATCTCTATCACTAAATATTAAATAATAAACAAATATTATATCTGTTACTCTTTTGAGTATTAATTGTTTAAACTAATGACATACAGATAAAATATATTACTGATATAAGCATTTATAATAATCTTTAAATTTCGCCTTAAGGTTTATTTTCAGTTAAATCATTTATAGTTATCATTGATCCATTCAAAAATTTAAAATGTGATAGATTATAACTAGTCGAGGGTCAGTTGGAAAATATCTCTTAAGCTTCTTTGCTTTTTTTTTTTTTAATAGCTAATGATAATCTTGTAAAATAAATTAAACTATAAAATATGATTAAAAATAACTATAATTAGTTTAAATATTTGAAATGACAGATAAGCTAGTTTTGTAAAAAATAATGATTAAAAATAATAATAAAATTAAATGCATGTAACAAATTTTAAACCTTTGAATAAAACAATAAGAGTTTTATTGACAGTGGAAAATTTAGATACATAATGCATGTTGCAGTTTATCAATTTATTTCAATGGTGCAAAACGAATAAAAAAAAGGGTAAAAAGAGATAAAATAGTTTATGTAAAGTTTAAGAGGGAACAGATGAGGAGTTCAAAAATTGGTGTTGAGATATTGGAAATGACAACACTAGAAGGGCTGGATGAACAACGTTAACTTTTTTCCAATTTAGTGGGGCGTGACAAGGTAAAGCTTTTGGATGTTTGAACTTTAAATTGCTCTTTCACTTTCATTTAACACCTAAACCTAGCTACGAGTTACATAACAGGGGTACAAATAACTATATATATCTATGTGTAGAGCAATCTGTAATCTCAAGGATATAACGTTGCGTTCAACGCGGAGGCAACCCCTAACACGGAACTCTCTTATTATAGAAATCACAGTTTTTAATGGATTCACTCACAGAGTTTGTTTGCTTCAGATAGGACCCATTCAGACGGAAACTCCATGCCCACACACCACTCTTTTCTTTTTTTTCTTTTTCCTTCTCCAAATATATTATGCCTCCACTACTTGTTTCAAGGTAACAATTTTCACACCAATTTAACATGTTTTGCTTCTCAACACTTATGATTTCTAATTCAGTTTCTGATGCCACCACATTCTTAAAAATATCATGTTATATAGCATCGTACTTGGAAGAGTGGTTGAAATGGAAATGTTCTCCACCACTATTATACTTTGAATCGTTACAACACGTAGGCTTTTTTTATTTTTCAGAAAATAAAACATTCTTAGTTTGATTTTATGTGAAGAGTAACAAGATATTTATTAGTTCATCTAAAAAAATCAATAAGATATCCGCCATTTTAATACGTATATGTATATGAATTGTAATTTGATGGACTAAGAGAATGAGTAAAAAGAACAAATGCCGAACCATTTGAAAGTAAGGTAGCCCTAACAATGACCCAAACTTTTTATACATATATTTTTAGTATATAATTTTGAATATGTAACTTGATTTAAATATTTAAAAAAGAAGGTGTGAATAATAGAAAATAAGATGAGATGAATGGTTTATTATAAATGTAAAAAATAATGATTAAAAATGTTATGAGGGAGATAGAGAGAGAGAGAGAGAGAGAGAGAGAGAGAGAGAATGAGTAGTAGGAAGGAGTAAAAGAAGAAGTAAGGAAGAAGTGATGAGTTGCCCTAGGGATGGTGAGTGGGGAAGAAAGGAGATGATGGTTTACGGTTCCGTGACGGAGAGGGACGGAAAGTAAGGGTCCCCAGTGGGCACATGGGAGCGGCGTTGACGATGAAACGAGAAAGAGCACAGGACGTTTATGACAAAGCCTGCAATAGCTTTCGCTAATTTGGCAAAGAGCCCTCCCATTTGAGGCAATGCAGCTCCCCCCACATCCCCTTTCTACTTCTCTTTCCCTCATTAACTCATTATCCTATTCCTATTCCTGTTCCTATTGTCACTCGCAATTCGCAGAAGCAGATACAAAGAACCACCACAACCATAACCTTAAGCCATGGCTCGAGGAAAGATCCAGATCAAGAGGATAGAGAACACCACCAACCGCCAAGTCACTTACTCTAAACGACGCAATGGCCTTTTCAAGAAGGCCAACGAGCTCACCGTTCTCTGCGATGCCAAGGTTTCTATTATTATGTTCTCCAGCACTGGCAAGCTCCACGAGTACATTAGCCCCTCCACCTCGTACGTTCACCTTCTCATCACTTCTCTCTTCAATTCAATTCATACCTATTTTCCCAAACAAACCCTATACCTACCTATCTATCTATCTTCTCTCATGTCCTTTTCTTTTTCCAGAACAAAACAGTTCTTCGATCAATACCAGATGACTCTAGGAGTTGATCTCTGGAACTCTCACTACGAGGTTCTCTTCTCTTCTCTCTCCTCTCTCCTCCCTTTTTCTCTTTTCTTCAGATTTACTTCCAACTTATTTTATTTCTTCTTCTCCGCCAGAATATGCAAGAGAACTTGAAGAAACTCAAGGAGGTCAATAAGAATCTTCGCAAGGAGATAAGGTATATATTTTTCACTTTCTGTTTTTTCTGGATCTATATATATATATATATATATGTGCACTTTTTTATATATGTTTACTACTGCTGTTGCTCATGGCTTAGGCAGAGGATGGGAGATTGTCTAATCGATCTGAACATGGAAGATCTCAAGCTCCTCGAGGAAGAAATGGACAAGGCTGCCAAGGTTGTTCGTGAGCGTAAGGTAAAAATTATGTACCCCTATTACTTATATACGCTACTTTTTGCTTTTCTCTCACAAGTTAATTAATGTATATGCAGATATCTTAATTTAAAACTTGATAGTGTCGGGTAGCTATCTAAATATAGATAGGTAGATACATATCATGGAGGTACAGATTTGAGAGTGCTAGCCATTTTACCATCCAGCTTTCCCCGGGACATACCTCCTTGTTGAAATTTCATGCAAATAGATCAGTTCTTTAACTCTTTGTCATGTTCTTGGTGTACCTTAAAATGACTTTAAAAAAGTTACAAGATTATTATACCTAGTTATTCTTTCTGTGTCATACCAATATTATCAAAATTCTTAAGATAAAAAATCAATGGCACAAATGATTTCATACTAGAGTTTTTTTTAGGATTTCAGATTTAACGTTAACATGGAGTCGTCCGAAAGTACCATTTTACTTTCTGATAAGAAGACGATTGGTTGCATGTGAAATAAATACATCTTGGTTAAAAAAATTAATAACCAGGTAACTAGGTATTAAGCGATTATTTTTCTTAAGGAAATGTGACTTTTTATGTTTTAACCCTTGAAATGAAGAGTGTTTTAAAATTTTCAGAGTTGTACCAGAACTAGCTAGGTATATTTGCTTGCCAAGAGCAACCACGCTATCCTGTGGTGGTAACCTACGGAGCCCTCTCCTAGTATTAATATATTTCATATTTCTTTTATAACTTTTCATTAATTTTTTAAATCTGTCCAACAATTTCAATTGGTATTTTTTTTTATAGTTTAATGTAAGAGTACAAAGGAGTAAAAGCTTGTTTATGATGGGTCTGTTGATGGTTAATTAGTTATCCAATATTCAATTGGTTAGAGATATCAAACTTTGCTCAAATTTGGGGACCCCCTCTTCGTTCTTTTGGATTCATTGCCTGTGATGTTTGGATCTGACCAAGAACCACATGAGTTGGACTGGACACGACATCATTGGAAACTGTATATTTTTAATTAAAACTCGTAATTCTCAAAATTTGCTTATTTTCTGGGTAAAATTTCTTTCTATTGGTGAAGGCGTGCATGTATTGTGTCTTTTTCCTATTCTTGTTAATTTGAAGCTAGCTAGAGCAGTTCAATATTTAATCTGATCATAGTGATCGATGCTATTCTGAATGGCTGAATCTTAACCTGCTTGTTTGTCCACGTCGACAAGTCTCAAGTATAAATTTTACATAAAAAAAAAAAAAAAAGATAATACGAAACAATTTCTTTAAAAAGGCATGGAATTATAAATAAACCCACTTTTAATTATTAAAAAATTTAAGTATAGCATTAATTTGTTTTCATTCTTTTCCAATACTGATTACTTTCCTAATAACTTATTTTTATTTCCTTCTTATTTTCCCTTATATCACTTTTAAACCATACAAAGAAGCCCAAAATTTTGTTATATAGTTTAAGACACCGTAGATCCTATCAATCATTAACTATATATATAATTAAATATCATTTAGTTATTTTATTTTAGATTACAAAATTTAAATACATGCCTGGATGGGAGAACAAAGGTGATGGCTCACAATCCCAAACTACTTTCTTGATTGGTTCGAAACTTATGTGTAACATTTTCTGGGAAAGTTACTGGCACCAAGCAAGTGTTACTGTTGTCTACCGAAATTAAACTGTTGAATGTGATTAAAATGCACATACTTAAATTAATATTAGTGCCAAATTATTGTAGAACATGTGTACTGGAAAATGATTTGGTTAATGTTTAAAGGGACCCATATTGTGGTTGTGGTTCTGTCTGTTAAAAGATTTTGAATTTACTATACCTTACCATGCTAACGAGTTCCTTAATTGTGACAACTATTAACAGTATAAGGTGATAACAAATCAGATTGACACCCAAAGGAAGAAGGTAAAGTAGTGACATATTTTATTGTTTTCTTTTGTGATTGCTTCACTTCATTTTTCACTATTGAAATGTCTGCTTCCTTTTGTTTTAGTTTAATAACGAGAAAGAAGTGCACAACAGACTCCTGCGTGACTTGGTACGTATTTTATAGCATTCTTTGTTGTTCATTTTAGTAAGTGTAATGATTCCTAACTTATACACACCACACACAGTAAGAACAACAAAAGTAATCTTATCTTAGTGAGCAAGATTAGTTCACATATATGAACAACACAATTGCCAAGAGGGTTGATTAAAAAATCACACAATTAATCAGTTTTCAGTTATTTTTTCTTCTATACATATCACACTAATACTTCTTTGTATGCACACCTTGTTTCTCTAATGGTTCTTCTAATGTCCAATATTGACTGCATAATATATATTTGGTTTAACTTTGGAAGTTCCTTTGTTATTTATCAGTAACTTTGGCTTCATTTTATCATATGTTTACTCTGAAGCAAAAATCTCTTTGCATGAGTTTATGATATTGAATTCGAGAAATATTCTGAACGGGAAATGCTTTACTGTGTACTGTGTTAAAGGAAGCAAGAGCGGAAGATCCACGCTTTGCATTGATAGACAACGGAGGAGAGTACGAGTCTGTGATCGGATTCTCAAATTTAGGTCCACGCATGTTTGCCTTGAGCCTACAGCCAAGCCATCCTAGTGCTCATAGCGGACCACCCTCTGATCTCACCACTTACCCCCTACTTTTCTAGTACGCATCCATCCCAAAACACCACCTTCACTCAATTTTCAATAAGTAGTAGCATCTTAAGTTCTGTTTAAACTTTACTTGTATCCACAAAACAATCTCACCAATCTTCTCACTCCCATGCATGCATGTGTGAATTCAATTGCAACTCATCAACTGTTATTTCTATGTTACCTACTGCTATTTACCCTACTCATATATACCTCATAAACTACTGTCTGTATGTTACTTACTTCTGTGTACCCTAATCACACAAACATACCTGATGCTTCCTTTTATTCAGAATATGCTCAGCATGATCATTCTTAGATCCAATAGATATCCATTTCAGTGGTATCTTTGTTTAAGAGATTGGCCAAACTACACTCAACTACGAAAATATCTTGTTTTAGCCATAAAAAATTATACATATCTGCTGAATTTTTATATTCAATGATACACATGACTCTTCTACTTTTTAATCTTCTTAAATTTTAATAAAATGACAAAATAATTTCTTAAAGATATTCACCTTTGTATTTTTAAGAAATTTACGAACTCATCTTCTTATGGTTTTCGACCTTATTTTATTTTTAAAATATAATTTTTGATTAAAATTTAATTAAAATCTAGAAAAATTAAATTAAAGTTTTAAAATATAAAAATTTAAACTTGATTATAACTAATAAAATTTATCAAATATTTTATAACTAATTGCTTATTTTATATTGAATAATATTTTCTAAAGTATAAAACTTATATTTTATAAGATAATTTATAATTTAGTAACAATATAATTTTTTTCAGATACTTTTTATATATTATAATTAAATCGTTAAATATTGTATTTTTATATTTATTTAATTTTTATTTAATGTGTTATTTTTATTAAAATAAAAAAATAGAATATCATTTTATTAAAGTGGAATAAAAATAAAATAAATATTAGCATTTTGAATTTATTAAAAAAATTTAGAAACTGTGTTATTTTTTCTAAAAAATAAAATAAATTATAGTGTTTGGTAAGTCTTGGGCTTTAAATATTTTTATGATATGTTTTCTATTTTAATAATTCTGTGAGGTGATTTTCATTAAAAATGGAAATGAAAAGACTCATGGGAAAATAATTATATATATATATATATATATATATATATTATTAGTATGCAATTTTTTATATGTTTTTAAAATATTTTAATATATGTTTATTAATAGATGTGAAAATTAATAGGATGACTGCTAAAAAGAATTTGACCTATTTAAGATATTTAAGTTTAACAGACTTTGAATGATCCAAATATTACCTTTTAAATTAAAAAAGAATTTTATAAAAACCTTTAACCTAATTTATTTCCAAAACAAATTGGCTTCACATTACACCATGATCAGTTACCTAATAGTCTCATTTATTTACTAACATACGTTTTTTTATAATAAAAATAATGATACAAGTTAACGAAGTAAAAATCTTACTGCTACAAAAAAAATATAAAAAATATAATAATTTATCGTATATTACAAAATAAGATATTGCAACGCAACACATATCATATAACGTCACCATATTCATCTATTCTCAAAAGCCATCAACTTTTTATTCTTTAATTCATAAAATTAAAATGTTATCATATAAAGATTAAAGTTAATGAGTATACATTACGATTAAATAATTTAATTAAATATTTAACCCTTATAAATTTTGATTTTGTATAATTTAGTTAGTGATTTGTTTATATTTACTGTAGTGATTTTATAATTAAAATAATATATTTAATATACTTTAAAAATATTAAATATTTTTTTTAATAACTCCAGTTATATTTTAATAATCCGTAACGAATAAAATACTCAACTATACATCTACTAAATGATTATAATCAATATGATACTAATGATTTGAATCTTTAAATTGATTGATTTAAGTAATTTATAAAATATTAAATTAAAGTCATACAAAGTTAAATTTGTTTTATAAAAATAAAAAATGGTAATATGAATATATACTTATATTAAACCTTGCCACATTATAAATTATCTTATGTTAGTAAATTATATTAATAACTACATCATTCATAAATGATACGATTTGTAATTTTAATTATAATTATAATATATACATGCATATTATAAATATAAATATTTTTTAGATTAACAAAATCTTGTTTTGGTTAAGTGGAGAGTATCTATTTGATGAGGTTGCATGATCTTCAAAAATGATATTCTTAAATTCGGGGTTGATGGGAGCCTTCTCAAAATTTTCTCTCATTTTAAAAAGTTTTTGAATTATTATCTTTACTACATAGTTATTAATTAAATGTCACGAATATGTCTCTATTAAAGATTTATAGGATAATTACATGTTTACATAATAAAATTATCAACTCAATCTTAAATTTATTTAATCTCAATTCATTAAAATCACTTTATATATTTATTTATTTATTTATTACACATTATCGATAACTTAAAATCTAATCCACTCATTAATTTTTAATTATAATTTAACCTCGCATGATCTAACTTCCACCAACTCGATAATAACACTATATGTTTAATTAATGCAAATAAAAAAAAATTCCTTGTTATAATTTTAAAGAGACGAAACATTAAAAACCATATTTATTTGCACATAATTAATTAGTATAAAGACGATTATGACATCAAAGACCTACAAAATTATGGTTTCAACAGATAAAATAATACTAGAATTAATTTCACTTTTTTATGTTTTACAATTTAGTATTTTTTTTCTATAACAATTTCATTTTACGAGGTTGTCTCCTAATTTATAAAACATGACAATTAATATAATTTTTTTTGGGAATATGATTATTTTTTTAAATGTCATAATTGGTACAAATTACATTTTCTAAAAATTTAGTAGTAAGTTTTGTAGGAATAAAAGTTAAATTTCCGAGCTGTAAAATTTTAGAAGTAAAATTGAAATCTGTGTGAAAAAAATAAGAAATAGTGTAATTACGCTAAAATTGCAGAATGGACGACTTTTACCTTATGATTTATGAATTTTATATATATATATATATATATATATATATATATATATATATATTGTTTAAAATGAGATCTATTATATTAGTTTAATAGTTATTTAATTTGAAAAACTCTGTCGAATAATGTCAATTAGAAAATTCCTTTGTTTCCATTAACTAAAAAAAGTCAATAAGGAAAACAAATTATTCACCAGGTAAATAGGGATAAAGTTCACCAAAACCATCATATTTTGAACCGTATAAAAAGGAATAACTAATAACATGAATTAATGTGTAAATATTCATTTTATTTTGTTGTACATATTTAAAATATTTAATAAAAGAATATAGTAAAAAATTTATTTTTAATTTTTTTAACTCATGAATAAATGGTTTTTATGTTTTATAAACACAAACTTTGATGTAATTTAAGAAAAAAATCACTATTTTATTGTATTTTTCACTTGTATTAATAAAAATAATTAATATATCTCATTGAAATAACTTTACTAAATTAATATTACGTTTTTACTGAATAAGAATACTTTATCTTTTATAAAAATAAGATGTAACTTATTTAAAGGTAAATTAAGAAAAAATTTAATATTTCATTTAAAATATAATAAATTAAACCAATTTAATATTTTAAAAGGTATTAATTACAGGAGTGTATAATTTAAATGAAAACGGAAAAAATGTGTAGTTTTTTGTGACGATAACTGAAAGATAAATATATTTTGTATTTATGTTTATTTTTATTAAAACTAAAAGCATGGCTCAAAAAGGGTCGACGAAGTGAAAAAGAAAAATCCCGGTCAATCGTAACAAACAAACGCGGTTTCTTTCTTGCGGCTTAAAAGGCTAAAACCCTCGTATTCTACAGTACAGAGCGTTGCACGAAAAGTGTGACACACACACACACAACATTAGAGGTTTTGGGTTCGGAGTGAGACAGACGCACACCAGGACGAGGCCGTGACGGAGGCGGAGACTGTGCTGAGCGACTATGGGAGCTCTGGCTACATTAGCTCCTTGGATTCCCGAGGACGATCTTTTGCTCAAGAACGCCGTTGAGGTTTTCCATTTTCCCTCTATTCGCTTTCAATTTCCGATTTATATCCATTTCCTTTCTCTTGTATTCTGCTACCTTTTTCCAGAATCATGTTCCTCTAATTTAAGTTTGAACACTCTCTTTTGCTTATAGCTTTTTGTTGCCCGTATACCAATATACTCCGATTTATCTGACAGACAATAATACTCATAGTCGTATGTAAACTAAACCATGGAATGGGCTTCTACATTACTTGTAGTTTAGTTTTTTTTTTTCTAAATAAAAGAATTAGTTCCTAGAGAAAAGTTGCTAACAAACACACATTGAATATTGGATGGATCTATTTGTTGTTCTGGTTTTCATTTTGAAGAATATTTCAGGATTCATGTTTATGTTTAAGTTTAAGTTAATGTTTATCTTTTAACTTGTAGGCTGGTGCTTCACTAGAGTCACTTGCTAAAGGTGCAGTGCAATTTTCTCGAAAATATAATATTAGAGAGATACAGGATAGATGGTATTCTCTCCTCTATGATCCTGTCATTTCTGCGGAAGCTTCTACGGGTATGACAAACTTTGAGCTTTCAGCTTCGCCTCTCCCATCGAAATTCTATAGGTTTGGACATTCCAAAGAACATAAAGTTGTTTCAGCTAAAAGAAAGTCTGAAAGTGTTCGCAATTTGTATTATGCTAGGCGCAAAAGAATTCGCAATAGCATATTAACCTCCATGGACTTAAGTTTTCTAGTCGATCCGGTAAATGGTAATTATGCAGAGCATGGAAGTGACGACCCCTTGTCTGGAAACTGCATGCCTGAAGGTGGAACTTCAAATCATTTTTCAAATCTCCCAGCTCAGTATGATTTTCCTTGTGAAAATGTGATGGATGATAACGTAGCTTCTGATGCCGGTGTGTTTTTCCCTGGAGTTGAAAATGCAGTTGAAAAGAATTTGCCTGTCAAACTAAAGAGTGTGTTTAAGGAAGAACCTCAATTTCTTGGAGACAATGTGCCTTTGGATGGAGCTGTTGAGGAGTTGGATGTTCCTAGAGAATTGACCATAGATGGGTGGATTGGAGACAATGATTTAGAGACAATGCCTTTGGCCACATTGGATCACATCAACAGTGCCCCTGGAAATATGTGTCCTGATTTTGATGAAAACAATGTATTTGATTCATCGGAGTTAGAGTGTGGAACATCGTTTAACTTATCTTCTCTTCCTGAAATACCAGTCTGGAGTATAGATGAGGGCATTCAAGAACCTGATATGCCATGCGATGGTTTTAACGATTCTACTGCTTGTGGGGAGGCTTATTTGGAAGAACTGTCCAATTCTCTCCTCAACTTCAGTAGTGAGGAAGAACTCTTTCTGATGGATGTTGATGGAGAAGAAGGGATTGACAAGTCTTACTTTGATGGTCTGAGTTCACTCCTAACTTCTACAATTGATGCTAATCCAAGTCAAGTCCCTAAAAGGGATGAAACAGAGTCGTTAATGGCCTCACAGGCACATGTTATAAATCAGCCAGTTTCATGTAGCAAAGAGGTAGATGACAACCCAGGGTCAGCCGCTAGTGGTGTACAAGTAGTTCACAAATTAGAGTTCCAATTATCATCTCCTCCCTTGGTTGAAGACCCCCAATTTCCTGAACTAACTAATGAAGTTTCTTCCTGTTCACTGAACACTGAGGAACAAGAAATTCCAGATAATGAAGATGTTTTCCTACCATTTGATGTTCCTCCTGTCATATTTCCCCCTTCATCTAAACTAATTTTTAAAGCTTCCAAAAAACCAATTTCATCATCTGTTCAGGATTATGGATTTAATAAGCATAGAGCTAGTGAAAGGGGTAAAACTTTGATGCATGTAGAAAAGAAAACCCGTGTAGAATCTCATGCATCTTCTCAGATGACGGGATCTCTTTGCTTCCCAGGACCTGATGGTGGTTCTAAGGCAAAATTTGAGTTGCCTGGTAATCATCCATCACACGCAGTATCTATGAGTTCTGTTACTGTTCCTGGTCGCTTTGGTGGAAATGATACTGCAAACACTACTAATGCTCTTCTGCATGCAAATAAAAAGGAAGAAGCTACCAATGCTGGCTTGGCAAAGGATCCCAGCAATCGTGTGGCTTATCCTTTCGTTAAGAAATCAGCTGCTGATTCTAATGACTCAAGAAATCATGCCCAACTTAATGGTTCTAGCATAAAAAGTGAACAAGATTTAGCTTTGCCACTTCAAGATCACCAGTTGCAATGTGCTGAAGTGGGATCCTCAGATGTTCTTGAGTCAGAGCTGGTGGCAAATCCTCCAACATTAGACGAGGAAGAGCAATATATAGAGAGTGACGATGAGCTTCCTTCTTATTCTGATGTAGAAGCGATGGTAAGTTGTATATCACCAATATTTCTGTCAACAGTTAACTTGGCCTTTTCCATACTCATTCTTCCCTCCTACAGGTACTTGATATGGACTTCGATCCTGATGATCATCAGGATTCTTCTTATAACGAGGAAGGTAATACATAGCCATGGATTGTATTTACTGTACTCTGTTTTTTATTATTCTTTTTTTTATGGAGAACGTCCCTAAAATAAAGTGACGACCCAACTCGTATGGGAGCATGCATCAGTTACTTGGGTTGTTAACAGCTTCTAAGGGATTCCTTATGATTGCCCTTATTTTTGCATGATGTCTTCACAAATTGCAAAGTAAAGATAAAATGTGAGGCATTTTGGGGAGAGGGGATTGAGGCATTTTTTGTTTTCCAAGATGTTGCAATACTTTAATGTTCTTTCTAATGATTTCCAGTTCCTTGTTAAAGTAATAATGGGTCTGCAAGTCAGTTGCATAATATATGGAATTTGTTGAACTTTACCAAATATATCCATTAAATATGCTTATGGAACCTGTTGAGTATTGTTTTGATTATTTTGATTATAATATTCACACTAAGATCAATGATAGCATATTAATTTTTCATTGTTACTGTCACTATCTACTTTCTTTTAGTATAGCCTAACAATATATCTTCTGATTGCAATTTAGTATCAAGATATCAAAATGTGGAAAGTAAGCGAGCTATTATGAGGCTAGAACAGGGTATCCATTCTTGTATTCAGAGAGCTATTGAAGCACATGGAGCATTTGCCATTTTATATGGTCGCTACTCAAAGCATTATATTAAGAAACCTGAGGTATGTGAGCATGTAAACTGCTTGCTTAATCAACTTGTCATTTGAGGGATCTTTTTCACCTATTCATTTAAAATATCACATGCATTTATGGATACACACATATTTGGTTGTTTCATTCAGATTGTGCTCCTGGCTTCAGGCAGCAATCTGCTTGTAAATATTGAGTGAGTTTTGTGATGAAAGTCAAACAATGAGGGAAGTATTAGTTGGACAGACTTGTTCTGCAATTATAAGCATAAATGTGTTTAGAAAAGAGCCCTTGACGGGGATAATTTTTTTTAACATTTAAATTACATTAAGGATATTGGATAATGCTTTAATGATGGCTCAATTTCTGCAGGTTCTTCTTGGACGAGCAACAGAAGGTTTTCCTGTGGACATTGACTTGAGCAAAGGAGGGCATAGCAATTCAGTATCTCGACGTCAGGTTAGTCATATTTACCTACTTAAACTTGAATGTCAATGCTGCAGCAACTTTTTGCTGAATTTGATACATTTTGATAAAAACATGCATAATGAACCCTCAGTTTCAACTTGTTAATAACCTCAATAAGATATACTATCCTCATAAAATGGCAGAATTATAATATTTTTTTCATTTCTAGTTTGAGATACTAAAAGTTCAAGATAGACAGTTAGGTGTTGTCTTCACTACCAAATGAATTTGACTTAAATATATTCTGGTTTCCCCATGTGAACTTGCAGGCAATTATAAAGATGGATAAAGAGGGATCATTTTACATAAAAAACTTCGGCAAGAGTTCAGTCCTGGTAAATAGCAAAGAAGTGCACACTGGTCAGTCTCAAAGACTGCATACTAATTATCTGATTGAGGTATGATGGGTTCCTTTCATTTCCTTTACTTCTTTCTCATCCAGTTTAGTTCTCACCTCCAACTATTCCTTGTGCACTCAGCATTTGATTATGTTCCAAAACAAAATTATTATTTCCTACATATCCTATTCAGGCCTCCCAATCTACGTGTTCTCACTATATCCTTTTGTTTCCCATTCTTGTTTCCCGTTTAGCTTTAAACTCAGTATGAGTAATAGGGGTCTATCATTATCCTTATTGATTAAGTTTTATTGTTTTCATCTTTGTATGTTCTTGCCCATCTGTTGAATCCTTTTGATTTGATGCTGCTAGAACAGTCTTTTCGTGCTAAGTATCCCAGATAATGCCTAATGACCAAGTTTCTGTATTTTGCATTACAACATCTTTATTTTTTTTATTTTTTTTAAGAATTAGGAAAGTTTTAGATTTCACTAAATTTAATTTTGGGAATTAAGTATGCTTGGACATTTTTAGGTGTTGTCTTCTAATTCTATTTATCCGAGAATTCTTCAGAGTTTCTTTAGTCAACTTTTCAGAAATCTCAAAATTAATGGTCTATTTTGTAGGTGAGGGGCATACCGTTGATATTTGAGGTAAATCAAAATCGGGTGAAGCAGTACCTGGATCACATTTCTGACAATTCACAGACCTTTTAGTGTTGATTGTAAATGAAGCAAGAGCTCCACTAACACAGAAGGTGCTTATTTTTACTGCACTTTCTGATTTTTGGTAAATGGTAAGCAGTGACCCAATTGTTGTATGTCATTGCATTTATTGGTGAACTCCTGTTACCCCGGAATGAATTTCTTTTGCCCGCCAAAGTAGATAATTCAACCCAAAAGTTCTGTTATATTACATGGTAAATTTATCAAACCCTGAAAGTCCAAAATGAATATCATCACCACCCTGCATTCATTTTGGAAGTTGTAAAGAGGACGCATACTCTTTATTTTGGCCTCTGGTTCATAGGATACATAATCTTTGAAGAAGCAATTCTAATTCATTTATTTATTATGGTTTACCTTTGAACCTTTTATTTTTCCTTCTCTGGCTTGTAAAGTATAAACAACGACCTGTCATTTGTAATTTTCACTTTTAATTACTAATATATCATTTATTTATTTATTTTGTTTTGAGAATTTTATATAGTTTAGTAGCAATATTTTGTTTTTCCTCTACCGACTTCAAAAAAATTGCAAATATAAATGATTTTTCAAACCAAATAATATCTTCGGAACTTTTAATAGGGGAGGACTCTAGTTTCTATATTTTTTGCTAATGAGAAACTTAATACTTATTATTTTGGAAATTGAAAATTTTCTTCTTTGATTTAAAATATACATATTAAATCAAATTGAACAAAAAAATTATAAAAAGTAAAAATATATTCTATAGTTTTAAAAAGCGAGTAAGTAATTGTGAACATATAAACTTCGTGTATTTTTTAATCTTTACTAATAATTTTTTTTAAAGGACTCAAGTTTAGAAAAAAGTTCATATATCTTAAAAACTAAAAAAAAAAATTTCAATCGTTACTAAATTTATATAATTTAATGCTTCGATATTAAAGTTCTTTGCCTTCTCAATTCTGACAAATTATTTATTCAGAAAGTTTATTAGTTGTATATATAAAATTACTACGAATTACCATTGTTTCTTCTTTATCAAAATTAATGTTATGCTATATATGTTTTAACTTATGTAATTCAATAATAGGCTTGCTTTCTCAAGACTTTTTTTATCAGTAGATTTTTTTATCATAATTTATTGAAATTAATCAGAAGTTGAAAAAAAAATATAATTAAATTTTATTTTAAACGTGTCATAAAATCAATAACTTCTTAAAAAAAAATTTTTTATCATGAACAAAAATAAAGCTAACTTTTTTTAAAAATTTCTAAAAAAAATACTAAATTATACTAACCTCACTGCTTTTTTATATTAAACAAATTGGTCCAATATATATATATATATATATATATATATATATATATATATATATATATATATATATATATATATATATATATATATACACACGTAAGATTTGGAATTGCCATGTTCTTGGGAAGAAACATAACATATTAGAATATGTAGGGTCCCCCTTAACTAAACATGGTGTCCAGAGGTATCAATATTCCTGGTCAAGGTCAGAGATCCACCAAATAAGGGGTGGGCGAAGATGTTGGATCGTGTTCATATTCCAAGCATCCCTTTCCATAATGCATATATAATCACTCCGTTTAAGATATTTAGGATTTGAATCTTACTAATAATAATAATAATAATAATAGTTATTATATTACAAGTTGTTTTTCCTGGTTCATTCTCATTGGATTACTGTTGAACTTATACTTGAAATAACATGTTTTTCTTTCTATAGACATAATTTATACAATATTACAAAATTAATAGTTGAAGATTAATATGTGTTTATATAATTTCCTTTTCAAATGTTATTTTAATAGTATAAAAGAAACATGGTGTAAAATATATATATAATAAATTTCTTGATTTTTATAATATTTGTTTAAATTGGTTTAAACAGTACATTGTAAAACAATTTCATTTTTGACAAAATTATAATAAAAAATAATAATTCAAAGACAAAAATAGTTAATAAAAATTCATTAATTATAATAATCGGTTATAATGTACAGTGAAATATTAGTGAAAATTTATATACGATTAAATTATTGTTATAATCATTGATTACAAATATGACTTTGTATAAACAATTCATTATAATTATAATAACTGGTCTTAAATGTTATTTGATCCTTAATAAATCAATGAAAAATTTCAACCACTTTGCTTTCAATTATCTCATGGTTTTATTTTATTATGTTCATTCTGTTTTGTTTCTTAGCTTTTATTTCACTTTGTTTGAGATCAAAGACTGAGGTTGATCTCCTTTTATTTATTTATTAATTATCTATATTTGTAATTTTTTCATATATAATATTTTATTTATTTTAATATTTTATTTTCCCTCGTATAATTATATGCTTTTTCACTTTTGTTCACTATAACTAATAAAAAAATATTATTTTTCTCTAAATATTCTCAATTACATATTTTATGTAATTTCTCTCTTCTTAAAATACCATAAATTATACGTTTTTTTTTTATTCTTTTCTTTCTTATATTAAGTTATAAATAAAAGTACTATTTTAGAAAAACATAATAAAAAATATGGATACAAGTGTACGAGCGTCTCTATTTCCGATAAGTGGATCATTAATAGAAACCTCCCGCAAAATAGGAAATTATTAATCTAATATTCATTGGGATAAGCCCTTATGTTAGTATTTGATTTTATTAAAAAAAATACTTATATGACAAAAAAAACAATTAAATAGACAATGTTTCATCTAAACAAATAAGATAATTAACTGCTTAAAATTTGAAATAAAATAAATTAAACCATTGTATTTAATTTGAAAGTTGATTGACTATAAATAATAATTATTATTATTATTTTTTTTAATTTAATTATTTGCATTTTCAACACTATCAGAGAAACCGTGTGCACACACATTATCCATAATCAGAGAGCTACTCTACTACAAGATTAGTGAGTTAATTTATTGATTGTTAATTTAAATTCTGAAAATTATATAAAATGTAAAAATAGTTGGAAGATATATCCGTCAGTTGATTTATTCATTGTTAATTAAACTCCTGCAAATTATATAAAATGTAAAATTATAGGATTTCAGGAAACTTAAAAGAATTAAGATAATTTATATTTATTTTTCTATTAATCTATTATAATATTTTTTTAAATAAAATGATAACAAATTAAAATTTTAATTTTAAGTTTTCACTATAATTTTATTTTTAAAGATAATTTAGTAAATTGAAAAGAAAAAAAATATAAACTATTATAAAGAATAATATATATAAATTATTTTTAATTTAAAAATAAAATCCGTACAAGCAATAATAATTAATAGGGTTATTTATTTATACAAGTGTTGGGTATGATGATCTCTTATTGTGCATGTCCTAACTCAATAATAGTATTGAGAAGATGCAACGGTGGGAAGTTTACTTGTAAACCTTTCCATGTTTAAAAAAAATGACATTTTAAATCAATTGCTGGAGGAATATTAGAGTGACTCATAATATCTTTTAAAGTAAAGTCTAAATAATTCAATTTGCTTATTTTAAAAATAAATATTATGAATATGAATGCATTGTTTATGAAGTGTTACATATAATTCTTTTATTTGAAAGGATAAAGATTGATTTGATGATGGAAGTGAATCAGATGGTATATTAAGATAAAGATTTTAAAAAAAAAAATTTGATGATAATTTTTTTTTATACTTAAATCTTACATTAGAAAAATATGAATTTTTAGTGAAGATAGTAAAATTTGTAATAAAAAATTTCATTTTTGTATGATTATAACAGTGATATAAATTGTTTATTATCATAAATGATTAACATTGTGAAGATTCGAAAATATTGTCAATATTTGAATCTGTTCAACGTAAATTTTAAATTAAAAAAAATTGTTATCGTACAAGTCTCGTGTTAAGTAAAGTTGGTATGCCAACGTTTATTTTAATAGAATAATTAAAATAAAAAATAAAATAATTATTTTTAATATTTAATTTTAAATGACTATAATTTTATGTTCTTAATCTATGCGTCTATTTATTTGAAATGAGATAATTTAAATAAATTGTTATTTGTGCACACTTGGCACACTCTTGTGAATTGACGAAGTTGATTAAGCACAGGTGATATAAATGCGTAGGGTAGCGTGTAACATAACATGGCATGGATCTTCAAATGCGATAATAAATACGAAAAGATTAGTCTATAAACCTACTTATAAAAAAATCCATTCATTATTTTTTGTTTTTAAAATAATTTTAAATTAGGAAAAGTTAAAAAAAATTCTATTTAAAATATTTATAAAAAATATTTTAACTTTTTTAATTAAAATTAATAAAATGTATTTTTTATATTGATTAATAATTTTTATTATATCACTTTTTCATTATAAAATTATCAAAATCATCTTTAATTTTATCGTATTTTTTATATATTATGTTATTTTTTATTTTAAATATTTTTTTAAATTAAAATTATCAAATATTTTTTTAATTTTATTTTAAGTGAGATTTTAATATTTACAAATAATATTAAATCTAATAAATCCTTAGATTTTTTTTTCATTGCTTTCATTTTCGCATCCAACATGGAGTTCTGACTCGCTGGACTCGTTTTGTTTTTTCTTATTTCAACTCAATTTAATTTTGATAGTATTCATTTAAAATCCTAAATATTTAGATTATATATAACAATTTATTAACAAAATAGTTTAGTGGGATATTTAATTAAAATATTAGTTATTTGAAGATTTTTTTATTAAATGAGTTATTGATAATTTACTTAAATTGTTTTATAATTATTTCATTAAATAATTTATAAAAATAAAATAGATAAAAAGTATGACATAATAAAAAAAAATTATTTAAAAAAATTAATAATAAATTATTTAAAAATGAAGAAAAAGATACATATATACCTAACATTTAACACGTATCTCATGTTCCTCAATACTCCAAACAAAACAAGTAAAAAAAGGTACTCCAAACGTGTAGCAGACTTCCCAAACATTAAAAGCTTACTGTATGCAAAGCAACGACCAATTTTCATAAAATGAATATCTGATAGATAGGGTTATGACTTCGAATAGAACAAACATCATGAAATTCAAACACAAAGTGTGTTTGGTTAATTTAAGATACTTTGAATTAATAGATAAAATTATTTCCTGATATTATATCCGTTTATAATAATATTATTATGATTAATTTTTATAAATAAATAAATATTTTATTATTTTATTTTTAATAGACGTTTTAAAAAATTAAAAAAAATGTATATATAAATTATTATTTATCTTGATTTTTAAATATGATGAGACTTATAAATATATTTTTGGTTGAATACTTTTTAATAAAACTTCCACGAAGTTGATTGAAGAAACAAATGTATATTTCTCTTATCCTAATATTCTTGGTTCAAGAGATGAACACATAATATAGAGCTAGCAGCATCATATAAAAAATAAATCTTGTTCTGTTTTCCTCGGAACAAAGACTTATTGTTTTTTAAACGGAAGAAAAATGGTTATATTTTCCTAAAAGAATAAAAGAAACAAAAAATTTGTCTTATAAGGTTAATTTCGCAATAAATATAAAAATGAGAGATAGAATAGAAGTTTTGAGTTCAAGTCTTCTATTTAATAAAAATAAACATATCAACAATATTTAATAATTCAAAACAAATTCTTTGATTCAAATTAAAATTATGTTTTTTTTTCTATCTTAAACTAATAGAACAATCCATTTTAAAACTGTTATGTATCATACATACATATATATATATATATATATATATATATATATATATATATATATATATATATATATATATATATATATATATATAGCACTTAAAATCTAAATCATAAATTTTTTCACGTGTGTTCGTGATATCACACAATATATATTCTCTGGTACAATATTGATGTATATTTTCATTGAACATGTCAACAATTAATTTAATAAAATTATATTTAAAGATCAAAGATAAATGGTTTAAATAGTGAAAAATAAAAATAAATTACATATAAAAAAATCCATATGACAAATACCTAGTTAATAATTTTTATTTTCTATCCGTCACCATTAAATTATATCACGCTAATCAGGTCATGAGGATAAGTTAATATTTAATTGTTAACTTTGGGATATTTTATGAATCATGTTTTGGAAAAAAACAAAAACTATATTATTTATGATGCTTATACACTTTTTTTTTTAGTTTAAAACGTTACATTATTCAATCATTTTTCAAATGGAAAACTAAAAGAAAGTAAAAACATTTTGAAGCACTATCAAGCCTTTAAAAAAATATGAAATGCTTGTGCAAGGGATGTCATCACATGATTGTTAAAAACTTAAGAGCATGTGAAATTGTGTCGATTTACTATCTAATCATGACTAATAATTATTCTAAATGGTTATTTAATATGACTTTTTATATGATTAAAGACATGATGTTATCTAATTCATCAAAATGAATTATAAAATATTTACACCAATCTACGAGTGTGTTCCAGCCAAAGTTCTGCATTTTATTAATGTACTGTTATTAAATTAGTGTCCCTTTAATATATTTCTAAATTATAATTTTAATTAAGTTTCTAAACTCATCATTATGTTAAATTAAAAATATTTTAAAAATATCTTTGGTGGTAGTTACTTATTTATTCTTAAATAAAATATATTATTTTAATATAAATTTCATGTAAAAAAAATGTTTAAAATATCTTATATTTACTTATATGAATATATGAATATTTCTTATTAATACATTTTTGTTTAAAATTTTATATTAAAATAATATATTTTATTTTAAAAAATTCTTTAAATAAAAAAAATCAAATAAATCTGAAATATATTATAAGCATATCTGAATTAATTGTGATTTTTTAAATTAATTCAACTTAAATATATTTTGGCAAAATTTTCCAGATTTCACCAAACAAAAATCTTAGCTAAAACTCTTATAATTGATTGAGTTGTGCTTATAAAATATTACAAAATATATATTATACTTTTTAATTAAATATCTATGATTACTTTTTTAATAATAAATTAACATAAAAATCTAATTGAAAATAAATAACATGTATTATAAATATATTTTTATATAAAGTAGTAATTACCTATAAGATATAAAATAGGAGTTCATTTATATTATGATTTATATTAATTTAGGTTAAAGTATTTCGTAGGTTTATAAATCAATTTATTTTATAAAATAATAATTATTTTTAAATAAAAATAATATTTTTTATTAAAAAATAGATATATATATATATATATTATAAATTAATTTGATAAAAAAATTATTTATTTAAAAAATAAATATGAGAATAAATTTTTTAATCATTAATTATTTTTAAATTTAATAGTTAAGATTAATTCTTATTTTAGATAAATAAATTAATAAATAAAAATAATGATAATAAAAAGTAAATTTTTTAATTTTTATTATGTGATATTGAATTTTTAATTTTTTTATAATTTATATTGTTAGATATTGTTTAGATATTATTTGATATTGTTAGATATTGGTAACCACAATATCAAACAATATCTTCTGTTTATTTGTTACTTTCGAGTTACTCTTTTAGTTGTATCTCTCTACTATAAATATGTCACTCTATGTGTGATTTATACGCAAGGGAAATTAATTTCAAACCCTATTTTCTCTATATTCAACATGGTATTAGAGCCAAAACCTAACTTCTTTCCGGTTATTGTCATGGGCTAAAAATTGCCCTTTAGTTGGGTCAAAAGTACCCTTTGTCTGGTCCGGCAGACTTCGTTGGAGGGGACGTGTTGAAAGTCCCACATCACCTACCTCATGTCATTTGGTATGGTTTAAATACATGTTAGGTTACGCCAATTGGTTTTATGTTGGAACCTTAACATGGTAGGCTTCGTTGGAGGGGATGTGTTCAAAGTCCCACATCACCTACCTCATGTCATTTTGTATGGTTTAAATACATGTTAGGTTACGCCAATTGGTTTTAAGTTGAAACCTTAACATGGTATCTAGAGCTTAAGGTTATCTTGAATTTTTTTTTCCGCCTTTTGTCCACTGTTGGAGCCGCCCCATCGCTGCTGGTAAACTGATCCTCCACATCAGAAAAGAATTATCTTTGTTACTGAATTTTATTTGGTAGTGTGAAAGTGCATGTTTAGAAAAGTTCTGGCAAGGAAAGACTTGGTATTTAAGTGTGTCCATTAGTGACCCACCTCTCTTTCCTAGGAACTTACCTGGTGTACTAGTTCACGTTGTTGTCACTGTTGTCGTTGGAGCAGTCACCGGATCCGCCGCTGCTGGAGAATTCGCCAGAGTTTCATTTTTTTTTTTGACCGGTGACATATGATTTTGCTTGTCTCGGTCAGGTGACCACCGTGCCATTGAGATCACCACTATCGGAGTTGGTCGTCCCATTGTCTCCTGCGCCGTTTAGTCTTGGCGAACTTATTTTTAGTATTCTCATTTTGGATTTGTGCTTCGTGGGTTAATTGGATTACTTTGGATTGTTTTAGGGTTTGTTCTCCCGCTCTTCATGACTTCTTCCACTTCTTCCACTATTTCTAATTTTGTTAATGATTCTTTTGTGTTGACATCCCATCGTGATGACCGGACTCGCCCTCGCAAACAGAAAAAAGGATGTCCTAAGTGTGAATATTGTGGCAAGCTAGGTCACAAGATTAACAAGTGTTATACATTACATGGTCGTCCTCCTCAATCTGCTGTAGTTGTTCAGACCAATCTTTCCCCACCTTTATCTGCAGGGGATCTTCCTTCTTCTATTGCATCCGACATGCCTGCTATGTTAAACAAATTTCTCGAATGGTATAAGGATCAACAGTCTTCTAGTTCCACTATATCTGTCACACATACAAATACATATTTTGCTGGTCTGACCCAATCATTTTCTCCTGGTCCTTGGGTTTTTGATTTGGGAGCCACTGATCATATTACTGGTAACAAATCTTTGTTCTCCTCTTTATCCTCTCCTAATCATTTACCTTCGTTACACTAGTCGATGGCTCTAGAGTATCATTTCATGGTGTTGGAACGGTTAAACTTTTTCTTTCTTTAACCATTGATAATGTTCTTTATGTCCCTGGGTCTCCTTTTAACCTTGTTGTCCATCGGTCGTCTAACTCGTTCTCTTGATTGTGTTGTTACTTTTACCAACAATTACGTGTGTTTACGGGACCGGAGTTCGAAACGGGTGATTGGCACAGGATGTGAGTCTCATGGTCTTTATTATCTCCGTCCCTCTACACATGTTAGTACAGTTATTGAGTCTCCCTCTCTTCTTCATGCTCAGTTAGGTCATCCAAGTTACAAAAACTTGTCCCTGCCTTGTCCAACTTATCTAATTTAGTGTGTGAGTCATGTCAATTAGGCAAGTATAGTCGTACTTCCTTTTCTCGTAGTTTCACACGTGGTGTTTCGTCCCCTTTTGCCGTGGTTCATTCTGACATTTGGGGACCTAGCCGCGTTAAGTCTACTTTAGGTTTTCAATACTTTGTTACTTTCATTGATGATTATTCCAGATGCACTTGGTTATTTTTGATGAAAAATCATTCTGAATTATTTCATATCTTTCAAACTTTTTTTAATGAAATTCAAACTCAGTTCGGTGTTTCTATTAGAGTTTTGCGTAGTGATAATGGTCGTGAATATCTTTCTTATTCTTTTAAACAATTCATGGCTTCTCACGGTATTTTGCATCAAACTTCTTGTGCTTATACACCTCAACAAAATGGTGTAGCTGAACGTAAAAATAGACATCTTATTGAAATAACTCGCACACTTTTAATTCATGGAGATGTTCCTCAACATTTTTGGGGTGATGCTCTTCTTACTGCATGTTATCTCATTAATCGCATGCCTTCTTCGGTTTTAGATAATAAAATACCTCATTCCATTTTGTTCCCTCATGAACCACTTCATTCTTTACTCTGAAAGTTTTCGGGTCTACATCTTTTGTTCATAATTTCAGTTCTGATCTTGACAAGCTTTCTCCTAGATCACATAAATGTGTTTTCTTAGGGTTTACAAGATCACAAAAAGGATACAAATGTTTTTCTCCTTCTCTTAACCGTTATTTTGTGTCAAAAGATGTCACATTTGATGAGTTGTCTCTTTATTTTAAAAGTCAATCTTCACCTCTGTCTCCATCTAATCTTGTCAACACTCATAATACATTTAATGTTCTTATTGTTTGTGATCATCTAACTGTGTCTTCTTCACCATTAGTTCCTGCTCCGCAGTTAGCTTCTTCTCCACTGCCTCTTCAGATTTATAGTTCTCGAAACCAATCACAACCACCACCATGTGACTCTACTCAAGTGCCAACTACTCTGTCTCCTCCGGATCTGACACATGAGTCTGACCTTCCCATTGCCCTCCGAAAAGGTATTCGTTCTACATGTAATCCCTCTCCCCATTATATTGCTTTGAGTTATCATCGACTGTAATTACCTTTTTATACATGTCTTTCCTCTATTTCTTCTGTGACCATTCCAAAAACTGTCCGTGAAGCTTTAACCCATCCTGGTTGGCGTCAGGCCATGTTAGATTAACTAAGTGCTCTTCATAATAGTGGAACTTGGGAATTGGTCCCGTTACCGTCTGGGAAATCTGTTGTTGGTTGCAGGTGGGTGTTTGTTATCAAAGTTGGACCTGATGGTACTATTGATCGCCTCAAAGCTCGTCTTGTGGCCAAAGGTTATACTCAAATTTTTGGGTTGGATTATGGAGATACATTTTCCCCTGTGGCAAAGATGGCTTCTGTTCGTTTATTTATCGTCATGACTGCTCTTCAATAATGATCTCTTTATAAACTGGATGTTAAAAATGCTTTCCTCAATGGTGATTTGCAAGAAGAAATATATATGGAGCAACCTCCTGGGTTTGTTGCTCAGGGAGAATCTTCTGGGATGGTATGTCGTCTTCGCAAATCCCTATATGGCCTAAAATAGTCTCCTAGGGCTTGGTTTGGAAAGTTTAGCAAGGTTGTTCAATAATTTGGTATGACTCGGTGTGAATCAGATCATTCTGTCTTTTATCGACACTCAAGTGCTGGATGTGTTTACTTGATAGTAAATGTTAATGACATCGTTCTTACAGGTAGTGACAACCATGACATCTCTCAGTTGAAACAACATCTCTGTCACCATTTTCAGACCAAAGATCTTGGCAAGCTTAGATATTTCTTAGGTATTGAGGTGACACAGTCCAATGATGGTATTGTTATATCTCAGAGGAAGTATGTCATAGATATTTTGGAGGAAACTGGGTTGATGAGTTCAAAGTCTGTTGATACACCCATGAATCCCAATACTAAACTTCTACCAAATCAGGGGGAGCCTATATCTGATCCTGAAGCAGTATAGAAGATTGGTTGGAAAATTGAATTATCTTACAGTTACTCGTCCTGACATTTCCTTTGCAGTCAGTGAGGTAAGTCAATTTCTTAATTCACCATGTGAAGATCATTGGAATGCAGTCATTCATATCTTGAAGTATATTAAAGGATCTCCTGGAAAAGAATTGTTATATGGTTCTAATAACCATACAAGAGTTGTTTGCTACTCAGATGCTGATTAGGCAGGATCTCCTTCGGATAGAAGATCTACATCTGGATATTGTGTCTCCATTGGTGGTAACTTGATCTCATGGAAAAGTAAGAAACAAAGTGTTGTGGCAAGGTCCAGTGTAGAAGCAGAATATAGAGTTATGACCTCAGCTTCCTGTGAACTTGTTTGGCTCAAGCAATTGCTTAGAGAGTTACAATTTGGAGATGTCACTTAAATGACACTTGTGTGTGACAATCAGACTGCTCTTCATATTAGTTTTAATCCTGTCTTTCATGAGAGGACCAAACACATTGAGATTGACTGTCATTTTATTCGAAAAAAGATTATGTCTGGAGATATCAAGACTGAGTTTGTTAACTCAAGTGATCAGTTAGCAGATATTTTTACTAAATCTTTACAGAGTCCTAGAATTGATTATATTTGTAACAAGCTTGACACATACGATTTGTATGCTCCAGCTTGAGGGGGAGTGTTAGATATTGTTTAGATATTATTTGATATTGTTAAGATATTGTTAGATATTGGTAACCACAATATCAAACAATATCTTCTGTTTATTCTATTACTTTCAGTTACTCTTTTAGTTGTACCTCTCTGCTATAAATAGATCACTTTATGTGTGATTTATACACAAGGAAATTAATTCCAAACCCTATTTTCTCTATATTCAACATATATATTAAATTATTATATATTTAATAAAAATTATTTGTATTAATATAATTTAAATTATAAAAATATATTTATTTATTTATTTTTATTTTAATATTTTTAATTAATTATCTTAATATAAATATAAATATGTTAATAATTTTCTAAAATTTTCAATCCAATCCTATATGACCCATTAATTCATTAGTTTAATATAGATTAAATTAGATTAAAAATTATGATATATTTTTAAACATGGATCAAATTATATCATCGTTAATTTTTTACTTCAATCTGGAAAATAAGACCAAACTAAACCGGGATAATATTTTGATTGCTTTATCTACTGGTGTTGTTTTAAGTTTCAGTACTTATTATGGATTTGAGGTGGTTGAATTGAACAACAGCAAAAAATTTGTCAGTTATAAAAAACGACGTCTATTTGTTTTGAGGGTTAAATAAATTTAATAATTAATCATGGGCCATTTCTATTTAAATCCTTATTTATTTACTTTTTTCTGAACGTGAGCATGTAAAAAATTAATTAAGTGAAATAATTCACTTGTTATAGTGATTTAAAAAAAAAAATTATCGAGCCAACGTACCTAATTTACAAAGATTAATACATAAAAATCAGATTTAAAAGTCTCTAACTCATCATAAAAGCAAACAAAGTACACTAAATTAATTAATTTTATCTCAACCATGCATAATGTGTTGAGTTGATTCATAAGATTGTTATAGGAACATAAAGGGAAAGAAAATGTTATGTTGAAAGAAGAGGGGTATAAATATTTCTGATTTATCCAAAGGAAAATGATACTTTGACAACCCAAATCCATACAACTTCGTAAACAACTCTGTTTTAATATTATAATAATAGTTTTATTTTATTTTTATTTTTATTAAATTAGTCTATAGATTATATTAATAAAAGAGAGTTGTTTAAAGAGTTGTATGGTTTCTAGGTGTGAAAATATCACTACTCTTATCCAAATTATAAAATGGTACTAATAACAAGTGATTGCATTTGGGTAGAGACAGATACTTAATCGCTTGAAATCACGTTAACTGAGTCAAACTTCTTTAAGAACGTGAAACATGACACCCTAACTCGCGTTGCTTGCTCGCTGATTTGACTCGTCTCGAGTGTATTTAACTTTACCGAGGGCGAGTGAGGGTTAGCAACGCCATCTCATTCATTTCAATTCAAATAAAAACCTCCTTCTATTAATTTAAAGTGAGACAATACAAGAGTTAAATAATAATGAGGATCCAGTGCGATGTGTGTAACAAAAACCAGGCTTCTTTATTCTGCACCGCCGATGAAGCCGCCCTGTGCGACGCCTGCGACCACCGTGTTCACCACGCCAACAAGCTCGCCTCCAAACACCAACGCTTCTCTCTCACCCACCCCTCTGCTAAGCATTTTCCTATCTGTGATGTTTGCCAGGTACATACATACACACTTCATGATTAAGTATTAATATTATTGTTACATATAATTACATAATTTAATTTTGAGTTTGTCTTGGTTATGTTTGTGGTGTTGAGTTAATGAGTTTGTTTTTGTGTTGTAGGAGAGAAGAGCTTTTGTGTTTTGTCAGCAAGATAGAGCGATTCTGTGCAAAGAGTGTGACGTGTCTATTCATTCTGCCAACGAACTCACCAAGAACCATACCCGCTTTCTTCTCACTGGGATCAAGTTCTCTGCTTCTGCCACGCCTTATTCTTCATCATCATCATCATCACCATCACCATCACCATCACCCAAGAAAAACCCTGTTCTTGATTCTTCACACGCACCTTCCAATTCTCCTACAACACCCTCACCGCCTAAGCCTGGGGGAAACTCGCCAACAAGTCAAGAACCTGCTTTCACTGGTAGCAGCATATCCGAGTACTTGATAAACACTATCCCTGGCATGAAGTTCGAAGATTTCCTCGATTCACATTCCGTTCCCTTTGCTTGCTCCAAGGTTAGTTTATTCCACTTTACAGCTTTCATCAATTAATTAGCAACTAAATTTAGTAACAAAATATATTTTTTTTCCTCTTTATTAATGTTGGGATCATACAAATTTTTAAGGATTGACATATAGAATGTTCGGCCGCTATTTGTAATTTTTGTTGCGGCAACTGATCATGGTTTAACTGGATCTGAAATTAACACGTTGATGACGATGAATTTCAGAATGGTAATGAGATGTTGTCGCTGTTGGGTGAGGGAAACATGGTTTCGTTCTCCCCTGGTGGGATCTGGGTTCCTCAAGCGCCATCTTCTTCTGCTGCATGTTGGGAACAGATGGGTGGGCAGAATGGGTACAGAGAGGGAAGGGAAGGTAGCATTAGATCAGGTTTGGGGGATGATAATTTCATAGTTCCACAGATGAGTCCTCCCAGCAATGTTTCCAAGAGATCCAGGCTTCTATGGTAGAACAGATACAGCTAGTTACAGCTAGCTAGCCACCTCTTGTGGATTTGTGTGACTTGAATTTCACTCTCCCCTTGTTTTATAGTGTTAATTTGTTTGTTTGAAGTTTTGTTTGTTTCTTTATTGTCCGTCTCCTTTCTCATCAAGTGCACTCTGCTAGCTACTCCTCTCTTGGGTTATCCACATATTACTGTATCACTTCCAAATTGTAAATACCAACGGTTTCGAGAGCTCTTGGGTTGAAACTTGAAATTGTTTTTGCTGCATTGCATGTTACAAAACAACCAAAGTTGTAGTTAACAAAAATCAATGCTAATGGTTTTTGCTACATGACTTTCTTTTAAGAGAAATAGACTAGAACAAGTTTATCTCGTGACAAAAATGTCTGTGATCTATCTAATAAAAATAAAAATAAAAATCAAGTGGGAAGAGCTTGTTTACTCAATATTCTGTGAATAACGGCCTGGGGACCTTGGCATGATGATAGGACAAGTGATGAAGTCCTTCAACTTTAATTGCCCTCAATGATGATGTGAAAAAATCAAGGGCTGACTAAACTTATTATGGCCCTTGGCAAAGATAACAAATATCTGTCAAATTCAGTCCAATTAGGAATAAAAATTTGACCATAATTGGGATCCCAAGAATCCCACTTACCACAAATATTCATATGGCAAAAATGAAAGGACAACAGAGTTAGGCGATATCTCTTTTGCTCTTTCAGTCAGGGTTAAGTCTGTTCTGTTCACCTTTTCTTAGCTTTGCCCTGATCCAATTTTGGGGAGTATTACATCAGTAAGTACTTGGGTATTGTTTATGATGACAGACATCAGCAGTCAACGCTTTACACTGCTACCTATTTTTGAAAATAAATTTTAATTTTCAAAATGCATCGTAATAAAGTTGTTCAGACAATTAATAGAGGATAGTGTCAAATTGAGAGAAAAAAGGGTTTGGAGAAGAAGAAAATAGGTGGCACACATAGGTTAGGCAGAGACGTGAATAGAGGTGGGGGCAGGGGAGGGTTAAAGAATGGATGCATGAAAATGGTTTTGTCTTTACGTGGGAACAGCAACTTCCCCAAATGAACCATCCTCGTAATATTTTTTCCATGCCCTTCAAAATTGGCCATTTATTTGAGAAAAAATGGTGGTGTGGGAAAGGTTTGTTTGTTCATTGTTCTGGTATTTTGCCTTGCCTTGGACAATAAACGACATGAGCAGGTAAAGTAGTTTGTAAGACAGGGTTCCGGATGAAAATACAGGATTAGTTAATTCATTAGCGGTGGTCTATTATTGATCATCACGTTGTCAACAATTATTGTTCATGTTTGATTGGCCAAAATAGTATCAAATCTTGTCAAATCTCCTTCTCTAGAAAAATAGTAGCAGTGGCTTCATGAAAGAAAATATGAAACAAATAAACTATTACAAAATTGTACTGTCGTATAGTAATGTCCATTTTTCCTAAAATATAATATATCAGATATCATTTTCAGTATCATGTTAAAATTTGAAAAACAGCAATTGTTACAACTGAACTGAGTCATACACATGAAAATATCTCCTTAAAAAGTGTTGTTTATTAGAGGAAGAAAGCGACATTAAGAAAATGTAGTAAAAAAAAGACAGGAATCGTAGGTGAGTCCTAAGCCATTGGGGAAGGATATAAAAAATGGGGGTAGTGTAGTGGTGTGGTGGTGGCGTCTCTAAATTTCTGTGTTGAAGTTTGCACGTGCGTGGGTGGGTGTGTCCTTGTAAAAACCTGAAACTGGCCAACGGTGAATGTAAGTTATTCAGTTATTATATCTATCTATGTATCTGCAATGAAATGTGTATGGGTTTTGAGTTATACCTGTCAAAGTGGTCACTATAAAAAGTCAAAAGCCCATACTTTGTCTTCCACTCTTTCACATGACATTATAATTCCTGTTCTGTTTGGATGTTCTGGAATTTTTTGTTTTTAATTTTTAGATGTACATTTTAAAACCAAACCTAACCTTTATTATAGTTTTATTTTTACAAAAATAAAAATGATAAAAACTTCTATCGTATTTTGAAATAATATTTTTTAGCATATTAAAAAAAAAAAACAGAACTTCGATAATATCATATTAAATAAAAAAATTCAATACAATTTTTTGTAAGTTAAACTAAAAAAAGCTGTCTTGAAACTTACAAAATGACTAAAAAAATCAAGGAAGGAGAAAATGTGTGTGAAGTATACTTTTCTTTCTATTTGATATCATTTTTAAGTTTTAAATTGATATTAAAAAAGTTAGTTAATATTTTGAATTATATAGAAAGATATTTTTAAGTGTATGAAAAATTTGATGTAATATTAGTTTACAGAAAGAAACTAATTTAAGACGTAAATTTTCTTGTAAAGCGTTATTCGAGGTGAAAAGTAGTGGGTGAAAACTATAACCTCAAAAAAAAAAAAAAAAAAAAAAAGTGAGAAAACTAGTCTTGGAATTTTAGGAGTGGGTGATTGGAAGATTCCTTTTCTTTTTGCATCACAATTTTATATTTACATGCTAACAATTATTGAGATTATTATATTTGTATGCTTATTTAACGGGGTTGAGTCATCGAAAAGTGCACATCACCATTGGATTTGCAAATAAATGTTAGTAATGAAATTTCACAATCTTTTCCTTATTTTTGGTCCCCTCTCTTCAACAGTATTTTGGCACGGTCATTGTAATTAGATTTTGGTTAGGATGAAAGTATTTACTAAAAGAATATTAATCTTTAAATAACTTCAAATTAAAAGTATTGAAAATTCAATAAATCAACTTATAATAAGTATATTAAACTTTGCATTATGTTGTTCCCCAATGTTGCTAGTTTCAATTCTATCAATTATATTTGATATTTTGTCAATGGTCAATTTCATGTACTCGCACATTTACATGAACTCGTGTTGCAACCGTAACATGGATAACTTAATGGTACGAGTTTGATAGACATAAACCAAATTATATTTTGAGTTTTTTATGTAACACCGCAAGCCCACAACATGAACTCTTGTATATTGCATAAGTGAAATAAAAGGCCCTAGAGAAGTAAAACATTCCATATGTTTGTTTAAATAAAGATTAGAATTACATGTAGGAAAGCTTTAGAAACATGTTGTCGAATATATGCAGTGGCAAAGAGTTCATGGTCGTGATCTATGAGTATTCTTCCTAAATTTTATTGAATTTAAAACCTATGTCCTCACTCTAGGTCAGTCACTAGCTACAAGCTTCAAAAAATTCCTTAGACACTTCCAACAGAGAATAATTACAACAGAAAAAATGTGTATATTGATAAGTGATGACAGAAACAATGTATATACTGATAATCGATATAATATGAATCTTGAGAAGTGAAGTGGTAAGAGCATTGATGTCAGGGTTGGAGGCAATGAGCCTTACAGATATGGTGACAATCATAGGAACAAGGCCCTCCACAATGAAGAGGACATTCCAACCTCATTCCCCAGCATCTTGTTCTTCCCATGCATTCTGCATATTCTCCCAACCTATACTCTTCCTCCTCGTACACCCCTTTCTTCTTTCCTTTATATTCATGGCCCTCTCCCTTTCTTTTACCATGCCCTCCACATTTCCACCCACCACCTCCTCCTCCACCTCCACCTCCACCTCCTCCTCCTCCTCCTCCACCTCCACCACCCCCACCTCCCCATCCACCCCCACCTCCACCACCTCCCCATCCACCACCCCATCCCCATCCTCCACCCCCTCCTCCTCCTCCACCCCCTCCACCTCCTCCTCCATAGTACCAACTACTCTTGACGTGGACTTTATCATTATTGTTGAAGGAGGTGTTGGGTTTTTCTTTTACTTCTTCATTTGTCCCTTGACTAGGGAAAGTTGTCGCATTGTTGCCTTGACTATGACTAAGACTAGGGCTAGGACTAGAAGTAGAAGCAGCGTTACCATTTTTCAAATCGTCACATCTAAGCCCAACAGTTGTCGTCAACAGTGCAAGGATTAAACAGAGGGCCCGAGAACGTGTTCTCAAGGTCTCCATCTTCAACTTCACACTCTACACAAAACAAAATTTTGTACTACACACGCCTACCCCTTCAAAGCATAATATAACTTGTATATAAATACAGTAACATATAGTTGTGAAAATTTTGTTACGATGTTGGATCAACAACTCAACAATTTTCTGAAGGTGATGCCTTAGTCCTCACTTTGTCCCCACTTGAACCACTTGCTGATATGTATGTTGTGGTACCTCGGAAGCAGTGCAAACCTGGTTGTCCCCAAACCTCTCCCACTAACGCTGCACACTGGACCCCCTCTGCCTTGTCGCTTTCTAATAATGTACTGCCACCATAATATTATATTTAGGATAATGTGTACTTTTGTTTCAGAAGATAGAATAATTAAAGAAATGTATATATTGTGTGCTTTTGTCATTAATAAATGAATTTCCACGTACCCGTTATTATTAGTTAACCATTTTTTAGTGTTGAAATACTAAAAGTACACCCCAGAAATTTGGCGTATGAGTAGAGAAAGATAAGAAAGATTGTGAGAAAAATAAAGGAGAGGAGAGAAATGACATTATTTATTGTTGGAAGTGATGGAGGAAAAAAGTAATGTATAATAAATTGATAATAATTCATGTAACAGAGACCAACTCGCTCAAATATATTTTATATAACTCGATATGGGTTAGGATAGAGGTTAGATAGTTTATTTATACAAACATTTTAGAAGAATGATTTATATTTAACAGAAAATTTCATGTTTAATCTCTGTCATATGTGAAAAATTGTTGGACCAACAATAATTATAGTAGTTTTTTTTTATCGAGATTGATCTCTTATTTAATGAATTTATCAATCATTATAAGAAAAAAAAAACTTTTTGTATAAAATTTATTAATATTTGTTATTTTAGTCTAAAGATGACGATAGAAAAAGTCGTGGTAGGATATTATGATATCTATTTTCATCCTAGTACCTAACCCTTGTCAACATTATAGTCGCATAAGTATTAACTTTAATCTCCATCTTTATATGCATTTGATACCTTTACTTCAAGTGTGAAAAAATATTAATTGAAAAACTGCGACAACTAGATTAAAAATAATTCTTAAATCCAAATATATAATCATGTAAGGAACATATTCAATATAGCAATGACTAAATGTAATGTTATAATCCTTAAAGTTAATCTAACCTTAAACTTTAATATCAAAGTGAATAGCTATAGTTAGATCCAACCAGACCCTAAATTGGTTGGGTTACACATCCGCACCTGCTTTGTATTCAAAATACACACCTCCCACCATACACGTGAAACCCAATATAAACTCACCGATAAAAATAAATATCACTGGTATATCATAAATGAATGAAATGATGGTAAATCTAAGCTTGAAAAGAACACCATCATAATAAACATTTGGTCCTACTTTGCTTTAAATAAGAAAAAACTGAGGATCTTTAGCCTCAAATGTTCAGGCACAAAAATCTTAATCATTTCATAGTGCTGATTAAATTTATACTTATCATATATTTAAATGTCTGAATTAAAAAAAAAAAAATACTCCATGTTACATGAAGATTAGTAATTAAAGACCATGATAGTCTCCACTACCTAAAAAATAAAAAAGATTTCAGATTATGATACAAGTAATAATCTCTTGAATATTAAAGAATGTAGTGGTTGTTTGTTTTAAGCTCATCCCTGTTTTCCCATAAACTTCCAACACCAAATCTCCTTTTTGACAATAGATTAACTGGGACAGTGTTTCGATCACCCTATAATGTTAACCTTTTGTTGACTGTTTTCTTTTGGCTACTTCTGGCGAGGCATTTTGGTTTTTTAGCATTGAAGCCGAAAAAGGTGGTGGACAATAATGCACATGACACAGTGCTCTCCACTGCTATCATTTACACATATTTGTCCAGTGGTGAAGAAATAGTCACCACCAATCATTTATTGTCCATGTAATTTCCATGTCAAATATGGAAACGGAAACATATTATGCATCTTCCTTTAACCGCACCATACAAAAAAGCACAAACTTTCTCATCCAACGGTACATCTAAAATCATCCGTTTTTTGCGTTTGACCAATTTTTTAATTTAAAAAAGTTAAAATGAAAATAAAGTCTTCAATTTAAAGTTATTTAACAGTTTTATAAATTTATAAATTAATAAATTACTTTTAGGTTAAAATTTATTGAGAAAACATAAAATTCTTAAATCTTGAGAGTTGGAAAAGAAGTGAAAGTAAAAAATTCGTATTAGATCATTCGTAGTTTTTTGGAACAACGATCATTCATACGTAGTTTGTGTACATACAGAATTTATTAAGACAAGACAACTAAGAGGTTGTACTTACAATAATTAATCGTTCTTTTGTAACCTGTGTATAAAGCTTCACTATCTTCGTGACAACTCCTAAAATCAGTTTTTTTAGAAGTTCTTTCCCTTTTTGTTTTCTTTCTTAAAACAACATTTCTCAAAATCTTTTTATAAAATTCTACAGATTGATAATTTAATCCGAGGACTACTAAAGATTTAATAATAACTTACATATAAATTATATAAATAAATATATCCATGTAAATATATAAATATAAATATATAACTATCTAAATATATATATATATATATATATTTAGTATAGTTATATATTTATATGTTGTAATGTGAGTAACGTCTTCGAAAGTGACAATAAGATTGATTATCACGAACGAACGTTAAAACTCATATAAATTTATTAGCTCAAGCAAAAAAATATATCGCTTGAACGAAAATTGGTATTTTTCGTTTGAACGAATAACACATTTCTCAAATTTATTTTATATCATTATATATAAATATATAATTATATAAATATATCAAAATATATAAATATATTTACTCAAATATATATTTATTTGTATATAAATATAATTTATTTATAAATTATTATCAAAAAATTCTAATAATTTAGTAATTAGAATATTAACCTCTAACTCTCTTAAAAATTTAATTTGATCAAAGGTTACAAAGTCTAAATTTACAACGTGGACGTGGAACATTATGTCTAATATTACCTCTATCCGAAACATTATGTCTAATATTTCAGAAAGGAAGTAACAATATTCCATGTGTCTATAACAAATCATGAGAAAAGGAAATAATTAAAATGAAGCCAGTTCAAGGTGTTGGAGTACTATTGGTTGTTGAATCACTCCCGCACAGCACAGTTTCACAGAATAGAGAAAAGGAAAAAGAAAAAACTGAGAACTCCTCTTTATTCACTATGATTGAAAGACATTTACAAAACACTATGACGCTTGTATTTATACCGTTTATTTTAACTACCCTTCACATGGCAGCCTAACAAATGATAGTTACGTTACAGTTCATGACTATAATTTAAATTATACTCATCAGATGGCACTCTTCTTTTCCTATGGATGTTCTTCTCCACTGCTGAAAACAGCACAACAATTGTCCAATTGAAGTTGCTCCAGTATTTTCTGTGTCATCCGAAGGTAGGAAGAGTGGCCTTCAATGAGATGTGTCACATCAACCTGCAAAGCAACAAAAATGGGAAATGGCACCTTCAAGGAATAAATCGTTGCAAAGTAGATAGTTGCATTGCGCATAGAACGGAAAACAGCTTACATTCTCAATGCCATGACCATCAACAGATTGGATTCCAGCTAATCCTTTAGAGAGTAAACTGTGCATTAAAAAAAATTGAAAATAAATTTTCGAGCTTGTGGTCTTTAACGACTATGATTTGTAGCAAGTGAAAAATTGATGGAAACATGCATTTCCTTCCGATTTCATGCTGTGCAGAGGAAGAATGAGTTATACTTTATTTTCCCATTTTTTATGTAACAAACAAGTGTAAAGAAGTTTTTCATTTAAGATTTTCCATCTAATTTCCCTCTGTTTTCAACTCAAGACTTTGAACTAATGACGTGGAGCAATTGGCAGCAATATTTGGGATTCTCCGGTGCATGATGAAATATTATATATACAAAGTAATCAACGATTAATTTTTAAGTTTTTAACAATGATAAAAAAAATTGTCCATACCTAATTATTCAGCGGTGAAATTAGAATAGCAGACTACGATGTTAGTTGATAAATTCTGACCGACCATCTCATTACTGACCATCATATTATAAGAATATATTACCTCCCAGTGAAATACATTAATATCCTTGTTCTAATTTCAGGTAAAATAATTTTTACAATTTATTTTTTCCCTTATCTACCTATCACATTACCCATCCTAACTAACATTTTCTTCTCTTCTATTTATAGAATTGTTATGAAAAATTGTGGTGTGGACTCAAGAATTACTTAAAAATATAACACTTGTATAGATCATATGGATAGCACATACCTGGCTCGAAAAGTTATACCTAACGTCCAGTCATTGGAAGAATAAGCATTCACAAACCTTCCCGCCACCATCTGCATGGTGGCACTATCATTAAGTACTTAAAATAAAAGTTCATGGATGGAGTAATAAGAAAAATTGTACAGAAGTCCTAGGTACCTTTCTAGCTGCTGCCCACTTTTCGTCTGCAATCGAAATGGGTGCTCCAAGCAAAACAACCCTTTCCACTATTCCAGCTGCGTAAGACAGCACAGAGAAGAAAATATTGAGCAACAATATAAATTTCCAATACACATGAAAACCAATAGGTGATGATTCCAGATTACCATTGTCTCCTTTCGAGTCGGCCAAAAATTGGAGACACTTGAAAATAACACGGGCTCCCAACGAAAAACCTACTAGTGTGACAGGCCTGGATCATAAATAGAAAGCTACCAAATATATTGGATTATACAATGAGGCAAGATTATTGTCAACCTTTCCCAATAACATTAGATGGTGTCACCTGTTTCCTTGCAAGCCTGTCACCAGCATTTCAGAAAGCACCTTACCAGCCTTGTCTGATCTGCTCCAACAAAGAGGAAGCAAGGCTAAATATAATGTAAAAAAGTAAGTGGTCATAATAGATGACTCGCAACAAGATACTAAGTACCATCTTTCTGTTCCCTACAAAAACAAATTTTCAAGAGAAACCAGAACTTATAATTGTTTATACTTTCCAGGACGGAGACAAAGTTGAAATAATGGCAACTGAAACACTGATTTCCATATCCCATTAAACAAATTTGAATTCGGATATCATATATGCAATCATTGTTAGCATATAGTTTTTTTTTTAGATTAAATTAATTGATCATATTGGTTAGATAAAAGAGGTGAAATGGATCAGAATCACCATATGCAGATTCATTTATTACGTCCATAACCATAAATAAAATAATATATCCTTAAGATCACGAGTACTTGGGAAGCCTATAACCTGAAATTCAAAACAACCCATCATCTGTTTTTAAAAATAGTCTCAAAGTGTTTGCTGCTTCAAAATAACCATCATAGCTATACTACATGGATACTATGATTCTACAACCAAGAAAACCACTTACCTGTCCACTGCAATCGCCCATTTGCTGTCAATAATATCAAATGTGGTAAGTAAAGTTGATGGCCATGCCAGTGCTGTCAGAAGTGAGCTTAATACTGTCATCATAGCACCTTCTTTCATCAACTGAACCGCAATTCCTACAATATTATTAATCACCATAACCTTAAAAGTTTGAATATGCCAAATCTATTTGATCATTGCTCAAACATATACAGCGGTATCAAAGAAGCTACTTGAAGTAAGCCAGTCCTGGATGGCTGTGCTCAGTGCAATCAAATTTTTAGACTCATATTGGAGCACGTACCTATACAGACAGGCGGTTAGTATAAAATATTGGAAATGCTAAGAATCTAACATTCAAGATGAGTAGGTTTGATTCCGTCATTTCATATATACGTTCAGTAAAATTAATGATTAATTAGAAGAAATTATTTATTGAAGAGGGAAATATAAGTTTTAAGACTAGTGAGCATTTACATATCTTCCATATTAGCGTATGTGGTTTTAAGAAAAAAACCAATTAAAGACGCGGAGTAAGTTTTGGAAAAAAAAAAAACAAGAAACTGATGTAAAAACTTGACCAAATTATCAAATTGTGTGCAAGAAATTTTGGAGTACTTGACTCCTGATTGACCTACCCATAAAAAACATGTATTAATGGTATCTCAAGAAAACCAAAGCCACAAAGGGGAATCCAAAGATAAAACTGCATTTTGACTACAGAAGAGACCACATTTATAGTTGTAGAGGATGTTTTTTCATACCTCTCCATGTTATCATTGAGACCTTCCCAAGGTTCTATGAAATCTTTCTCCTTAAATACAAGCCCAGAAATGGAGATTCTAACTGCTAGAAACTGAAAATTGAAAATGGAGGTTTCCCTTCAAATTTCAACAATCATATTAGGATATTTCACAATTAACTATAATAAGATCCTCCTGGGTTCATCATCAAGTCATGCATAATACAAAGTGTCTCCTAGTGAAGCTACCAAGTGTTCTTGATCCAGCCAAACCCCTGACACTCTAAAAAGTCCAAAGTAATCTGTATAATCTAATGACAGTTTTGAACTTACGCCTTGATTAGTGCCTCCAAGACATTTTAACTCAAATTCCTCTAGACTTCCAATTCTTGTAGCCATCTTACTCCCAGTAAGGCTAGCTCCAGCAGCTGGATTACAAAAGAAGCAAGTCACTTAGCATTAATCCATGTACATTGAAAAATGACAAAGTCCCTTTTGCCACAAATAATATACGTCGTATTTATATTTTTAGTTGTTCAATTGCTGATGAGTGCTTTCACAATGTATATTAACCAAATTTAATCTTCCACACCTCCAAATGATGCAGCAACAGCTACAGATCCAGCAGCAGATCCTGTAGCAGTTGCTGCAGCAGCAAATCCACTAGCTCCGATGGCAGGAACAACACTGCCTAGCGCAGGGGCCAAAGCACCCAGTCCATGAGCAATTGCCGGGGCAGCCAAGCCTGTCAAAGCATTTCAATACTTAAGATAGTGATATTATCTCATACTACTTTTAAGTTAGAGATGCAGTCAGATACATACCACCAGTTATAGCCATTAAGGTTCCTCCAGTTACAGCAGCTGCTCCTATGATACCTCCACGCTTCCATTTATCCCAGCTGGTTTCTGAGCCTACAGATTGTTCTTCCTGGTCACCTTCTTTACTCGCTGAATTTATTATAGAAAAAGCAACCATAGCCTCCATTGCTTCCTGCAAAATATCACGAAGGTAAATTTTCAGCAACAGAGAGCTGCCGGGAAACCAGCAAACCATTGAGACATACAACCATCTCCATCTATACATCATTAAGGAGAGAAAAGTTTTTTCTATGAAGATTCACAGGTCACAAACGTAACATATAAATTATAATACCATATGGTGTTTGAAATGCATGCTAATGTTCCAAGCTCACAGACCATTTCATTCCATTTGACACCGAGCCATACAGAAAGCAACCGCAGAGCCACACGGTGACGAGCATCATAGCCCTGCCTTGACTTTTCGGTGTCTGCTACACAAGCCGAAACCAGTGTGTAAAGAACTGTCACTTTTCTCTGGTAACCAATAAGGGTTGCCTCCTCAAAAGGTTGTTCAAACGTTGCAATTTCTAGTGTATTAGAAGGTTGTTTCTTTAGAGGCAGCAAAGATGAGCTCTCCATAATGTCACACATATCATCTTGGCTCCCAGTTTTCTGCCCACGTGGAGAAAGGACACCGGGAGAAGTATTATTCAAGCTCAAAGCCGAGGCATCAACAGCTTTGGTTAACGCAGCTTCTTTCTCCGATTCTTCAGAAGAGGTTGCACCAGCTTCCTCAGACAGCAATTTCAAGAACTGGAATGAAGCAACCATCATTAATCATTATATATTAATTTTTAAAAAAGAACGAAAATAAGCGATTCATAAAGACATTAATCATTTTGAATCTACAATGTAGAAAAGGGAAATGAAGGGAATGAACAACGTACAGATCCAAGGTGATTTCTGAATTGAGAAGAGGAACAGGCAGTTTCCTTTGTGCCCTGCCAGGAGTCTTCATCTACTTCAAGGAACCTGTCAAAATTTATCATCATATTATTACGAGTTTAATTTTGATATCATTTACACTATTACCTAATCATAATTCCCTAATTCGATCTTTAGTAATTATTACAAAAATCAATTACATTATCATACACATATATGTCTATAATCTATAAAATTGATAAAAATATAATTTTTTACACTCTCCCTCGATTCTATTTAAATTTAATTCTTAAAAGTGGATGCATTCTTAATTTAATTCCAACAAGGACTCGACTGAAATATACTATATGATAAAAGACTAAATTTAAAACACTTCAAGGATTAAAGGTTATAAAACTAAAAAGTGTCACTTGTATGATTAATTTTGCGTCTAGTGGATTGAAAGAAACAGGAAAAAATGAAACTAAAGATAATATATATATATATATATATATATATATATATATATATATATATATATATATATATATTGACATTTAAGAATATATATAATCAATTTAATAAGTTTTACTTTTAAGAATCAAATAGAGATTTGACATTTAGAAATATATTATATATTGAATTATCATCATCAGCGTAACGGCACGTAATCAAGCCAGCATTAATAAAGTTGCTTTTAAATGAATACCTAAAAATTGGGGAGAGCAAATCAGTGTTCTGGCGAAACCAGAGTTCGGGGTCATCTGAAAGAGAAGCAGTTACGGAGTTGGGAGAAGTAGTTTTTGTTGGATGAATCTGAGAGTGGTGTAGAGCGAGAGCAAACAGAGAAGCCGCTGTGTGTCTATGAGTAGGAGACAAGATTGAGGATCTTTCCTCCATCACTTACTTAATTTAAAACCAATGGAAACTAAGACGTTATTTGAACTGAAATTTTTGGAAGCAATAATCGGAATTTATCATCTCCCTACAATACAATTTCAAACACAAAAATGCTTGTTTCGAAAAAAAAGAAAACATGCAGTTTTTTGGTTTTGCTGGGTATGAGATCAAATCAGAATGTAAAACTCACTATTGCGATTTTCTTTACTTTTTCAATCTTCAAAATCGCTTCTGGCTTTCACGGAAGAATGATAGGAAAGAGCTATTTCCTCTCACACTTAGCGGGAACCCATGTTGCTCGCCGTAACTAGAGCACGTCGTCACCACGTGAAGGAAGGGCCCTCCTGTAATTTTTTCAAAATTATTTTTACGGGTGATAGCCTAAATAGAATTTACACTGGTGATAGCCTAAATAGAATTTACACTTTTCTTCTAATAAAAATATACATTTTTTTATAATTTAAAATTGATTCATATATATATATATATATATATATATATATATATATATATATATTATTTTTAATAAATAATGATGGAAGGTTTGTTGGTGGTTAGTTAATAACATCAGGTCAATAATGGTAATTAGTAAAAGCATAAATAACATTAAAATAATATTAGCTAAAAAAACTTAATTATACAATTATTAAATTTAACTATTATACATAGTCAATTATAAGGATACAAATTATTGATGTCTGTTTTTGTCTTTTTTTTTATTAAATTTCATTAATTTAGTAGATAGTTAAATTTAACTTAAAAAAATATAATATTAAAAATTAAATACTATGAGAACTTTTATCTCATTCTTTAAAAAAAATCATGTGATAATAGATGTCCATTAAATTGTTTCTATTATACATTAATCAACCATCAATGTAATAGATAATTTTGATAGATAAAACACAATCAATTTAAGACTGATTGTGAAATGCAAAGACATGTCAATAACATGTATGTTTTTTTGTTAATATGATTAAATTTGTCGTCTTATATATTTCATCAATATGATCATTTAGATTAATTAAAAATGTCTATTTTGAGGAGAAAGAAACCACCTAATATTGATGTAATGATGACTAACAACATTTCAATCGATAATTTACAATTTTGAGTTCTTATGAAAAAAAAAAAAAAACTCGTCTTTGTTCTGTATGTCCAGTGCGAAACACTTGGTAAATTAAAAGTGATTTATATGGATCTATATGGTCATGGCATTACAATCTGAGAAAACAAAAGCTATTGGTGAAAAATTGAAGAGGATATATATATATACATCATATTGATTTATCTTTGTGTGATTGATGTGGAATGGGAGCACCCTTACCTATTCCCCAGTTACCAGGAGAAGGGTTCCAGCTATCATAATCGTCTGCATCATAAAATTCGCCACCTCCTTTCAAATCATTAAGCTGTCGCGGTGCTGAGGATGATGATATCGATGTTGGTGTTGACGATGTAGATATTATTGTTAGAATTAATTTAATTAATTCATTCCATTATGTGACTCATGTGAAATATAATAATGGGCCCAAATGTGATTTAATAAAATATGAGGACCTATTGGTTATTATGTGAAGTTAGAATAAAATAAAGATAAAATAAAATATTAACTTACTAGTAACCAACTTGATGGACGTTGGTTAATTGAATGGAATAAGGGTTCTGTCTCTGGTCATAAAGTTTTTCACTGTAAAACATCAAGAAAGCGAAGCGTGAGAAGAAAAAGAAAGACAAAGAGATAGATTGGGAAAAAGGAGATTGGAGAACGAGAAGATTAAAGAATAGATTTTCATGGATCAAGGTTAGTTCTCTTATTATGATTCATGTATGTTATGTTGTGAAAATCAATAATCTAAAGATCCCGTAGAGTAGTTTTCCATAATGAATTAAGAACGTAGAAAAACTACATAATGTTTTACATGTGGTATCGTAGCCTCGATTATTAGATTTATGATTTTCCTTTTATGAAAATATTTCTCAAATGATGTTTTTCCCAAATTAAGATAAACCCTAATTATGAATTTAGGAATTTCTCTATCAGATTAGTATGAACCCTAATTTATTCCCAATTTTATTTTTCTCAAAATTAAATAAAGGAATAAACCCTAATTATGTTTTCAAGTTCAAATTGAAACCAATTTTATAGTCCCTATGCATGAATGACCCCGTAATCCTTTCTAATTGAAAAGCAAATGACGTGATAGGGTTAGGATGAATCATGTATGAAATTAGTTTCATTGTATGTTATAATTATGATGAGATGTTATAATTATGATGAGATGTTATAATTATGATGGAAGAATGATAAACTGTAAAGTTGATAAACTTTGCACGTAGAGAGCACGTGTTAAACACATATGTTTCATATATTATATTATATTATTTATAATATTATTTTGTATATACATATTGGTGACTCGGTGATCTGCTAAAGCCATTTTCCCCTATATTATTTTGTCCCCATATTATTTGTACATTATTTTGTACGTACATATTTTTTTATGTGGGGGAAGGATAATTAAAGAGTTATTTTTATGTTAAAGTGAGTTGTATAATATACTCATACTCGTAGGTACTGTAAAACTTTGTTATAGGTACTATATTGTTATGGGTACTGTAAAACTTTGTTATGGGTACTATAAAGCTTTGTTATGGGTACTGTAAATTTGTTAAGGTACTCGTAAAGCTTTGTTAAGGTTGTTAATGTACTCGTGAAACTTTGTTAAGGTTGTTAATATACTCGTTTTGTTAATGTACTCGTGAAGCTTTGTTAAGGTTGTTAATATAATGTTTTGTTAATGTACTCGTGAAGCTTTGTTAATGTACCTATAATGTAAACATTGATAAATGAATGAATCTTGTTTTGCAAACTCAATTGTATTGTTTCCCTGTGTTTAAATTACTCATAAAAGTTTTGAATGGATGACAATTTCACTTTTACGTGAAATGCAAATAAAGGTCTTGGATTGAAAATCAATCTTAGGATGAAAATTGAAATTATGAGTTTCAATTTTATTCATGACACATAATATTTTATTATGTGAATAATATACATATTTATTAAAATTAATAAAAAAAATGCTATGAATGTTTAATAGCAATTAAAGATGTTATTTATTTGAAATTAAGCATGATAAATTTTGTTAGTCACCAAAGTGGCCACAATTTTAAGGTTATTTTGATTTCAAATTATTAATGATTTTATTTCAATTACCCATAATATGAACGCTAAAATTATGAATAATGATTTATGGGTTAATTGAAGTTCATTATTATAAGGCATTTCAGGATCACCCAAAGGTTGATTAGTTGTTATTATAATTAATGAACATGAAAGTAGATAATTTTGTGTGCGCCACTAGTTTTATTTATATACCCAAAGGTGTTAGGTGATTCTAGTTGATGCATATTTTAATTATCATTAAAGTTATAAATTGATTAGCGTAATTATGTTTGTGTATTAGTGGATCTCCCAAAGGAGAACATTAGTATGCATAGAATGGTTATTTATGTTTGAATCTGTATTTATATTTAGTTTTTATGACTCAAAGCGTTAATGTTAGACATGTGTTAATTGAAGTATTTGTTTATGTATTTCTACATTCGCTTACTTCGCTCTGCTCCAGTCTTTAATAGATTAAATTCCCTGACCGGAGTGAGAAAGTCCAATTTCACTTAGGTGAGTTGGATTTTAATTTGGCTTTCCAAGTTGAAAAACCGGTTGCTATCATCGATGTCAGTAGTAATGAAAAGAAAACTCATTATAGAGCTTGGGAAAGATCAAACAGACTTAGCCTTATGTTTATGCGAATGAGTGTAGCAAGCAATATTAAGTGTGCTCTTCCCAAAACCGAGGATGCGAAAGAGTTTATGAAATTTGTGGAAGAGCGCTCTCAAACCGCCGACAAATCCCTCGCTGGACATTGATTAGTACGTTGACCACCATGAAGTTTGATGGTTCTCGTAGTATGCATGAACACGTAATCGAAATGACAAATATCGCAGCGAAGACTCAAGTCTCTTTGAATGGCAAGTGGAAGAAACATTTCTTGTGCAGCTCATTTTGAATTCGTTACCGCTCGAGTATGGTCCGTTTCGATGAATTATAACACCATGAAAGACAAATGGAATGTGCATGAATTGCACAAGTATGTTAGTTCAGAGGAGACCGGACTCAAGAACCTAGGAAGTCACTCTATTCATTACGTGAAAAAAATCAAGGAGCTAAAAAGAAAGTTGTTAAGAAACATGGAAATGGTAAAGGACCATTAAAGATTAACGAGTCCTCTACTAACATTCGAAGAAAAATGACAAATGTCATTTCTCAGGGAAGTCTGGACATTTTCGTAAGGACCGCCTAAAGCGTAAAGCTTGGTTCGAAAAGAAAGGTGAGCACAAGTGCTTATGTATGTTTTGAATCAAATTTAACCGAAGTTCCCCATAATACTTGGTGGATTAATTCTGGATGTACGACTCATGTTTCTAATGTAATGCAAGGATTCCTTTCAACCCGAACCATAAACCCAAATGAGAAGTTCGTCTTCATGGGGAATAAAGTCAAGGTTCTAGTGGAAGTCGTCGGACTTATCGCTTAATCCTTGACACTAGATATCACTTAGACCTTATGAATACTTTTTATGTAGCTAGTATCATTAAAAATTTAGTTTATTTGTCTAAGCTTGATGTTGTTGGATACTCTTTTAAGTTTGGGAATGGTTGTTTCAGTTTGTTTAAGCGTACTTCTATGATTTGATATGGTTAGGAGTATGTTAAGTAATTCATGTTTACCTGTATCATTGTGGATGTATGCTTTAAAGACTATCATGTATTTGTTGAACAGGGTTCCTAGTAAAGTTGTTCAAAAGATTTTTGAGTTATGGAAAAGTAGGAAACCTAGTTTGAGACACCTGCTTGTTTGGGGTAGTCAGACAGAAGTAAGAATTTATAATCCGCAAGAAAAGAAACTGGATGCAAGAATAATCAGTGGATATTTCATTGGTTATCCAGAAAAATCAAAGGGGTATATGTTTTACTCGTCCTACTCATAGTACAAGAATTGTTGAAACTGGAAATGCTCTGGCTCATTGAAAATGGTGAAACCAAGTGGGAGTGAAGTTTCACGAAATGTGGAGATTAAGGAAGTTAGAGTACAAGTTCCAATAACTAGTACATCTTCAAGAGTTGTTGTTCCAAATGTTGTAGAATCACACGACAATCAAGAAGAACAACAAATTAATGATCCTCGCGATTAACAATGATCCGATAATAGAACAACCATAGGAAATAGTATTAAGAAGATCTCACGGAGAAAGAAAGTCTCGCTATTTCGAATGATTATGTGGTTTATCTACAAGAGTCGAAAATGACCTAAGTATTAATAATGAACCAGTTTCATTTTCGGATGCCATTAATGGTGATAATTCCGATAAATGGTTAGATGCTATGAAAGATGAGCTTAAATCAATGACATATAATGGTGTATGGGATCTTGTGGAATTGCCGGAAGGATGTAAGAGTGTTGGGTGTAAATGGGTCTTTAAGACTAAGCGTGACTCTCATGGCAATATCGAACGTTACAAGGCCCGACTTGTTGCCAAAGGTTTTACTCGTAAAGACGGCATTGATTATAAGGAAACATTTACACCTGTTTCTAAGAAAGATTCCTTTAGAATTATCATGGCATTAAGTAGCTCATTATGATCTTGAGTTGCATCAAATGGATGTTAAAACCGCTTTTCGAATGGAAATTTAGAGGAGGATGTTTATATGAATCAACCAATGGGGTTTATTGAAGAAGGAAAGGAACATATGGTGTGTAAACTTAAGAAATCAATATATGGACTTAAACAAGCTTCTCGACAATGGTATCTTAAGTTCAATGATACTATTTTGTCCTTTAGATTTAAGGAAAACACTCGTTGATCGATGCATATATCTCGAAGGTTAGTGGGAGTAAGTTTATATTTCGATTCTCGTATGTTGATGATATCTTGCTTGTGACTAATGATCTTGGTCTATTAATTGAGACTAAGAATTTTCTCTCTAACAACTTTGAAATAAAAGATATGAGTGAGACATACTATGTGATAGGAATAGAAATATTCCGTGATAGATCACAATGACTCGTTAGGTTTGTCTCGGAAAGCTTATATTAATAAAGTTTTAGAGAGATTCAGAATGGAGAAGTGTTCAGCATCTCCCGTTCCAATACAGAAAGGAGACAAGTTTAGTCTCATGAAATGTCCAAAGAATGACTTGGAATGGAAACAGATGGAAAATATCCCTTATGCATCTGTTGTTGGGAGTTTGATGTATGCTCAAACATGTACGAGGCCAGATATTAGCTTTGCAATTGGTATGCTTGGTAGATACCAGAGTAATCCTGGACTAGATCATTTGAAGGCTGCAAAGAAAGTTTTAAGATACTTACAAGGAACAAAGAATCACATGCTTACTTATAGGAAAGTTGATCACCTTGAGGTGATTGAATATACAGATTCAGATTTTGCTGGTTGTATGGATACATGAAAGTCTACATTTGGTTATGTGTATCTTTTAGCCGGAGGAGCGATTTCATGGAAAAGTGCGAAGCAGTCTGTCATTGCTGCATCCACCATGGAAGCTGAATTTGTGGTATGCTTTGAGGCCACAGTTCAAACTAATTGGTTGCGGAATTTTATTTCAGGACTTGGAGTAGTCGACAGCATTGCCAAGCCGCTGAAAATTTATTGTGACAATTCCGCAGCAATCTTCTTTTCTAAGAACGACAAGTATTCTAAAGGTGCTAAGCATATAGAATTGAAATACTTTGTCGTTAAAGAAGAAGTTCAGAAATGTTGAGTGTCAATAGAACATACTAGCACTAATCTTATGATTGTTGATCCTTTAACAAAGGGATTATCGCCCAAATTATTTGTTGGCCATATAATGAATGTGGGTATTATGATCACTAGTGAATGTTGAATGTTAATGTTATTATTAATGTTTATGTGACACTCTGAGATCTTTAACGTATAAGTTTCTGAAATTTGTGTTTTCTTCTTTATTTATATGCATGCAAATTATGATGAAGAAAACAAATTATGTTATTATTATTAAAATGATATTATGTTTGAACCCACTATGGACTTCTCATTATAAAGTCATATTAAGGAGAAAGAGATAATATAGTGGTACATGGAAGGGAGCATGTCGATTGAATGACATGTAACCGCCATGACTCTTGTTATAGTTGTATCTTTAATTATGAATGATGATAGAACCAATTTATGTAAGGTCCTTTAATGCGCATTATGACTTAAGTATTAAATCACAAAATCATATGACATCACATGAGTCAAGTGGGAGAATGTTAGAATTAATTTAATTAATTCATTCCATTATGTGACTCATGTGAAATATAATAATGGGCCCAAATGTGATTTAATAAAATATGAGGACCTATTGGTTATTATGTGAAGTTAGAATAAAATAAAGATAAAATAAAATATTAACTTACGGTAACCAACTTGATGGACGTTGGTTAATTGAATGGAATAAGGGTTCTGTCTCTGGTCATAAAGTTTTTCACGGTAAAACATCAAGAAAGCGAAGCGTGAGAAGAAAAAGAAAGACAAAGAGATAGATTGGGAAAAAGGAGATTGGAGAACGAGAAGATTAAAGAATAGATTTTCATGGATCAAGGTTAGTTCTCTTATTATGATTCATGTATGTTATGTTGTGAAAATCAATAATCTAAAGATCCTGTAGAGTAGTTTTCCATAATGAATTAAGAACGTAGAAAAACTACATAATGTTTTATAATTATTGCATACATTCCCATAGTCACAACCACTACTATCTTACATAACTTCAATATTTTTGAGGTCATCATTTTGATTTGAATGATTATTCTGTCTCACACAATTCCTGTCATTTAACTGATAAAGGTAGTTTTTGCGTCATTCTTATATATATATATATATATATATATATATATATATATATATATATATTAATATCTACCTTATTTTTTTTCTAGCCTTAAACTTTCGAAAAAATATCTAATTGAACAACTTCATTTTGCTCACACACTGAATGAATGACATGCCATGCTCATTGTATGTGCTTGGTAGTAATCGTTTATGTCTTCGTGTGTCGATATTATTAGATTTAGTTTTTCTATTATCATAAAAGTAATAAAATATTTAATTTAATTTTATAAAATTAATTTAATAAAATAAAAATATACTCATTTATATATTATAATATTATTATATTTTTAATCAATATAAAATTTTACAATATTATATATATATTATTTTAAAAGTGAAAAAATTGTTTAAAATTAAAAAAAAAAGTTTTTTATATAAATTATTCTAACCAAATTTTAAATAATTTATTAATAAAACCTATAATAAAATATTTAATTTTATTCTTAAATAAATTTTAATAAAAATTTCATTTATATTTCATTAAAAAATTGATGAATTATTATAGAATAAAATAATAAAAGTATTCATACATAAACAATAAAAAAGTAATTATTATTCAATAAATAAAAACATGAAACATATTAACGTATTCAATATACAACTATGGAAAATCTATATTATATACTAACAAGAATATGACTCAAGTACAGACATAAATAAATAGATAAATAAAAACTGAACAAAATATAAATATTTTATTGTCAATACACAAAATTCTAACATAAATGATAATAATAAGATTACTAAAAACTATATATAATTCGGCATAGTCTCACAGAATTAATTTAAAATAACAAAGAAATTTTAATTAGGAAAATTAATTTACAGGACCACTACATCTTAAGTGTGTCAAAAATAAGAGATTTCGTTCAAGATAATTCCAAAATCAAGTGAATTCCGTTTGAAAACAATAACTTATTATAGGCATGGAGCCTGGAGGACGTAAAAGAATATATATATATATATAATTGGGAAAACAGTGGCACGTGTCACAGGTTAGTAGAGGGGGGGAAAAGAAGGGTTGAAAATGAGAAGTGAAGTGAATGAGATTTTGATTGAGGGTTAAAATAGTGAATGAAGTTAAAAATTTTAGCGGGGTTAACGTAACGGTTTTATGTCTGACCGGTGGGTACGGAATCCAGAAGCGAGGAAAGGAACAGAACAGTTTTGCCACCCATTACCTAACCTATTCTGCCGCATCTGGTCCTCCACTCCGTTCTCTCTTTCTCCGGTCGCTTGCCGGTGACAGAGATACAGAGAACGGTAATTCTATTTATTTCTACGTCCACATTTTCGTATTAATCCGACACATTCATTCACGCACCACCAAAACAATCAATCATTGCTTTGCTTCCCCGACGTTTTATCCTTCCGTGTTTCCGTCTTTCTATCTGTAGGGGTTGAGACAGGCGTTGTAGGAACAATGTGGCCGATGAAAACGGAAAACTTTGTTGCCATGCGTGTACGGCGAATAATACACTGAGTGTCGTCGTTTCGGCGTGCATAGTGCTTTTCGCGTGAATGGTGAGGATTAGAGATACAACGTCCATGGCGGACGCCAGAGAGCAGCAGGGGAACACTGCTCTTTCACATGCAGAGGAAGAGAGAATCTTCGTTTCGATCAGAGTAAGGCCTTTGAACGAGAGAGAAAGAGCGCGGCACGATATGTCCGACTGGGAATGCGTTTCTGGCAACACCATCAAATTCAAGAACAGCGGCCATGCAGAACAGCGACCACTGTCAATGGATACCTACACCTTTGGTGAGAAACATGAAGATGCCCTGTCTATGGGTAGTCTATACTAATATCATTAGGGTTGACTTGACTCCAAATACTTTATGGATTTTTTAATTTTTTTTCATTATATCACAGTTTTCCAGGTGTTTGTAATTTATATCACAATATTCCTATTTAATTTAATGGTGTATTGGAAACAGATAGGGTGTTTGGGGACAGGTGCGATACAAGGCAGGTTTATGAACAAGGGATTAAGGACGTTGCCCTTTCAGTAGTTCGGGGTGTCAACTGTGAGTAATCTTTTTCTTGTTTGATGATTCCAGATTGTGTAATGTGTTTATTGCTGTGATGGCTGTTTATTTTTTTTTATTTTTTTTTGAGGGGTTTCTGATTGATGAAACATAATCTCAGCTAGCATTTTCGCATACGGGCAGACAAGCAGTGGAAAGACGCACACGATGACTGGCATTACTGAATACGCAGTAAGGGACATATATGAATACATAGAGAAGGTATATAGCGATTCAAATCCTGGTTTCATCTTGTTGGGGAAGACCCAACTGACATTTTGCAATGAAATGGATAACGATGTTCTTTGATTTTTGCCGAAAGGTTGACATTTCTTGTTGCGTTTCAGCATAAAGACAGAGAATTTGTTGTTAAGTTCTCCGCCATGGAGATCTACAATGAAGCTGTTAGAGATCTTCTCAATGCAGCTGCTACTTCACTAAGAATTCTAGATGATCCAGAGGTAAATTTAGTGGTCTAATTTCCTTGCTCTGTTAAAGAGTTCCTTGCTTAGTTTTTTTGAATGGTTGAGAATATATGCACCTCAAACAGAAAGGGACTGTTGTGGAGAAACTCACAGAAGAGACACTGGCGGAAAGGAGACAGTTACAACAACTCCTTTCAATATGTGCAGGTATTGGGTGCTCTATTACTGTATTGTTTTACGATTTACTGCTTTATATGCTTTAGGCTGCTATACTTCAAGCCATAATCTGCGTGTGTTCACGCAGCTGCAAGGACAACGGAAGAGACAGCGATGAATGAAGCTAGCTCCAGATCTCACCAAATTCTTCGATTGGTATTTCTTTTATCATTAAATTGCTTGGTAGTTGAGATAATTCTTCTCATTTTAATCCTAAGTTTTCTCAAAATGATGATTCCTGCAGACAGTTGAAAGTAATCCTTGTGATTATGCAGACGCCGCAAGATCTGGAGCTCTCTTCGCCAGTGTGGTATGATCTTTGCCGCTTATTATCCTATATAATAAGAGTGTCTCTCCGTGTTAATTGACTCGTAGATGAAATGAACAAGAGTTGGTTTCTTTGTACAGAATTTTGTTGACCTAGCAGGAAGTGAACGTGCTTCTCAAGCACTGTCAGCTGGCACAAGATTGAGAGAAGGTAGCCACATAAATCGCAGTTTACTGAGCCTAGGAACTGTCATTCGGAAACTAAGGTAGAACTTACTCCCGATTACTAAGTTAAAATTTGAGTAATTATACCTAGTTACTTTAATAAATTAGGTGATATACGTGATAGGTGCTACATGGATACCACCCATACTTATGGACGCTTGGAAAGAAAAAAAGTGAGAAAAGAGTATATATGATTGATGATGCAGCCTGATAATAACGAAGATATAGAGAAATTTAATAGATTAAAGAGTGTCTAAGATATTCACATATAATTACCCTTATTTTATATTTAGTTGCTTCTTATTCTCTATAAGTTTGTTCCCCCTGCAATGACATGATCTGGATATAGTTCATTGAAACTGCTGCTTAAATGTTCTGCTTGTGGGTGGGTGTAGTAGTTTTGGTAGATTAGGAAATCTGAAGAGCCAGAAAATGAGCGGTGTACTAAACTTAGATTTTCAGAAAATTATTAATAACTCAAATTAGTTGTAGAAAATATTTATTCAAATAAACGAAAAATTAAAGTAACTTGCATTTATAATCACGAAGAACTAAATAATTAGTTCTTATATAAAAATCGAAGTGTCCCCGTTATTAGCTAAATCAAAATATCTGGTGAGGACTAATGATTGACAAAAAGTTTTATTATCTTTTTGTGAATTTCAGCTTTGAATCTTTTAAACGAAAAAAAAAATACTCATCTGTTACTTTTAGATACTAAAATTGTCCAACTAAAATATATTGAGTGAAGCTAAACTTGATCAGCAAATCACTTGACTCGACCTCCCAGAAAAATTATAAGTGGTCGATAATGTTTTCATGACACTAATGCTCCATTTGAAGATCCTGGTTCCCAGTTTGTTTGAGCCATGCAAATCCAATTCAAATTTAAACTTGTATAAATTTAAGAAATTAGAACTAGCAAATATAATTTTGAGAAGTTTAATCAAAGCATGGTCCATATAAGTTGGCTTTTGACTAATTGGTCGAGAGTAACAATAATTCTTTAATTTGGAGCTGGAGCAAGTGCGTCACTTCCTGCAGCTTCTTCTCAAAATATTTGTGTTTGATTGAAAGTTCTCTTATTTCTCTTATTTTATAGTTTCTTCTATTTTCTTCTTAACCTTGTTACTTCATCAGTTACATGTTTTAGAATAAAATCATATATGCTAAACCACAATTTTTGAATGCAGCAAGGGAAGAAATGAACACGTACCTTACAGAGACTCAAAGCTTACTCGCATTCTGCAGAACTCGTTAGGTGGTAATGCCAGAACAGCGATCATTTGTACCATTAGTCCTGCAAGGAGCCAGAGTGAACAATCAAGAAATACTCTGCTTTTTGCTGGTTGCGCAAAACAGGTGACTACCAATGCTCGGGTCAATCAAGTGATGTCAGACAAGGTTTTGGTAAAACAACTGCAAAAGGAATTGGCTAGACTGGAGAATGAATTGAAGAGCTTCACTCCAAATACCGCCTTACTCAAGGAGAGAGAACTCCAGATTCAAAAGGTGAGGACAGATTCAATAATTTGAGTTCTTTTGTTTTATTATGTTGGTTTGTTTGGTTACGGGTCATTTATATCATGTTAAATATATTTAGTTTTTTTTTTTAATTTTAAAGAAGTGTTTTTTAACTCTTCTAATTTAATATTATTTTTTTTATTCTTTAAAACTTGAAAAAATTATTTTATTTTTTCGTGCACACGTCTTGTACCCAAACACGTAATTATAATTAATACCTTTAAAAGATATTTATTACATATGTTAACAATATTTTTTAAAAAGTAAGTTTTAATTTAAATTACAAATTAATTTAAATTTACCAAAATTAATTTATATAGAGGGGTTCAAAATATATTAAAGTGAATTATATTTTCCAATAATATATATTAGCATAGAGTGTTTAGCAAGTTGTTGAATGTTACATTTTTTATTCATCTAAAAACTGAACTAGGTTAAAGATTATTTATTCCCTGGCTTTGCTAGGACAGAAAAAAAAAAGCCTGGACGCTTCATCATGGTATACCATTTCTTTCAGCTGTGAACCATGCGGGTAGTTTCATCTTAAAATATGGATTATTTTGCATTGTATGTAGTTGATTTCCTCGGTACGATTCGTTGAGCTTACGAGTCACGGAACAGAAGTGGGAGCCATCTTTAATACCCTTGTTCCTTAATGATGCCAAGAAATTATAATATTTTAACGAAATAACATAAAAGGCATGAGTATACAATATCCCTAGATTTTGTGAAGTGCGAGCGCAATTTGACCTGATATTAGAATTACCGTATTACAAATGGAAGGGTTTGAAATTGTGATCAGTGTAAATGAAAAGATGAATGAGGTTAGTATCTGTCAGTCATTTTTTTCATTTGTTGGCAAAAGACATTTAACAATCAAAGGGGGCTTATTTACAAATAAAATATAAAAAGGAGACATTTGGTGTATAGCATTTTATTTTTAATAAAATTATTCAGTTTGTCCTTTTTTTCTATCCTAATTCGAAAGCATGCAGATGGAGAAAGAGATCAAAGAATTGACCCGGGAGCGTGATCTTTTTCAATCTCGAGCTCAAAATATGCTCAAGTCTGATGGGAAAGATAGAATTCCAAGAGTAGGCAAAGATTCAGCCTCAGAATCGTCAGGTCTTGCTAATGATCTCTTTCGCAGGACAGACAGCGCATCTGAGACTCTTGAAATAACAACATCCAGTTTACATCATACTGGGAATTCTGAAGACGACTTTCTTTTGGATGGCAATTCTCCCACGTTTGCTGGGCCTGATCCATTTCATGGTTGGGAGGAGATGGCCAGCATAGCTGAACCTGACTGCGAGGAGGTTCCATGTATCGAAATAAAAGAAGTGGAAACAAACCACAAAACAGATGTTAAACCATCCCCAGAGAATGAGCAGAGTGAGTTAAATACTTTTGATAATACCAGCGACCTTACTATGGACCTATTAAAGAAATCCAATGGGGCTTCTGAAACCGATCCACATGTTTTGGATGCCATGTCTCCTCCTCAAATAGATAAGGTGGATCAAGAAACTTCTAAAAATCCTCAGATAAGTAATTTGGAGCAGGAACCTGCCACACCTCCTCAACTTGAGGAGCCGGCACAGGTATCAGTCACATTACCAACTGAGATCGAAAGGAAAAACTCTACTAGTTCGGCTTGCTCTGAGGACAAGCTACCCGAATCGAAGTTACAAACTAGAAAAAGAATGTCTTCCAGAAAAAATTCTTCAAGTGACGATATAAATGTTTCAATTGAAGACGTAGAATCCCTTTGGGATTCTGATGCGGAGGATAATGCTAGCGTCCTCAATTTTGTCGTAGGAATGAACGAAAGGGCTAAGCAAAAGCCATTGGACGAGGACATGGATGATCTTATGGTAAGCACCATAGGGGACCCACTACTACACCTACTCAAATGCTGTCCATTTTTTTTTGTCATACCACTTATTCATAAGAACCATGATATGTTAAAATTTTTCACTTAGAACAACTATTTCACGGAAATTTACCTTTTTTACAAAAAATTTCAAAATCTGCAAAAATAATATTAAAATATTATTTTTTATATTTTATGTTCCAGCATAGAAAATTACTTTGAAATCTTAAAATGACCATTAAAACGAAAGTTGTATAAGATATTTTTATCTTACGTGACACTGAAAAGATCTATTAGAAAAACAATATAAGATTTTATAACAAGATTTATCATTAAAAATGTGTTGTTAATTGTCCTTATTTATCAGGTACGCGCAAGGACATCTGGAATCAATAAACGTGGGAACAAAGTAAAAGGAATCGGTTACAATGGAGCTCATGGGGATTATAATTTTGAGAGGCAGCTGAGAGATACAATTCAACTTTGGGATGCATGTAATATACCGTTGGTACATAGATCCTATTTTTATCTTCTCATCAAAGGTGAAATTTCGGATGCTGTGTACCTTGATGTAGAGCTCAGACGTTTGTCCTTCCTTAAGGACACGTTTTTTAGCGCAACAAACAGTACAGGACATGGTTCGGATGTCACACCTAATTCAAGGTAAAATCTTTTTGTTTCATGAATAGAGTTTAAACATGCAATTCACATTTACATTTGCAAATATGATCAATTATATTGATTGCTTCTCATTGTGACTGGGCAGTCACTGCATGTGTCATATTTTTGTTAATGACATAGCATATGTGTTCTCTCTCTAGTCTTCACATTTTTGGAGCGGAAATTTACAATTGTTTTCTTTCTTACTGGAACGTTTAAAGGACTAGTTAGATCATAGATGTTGAGAAATGAATTCGAAGAAAATAGATCACATTGCGGACTCACAATATAGTAAAACTGAATATTATCACACGCTTCGTGTAAGTGCTAGAGTTAAAAGAGATAATCTCATGAGAATCTGTATCCGTAGTACTAAACAAATTTCTTATATATTATCATATATTGTCACCCTTTTTTCCCCTTTCACTGAACAGTTTGATGTCACTGAATCGTGAGAGGAAAATGCTAAGCAAGCAAGTGCATAAGAAGTTTTCGTGGAAGGAAAGAAACGAACTTTACCTGAAGTGGGATGTTGATTTGAAATCTAAGCACAGAAGTGTACAGTTGGCATGGCGCTTATGGACGAATACTAAGGACTTGAACCACGTAAGGGAAAGTGCAGCACTTGTTGCGAAGCTGGTTGGTTTCATAAACGCGGCTGAGGCCCCAAAGAAAATATTTGGATTTGGCTTCTTATCCCGTCGTACGACCTAGAAATCTGATACTTGCAAGAACACAGCGTCTACTGTTTTGTAGAGCTTGCATAGCCTACTTCTTATCACCCTCACTTTCTGAAGCAGGCTGGTTTTTCTTGCCTCTTCCCATTGACATCTGAGAAAACCCTAAGGAAACAAAACAAAGATAATCTGTGTAAGACTGAGACAAGTGATATGATGGAAAGAGGTAAAAGAATATTGTTGTGTAAATTTATATTTTTTGTAGTTACATAAATTGTTATTTAATGTTAAGGTATAAAAATTGAATAATTCTAAAAATATTATAAAATATTTCTATTAATCTTCATATTTCCCAGATAATTTAAAGTACTGAATATTTTTCAAAATTGTAAGACATAATGTATTAACTTGTGTTTAATACTCCCTTAATAAAGATTTGTTAGATTTACTAATATATATATATATATATATATATATATATATATATATATATATATATATATATATATATATATATATATATAATTTGTTGCATCAAGCAATCTAGCATTTCCAAGATGAGTTTATGTAAATAAACGAGAATAGATGAATCAAAAGATACATTTTTGTTTTTGAATTATCTCTCAATATATAGCGTGTTACCACTGTACTGTATATTTTGCTCCCTGACTGGGATTTGGAATATTAATAAACAGTATGACAAAAAAAAATCTTCTTTTACGTTTCCATCTGTATGAAATACTTTTTTTTCTTGTTGATTATTATTTTTCTAACAGATAATTTAAAGCATAATATAAGTTATTCAAGTTTTGTTACATTTTGGTATATATATATATATATATATATATATATATATATATATATATATATATGTATGTATGTATGTATGTATGTATGTGTATCATTTTACTATAAATTCATTATGTTTTTTAATAAAATAAGAAATTCAATCGTGTAACTTTATATCTTTAAAAATGTGTTTAATATTTTTCTACATAAATATGTTCACTATTGTGTATGTTTAGAATGTTTTGAAAAATACAATTTAAAAAAAATGTTTATAAATCTATTAATATTTTATCGCATGCATATCAAGTGGTTCTGTCTCTGATGCCAAACAAATTGAACAAAATCCCATAGAAACAAAGGAAAAAAGAAAAATTAAAAAAAGAAAAGAAAAACACAGAAAAAAGGAGAGTGACATGAGCCATCACTATTGGAGCCTGAAATCAGCCTTTTGTCGAGTCCCACGACCTTTTTCCATTATTGTATGTCATGCACTCCACCTCGGTTCTCCGTTGCCACCAATGACCAACACAAGTATGTTTTAGAACATCAAGTATTTAATTATAATTATTAATTACAAATTTAAAAGATTAAAATTTCATTTATGTTAATCTCAAATTAAACTAGACCCCTAGATTCAAACATCATCTTAGCTATGCTATAGGTTCGTATTTTTCAATCTCAACTTTTAGTTTCGTTAACCACCACATCTTACAACTATCATCTATTTGTTTCTTGAATCAAACAATTTGTACCCGTCTATGAGATAATAACCAATTGGTACATTTGTTCTCTTTTATTGTCAACTTTTCTTCTTAATTGATCTACCATATGCTTGAAACAAAATATCCAAAAAATTTGAAATGATCAACTACTTAACTTCCTCAAATTTCTTATCTTATTGCTTCTTAGTAGGTTCTTTGTTCAGAACATATACAACTGTAGAGTTAACTGATAAATATTTTCATTTATTTTGAAATATTTTTAGAACATATACTCCTTTAAAGGAAATAATTTTCAAAATTTTAAGACACAATGTATGTACTTTCCCCAATTTTTTTATTTATTTTATAACTCTGTTGTGTTGAATTACAATTAATAAAAATAGTTGGCCACTAATTCATTCAAATAGTATACACGATTAAAGTGGATAATATTGAAGTTAACTTTTAAATATTAACATAAACTACAAAAGATGATTTAAAATTAACATCAAATTAGGATTTTTTTTTTCTCATTTAGAGCTATATAAAAAGAAAACAAAAACGGTATTTATGGCTAATCCATCTTAACATTGGTGATGTAGGTGAAGCCACAAAACCCACTAATAATTATATGACACACCCATATATAACAACTACACCAATTAAAATGGATGGATTGATTACAATGCTGGCTAACCTCCACACCCATTTATCATAAGAATTTCACACAACCAACACCCTGTCTAGGGTGGGTGGACCGTGCGAGGCCCCTCGTTTAAAATTACTTGTATTTGCACCATTTTTTCTTCTTAACGTGTTCAAAAAGACAACTATATTTTGTGATTGATTTAAGGACTTTTTACTCGTTACGAGAATGAGATATTATAAATTAATTTAACTAAATTTTTTATTTATGTCATTATTTTAACATGATCAATCGAGTAATTACCATATTTAAATGCAATAACATGTATAACAATATTAAATTAATCCAATTTGTTAACACATTATATTAATTTTATTATTATGTATAATTAAAGTGTAAAATAAAATAAATATGTAACTACTATATAAATATAATATCACATTGAATAAAAATATTGTTTTATTATACCTAAACATCTATATCATATATTTTATGATACATTAATTTTTGTTTATTATATATATATATATATATATATATATATATATATATTCTTAATAAATTTTAAAAAATAAATTTTCTTTTCTATTCTCTCTTTTTATTTATCTTAATTTACTTATTTTTGTAAATTACTTATAAAAGAATTATAAAAAAATTTAAACACTTATTGGAAAATTACTTTAAATAATTAATATTTTATTTAAATGTTCCAATAAATCATTCTCATTCGATATTGCTATTAGGTTTTTATACATTTGTGATTGTGTCTTGAAACTACTTGACGTAATTGATGAGATATAGGCTCAAATAATGTATTTAAGCTAGATTTATAGAATATGATCCTTAAATATTGATTGGGTTGGTGAATAAATAGATAGCCAAATGTTAGCTTCAATATGTCAATGATCAACTCAGAATAGGAAGAATGCAATTTTGTAAAACGCAAAGTTTGTGTTTTTATTGATAAGAGGGACGTGGTCCAAACATTATTGAATGCAAACATACATCTGGTCATGGAATTGTAACGACTGCACGATGAATGGTGTTTCATTTGTCTGCGTGACTTCTTCTTCTTTTATTTCGAGGACGCAATAATAAACTCATTCCACCAACTTTTTCTTTTTATGGTGTAGGAATTATTTATAATTAAAATTTGAACTGCACAAACTGTCATAATTTAGAAACCATTTTCAGCATTAAATGATTAAACATCAGAGAACAAATGTAATCTTAAAAATGTTGAATGGTTTGTTAGAATTGGAAACTATGCACTTACGAGTTGATTTTAAAACTGCGTGTGATGTTGTACTTTTTAATTACCTAACCCTCAGAGAGTCGTAGCAGGAGTGATTTACAGTTATATATAATTGCAGAAGAAAATTACCAAAAAAAGACTTTTCATATATACTTCATAATTTGCCCCTACTTGAGAAAGTGATGTTCATCATTTCTCCTGAAATGAATGAAGAATGGATAATGTAGTATATATATGCATATGCTGCTCTTTCTTTTCTCTTTTTCTTCTCCCTCCTTTTGTTTATACACGGCCCCAGATAACAGCATTATTAAAAAGTTTGCTTCATGTTCTTTCAAGAGTTTCATATTATGAGGGGGCAAAAGGTTCTTGTCTTGTGAACTGAACATGATTCTACGCAACTACTCGGAACTATTAAAAGGAGGAAGACCATAAAAAAATATTTTAATGTACTTTTTTTGTTTAATAGATATATAAGTTTTAGGTAAGTTTTCACAGTCAGAATTTGAGATTATAACTAAATCTTATATAAATTTCACTCATTAAGTTTTATACTGATTTATATACGTTCCATTCAACAGAAAATAAATTTGGCTTTAATTTTTACAAAATCAATTTAAAAATCACACCATCAATGATTCTTCATTGATGGAAAATGTCATTAAACTCCTATTTCATTAGTTTTTTTTTTAATTTTGAAAAACAATTATTAGTGTTTGCTCAAAAAATAAGTTTTACAAGGTTTTTAAAATATAAAGTGTCAAAAGAAGAAACATTATATGAAAAAAAGGAAAAGAAGAAGAATTTGGTTAAGAAGTTAATTCTAGCAACTTTTTACTATTTTCATTTATTATATTAAATGATAAGATTCAAGGATACGTCGCATAAGAACTTTTAATTTATTTATTTTTAGGCTCAAAACTATTGGCATGGAAGCTAATAATAAAACCCTTAAAAATCAGGAATATATATGTTTCTTCACACGAACCGTTGGCACGGAGGGTAATAAATAAAACCTTAAATAAGTCATTCATCAGTTCGTGATATTGAATGTTAATTCATATATTCACGAAACCATTTCTTCTCCAGTACTCTCCACTACCATTCATAATATTAAATGTTAATTCATATATTCACGAAACATCACAACAACTTATGTATACGATTCACCTGTTTCCAAGACAATTATTTAGAATAAATTAGTATGTTTTAGTTTATTTATTTACAACATTTCCTTGAATGAGTAAAAGCAATGAGGGTGAGGTGCAGAAAAACAGGTAAGAAATAGTAACATGGTAAGAGTGTGGACCAGAGCAGGGGTCTGAAGATTCCAAAAGCACCACACCCTTTCCCCCAAAACCCTTCAAATCAAACCTTTTGGGAAATAAAATGGCAATAGCGACCAAAACCATAACATAACTTAACCCCTAGCATTTGCGGGGAACATGGCTAGCTAACAAACGCTCCTCTCATTTCTCAAACTCCCAAGTACACTCACAGCACTACACAACACTCAAAAACAAACAAATGCTGTGAACCACTGAAGCTTAAAACTTACTTCAATCTCTCACCATCACCACCACCACCATCACCAATAATAATAACAACAACAACATCAACGTCTATCTTCTTTCCCCTCCCTCCAACAAACACACTCAAATGGCAACAACGGTTATATTCTTCAGCCTCACACTCGTCGCTTTCTTCGCTACCTTAACCACAACCACCACCACTGCCCAAAACACCACTGGGTTAGAGATTCAAGCCTTAATCGCTTTCAAGCGCAGCCTCCATGACCCTCTCGGTTCCCTCGACGGTTGGGACCCTTCTACGCCCTCCGCACCCTGCGACTGGCGCGGCATTCTCTGCCACAACAATCGAGTTCATCACCTCCGTCTTCCCCGTCTCCAACTCGCCGGGCAACTCGCTCCTTCCCTCTCCAATCTCCTTCAACTCCGCAAACTCAGCCTCCATTCCAACAATCTCAACTCCTCCATCCCTTCCTCCCTCTCCCAATGCCTCTTCCTCCGCGCCGTTTACCTCCACAACAACCGCCTCTCCGGCCACCTTCCTCCGCCGCTCCTCAACCTTACCAACCTCCAAATCCTTAACCTCGCCCGCAACCTCTTCACTGGAAAAATCCCTGGCCACCTCTCCTTCTCCCTTCGCTTCCTTGACCTCTCCGACAACGCCTTCTCCGGAGACATTCCGTCCAACTTCTCCTCCAAATCTCAGCTCCAGCTCATCAACCTCTCCTACAACGGCTTCACCGGAGGAATACCTGCCTCCGTCGGAATGCTGCAGAATCTTCAGTATTTATGGTTGGACTCCAACCACATTCACGGAACCCTACCTTCGGCTATTGCAAACTGTACCTCTCTGGTGCACCTCACCGCAGACGATAACGCACTCACCGGACTTTTTCCTCCCACCCTGGGAACCATGCAGAAGCTTCAAGTGCTTTCGATTTCGCGGAACCAGCTTTCCGGTTCGGTCCCCGCCTCCGTGTTTTGCAATGCGCACCTGCGAAGCGTGACGCTCGGGTTCAATTCCTTCACGGGCTTGTCCGCGCCGCAAAGTGGGAAATGCGACAGCGTTTTGGAGGTTTTGGATGTTAAAGAGAATCGCATTGTTCACGCGCGATTTCCCTCGTGGTTGACCCGCGCGACGACGTCGTTGAAGGCTCTTGACCTTTCTGGAAACTTCTTTACCGGTTTTCTGCCGGTTGATATTGGGAACTTTTTAGCGTTGGAAGAGTTCAGAGTGGCGAATAATTTGTTATCCGGTGGAGTTCCGCGTAGCATTGTGAACTGCAGGTTGTTAGAGGTTCTTAATCTTGAGGGAAACCGGTTCTCTGGGTTGATTCCTGGGTTTCTCGGGGAAATGAGAAACCTGAAGGAGTTGTCTCTTGCGGGTAACCTTTTTACCGGTTCGGTTCCTTCTAGTTTTGGAACGCTTTCTGCACTCGAGACGCTTAATTTAAGCGACAATAAGTTAACCGGTGTGGTGCCTAAGGAGATCATGACACTGGGGAACTTGAGTGAATTGAATCTCAGCAATAACAAGTTTTCGGGTCAAGTTTGGTCTAACATTGGGGACATGATGGGTTTGCAGGTTCTTAATTTGAGTCAGTGTGGGTTTTCGGGAAGGGTTCCTGCTTCGTTGGGGAATTTAATGAGACTAACGGTGCTGGATTTGAGCAAGCAGAACCTCTCGGGTGAGTTGCCCCTTGAGGTTTTTGGGTTACCTAGTCTGCAAGTTGTGGCACTTCAAGAGAACCGTTTGAGTGGTAATGTTCCTGAGGGGTTCAGCAGCATAGTTAGTCTGCGATATCTTAATCTCAGCTCTAATGAATACGTGGGTGACATTCCAATAACTTACGGATTCCTTAGTTCTTTAGCGGTTCTCTCACTGTCTCACAATGGTGTTTCTGGTGAAATACCCCCCGAGATTAGTGGTTGTTCGCAGCTCGAAGTATTGCAGTTGCAGTCAAATTTTCTAGAGAGTAACATTCCTGGTGACATCTCTCGGCTCGCTCGTTTAAAGGAGCTTAATTTGGGGCACAATAGATTGAAAGGTGATATCCCAGATGAGATATCAGAGTGTTCTGCTTTGAGTTCACTCTTGTTGGGTGGTAATCACTTCACGGGTCACATTCCAGGTTCCTTGTCAAAACTGTCAAATTTGACCGTGTTGAACCTTTCTTCAAATCATTTGAAAGGGGAAATTCCGGTTGAATTGTCAAGCATTTCTGGTTTGAAGTATTTAAATGTGTCTAGTAATAATCTTGAGGGTCAGATTCCATACGGGCTTGGTGCCAGATTCAATGTCCCTTCCGCGTTTGCAATGAACCAAGGTCTATGCGGGAAGCCCTTGCAAAGAGAATGTGCAAAGGTGAGAAGGAGAAAGAAGAGAAGGCTAATAATGTTGATTGGCGTGGCAGTGGCTGGTTTATGCCTTTTGGCGTTGTGTTGTTGTGGGTATGTTTACAGCCTCTTGAGGTGGCGGAAGAAGCTTAGAGAAGGGGTGACCGGTGAGAAGAAACGGAGCCCTTCAACAAGTGCAGGTAGTAGAGGGAGTGGGGAAAACGGAGGACCAAAGCTAGTGATGTTCAACAACAAGATCACGTACGCGGAGACATTGGAAGCAACGAGAAACTTTGACGAAGAGAACGTCTTAAGCAGGGGAAGATATGGCCTCGTGTTCAAAGCCTCCTTCCAAGATGGAATGGTTCTCTCCATTCGTCGCTTCGTTGATGGGTTCTTAGACGAGGTTAACTTCCGCAAGGAAGCAGAATCACTGGGCAAAGTGAAGCATCGAAACTTAACAGTTCTGCGTGGCTACTATGCAGGCCCACCTGATGTGCGACTTCTTGTGTACGATTACATGCCCAATGGAAACCTTGGTACACTGCTTCAAGAGGCGTCTCAGCAAGATGGCCATGTGCTGAATTGGCCAATGCGTCACCTCATTGCACTAGGAATTGCGCGAGGGCTAGCTTTCTTGCACTCGGTGCCCATAGTTCATGGTGATGTGAAGCCTCAAAATGTTCTTTTTGATGCAGATTTTGAAGCCCATTTGTCTGAATTTGGGTTGGAGCGGTTGACAGTCGCAGTTCCCGCAGAAGCATCCTCGTCGTCCACTCCAGTTGGGTCCTTGGGGTATGTTTCACCAGAAGCTGTATCGAGTGGGGTGGCTACAAAGGAGGGTGATGTTTACAGCTTTGGGATAGTGTTGTTGGAGATACTAACGGGGAAGAAACCGGTGATGTTCACGGAAGATGAGGACATAGTGAAATGGGTGAAAAAGCAGTTACAAAGGGGCCAAATATCGGAGTTGTTGGAGCCAGGGTTGCTTGAGCTAGACCCAGAGTCATCGGAATGGGAAGAGTTCTTGTTGGGTGTGAAAGTGGGTCTCCTGTGCACAGCAACGGATCCTCTTGATCGACCATCTATGTCTGACGTTGCTTTCATGCTCCAAGGTTGCCGGGTCGGACCGGAAATCCCATCATCAGCTGATCCCACAACACTGCCTTCTCCTGCTTGATCACAAAAAAAAATCTATTTAGGTTGATTTTTTATCGTCGATTTTTGCTTTAAATCTGTATAAAAATTGTATTATGATTTTGCTGAATTGAATTAAATTATCCATCTATTTGGTGGAGTATATTCATCATCTTTTATACATGGTGGCGTTATTATTACTTTTGGCTGCGCCAAAAGAAGAATTCGTGTGGCTTTGAAGAACGGCGCCGTTTTAATGTGGTCAATTACGTTTACTACGAAATTGCTTTTGCCAGAGAACGACCAAATGATTCCCGCCAAAAGGAGGAGAGCCATGATGGCAATCGCACGAAGCCATGTGCCCACGTGTCGAGTCAGGAACATCCAGGAAAGTTACCGTTATGATTACATGGAGCTTGCAATGGATCAGACAAAAGCATCGAAAAAGGGGAATAAGACGTTTGAATATGTCGGGTTTCAGATTTTTCCTCTCATTCCATAATAACTTATAAATTTAATAATGATGGAAAAGGCTACTGCAACATGATTCCTAATACAGGATCCGAATAGAAAACGAAAAGGATGGTGAATGAAAAGGTTTTACATAAAAAGGCAACAACTTACGTGCAACGATTTATTTCAGTGTTTTAAATGTATTGCGATATATATATTCATCAAATGAAATAACAAGTTTGGGATCAAAATGTCAAAAATTATAAATTTATTATTATTATTAAAAAAACGTTTGTCAAGATATTATATTTTGTGTCCAAATTTTTTAAAATATTATCCAAAATATTAGATAAAATTATAATTTTTTAAAAAATTAATTAGAAATAATTAGAAAGAATTCTATAATATGAAGGGTAAAAATTAATAGGATACATTGTACAGTGCTATTAAAATGAGTATTGATTGAAAAGGATTATAAACATAACTTTTCAATATATTAATGCACGGGTACCCGTAGCACTTTTGTAATTGTGCATTTGATTTGCGACACCTCGGATACCACTGTTTCAGAAGCGAATCCCACACCCTAACCACCTAGTGCTTCAAGTGTTACTGGGACCGAATAGTTTCGTTTTCAAGCTGCTCTCCCCATGGCGATTTCATTGCCTTCCGTTGAATAGAATTATTTTCCTCAGTGACAAAATGTTTTAGATATTTAATTTAATCATGTTTAGTACGATAAGGATTATTTCCACTTTTATTTATATATATATATATATATATATATATATATATCAAATTTTTTAAATAAGACGATTTTTAATTTTATAAAATTGAATATAATAAAATATATATTTAATTATATATTATAATATTATCATTTTTTTCTTTTCTAGAAGATTTCAATGGAGGGGATTTTTCGTCAAAATCATGAGTTAAAGGGTTTAAATAGTAACATGTACTAATGAATCGACCATAATGGATTTTTTCGGATAATATGTTACTGTAACATGTACTAATACTTTTTAAAAATAGTTATATAGTTTATTGCATATGTGTGAGTACGTTATTATCTCTTTATATAAAGCTGAGATATACTGACAACTGTTTTTCAACCAGACAATTATTTTACACTTCTATTTAATAATATAATAATCATCATCTTTAGTAATAATTTTAATTTTAATTTTAATTTTTTTTAATTATTATAATATTAAAATTAGTTTTTATTGTCAAAATAAATGTTTTCATATATATCAGCAGAGAACAAATGCAAACAAAAGACTAACATTTGATGATGATAACAGCCAAGTGGGGGTCCATTGGTACAAATTTAACGTCACTATCCTTTTATATCTTAGTGAAAAATAGACTAAATGCCACATTCGATTTTAAGAGGGGTTACAAGCAGAAAGTAGACCTTAGTGCGTCGTCGCACCCTCACTAATTTTGTAAAGCAATTATATATTGGCACGAAAAATGTGATGAATGTGAGGGTCCCAGAAAAAGGAATCCAACTTCAGGGCTGACAGTTGAATTGGAAAAGACGGTAAGATGTTATGTTGTTTCTTTGTGTGATAAAATAAATACGATGGAATAAGGTTGTATTGCATGGCCGAAAGGAAAACAAAAACCTGCGTTAACGTTGAATTTATTTGAAGACGTAAGAAAGGAAGATGGCCCACCACCTAAAACCCGGAATTTAAAAGCTCATGCACTTCTGCACTTGCCAGACTCAGTCACTCGCGTATTTAGTGCAGTAAACGATGGGTCCTTTTCAAATTTCCTTCAATGACAGGAGTGATGCGGGTGAACAGTACAGGGAAAGCATGTGACTGTCATTGTTTTTGACATTTTCTTTTTAATGTAAATGAACTCAACTATCATCTGAGCAGGAGTTTAAAATACATTCATTCACTCATCGGTTAAAACAAGTGGCTCAGTGGCCGCTTAAACTTGTACAGTTGTTTTCGCACCTAAAAGCAGTGCTACAGTACCAATTCTTTTTTGATCGGGACATTTCTTCACGGAGACCAGAGTTGAAGAAAAGCCGAAACAGGGTAAAATGTTGGAACTTATTAACCACAAAGTGAGCAGCTACCGAGAATAGTGACTGTGAGGGTCCTCCAACAAATCACAAGATATTTTATTCTCTTGTGAAAAGTATTTGCTCATACACAATAAAACCTAAATTTGCCTTCACAGCATAGATCTATCGCATGGGCAAGAGGCTTTGAATAGAACAAATTTCAGTTGAGAATATTCTACTACAAATCGTTTTTTGTTGACATTCCAATTAGAAACTAGTCTCGCTAAATTTCACTTCAGTGAAACAACACATATTCATATACATAGACAGGATTGGCACTAAATTAAGACCTAACCTATGCAAAGGTTAACCCTTCAGGAAGAGGTTCATTGTCTGGATCAGGTGAAAAAAATCTTCGACAAGCATAAAAAATAGCTGAATGGAAGGCAGTTGGGTTGTCAATGAACGCAAAGTGCCCGGCCTGCAACAAGTAATTATTATTTATAGTTAGAATAATATAAACAAGGATAAACATGTTTTCATTCCTTTTGCAAATGGGGTGATATTCATTTTAATCTATCTAAAAAAAAAATCATCTCATTTTAATCGTTCATAAAATATCTCATTATTCTTCACGAAAATTCGTCTCTTTCTTTATTGGCTTTATGAATGGCACATTTTTATAAAATAATAAAAATAGTATGATTATCGAAGGATTAAAAGTGAACATTCCATTAATTGAAAGGATGAAAACCATATGCCCGATAAAAATAGTATCATTAAAAAACAACTTTGTATTAGGGGAAATGGGAAAAATATACCCGAGGAATCCTGATGATTTCGCATGGAACGTTCATATGCTTACGAGCTTCTTGGGCACCTTGATAATTCATCCAGTCTTGGAAACCATACATGAAAGTAGTGGGCACCTTCCACTCAGAGGCACTACAAGACCAAAGCCATGGAGGATTAAACAGGCTTTAACTTTTTCCACCCATTAATTTCTTGACCCGCCTCCATGTATATTTTACATTTGGAAAGCCCATTCCAAAATGAGTAGGAGGTTACCCGATAAAACGTAGCATACAAAATCTAGAATAGTGATGCATCAAGTAAACGAGTAATCCCCATTTGAAAATACATGGAGGTATAGCCTTAAAAACAAATCAACTAAAGTTCACATATGGCATTGACCACAGAAATTAGGATATTCACCTAATATGCAAACCAAAGAAAGTTTAAGTTTGCCTCATGCTCACTCTATGAGTAAGTTTTTTAGGTATGTTATAGTAAATAGACACCTAGAAATTTATTTTCATTCTAATTCATCTTTAAAATTAATACTCACAAATAGTTCTCTATATCAAATTGGAGTTAAATTATTTATGTTGAATGTCAATCATTCATTAATCATTTTCTTATTATTTTTGTTACAATCCATTTTTTCATATATTGAAAGTAATAAAAACAATAAAAAAAGTCCATTTGATTTGTTTAATTCTAAAAGATGCAGATTGGAATTGCAGTGGTGGTTCTAACTTTTGCCTAGGTTTTGGAATGTAACATACAAGAATTCAAGGAAGCACTTAAATCACATCAATATATTGGATGCATAACATTTAAAGTGTGGCACTGATATCCAGCAAAATACATGAACTCATTTTTCTTAATTGATTAGCTGGTGGAGTATACATTGCAGAGGTGTACACACCTTCCTCCCAATTTCGTTATATTTCTATTTTGCAGGGACTTGGTCACACTTTTGCTTGTCTTTTTAATATAATTAATTTAGCTTCCCAAAACCAATTTGAGATGAAATTAAAATGGAAGATGGGTTATGCGCAAAAACAAATAATATTTAAGGAGAGTAATTGGGACAAATGCAGGAATTTATATGCAAAGAGAGCGAAGTTTAAGGATTATTTACAAAGGAACTAAAGTCTATTTGCAAAAAAAAAAAAAAAAAAAGTTTTAAAGAAGCTGTTTTTTTTTTTTTTTCATAATGTCTGTTAAGGTTCCAACATAAAACCAATTGGCAATATGTGGAGTAGCCTAACATGTATTTAAACCATACCAAATGATATGAGGTAGGCGATGTGGGACTTTCAACACACCCCCTCCAACGAAGCCCGCCGGACCAGGCAAATGGTACTTTTGACCCAACTAAAGGGCAACTTTTGGCCCATGACAATAACCGGAAAGATGTTAGGCTTTGGCTCTGATACCATGTTAAGGTTCCAACATAAAACCAATTGGCAATATGTGGAGTAGCCTAACATGTATTTAAACCATACCAAATGATATGAGGTAGGCGATGTGGGACTTTCAACAATGTCTATCAGGAGTTCCACCCATCCTTCAAAGAAACCGACTAAAAGATGTCTCAAGCAGTGCTTTTAAACCAAACTGGTGTTTTTCAACTAAAAGCTTATTTCAAAAAACAGCGTAATCTATTTGCTGATTTTGTATTATAAATAAAAAGTATTCTAATTATGACTTGTGATTGTTGAACTCCAACTTACAGAAGACACTACAGCAAAAATTTGAATCCATCTTTGTTCGATAACAAACTAACTACTATCAGTAGAAGACAAACTGCAATTTAACAATAAGAAGAGAACAGTCACCAAACCTGAGCAGAAGGGGCATTCTAGCAAATGCTCCAAATGAAAAAATATATTTTAAGCACAGCTCCCCGCTAGCTTTGGCCGCCAATGTGTGGTAAACATAATCTTTAATGGACAGAAAGACTAAAATTAGAATGTTCTACTACATCTGCACCATATTTCAACGAGTTATCATTCAATACCTGTCAGCAATGTTGATTCCTCTTCCGTCAGTATTTCACCAGTGGAATGTGTACCAAACCTAGCACTTGTATACCTGCGGACTATGTTGGGACCCCAAGGACCTAAACCTCTGCCAAATATATATAAGAAAAATATTAAACAAAACAACATAATAAAATCAACTGTTCAACTTGGGCAGACTAATGGTATGATAAATGATGATTCCATTGCAATGTTTTATTGTATGGAATATCCATTCTCATGTTTGTTGACAAAAACACAGCATAAGCCTCATTCCATGTAAATATGAACCGCCATTCCTCCCCAAAGAGATAGGATTCGTGATTCAATGCTTCAAGCAATGAGATTTAATTTCCTTTTCTAACATATCCTCATTTATTTTCAAGAATGACTAAATTGACACCCTTTATTAAAGTTTATCTTTCTTAAAATCTCATTTTATTTTTAACCTCGTGTATTAAATTAAGTTTAAATACCTATAACAATGCTGTGGGAATGCAATTCTGAGGCAAAGTTTTATCAAGAAAATGTCATTAAAAATGAATGAAGTACTTTATCCAAAACATGTGCATATAATCAATCATTTTCCTACAAAATAATATTTTCCGGCAACATGATTAAATATTGAATTTGAACACTATAGAGTGCAATAGTTGATTCTCTTTCCTACTAAGTGTATTTATGTCATTTGGATATTCAATACTGCATTTATTCCATGTATCAGATAGTTGAATTGCTTGGAATGTTATTCAATTTAAATAACGAACAAATTGTATACCAGGAATGATCATTTTAACTAATTTCTGTAGCTTTATCATTTCTTGTACCAATTGACATAAATAAACCAAAAGGCAAAAACAATTGACATAAATCATATCGCTTGATTTATAGATTTGGATGTTAGATGTGGTATAAAGAGAATACAAATTTCTTCCTTCAAGTAGAATCAACCCCTTGTCACCACAAGCTTTTTTCAGATAACAGGAATGGGACAAAGTAGTTTTACCTGACAAGTTTTTGAGGTGTAAAATTAGATTCCCATAGATGGTTCAGAACTGCTCCCTTCCATGTTGCTCGAAACCTTGTAACCCACTCAGACTTTGTATCTGATTCTGATGAAAATCCAGCAGATCCAACCAGAATCAAGTGTTGTACATACTCAGGGTGCTATGTTAAAACGATTACAATAGACATCAGAACAATCAACAGAAGAAAATGAAAAAGTCACAGTACTTAGCATTTGAGTGTTGTGCAATGTGGGAAGAGATTCACCTTGAGCGCATATTTAGCAGCAACATAACCACCAAAAGAATGTCCAAGTAGTATAAAATTGCTCAAGTTTTTGGCTTTTCTCCATTCCTCAAAAGAATCAATGAACCATGCTTCAGTTTCTGCATCATCAACAACCAATTATGATTTCTAGGTAGTTGCCACAGTAACGACTTCCAAGTTGAGCAACGTTTCACCATTCCAATTTCAACTCAATAGTATCATTGCATTCTGAACTAACCTTCAGTGCTTTTGCAAGTAAAATCAGGTCTGCTTGATCCACCCCATCTGCAAAATATGTTTTGAGATTGGGAGTACGAAAAAACACGATCATATAAGCACATAGCAAATTAAAACGCCAAAGTTTGGCACTGCTTCTCCCCTAAATCACCATAATAAACAAAAGAAGCCCATGTTGAAGGGACAACAGATCTATTAAAGGGCTCAAATAAGATTGCCTGCTAAGCACCTATCTTTTTAAGATACATCCAATCCACTTATCGTTTCCCAGAACAAAATGGAGCACAAGACCCAAAAAGCAGTTTGAGACAACAATAATAAAATGCAGTGACATTAGGATGAAGAAAAGCATAACTCACTCACCCAAGTTGATCAACAGCAATGACTCTAAATCGAGAGGCAAGCACATCAAAATTGCGAAAAAAGAACCCCTGGGAAGCAGCATAACCATGAATCATCACAAGCGTAGGAGAATCAGGTTTACTGTCAAATGTAACGGTGTTAATAAACCGCGGCTCGTTACTGGCTGAACGGAACCATCTCACTTTGGAGCCAGGAGGACCAGAACCTATGTTAACATGCTCTTGAACATAACCGGTTCTGCCAAGCCCAAACAATCAAACCATCTTAAACTAATAGCCGAACGCACATAAAAACCTCAGAGTCCAAATAAACGATTTTCAATTTTAACAAAACGAATCTCCGATATTTTATGGGCGAATAAATTTGAAATTTAGGGTTTAGAATCAGTTACTTGACGACGGAGAGAAGGCGCTTCTCGGAAGCGATGATATGATCGATGGAAGTGGGAATCCAACGAGGCCAGAACCTTCTCGACGTCGTGGACGTCAATCCGACGTCGTTTTTGCTCATCGTTTCCGACATTATTATGAATCTCCGGCGCTATTGCTTCAAAATTGATTAGACGATGAATTTATGAACGGTGGTAGATTGCGGCGCACGCAATACCAAATCAAGAAGCTTAAAAAATCAATAGTAGATTGGACACGGAATCTATCAATTGAATTAGAATCTTACTCGTCTATTGATATTATTATCACAAAAATAATTGAATGGAAAGAGTTTGAATGCAAATTGAGAAGGCAGGGGAGTGAGACAATTTATTTATTGGAATAAAGAAATACAATAACAAATTATGGAAACAAATTACAGGAGTAACCGCTTACGCGAGCAGTGACGCGCAACCATGATCATGATGGATGCTTCAAACACGAACACGGTATCCTTGACTCCAGATCAATGCAATGCAGATGTCTCTCTGCAAAGTCAACATAAAACTTTATCTAAGGATGCTATAAATAATCTTATTTTTAAAATATTGTCACTGTTGTAGTTAAGATTTTGTAGTCTAAATTTTAGCAAATTACAAAATACAAAGTTATATTAATTTTACTTTTAAATTTTTCCATAATTAATTTATTCTAAATTCCTGTTTTCTCGTATTAGCCCTCTAGCATATTTTCGATATTTTAATAAATATTTGTCCTATAATCTAATTAAAATTTTTACTTGATAAACCTTCTTTATAGAAATAGATTTAAGTATTATTGTACATGAAAAAGAATATAAGAAAATCTAAAGTCACCGCATAAACAGGTAGAATAATTCTAATATGCAAAATAGATAGTTTTACTGTTTATTTACCAAAACACGTTTTTTTTTCCTAGTTTTTATTTTTGCGGGATTGGATTCAGTGGTTTTAAACCGGGAACTGCAGTGTGCAGTTGAGACATTTTGAGCCATTCGATTTTGTAAATGCTTCAGATTTTGCCACATGTCCTTCGATATTTTTTAATAACAATTACTTCCATTGTATCAGGACCAAGTTACGTCGCCTGTATCTTCTCTCATTCACGCTGTCATCAAGCTTTTGTATTGGGTTTTTGCAGTTTGCAAACTCTACCATCACCATTGAGTTGCCTGTAAATTGGTATGGTAAAATTCCAAATTCTCTGCTAAGTTTTTTCTATTTCCCCTTTTCAATCAACTCTATGTTGCAGTAACTGTTGTTATGAAAGGAAAACTTATCGTTGCATAATTATGTCTTAGGGTTCACCTTCTTAATCATTTTGATGCAAGGCACATGATTATATTTTTCTAGTAAATAGTTGTAGACTGGTAGACTTGTTCCCATCGCTGGGATGGGGAATAGGCATATGCATGTTTTGTGGTTTTTTCTTTTTTTCAATTTGTTTTATTTGCAGCAAGCTAAGAGTGAGACAGCTGCTGCCTTTGACACTGATATATGGGATTTATTTGGAGAAGTACATTATAACCAAGTCAAATCGAGTTCCAAATAATGTTATCTTTTTTTGCTTGTTAAAATCTATAATTTTACTGGACTCTGAGAATAGAAAACCTTGACTGCATTTTATCAGGAAAAACTTGGATATGTTGAAAACACTCACATTGGGATTATATGAGAACTTGAACTTCTTCATTTGAGCAATGTAATAATTTATTGCTTTATGTTTACATCAAGTACAAATGTCTGGTTGTCTTGGTGATTGTTTTGTCGGTATGGAGGTGTTCAGGGAGAAGAGAAGTGCTTTGACTGTTGCATATGTTTAAAGGACATGTGGCAAAATCTGAAGCATGTGTAAAATCAAATGGTCCACAATTTCTCAACTGCACGGTGCAGTTCTTGGGTTAAAGACACTGGACCCAGTCCCTATTTTTACACAGATGTCCCCATATCATCCTAACCTCTATTGCGTGATATACTCACCTCTTTTCCCAAACTCTCCCTTTAACGCTCTGAAAGTTTCCCAACCCTTCCACTGTGCAGTGGATTCGAATTTGAGAAACTTTCCCTACCCTTGCAATTGTCTTGTGATGCGGATTTGAATTTTCTGGGCATCAATAGGGAAGAGCAAATTTGGTTTTCCAGAAATTAGAGGTGGGGAGGAAGCTTCAAGTGCTAATTTTGATCTTATATATATATATATATATATATATATATATATATATATATATATATATATATATATATATTTTGTTGAGCGTGTTTGGCTGGTTTAAAACAATATATATATATTCCTTATTTGAAATGGTTTTCTGCTTACGATTGCCCTTGTCCTTGATGTTATTATTGTGTTAAATTTGGTTGGTAAATGGTAATAGCTGCATATTTTGTGTGATGCTTTAATTAAAGCTATTGTACTGTTGCAAATTCACGTTTTGAAAACTGTTTTTTTGTTTGCAATCTTGTTGGTTGACATGAGTTGTTAATATCTGATTGAAGGATTAGAATATATATATATATATATATATATATATATATATATATATATATATATATATATATATATATATATATATATATATATATATATATATATATATATATATATATATATATATATATATATATATATATATAGGTGAATGCTTTATTATTCTCGTTCCAAGTTGTTTTGATGTCAAATTTAATTCATTTCAGCTCTAGGTCTATGAAAAATTAATTGATTGTAGAATTTAAATTTATTATATTATATCAATATGCTAATCTCCATCTAATTCTTGTCTTGTTTTGTTTTATTTTTGGTCAAAGGGTTTCTGAATGTTCATCTCCCAAATAGAATAATAGAGAAAAATCAATCCAGCTTTTGTTGATTATATCTATTTTGAACTTGTTAATGTGTTGCGTACTTCTAACTTGTACTAGCGAATTAGAACTTTGGAAGTGAAATGTTTTGAATTTATGTGACGAGCTTAAACATTAGGTGACAGCCAAGGAAATTAAAATTTTTTACTTGACAAGTTAATATAGGTGAGCTTGAAAACCTAATTTCTTAGTTCAGTTCAAGCTGACCATAAAGAAGAACAAAGCATGAGCAGAAGACCACCTCCTGATCCCGTGGCAGTGCTACGCGGCCATCGAGCTTCGGTCACAGATATTTCTTTTCATCCCTTTGAGCCAATATTATTTTCCAGGTATTCGTTGCAAATGCTTCTGTCATTTTGGTTTCATGGGCATTATTCTGTTACACATTTTTTGCCTGGGTATGGTAGATTGGTATCCAATAGCCATTAAGCATTTCATTGGCTGCTAGTTATTTTTACAAGAGGTTTTCACACTAATGGTAAAATGTATGTTCAATAAATGTTTAGACTACTTGCCTGGATACCATACCCATCATTGTGCCATTAAAACTCCCTGTTTTAGTTGGTTGCATATGCAATTAGTTTCATTTAATAATCAGTCACATCATCCCCTTCTTGCTTGCAGTTCTGCTGATGGTGAGGTGCGGATTTGGGATACCCTTCAGCATCGAACAGTGTCATCTGCATGGTGCTTTGTTCTACAATTTTTAGCCCTTTATATTTGGGAAGAATATCATTGATTTTCGGAAGTTATGATCCATGATACAAATTAATTGGATACTGCAGGTTACATAGTGCTGCTCATGGTATTGTTGCTGTTGCCTGTGGTTCTTCCCTCGGAACCAATAAATTTGTCAGGTGCATCCTTTCTACCTGATCTCCCCTCATTCTATTTAGTATCATAGTATGTTTTTGCTTTATTGATATTCATTATTCTGTATGCATGTAGCCAGGGTAGGGATGGAACTGTAAAAGTTTGGGAATTTGATGATGCTGGTTTGTCAAGGTGTTGTTCTTCTTCAACTTCTACAAATGTCTCATCCTTTTTTAGTTTTGGAAGGATAGCTTGTGTTTTGTGATACAAGCTACGGAGATGTTCTTTGTTATCACCTTACCTTCTGTTTTTCTGCACATCCTAACACAGGATCCCATCACTTACAATTAAGACAAACAATTACCACTTTTGTAAGTTTTCCATGGTGAAGAATGATTCTGTTTGGTCAAAACAAGGGAAAGAATCGGAAGATTGCTACAGAACAGAGGCTGAAGGAATGTCTGATAAAGAAATTATGGAGGATAAAAGAGATGAGGCTAACACCAATCAAAGTTGTTCTAAAAGCTTTGGAGGTTCTAGTCTAACTTTAATGTTTATGAAGTTTTAAAACTTCTGACAGTTTTAACATTCTGAATTTGAAATGCCTTCTATTTTTTAAAATATTAAAATAACAAGGCATCAATGAACTGTGATGATTTCAATACTAACTTAAAAATAAAGGATTAGGGCATCTTGTGTTGGCATTATGGTCTTAGAATGATAGAATTTTTATTATCTAACTAGTGTTATGTTTATATTATGCAACCCCTAGCATTAGCATGCATATGCTGGCTATTTCTGTAAAATTTTTTGTGAATGACTTGTACATTTGAAAATTTTAGGAAAAAACTGTATTTGAGCTTGCAAGAAGCAATGTGAACCCTATTGATTACTGCCGCAGTTATTGTTTTTCTTATACACATCAAATAATATGGTTTGACATCATCATAGAATTTTCAGACTTAGGTTATGTATGATTCAACTTATTTTTTAGAAATAATTGCTTATTTTATTGACTTCAAGAAAAAAAAATTTCCAAATTAATCCCAACCAAAGATGCATGTAGTACACTTTTGCTTGTGTGGATGATAATAGATATTTGAAATTTATTAAATTCCATTATCTATTTTTTTTAATAGGGGTCTTCTCTGAGTCCTTTAACCTTATATTTGGAGGCTGCAAATGCTTTTGCACTTTCAGAGATTCTGCCATGATAGACTGAATTCCTCATCTTACAGTTCTATATTGTTTCCTTTTATATTCTTAAAATATTTACACTCTATATTACTGAAAGATACTTTAATATTATACAAGTGAGATTGATGAAATCTCATTGTATTTACAGAAAATACATATAATGAAGGCCTACAATATGTGGCTTTGTCAGGGGAGAATTCTTCAGAGGTAGGCATACCTTTCTAATGTATAACTTGTTTTTTTTTTAAATATATTTCATATCAAATTATGAAGAAACCCCTACGCTCGTCAATTCTATCATTTTTAAAGGTTGAAATTTGGGATCTCAAGTCTGCTCAAAAAATTGTACAACTTCCTTCAACCAATCCTAGTACCTCTTCAAGTGCTTGCAACAGAGGTAGAGACTTGTTTCTGATCTATATTGAGATTCAACTTCTACCATCAATTTTTTAAATTCTCATTTCTCAGGTTACATGGTGCTATCATGATGCTTACATTTTTTTTTTAACATATCAACATCCTCCTGATTTTTTTCTTTTTAAGATTATGTTGCTTATAATTTATAAAAATACCTTCACTGAATCAATACACCTGTTTCTTGTCAGGGATGTGCATGGCACTTCAATTGTTTTTATCATCTGAATCACAAGGATTCTTAAGTGTCTTGGCTGGGTATAGTCTCAATCCTCTTTTCTCCCACCCTCCCTCTGACAGACTTGTAAGTGTATTATGTTGACCATATCAAGTGAAAGGGGTGTCTCATTATGAGTAAGGAGAGAAAATCTTGACCATTGGATCGAGTATGTATGGTATTGGGTTAGAACATAAGGTCTCTGAGTTTTCTTTTTAAGTGGTCATGTGAACCAAGTTCTAATATTGACATCCTCCCAAGATTGAATGGTCAATATTTATTCCTTTAAGAGATCAAAAGGAACTTCCCTTTGATCTATTAGAGGGTATACAAGTGAGGGCACTTATTATGAAAAGTGAGATGAACCAATGTTGACCATTCAATATCATGTGGATGACCAATATTACAAGCTATTTAGGGGTCACATAATCACTATAAACTTCATGTTCTCCTGACTGTTCATGTTTATCCAATGATCAAGATTTGCTCCTCTAACTTGTAATTAAAAAAAAAAACTCACTCGGTGTGGTTCATTAATGTGTTTTAGAGTATTAAAAATATGTTTCAATTATCTTATATTTCGCAATTTAAGTTATTAGTTTTATTTTTGCTGGACACTTCACCATGGTACAAGGTTGAGATAACTGCGTCAATGTTGGATGGGTTCGTGTTTTGTGCAAATGACACAAGAAACTAAATATCATGTGCAAAGGAAAATATTATTCAATAATAAAACCTATAAAACTCAGTTAATACCCCAAGCATTTTGCTCCACTGCCAAAGTTTACATCCGAAACACTAGCAAAGAACCACACTACACTTCTCCTCTCCCACCTGGCCTAATAACTAACTGCCTCCCTTGAGTGGATGACCCATCTAAGCATCACTAGCCAAATCAGCATGTTCTTTCACTCTCTCCCCACTCAGCCCTTTTTCATATCTTTTGAGATAACCCTTTCACTTCCAGTTTTTGCTTCTGTTCTTTCTATCTATCTGGATTTTGTGTAGTTTACAGTGAAAGTAGCTAAGTTCTGTACTGAATTGAAGGCTTTGTGATTCAGGGAGGGTGTTAGTCGTCAAGTTCTTTGGCTAGATGGGCTAGTGTTCTTTGTCTTGTGATTGCGTGTTTTCTACTTGTACCATAGCTTTAGCTTGAAGTAGTGTTACATTTATATTGTCTTGAATTTTTTTTTTTTTTTTTCTCTTTTACTTGTTTAACTTGTTAGTGACCTTGACCTTTGTACATGTAATAGGGGTACTTAACCCAATTAGTAATGTAAACAGGAGTCTGAGGTTGTAAGTTATTGACTAATCATCCTATAAATGTAGCTATGAGGATGGTTCCATGCTTTGGTGGGATGTACGGAATCCTAGCGTTCCAGTAACTTCTGTAAAATTTCATTCTGAGCCAGGTGTGGACATTAGCTTCCTAAGATTTCTTTTTATCTTTTAATACAACTTAGTTAACAATTGACTAATTTTTTAGTTCTGAGCATCTGCATCGACGGGTTTTGCAAAGGGGGTATCTCAGGAGCTGCAGATGACAAAATTGTAATGTACAGCTTGGATCATTCTTCGGTAACATCCTTTTTTAGTTATATTTTCTTCTACTGAAACTTTTTGCTCCTAAAAGTAGTTCTTCAATTGGTATGCTGATTTTTATTTTTATTTTAATAAACAGGGATTAAGATATCTTCAGTTAGTAAACCACCAACTTAGTATTAACACGTCTTCAATGATATATAAATATGGGTTTGCTGTTACACTCCATTGTTATGACTAACAGAGTAGCCATATAGCAGGTGTAGGAATAGGAAATGACAGTTTGCTTTATTGTATTTCATGATTATTTATGATGCGTTTTCAGTCTGCAGCTTAATGTTTTCTATGCTCTTTTTCAGCTTCTTTATATTTTTTCTTATGTATTTCATGTTGACTGTAGGGTACATGTGTAGTGAAGAAAGAAATCAATTTGGAGCGACCAGGCATATCAGGCACCTCAATTCGACCTGATGGAAAAATTGCTGCAACTGCTGGCTGGGATCACAGGTTTTTAAATGCATCAATATTTAACCCTACACCCTTGCATAGAAATACCTCCCAGGGTAGTTTACTGTTTGACTTTCTTGATTTTATCAAAACTTACCCCTAATATTTAGAAAAGAGAAAAAAATCATTTTATTTTTTCAATGACTCATTGCTCATAATTGGTAATAAGACGTTATTCATATGACTGGCACATGTGTGCTATGAGTTGGAGAACTTCCTTTATAAACTAGAAAATTTGTTGTACATCGCACAACCATTTTTAATTGAGTTAGGATCCGTTCACACCAGACATAAAACCTACTCAAATTACACTTTCAATAACTCTATAAAATACTAATTTAATCAATCCTGTTGAATTTAATATTTTTATAATTTAGATCATGCTTACAAAATTTCATATAATTTCAAATTATTTAAAAGATTATCACATCACTTAAATTTAACGGATAGTAAGATATTTAAAAATATGTAAATTTTTATTATTAGTTTATATATCTATAAAAATTTAAAGTATGTAAATTTGATAGATATGATTATGAAGATAATATGACAAACTTCAATGGTTGGATTAATTAAATTTGTACTTTATAAAAAGTTATTGAAAGTGTAATTTGATGAAGTTTTATACTTGGTGTAGACTATCCTTACTCAAATTGATATAGGTAAAACTTTAAAATAAAATAATATGTAATCGATGAAAATTGCCGCAGTTAAATAGTGACAAATATCACTTAATCTATGACAATTAAACTAATAAAGGTCATTACCTCATTTCGTATACATTTTTTTTTAAATTACTAACGGCTTCTTCTTTTCCTATGAAAGCTCCACTACTTACAAGACTGCTTTAAAAATATATATTTGTTAACTTTTCTTTAAAAATAAAATTTCAATACTCCAACTGTTACCCATAAACAAATCACTCCCCCATTTACATATACCTATTCATTTCAACGCTACTCACAAACAAATCACTCTTAAATTTTTAGCTCAATAAAATAGGATAACATTATCAAATGCAGATATACAATAGTGTTAATAAAGAAATTAATAAGGTAAGTCTTTTCATTGTTAATAATAAAGATGTTATTTTATTATATTAAAAAATAGCTATAAGACTTTTTAAGTTATATTAATAGACATGTCGTGTTTATTTTCTAATTCAATAGTGTGTAGAAATTTTAATTCAAACTCAAATTAGGAGTCAATTTATGTATAATATTTAAGAGGAAATGTAAAGAACATAACGTAAGTAGATGCTTGACAAAGTAGTCTTGTGGCACACATTAAGAGAATGAATTAGGAGCGTTTTTACTCCAAGAATGAAGATTCAAAATTAATTTATGTAAGGATTGATTATGATTTCAGCTTTGAAGTGAACCAGACCTGATTCCTAAACTGGATTGACTGTAATTCAACTCCATTTAATAGAAGGGTCCTGGTAACAAGTTTTAAGTATAAATCACAATGAGAAGTGCATTTTTTTTTTATATACGCCAAGTTTAAACATGAGACCTTGTTTAAATGCAACAACTTTGTTATGTCCATTGGTGGTACAAGTGCTGCTGTTTGATATTTGTTTATATTTTTGGTAGGGTGAGGATATACAATTTCCGCAAAGGAAATGCCTTAGCTATTTTGAAGTATCACCATGGCACAGTAAGTCACTGTTTTCTATATCTGGGGTAATCTCAAGTATCATAATTGACATCAAAAAGCGACATTTTCATTGTGTGATTCATAATTTGATTGGCTTGTTTTTTTGTCTGACATTGCAGTGCAATGCTGTAACTTTTTCGTCTGATTGTAAACTTATGGCCTCTGCATCGGAGGACTCAACCGTGGGGCTATGGGAATTGTATCCTCCTCGAATATGATGGTGAATTTACTCTATATGTTGGTTGTTATAGATTATAACTTTATAATTTTTTTCAATGAAATTACGTTAATGTGGATCACTACTTTATATATATTTTTTATATTATTATATACAATTCTGTAAATTTAGTTACAAGATTGAAAAAATTGTATTAGTTTTATTTTGCTAAATTTTATTCTTTTTTTTATTTCCTATATATTGACTCTTGTAACTTCAAGTGTTTGTTAGAAATTTAGGGGTATTTTCAAATCTTTATAATTATATAGTCTTTTTAAATCTCATACATTTTTATGATACAATTTCATTAAAATTCAAGTTACAGCTTATTGTAAAAGATTTTATAGAAAAACCTTTTAAATCATTATGCCAAACCTTTTAATCAATTAAAAAGTTTCAAAATTAACTCAATTTCCATGAAAAGGGATTTCTCGCTCTTATAGCAAAGTGAAGAACAGAGAAGAACGGGAGAACCCTAGAAAACTACGTTAAACCCATGAAAAGAAGGAGGAACGAGAAGTATAAGGGAAAAAATAAATAATTCAAAACATGTTATAATTTCTTATCTTTTGTGTATTCAAAATTTGTTAGATATTGTTAAACATAATTGTTTTTAAGAAGAATGAAATCTGAAATATTTTTTTTGGAAAAAATTTCAGTTAAATATTTCTACATAAGTTTTCTAAAGTCTGGTACTAGTAAATCTTAGCTTTTTTTAAGAGTAAATCTTCTCATAAGCTTACATGAGCGTGGAAAATAAAGACAAAAATATAAATAAATTTATGATAAGATTATAAGATGATTGAATATGTCAACATCTCTTTAAGTTTATATGAACATATTTATTTTATTGGTGTTGATTTATGAAATTGTTTCTGGTGAAAATTTGATCGATTTTGATTTTATAGGCTCTAATCAAATTTCAATAACGTAGATTCTTTTTGTTTAGGCTAGCGACAATTTTCAATCAAAACGTGTATGAGAATCGAAAATGTCACAAGATTGAGAAATGTTATCGATGCAACTGATCATACAAATTGAAAATCGAAAGTACTTTTTTTGGTATTTTATTAAGAAACGTGAAGTAAAGAAAACAGTAGAAGGTATCGAAAAGAAAAAAAACAGTGCGAAATATTAGAATACAGGGAATTGTAAATACGAAAAACTCGAAATTGCATTAACTGTAGATGACAAAATTAAAATTGCATGAAAGTAAATGACAGGACGTCGAAATTTCAGAAACGGTAAATGACAAGCATTTGAAAATACAAAATCTTAAATTGTATTAAAGATAACTGGCAAGTAATTGAAAGTATAGAAACTTAAATTGATGAATGTAAATTGCTTGAAAATAAGTTACCAGGGAAAGTAAAGAAAGCGATAAAAACAGTCAATGAGAATGGAAATCCAGATCGCCAAAAACTTCATGATTCGTCGTTCTCTGGTAGACTTTTCACTTGTATTTCTGTTGTCTCTGCCAATTTTCTCTCCTTCTTCAAGCTTCGTTCTATTTATAGGCATCCTTCAATGTAACCTCCTAAGAGCAGTTAAAAAACCGTCCCTTTTCCGACGTCCGGAGGACGTCTCGAAACGTTTATGCGAGCGGTCGCGAAAAGATGGTTTAGACTCGCGTATTTGTTTTAAAAGGTTTTCGAAAAGAGGTTCTTATGGAGTCGCCACCAATGTTTTAACCTTAAACATTGGAAAAGGAAAAAATGTTGATTTTAAGAAAAACCGCACTCGACCATTATAACCAGAGTTGGGTAAGAGAGTTAGTTACGTGTGGGGAAGGTGTTAGCACCCCACAACGCCCCTTTCGGGTTCCCTATGACAGATTAATTCATTTAAATAAAGACTACAAGAAATTACGCGATTACCCTATTTTATTACATAATATTAAATGGCTATCTATATGATTTTATTCTATGTTATATGCATAAAATGATGAATAAAGCTAAATAAAGCAATAAAAGAGATATTAAAATAGCTATCTACATGATTTTACTCTACATGACATAAATAGTAAATAAAGCTAAATAAAACAATAAATAAAGCAATAAAAGAGAAGAGAATTGAAAAGAACCTCCGTAGCAAGCTTTGTATTGAGAATCTTCAACTATGAGGATGCATTTTGGCAACCCCTCTCTCTACATGACTCTCCTCACCAATACAAGATCGACCCCACTAAAAATTTAAAGAAGAATCGAATGCCTGAATATAATTCCTTAACCGATTGTTACCTATTTAAGGCAATCGGAAAGATCATTCAAGAGAAAGAAAGAAATAGACAAGTGCTCCGAGTTTTAGAAAGTGTTTCGAGCTCTCCGGAGTGTTTGTGGTGTGAAAAAGTGGCAAATGAGCCTCCTATTTATAGTTTTTCGCAGCTGGCGCACTTTGGGACGGCCGTCCGGATGGGACGGCCGTCCGGACTGGGACGGCCGTCCCAAATGGCAAAATTACACAGTCGGGTCCCCCGGGAACCCGGGACGGCCGTCCCACATAACTGGGGCTCGGGACGGCCGTCCCAACTTCGGGACGCGCGTCCCAACTCGGCTGAGGCAGGTTGGGACGGCCGTCTCAACCTGTTCCGGCCGGTTCGCGCGTTTCGGGACTCCGGAAGCTCTCCTTGCCTGTTTTGGACGTCAATTGATGCCGATATGTGTCTATTGAAGCTTTATCTTCATATGGGAAGTCTCCTTGGCTCTTATTTGTAATGCTAGACGAGCTTTATCTTGTTACTGGTGATCTCCTTTATCTTTATTTGAGAGGCCGGGCAAAATTAGGGGTCTACACTGCCCCCCTTCACCTGCCTAGCTAATTGGTCGACTTGGATATGTCGACAAAATTAGTTGGTAGGGGAAGGAGTTAACCCTTTTGCCCGGTTATCCTTCGGATGTCTGCTCCTTGTTGATCCTCCGGATGATAAATATTTTGATAGGTACCAACCCCTATCCGGTTTGAGCTTTCTTTTTAAGGTTTTGGTGGGTACCTACCCCCACCTGGTATGAATCTGCATTTTTAAGGTTTTGGTGGGTACTTACCCCCACCTGGTACGAATCCGCATTTTGCCGGATTCTAGTGGTTTTTACACCCCACCGGGTGCGAACCCGTATATTGACTAGGTCCTAATGGATTTTACACCCCACTGGGTGTGAACCTGCATATTGACTAGGTTCTAGTGGATTTTACACCCCACCGGGTGCGAACCTACATATTGACTAGGTTCTAGTGGATTTTACACCCCACCGGGTGCGAACCCGCATATTGACTAGGCTCTAGTGGTTTTTACACCCCACCTGGGTGTGAACCTGCATATTGACTAGGTCCTAATGGATTTTACACCCCACCTGGGTGTGAACCCGCATATTGACTAGGTTCTAGTGGATTTTACACCCCCACCGGGTGCGAACCTACATATTGACTAGGTTCTAGTGGATTTTACACCCCCACTCGGGTGCGAACCCGCATATTGACTAGGCTCTAGTGGTTTTTACACCCCACTGGGTGTGAACCCGCATATTGACTAGGTCCTAATGGATTTTACACCCCCACTGGGTGTGAACTCGCATATTGACTAGGTTCTAGTGGATTTTACACCCCATCGGGTGCGAACCTACATATTGACTAGGTTCTAGTGGATTTTACACCCCCATTGGGTGCGAACCTGCATATTGACTAGGCTCTAGTGGTTTTTACACCCCACTGGGTGCGAACCCGCATATTGACTAGGCTCTATTGGATTTTACACCCCCACTGGGTGTGAACCTGCATATTGACTAGGCTCTAGTGGTTTTTACACCCCCACTGGGTGTGAACCTGCATATTGACTAGGCTCTATTGTGCGAGTCTGCATCTTGCCGGACTCTAATGGTTTTTACACCCCCACTGGGTGTGAACCTGCATCTTGACAAGGCTCTATTGTGCGAGTCCGCATCTTGACGGACTCTAATGGTTTTTACACCCCCACTGGGTGTGAACTCGCATCTTGACAAGGTTCTATTGTGCGAGTCTGCATCTTGACGGACTCTAATGGTTTTTACACCCCCACTGGGTGTGAACCCGCATCTTGACAAGGCTCTATTGTGCGAGTCCGCATCTTGCTGGGACTCTAATGGTTTTTACACCCCCATCGGGTGTGAGTCCGTATTTCGACGGACTCGATGAGTACCTACCCCCATCCGGTACGAATCCGCATTTTGACAAATTCTTGGAATGCTCTTTTTGGAATATCTTTTTGATTGATGAGTACGAACCCTCATCCGGTTTCGGCGACTTATTGTCTTTGATCATGCGCCTATGGGGAGTAATTTTTCTTTTTGATTTTTTTGTTTTAGTCATCCGGCTTTCACTGGGATTCTTGATTTTTGGCTTTTCTTGTTTTAGCCATCCGAGCTTTGCTTGGGATTATGTCGATTGCCTCTTTTTAGGCGGGAATCCTTTTGGGGATTTTGAATTCTCTTATTGATTGTGCCTCTTGATTAGGCGAAGATTCACTTGAGGATTTTGTTGTGCCTCTTGATTAGGCGGGAATCCACTGGGGATTTATTGATTCTTGATTGTGCCTCTTGATTAGGCGAGAGCCCACTTGGGGATGTGATTTCTATTTGGTTAGTGCCTCTTGATTAGGTCGATGTTCTATTTGAGGATATTTGTTCTTGATAATACCTCCGAGTAGGTAGATGTTTCTTGAAAGCTTTGCTTGTATTACCTCTTTTAGGTCGATTTCCGTTTCTTGGGGATATCGGCTCTTTGCTTGTTTCCGAGTAAGCATAGGCATTCTTGGGAGTGAAGGTTTTGTACTTCACTGGGGATATTCATATTGGGTGCTTAACTCCCTGTGGATTTGTAATTTGTAATTTGCCTTTGCGGTTAGGCTTACTGGGGAGAAAATTTTCTTTTTGATGATCCACCGGGGGTGATTTGCCTTCCTGTGGATGGAATTTTCTCATTTTCTTCTTTTATAGATTTTTCTTGATGTGCTCTTCTTGGGGATTTTCTTTCGGCTTTTTCTTGCAGTGGCCTTTGTCGGAGGATGAAAGGCTTTTCTCTTCCTTCTTTTTGTTGCCCCCGGTGATGTAAAGGACTTGACTTCGTATGATGGGCTCTTGTGTAACCCTTATTCTCCGTTGGGGAATGAAGTGGAGATCCTTATATGAGTGTGCTTGATGACTCATGTGTCGACGAAGATGAGTCGCGAGGTATTCTTTTTGTTTTGCCTCCGGAGTAGGCAAGGATCCGCTGGGGATAATTGAGCCTTTCCGTTGGCTTTTCTACATTGATGACTTTTCTGGATGGAAAGATGTTGCTTGCAGCTCCAAGTGATTTATGCTTGATGACTCATGTGGTGTAGATGTTGAGTCATGGAGTAATTTTGGTTTGCCTTTGGAGTAGGCAAGGATCCGCTTGGGGATTATCAAGCCCTTCGTTGGCTTTTTCTATTTTTGATGTACCTTCTTTTATTGGTGGTTGGAACTATTTTCCTTGAAGCTCCTTATTCTGCTGAAATGGTTCAGATTTCGCCTTTTTCTTTCGCGATCAACGCGGGTTATTTAAAATCTGGCTTTTTGCTATATTACGTGTGCCTTTTTATTTTACACGTAGGCTTTTCAAAATGCAAATGGAAATAACAACTCTTATTTATTATATATTTTGTTTTTTTGATAGTACATTCAAACATTTTTTAAACTACTAGAAAGCATCGAGAAAATCTCCTAATCGTCCGCCTCGGATCGGAGTGAGAGGATGGTGCCGGCGAAGGGAAGCGGCGGAGTAGGCGGCGCTGGAATCTCGCCCGAGTTTGGACCAGGCTTTCTATCCGGCGGTCCGTCCTGTCTTGCCTCGACAGTGAGCCGGCTAAACTGCCGGCGTATAAACCGGAACTCTCCTTCCATATAGGCATGCTCATCATCCAGGCGCTCGTATAAGCCTGGCGTAGTCGGGATCGTAGGACTCGCTGCTGGGACTACGAAGTGGTGGGGAAATCCCGTGGCGTGTCGAAATCCCGCATGTCCATCGAGATAGAGAGGATTGGGTTTAAGATAAACCCCGTACCTTGCCTCGCTAAGGATGTTCATATGAGCCAAGCACTCCGCCATTGATAGGCTCCGGTCGAAGACTAGCCGGGATGTCTTCTCCGTCGCTACATCCCCAATACTCAGCCTAGAGGGGTGAGAAAGGGAGCTATTATGATCGCTCCGCTCGGACCGCGAGTGCCGCAATCCTTGACGGCTTTGAGGAAGGCATACCCCGGGTTGCACCTATGCCCTCGGTGCATACAATAAACAATGAAAAGGTCGGCCGTAGTTACCTTTCCTTGGCTCTCTTCCGTGCCGTGTATGGTCCCGACCAGCAATTTATGACATACGCGGAGTGGAGGGGAAAAAGCCGCACCCTTCGATTTGATGGCGGAATGACAGCTCAGGTGATTTCCTTCCACATGGTAGCGGTGGTGAGAGCGACGAGGTTTCTCCAAATACGCGGACCGTGCACTCGGAGTTCTTGTATCCGATCGCTGGCGTAAACCCATAATGACATTAAAGTCATCCAGAGCGAGTGGTCCGATAAGCTCCATCCATCCAAGTAGGAGACGACTTGGGTTGGTGGCACCCCGGGAATTGAAGATGGCATTTCCACCATGTTGACGAAGCAAGAAATTCCATCGTGGCGGTGCGATGGATCCGAGTAGGTAGCTCGCGGAGCGAAAGTCCCATCCTATGTTGTGGATGTATCTTCCGACATCTTGATCCCAACCGAATGTAGCTAGGATTTCGAAGTCCAATTGCAGTGTGGGGTACCGGGAGAATTGTTGGATATTTACCAGTCGTAGTTGGTGCGATTCCGCTAGTTGAGTACCGACTGTAGTAGTTCCCCTAGCGGGGTTTCTAGAGCGTTTTCTCCTAGATGAAGATTCTCCGTGCTCCATACTCGCTTAAGAGTGTTAGAAATGTGCGAAAGGGAGAAGAAGCAAGATAGAAAGCCCGGAATGGGATGCGTAAGCTCAAATCTGCGCCTAGCACTTATAGAGCGCGCCGAGCGGTTTGGGACGGCCGTCTGGGTTGGGACGGCCGTCTCAATTAAAAAAAACGCACAGGGGCCATCAGCGGGGAAGTGGGACGGCCGTCCCACCTGGGACGCACGTCCCAACTTGATTTGGGGACTTGGGACGGCCGTCTCGACTTCGGGACGGCCGTCTCGAGCTGCTGGATGGGATTTTTTGATTTTTTGAGTGATTTTTGATGAATTTGAAGATAGGACCCCCTTCATTTATGTTTTAATGCATGTAATGTTTCATGATATGCATCCTATGATCTATTTCAGCTTAATATTTCGAAAGTTTTAACCGATGTGCTTTAACTTCGGTGCATTCTTGGTGCTCGTTTCTTTCCGTCACCATGTTTCTTCTGATTAACAAGCTTGGTTGTACATAATTTACCGTCTTGGAATTTCCTTTGCTATGGTCGAAGAGCAATTTTTCTGTTTGTAAGGCAACTGCCATATCAATGTCTTTCTTCTTTTCCCTAGGGATTTCAACCTTCCTATCGATCACTATGTTACCACATCCCCTTCATTACTTGAATGCTTTTTAATAAAATGGTCAAGAGAAGAGAAAGAAAAGGATTTATATCAAAGGCTTGTGTTTTAGAGGGATATATTTTTATAATAGAGGTTTTTGTAAGAATGGCTAGCCAAGGTTGGTCTGTGTTTAGGCTAGTTTAGACAAAACGTTTTGTTCTTATAACGTGGCGTCATTGTTTACTGGTTTGTAGCGCCTTTTGGTTGATTGACTAACTTCCCTAGGCCGCCCTTTCAGGTTTTCAGTCTAGGATGTTGTGCTTATGTCCTGTTTTTTGTCTAGGTTTCCTTTTTATATTTATTTTTAAGGAATACCTAGCGGACTTTTGATAACCCTAACTTTTGCCCAGGCTACCCTTTATTATTGTTCGGGTCTCCTACGGGTTTACCCTAACTTTTGTGCAGCCCTCTTTGTGGGTTTCCCACGGGTATTTTGCCCTTTTATCTTCTTGTCTCGGCCTTTGACCTTGACGGGCTTTTCTTTTTTATTATGCATATATATATATTTTTTTTGCACAACATTGTCGAAACTTTGATTTTGTCAAGATAGATTTCATTTGTATTTCTAGTTAATCAATCATTTTTTTTGCTTTTCTTTACTGGCGCTTTAATTATTCTCGACGCATTTGGAATAAAACGTTTTATCTAAACCGTGTTTATTAAAATGGGGTATAGATACATTTAGTAAGAAAAGAAGCAGATAGTAAGAATAGCACTCTTTTGTAATTTCAGGGAAATGTGTGCCCTAGAGATGCTCTGGGACTGGCAAACCCCGAGGAGTGATCTCTAATAGTCACTAGATTTACATCCCTTAGAATCTGAAGAAGGACACCTAATGACTAACGCTACCCTTTGTGCTAATATCCCTCTTTTTCGAATATCATCTTCGAGGGGTAAGACCTCCCTATTGTTCGTATGGTTTGATCTTTTGTAGGGTCATACCCTAATCCATACTTTAACGGATTATCTTTGAAATCCGGTGGCTTTCTTATTCCTTGAGAGTTCTTTCCAAGCCCTCGTCCCGGGCGATATCCATATCTTTTCATCATATGGGCCACCTTCATGTTACTAGGGAGTCTTTCGATATTAGCAATCTCGAGCGCTTGAAAAGATGTTTCGAGAGCCTCTTCGCCGCATCCACATATGGTTGGACAGACGGTTTGCTCGATCGAAAGTCTTCTTCGGCTTGAACCGTGACGAGTTTATCATTTGTCACAAACTTGACTTTTTGGTGGAGCGTTGAAGGTATTGCCTTAGCGCTATGAATCCAAGGTCTACCAAGGAGACAATCAGTATGCTCGGTGTGATATCCATCACGTGAAAGTCTATGTTGAAGATAGTAGGGCCGATTTGGATTGGTAGATTGATTTCTCCTACTACTTCTCGTCTTGATCCATCAAAGGCTCGAACAATTGTATTACTCGGGCGCATGTGGGTTCCTTGCACTCGTTATCTTGTCGAGTGTACTTTTAGGCATAACATTTAAGGATGATCCATTATCCACTAGAACTTTGGAGATGAGATATTCTTTGCATTTAACGACAATATGCAAGGGCTTGTTGTGATCAGACTCTTCTAAAGGGAGTTCTTCATTTGTGAAGGTAAGGTGATTATTGGTCGTGATATTACCAATAATTCCTTCAAACTTGTCTTGGGATATTGTATGTGGAACGAATGATTCATTCAAAACCTTTAACAGTATGCGTTTCGATGTGGTTCGAACTCATTATAAGTGATAACAAGGTTATCTTTGCGAGAGTACGATTGAGTTGATCGATGATGGAGTACTCACTTTGTCTTATGTATTGGAGTAACTCATCTCGTCTCTTCCTTGGATTCTTTTTCCTCTTCGGCTTTATTTTTCATTTTATCTTTAGGAATATTATCTTGTAATTCCTTGAGGGCGTATATTTTTCCGCTTCTTGTCATGCCCCCAATACCGGCTATGTTGGAGATATCTTGGTTGATCGGCGATTCTTCCGAGTATCTCCAGTGGTACAGCCTTTATTTGATTTATAAGGGAAAGGACGAGGCACGAATAAACGTATAGGTGTTATTGCCTTCTCACTTTTGTCAATTGGAATAACCAACGGTGCTTGTTTATTATCATCTTCGGGTTTATCGATTGTCGTAGAGATTTTGATGACGAAAGACTTCTTTTCCATTTTTCCGATTTGTGGAAAGCACATCGCTTAATTCTTTCTTTTTATTATCTTTATTATTAAAATATAAATGTATGCAGCTTATGAATGCAATAGACAATTTAAGGAGAGAAAAATAAGTCCTTTTATTAGAAAGTGTAAATCCTTCTATACAATGCTTTGAAGCAAATGCTGACAAAAGCGAAAAAGCTTGAAGAATCCTATAGGTAAATTAGGCTTTCTTCGTAATTCATCTTCGGCTGTTCTCACATGGTTTCCGAGTATCTTGATTTGCTCATGTACCGCTTGACTCATATTTTCACTATATCGGTGAGCCTCCCTCATCTTTTCTTCTAGATGAACGATCAAAGCGTGTTGTTGGTCAAACCTTTCTCTTATTTGGTCATTTTCACGAAGCAATTGACCATACTGAGCTAATCCTTCTTTTTCTTTATCGTGTAGCTCATCCAGGCTTTTTTTGTATTTTTCAGCGGTTTTCCGCCACTTTTGCGCTTCTGATTGAGTTCCCGTTAGGTCATCCTGTATCAATTTGATCATTTTTCCCTGTTCTGCAAGTACCTTCTCAAAACGTGCTATTTCGTCATTCATGTCCTGGAAAAGACTATCTTGCTCAAGCCTCGGAATTTTCATTGTTTGTTTAGTTTCTTTTGGTAGTCAGCATAATCATTCTTGAGAAGCTCTATTTCATGATCCTTCTTTTTACATTGCCTTTTTAGACCGTCTATTATAATGGTCGATTCTTGCTCTTTTTCTTCAAAAGCCCTTAGCCGAGTTTCCATGACTTCAACTTTTTTGTTTAAGGCATTGACTTGCAATTGTAGCTCTTCGTTGACCAACGCTTTAGTGAATGCATCGGATGGTAGGGGTATCCCTCTATTTTTCCTCCATTCTTCATATTCGTGGGATGTAGACACCTGAACCTTTCCAAGTTCTTTATCCCCCGGTATACTCGGTCTTTCCCATGCTTTCCGGACAGCGAGATACTTCTTCAAAGTTATGGGAATAGTGGCATAGACTCGCACTTCCGAGCTCTTCTTGAGTTGGCGCGATCCTGAGTTCTCATAAGTTGCCTCATAGCTATTTTAGGAGAATATGTTATACAACCTCTAAGACCTAGAAGTGGTATACTTAGGTAGTCTCCGCATCGTATGAGAATATAACCGGCTCGGAACCAAGGACAAACCCATGATACATGCTCTATGTTCCAGTTTTCTAACTCGGTTTTCCACTCTAAGGCTTGACGATGTTGAAGAGGGATTTTTGAGAAACTTCTTAAAGGGTCGGGAAATACACCCATGTGGCTTGAGGCGTAAAAGTGAGTAACACCCCATACATATAGTAGTGAAGTACAACATCCGAGTGTTTTTCCCTGTCTCCGTCGGCAAAATTCTACGAAAGTAGGGTATCGGCAAGGATTGCGGGTATAGGACTCCGTGAATATACCTCCCGTGCAAAGAATGCATCCATTGCAGCGATGATCCACGATGTTCACATGGAATGGGAATAATATGATTCCGAACATTGCTAATGCTAGAGTCTTGTTGAAGGTAGACCAGTCCTTCTTTTCGACTAGAGAGACTAAGTGGTCTTCTATTATAGCCATTTTCCAACCTCGATATTCCCTTTTCCCTCTAGGGTAGATTGATGAGGAGGCGATCGTATGATAGTAGCAATCTTACTCACGGCCGTATATTCTCTTGAGCGAGACATAAACCCCAACCGATTGAGGCCATCTAACCATGAGTTCGTATTCTTCTAAGGTTGGTACCAAGTCAAATTGTGAGAATTCGAAGCGGTGTAAATCGGGACTCCGAAGTGGATTAATGCTCTAACAAATATTGGATCAATGCCGATTTTCGGGAGGTCAAGAATTCTTCCATAAGACTTCTCAAAGTTAGCATAAACCTCCCAGCGGCATATATGTACACAAATGCCTTAACTTCTCTACACGGCATAGAAGGACCTCCACTTTCTTTAACCGTCTATTACTCGGATCCCTCCATTGTCTAGCGAGAAATGAAAATGCATGATATGAGGATGGGTTTTTGTAAATGTATGTATGCAAGTGTTTGTTTTTCTAAGTATTATCATGTTTTGTTCTTAATATGATGTATGATAATACTCGGGTTTTTCCGAAAAGAAAGCTTACCTATATGAATGTTTATGGATTTTGATGAAGAGAGTCCTATTTTCTTCTCTTTTTATTTTTGATGAAGAAAAGGTGATATGAATTATGAGACTTTTATTAATAATTTTTTTATTTTATAACAAAGGTATTTTTATGATTTTAACTTGTTTTTTCATTTTTTATGATTTTTAGGGTTTTTCACTTTTTTTTTGTTTGTTGTATGATTACCCTATGCTAATGCATCAATACAAATGCAAGCAAACTTATGCACACACAATTTATACATCCACGAGCAGAGCCACGCTTATTTAATCACGAGGTAGGATTTTCCTACGTAAACGTGCTTGGTTTAGGTGGTTCTAACTGTTCTCACCAGGCCAAAGGTCCCCAAGGTGCCCCCATTATAGGGACCTCTCAATCTCTCAATCCTCGGGTCATGCACGAACTCCGTGGCGACACCCTTAGACCAAAAGAAGAGAGTTATCACCTTGAGTTGGTGGTTTTCCGACAACTAGCAGTAGCCCCGTGTGCCAACTAACCGATCGTATCCGCCACCCACTCCCTATAGATATTCACTCTTGCCCCGGTATAGAGGGACTCGTTGTGTGCAAGGGTTCTTGTGTGCAATTTATATTTCAAACAATTGCGTAAATAATCATACAAGCAGTTATTAAAGCCATACAATAAAAACATACAAAAGGGTAAAGGCGTAATTTCAAATCTTTACTTAGTTTGAATTTATCTCGTCACTAAATGGGATCAACTCTCTAGCTTCCCCGATGAAGTCGCCATCCGTCGCCGCGTCCCTTTCCGACGTCCGGAGGACGTCTCGAAACGTTTATGCGAGCGGTCGCGAAAAGATGGTTTAGACTCGCGTATTTGTTTTAAAAGGTTTTCGAAAAGAGGTTCTTATGGAGTCGCCACCAATGTTTTAACCTTAAACATTGGAAAAGGAAAAAATGTTGATTTTAAGAAAAACCGCACTCGGCCATTATAACCGGAGTTGGGTAAGGGAGTTAGTTACGTGTGGGGAAGGTGTTAGCACCCCACAACGCCCCTTTCGGGTTCCCTATGACAGATTAATTCATTTAAATAAAGACTACAAGAAATTACGCGATTACCCTATTTTATTACATAATATTAAATGGCTATCTATATGATTTTATTCTATGTTATATGCATAAAATGATGAATAAAGCTAAATAAAGCAATAAAAGAGATATTAAAATAGCTATCTACATGATTTTACTCTACATGACATAAATAGTAAATAAAGCTAAATAAAACAATAAATAAAGCAATAAAAGAGAAGAGAATTGAAAAGAACCTCCGTAGCAAGCTTTGTATTGAGAATCTCCAACTATGAGGATGCGTTTTGGCAACCCTCTCTCTACACGCACTCTCCTCACCAATACAAGATCGACCCCACTAAAAATTTAAAGAAGAATCGAATGCCTGAATATAATTCCTTAACCGATTGTTACCTATTTAAGGCAATCGGAAAGATCATTCAAGAGAAAGAAAGAAATAGACAAGTGCTCGAGTTTTAGAAAGTGTTTCGGAGCTCTCGGAGTGTCCGTGGTGTGAAAAAGTGGCAAATGAGCCTCCTATTTATAGTTTTTCGCAGCTGGCGCACTTTGGGACGGCCGTCCGGATGGGACGGCCGTCTCGAACCGGGACAGCCGTCCCAAATGGCAAAATTACACAGCCGGGACCCCCGGGAACCCGGACGGCCGTCCCACATAATCAGGGCTCGGGACGGCCGTCCCAACTTCGGGACGCGCGTCCCAACCGGCCGGGGCAGGTTGGGACGGCCGTCCCAACCGGGACGGCCGTCTCAACCTCGTTCCGCCGGTTGCGCGTTTCGAGACTCCGGGAAGCTCTCCTTGCCTGTTTTGGACGTCAATTGATGCCGATATGTGTCTATTGAAGCTTTATCTTCATATGGGAAGTCTCCTTGGCTCTTATTTGTAATGCTAGACGAGCTTTATCTTGTTACGGGTGATCTCCTTTATCTTTATTTGAGAGGCCGGGCAAAATTAGGGGTCTACAGCCACGTTCCGTGTGCACGTTCCTCGATTTTTACCTTAGCTTACGGTTTAGAAAACCACTTCCACGTTCCATGTGCGTTTTAACCGTTCCTCGATTTCTAACCTTAGCCACGATGTGAAAAGCCACTCCCCATGTTCCATATGCATGATAATCGTTTCCCTCGATCTCGATTCCAGTTATCGAGTACGATTTTCCTTAACCTTGACTTTACACTCTATACTTTATCATCGATTTCTTACTTTCATCGAATTTCCTCTATCTTCTGATTCTCGATTTCCATTCTCGATTTATGTGTTCATATTGTCTCGTGGTCATTGAATGTCTTCCAACCATCTTTCCGATTTATCAACTTTTTAACCAATCATATGATCTTCGATTTTCTCTCTTCCGTTTTTTGATCCTTGTATCGATTTTTCACTAACAAAATGCCCCCTTGGAAGAATATAAACATTTGTACTAATTTTATATTCTTTCAAAAATAAATCCCACCCTTAAACACTCTTGGAGCTCAAAATAACTTTTTAGGGTGTAGGGTTTCTCAGGTTTTTTAGGGTTTTTGCTGCTTTATGTCAACTATCAAATCACATCACCTCCCACTATCACAACGCGCACGTCACGTATTAATTACCCTCTTCATATTCATCGTTTCAAATACCCTAGTCGGCCTCTTTAAATACTCCAATCAATTTTACCCTTATTTTTTACCAAGAACCTAACCCATCTTTCTTCGTCACACATTTTCTTCGTCTTCTCCCTTTCCACAACTCTAATGGCGACTTCCAAATCTTCCGACTTCTCCACCCCACCACTTTCATCGGTAACTTCGACTCTAATAGAGATAAATGGTAAAAAGTTTGCTCTGGTTCCCTTTTTGGAAGAAGCTTCGTAGAAAATTGCCGAGACTCATGTACTTATCCCTTATGCAGTTGATAGCGTAGATTATGCATTTGGTGGTCTCATCCGCTATTGTGGTGGATCGTTTTCTTCTTCTATCTGTCTTCCTTCAGAAAGTAAAGCCCTTATTCATAAATCTGAGGTCAGGATTGATTTTCTAAATGTTGTTTCAAAAGTATATCGAACGGGGCCTCCCCACAAAAAGCCTTTATACATCAGATGGTTTGATAGAGTAAAGACCAAGTTTGGGAATCACTGGGGAGATGTAGGGATTTTCGATTTTCTACATCTATCTCGATGCGATCTCTCGTTCTTGGATATGTCTATGTTTTTATCTGCGGTCCATTTATGGAATAAAGATTTACACGCAATGGAGCTCCCTTGTGGTCCCCTTTCTCCCACTCTTTTTGAGGTTGCTGCGATCACCGGATTAAAGCCCACAGGGAAAAAATATTTTAACAGTGTTTTCCCTTCAGATGACTCTCTCAAATAAAAAATCGATTGAGATTCGAAAGCCTATGGCCACTTTATCAAAAAACATTTCATTGATGATCAATCGGTAGCTGTTTCTGACGAAGAGCATGTTTCTTTTCTGGTATATTGGCTCTGTACCCATGTATTTTGTCCTCGATCCATCCAAATCTCATCCAATTTTTATAATCTGGCCTACCTCCTCCACACTGGTCAACCCAGGGTTTGTTTGGCGAAGCTTTTACTGGCCCATGTTTATACCACTTTCGATGAGGCTGTCGATATTCTGAATACACAAAGACCCTCAGGGAATTTCTCAGGTCCCATCTGGTTCATTCAATAATGGCTTACTTCGATTTTTGAAAGTATCCTTCCCCAACATCCAAAGTTTCCCCAAGTTTAAATTTAGAAGGTGCTCGATTATCGTCTCGACATTCTCATAAAAAATCCTCCGATAAGGCTAGTTATCGAACTTACCTGAAATTTTTGTTAACTCGATTTCATTTTGAGTCAAGTCTGGCCCCTTTTACCGTATATCATGGAAAAGTTAGTGACAGACTTCGAGGGCCAACCTGGTCTAAATCAAAATTTCCCGCTCTTACTCCAGGGTTACAATCGGAACTAGTAGATGTATGGAGTAACTATTTGACCCAGGACGTTCTTGTATCGGACTTTCAATCGAAGGATATCCAACTTGTCATCTATTACCCTCAACTTTTTTCGCGGCAGTTTGACTTAAGTCAAGCTTTACCTTTATTCACTCTCGATACTTCCCCAAGGTCCAAGTTAAATGAATCGAATGTAGGACGGGAACTTGTCAAACTGTTGCCACAAAGCCCGATGCATTTCTACCCTTATGCTTTTGAATCGAATTACTTGTCTACTCTTGGTTTTTCTCAATAGTGGAACGATTGGTTTTCACGCATTCATTCTGATTTTGACATCATCCAATCGAAATTGACTGCGCATCCTTCTCTCGTGTTGCAGGATAAATCGAAGCAAAGAAAGGTATATACTCTCATTATCTCCAAATATCTCGATTTGAAAACTTTTATCGAGAATGCTATAACCCTCTTAAATTAGAAGAAACATTTTACAATGCCGTTATATCCCTAGCCAACAAAACAGACACCAACAGATCGAACCACAAAATAATCAATCCTCGAGGAAAAACTCTGTTTGAAATGTATTGTCTCAACCATCTTCCCACTTTCCCTAAAGCCCCCTTCGGAATCGCCAAACATTTAACTCATCCTAAATTGGTTCGAGAGTTGAGATCCTTAAAAGAAACTATTTCACCAAAACCTAAGAACAAAGAAATTTCGATATCGAAATTGTCCTACTTTTCTTACCTAAACCTTCCTCAACATCTTCTTCCTCCCTGGCTTGTCCATATCGATCGAGTCAAGATTTTGACTTCATCACCTTTTGGTGAGATTTTATTGCCTCTTTTAGAAATATTTTTAATTTTCTTGAAATTATAATCTAACTGTGTTCCTTTCTCGACAGTTTCGAAGCCTCATAAAGTCACCATCTCTGAGAAAGACTGGGAGTCTTCGGATGAATCGGACTCATCTGCCCCCACTCAAAAACGAAAACACTCCGCTACAATTTTCTCATCTTCGAGGAAATCGAAGGTTTCTTTTCGATTCCCTATTGTCTTGTTTATTTGACTTCTTTTTCTATAGCTGATTTACTTCTCATTCAGAAACAAAAATCAAGAAAGAGTCCTCGAGCCACTCAACCTATCATAAATCCGTTATTGACGGACTCTAATACGGTCAGCAAAGCAGGTCAAACAACACAGACCATTCATTCGAGTCACGTAAGAAGTTTTCCTTCTTTTCATATATATTTTTTATATCTAAAATTCGACAAGGCTTATAACATGATTCCAAATTTCGATATTTTTAGGACCATCCATCAGCTACAGTATCGACAAATGTCGATTCTTTGGTTCAATCAACAATACCAATTTTAGAGGTAAAGTTTAAAAATCTTATTTTTCTCGACTCGTTTCACATATTTCCCTTCTTTTACCTATATTTTGATACACAGCAACCCGAGGCTGTTCAAAACCCTTCTCCCGTACCAACGCACCTCGACCCACCTTCTCCTACTGGTAATAATTTTTTTCTTTGCTGCCTAATTTTACTTTATCTCTATTAAGATTTTTCGATTCATTTTCTCGAACAAATTCATTTCCTTTTCAGATAATAATGTAAATATCCCCACAGTCCAAGTCCAAGATTCTCCTTCGTCATTTTTTGTAGAGCAACCAATTTCCCCTCCTTTTGAAGTTCCATCTGTCGAGCTAATTTCATCGACATTGCCTGAAATAAGTGATCCTACCCCAGAGGATTTTCCAGAATATCAAACTGCTATTGAAGAAGATGCATTCTCAATTCTCGATATTCTGTTATCTGAAGATGTCACTCCTTCAAGCCATTCATCTAAACCACCCGCGACATCGACTAAAGAAGCGCACCAACTGATACAACAATTTAGGTCTTTCTTCTATTCTTCACCCCTCGAAGTCTTGGTGGAATCGCGCGAGAAAAACCAAAACATTCTTACTTCGATAGAGGCATTTCCTGATGACGCACTTCCAAAGAGTTTTGACACTAAAGTCCCAGCGGCCACCGATTTATTTAACAAAGCTTATGCTGCAAGGAAGAAAAAACAATCTATAGCGACCAAGTTGGCTAGCATTTCTTCCTTCCAAACTGAAAGATCGAACTTGTTGACAACTCAAAAGCTTAATCTTGAAGAGGCGTTGAAGGCACAATCTTTGGTTAGAGGTGAGATCGAAGAATTAGAGAAAAGACTTCAGCAACTTAGATCACAAGATGATTTCCTTACAACAGAAGTGAATTCGATCAAATCTTCTGCAAAAGAAGTGGCACTTTCTTTGGGGCAAAGCATGGAGCGCAAACGAAAAGTGATTGTCGAAGAAAATTCAAACTTCTCTTCTTGGATGCAATTGTTAATAGATTTTGATCAACTTAAATCTCAATATTTAACTTTGTAGAACATCTTATTAGAATTAATGTTGAATGCTTATTTCCCTTATTCGAGGTTTATAGTCTTTCAAGTATTTTTCGTTTATTGACAAGACTTTCTCTTTATTATACCAATCAACAATTGAATAAATATTACTTGATAATACTTTAACAACTTCAAAAGGTCATTCCCAATTCGGCGACCATTTACCATAAGTTTTACATTTCTTATCCATCGGCAAAATCGTTTTCCAAACTAAATCACCTTCACTAAATGTTTTCTGTCGAACTCTCTTATTATATACTCGAGCAATTTGATTCTTTTGTAGAATAATATTGTTCAACGTTTGCAATCTTATTTCATCGAGTTCATTTAATTCATCATACATCAAGTTCCAATAATCACAGCTGGGTAAATCATTTTGTTTTTGTATTCGAGTTGACTCAATATTTATTTCAATGGGTAAAACTGTATCATGCCCATAGACTAACTTATATGGAGTATTCTGTAAGGAATCTTTCGGCGAATTTCGATAGGCCCACAGAATTTGTAATAACGTTTCGTGCCAGGTTTTTGGTTTATTACCGACATGTTTCTTGATTAAACCAATAATTACTTTATTAATTGTTTCGACCTGCCCATTAGCCTGAGCATAATATGGGGTTGATGCTAATAACTGAATATTTCTTGATTCGGCGTATCTAATCATCTTCTTACCAGTAAAAATTGTCCCTCTATCAGTGATAATAGACTGTGGTATCCCGAATCGATAAATAATATATTCTTCAATAAAATCAATTACATCTTGTTGATCGACATCTTTTAACGGAATTGCTTCTACCCATTTTGAAAAATAATCGACAGCTACGATTATATATATATGTCCTTTCGATGACTGTGGAAATATCTGTCCGATTAAATCGATGGCCCAACTTCTGAAAGGTCATGGTTTGATAATAGAATGTAGTTCGCTAGCAGGAACTTGTTGTATAAGACTAAACTTCTGGCATTCTTCGCAGGACTTAGCATACTCGATACAATCTTTTAAAATCGAAGGCCAGTAATATCCTTGTCGAGTTAACATCCATCTCATCTTCTGGCCTACCATATGGGCACCACATATTCCATTATGTACTTCAGTCATTGCTAAATAAGCATCGTCATTCCCTAAACATCTAAGTAATACTCCATCGATACCTCTCTTATATAATTCATCATTCAACAAAACATATTTTACTGCTCGATATTTAATTTTCTTATCGATTCTCCCATTTGGATTTTGCAAATAGTCTATAATAGATTTTCTCCAGTCTTGATTATCTAAGCCGCCAATATGTAAAATTTCACTTTCTTGGGGTAATTTTTCTTTTATTTGAATCATTTTTTGTAAATTTTTCAGAGATATCTTATACTTAGATGCGATTTGTGCCAACTCATTGGTTTGTCGATTGAACTCTCGGGGAACATATTCGAATGTTATGTCATCTAACATTCTGCTTAAAGTAATTACTCTTTCTAGATATCTGAACAAATTGGTGTTGATACATTTATAATCTTTTCGTACTTGTTTGATCAATAATTGTGAATCACCTCTTACAATTACATGTCGAGCTTTTAACTTAATTAAAGTCTCAAGACCTGTAATTAAAGCTTCATACTCAGCTTCATTATTCGAACAAGTGGGCTTAATTTCAAATAATAACTTAGTCGGGATATTACTCGGTGAAATGATAAGAATTCTCACTCCCGATTTGTCCGATGTACTCGATCCATCGAAATACATTATCCATTTACTTATTTCAATAAATAAATTAACTGTATGGTCTGCCATGAAATCGGCGATAATTTGGCCTTTTACCGATTTCAAAGATTCAAATGATAATGAAAATTCTGTCAAAGCTAGCACCCATTTTTCTATTCGATTATGCATAATAGGTTTCGACAAAAAAAATTTCAAAATATTATTTCTGGAATAAACCATCACATCGTGAGGCTTCATTACATACTTGAGTTTTGTACAAGAGAAATACAAGCACAACCCTAACTTTTCGATATCATTGTATCGAGTTTCAGCATCATTTAAGATTCTACTTAGATAATAAACAGCACATTCCACACCATTCTTATCCTGTTGTGCTAGTAGACTGGCTATAGTTCGATCTGATGCTGATACATATAGCTTTAATGACTTGTTCCTCATTACTGGTATCAAAATCGAAGGATTTGTCAACATCAATTTGATCTACTCAAAGGCTTCTTGATGTTCCTCCTTCCATTTGAAATCTGCTTCCTTTTTCAACTTTAACAAAGACGAAAAAACATAAGTCTTACCAGCCAAGTTAGAAATAAATCGTCTTAAATAATTTATTTTTCCCAAAAATGATTACAACTATTTTTTAGTCTTGTGAGCATAAATATCTAATATAACTTTTGTTTTATTCTTATCGATCTCGATCCCTTTTCCGTGTACTATGAATCCTAAAAATTCACCAGCAGACACACCAAAAGCACATTTCAAGGGATTCATTTTTAATCCATATTTCCTCATTCTTTCAAAAGATTTTCTCAAATTACCTAAATGTTTATGTTTTTCCTTCGATACAACAACAATATCATCTATGTAAACTTGCATAAAATCATTGATCAAATCATGAAAAATTAAATTCATTGCTCTTTGATATGTTGCCCCAGCGTTTTTCAATTCAAATGACATCACTATCCATTCATAAGTACCCAATGCTCCCGGACATCGAAAAACTGTTTTAGCTATATCCTTCTGGGGAAACAAAAATTTGATTATATCCTGAATAATCATCTAAAAGACTTAACATTTCATTACCAGCTACTGCATCTATTAGCATATCGGCTATTAGCATAGGATATTCATCTTTAGGAGTTGCTAAATTTAAATCTCGAAAATCAATACATACTCTCATTTTACCATTCTTTTTAATAACTGGAACAATATTAGAAATTCAATCGACATACCTGGCAGTCCTGATGAACTTTGCTCTAAGAAGTCTCTCGATCTCTTCTTTAATCTTACCCATCACCTCAGGTGCAAATCTCCTCGAAGCATTTTTTACTGGCTTCCTGCCTTCTATGATAGGTAATCTATGTTCGACTAGACTTCGATCCAACCCATGCATTTCTTCATAATCCCAAGCGAAGCAGTCTTTATACTCTTCTAATAATGAAATCATATCTTTTTTCATTTCTTTCTCGAGATACCTGCTAACATAAGTAGGTTTTCGGTCCTCTATACTTCCCAAGTTGATCTCTTCTAATGGATCTTGGGCTTCGACTTTTTTGTGACTCGATGTGATGGATCTTTCAAAACCTAAAGGAGAATTATCATAAATGCAATCAAGTATAACTTGATCATTATTATTTGCTACTACTGTCGAATGAATCGACTTATTTATTTTTATCTTAGTACTACTACTTTCTTGGCCCTCCTTTTCATCTTCATATCTTCTTAATCAAGCCAAGAATTTCTCATAATCTTTATTCATTTTCACCGGCCACTTCGAGGCTGACCCCCTCTTTAATCATGACAAACCCTCTTGAAAGTGATCCTAGCAAAGATCTCATTGATTTGATGAAGTCAAAGATAAAGTCAAAAGTCAACTCTGCAGCAGTCAACAAGTCACTCGAAGAATGGAGTCAAGACTTAGTGTGTCTTAACGTAAAGCTTAGGTAAAACCACTTTACCTTTTCCACCGCATAAAGCTTCTTCACTCATTTTGCAAAATGCCTCAAAAATAGTTTTAAACAAATCAAAAACAAAAGCATTTTGTCAAAGAACTTTCCTAACAAATTTATTAACTCGATATAGCTTTGAAAGAAACAATTAAAAACACTTAGAATGTTTTAAGAAGTGTTTTTACAGTATTTTAATCGATACAAACTTCTTTTAATCGATTAAAACCCTTTATGACCGATTGGAATTCGAATATAACAGTCGAATGAAATATAATCGATCAGATTCTAAATATGAGCGATCAGATTTATTTTAATCGATTAAAACACGTTTTAATCGATTAAAACCTCTTTGGAAGTCATGATGATCGATCGAATGAAATTATGACCGATCGAGTTGGTTATGATCGATCGAATTTAATTATGACCGATCGTGACTTATTTCAATCGATTAAAACGTATTTCAATCGATTAAAACGAACTTTCAATCGATTAAAATGACTTGAAAATATATGTGCAGATTTTCAATCGATTAAAACGAATTTATATCAGCCTAAAATAACTTGGAAAGTTTTATAAAAAGGTTTTTAAGCAAATCAATCGATTAATACGCGAATCAATCGATTGAATTACTCTTTGAAAATGTTTATAAAATGTTTTAACTGATATAAACATGGTTGTATCAACTAAAACCATTCTCGTTAAAGAAACAAGAACGCATTAATGGGTTGAAAGGACTTTTAACAGATTATAACTGCTATTTCAACAGATTAAAACAAACTTTCAACAGATTAATTAATGCAGACTTTTTCCGAAAACTCTTTAAAAACAGCTTTGATTGAATTTTTTAAACAACAGATTGAATATCAGCTTTACGTAAACAAAGCAATCAATCAAGCAACTAGAGCACTTTTTCCAAGAAAGAATTACAACTATTTTGTGAAGTTATTTTTGAAATCTTTCTTGAGGCATATTGCATCCTTGAAGAAGAAACTTACCGTGGATTAGCGTAATCCGGTTTGAGCTTTCTTGTTTCTTCTTTGTAAATTCATTTTCATTACTTTGTATTGTGTTGTACCTGGAATTTGGGTACAAGTTTTCTGCAGACTGGTAGGTGGTTGTAGAAGTTTCCAAGAACTGGAATTTGGTTCTTGTACTCGTTTGGTGCCTGGAATTTGGGCACTCGGTTTCTCTCGCGAATCGGAATTTGGTTGTAGAGGTTTTCAAGAACTCGGAATTTGGGCAACTCGGTTTCTCTCGCAATCGGAATTTGGTTATAGAGGTTTTCAAGAACTGGAATTTGGTTCTTGGTGAAAGGTTTGGTGCCTGGAATTTGGGTACTCGGGTTCTCTCGCGTACTGGAATTTGGTTGCAGAGGTTTCCAAGAACTCGGAATTTGGTTCTTGGTGGAAAGGTTAAAGTCGGAACTGGAAATTGGTTCTGGTGTTAGAGTAGGTGTAAGATTGTTGAGTCTCGTAAAACATCTATTCTAGTGGAACCCAACTGAATTTGGCTCGAGACTCGGACGTAGCCTCGGTATTGGGTGAACCAAGTATAAAATTACCGGTGAAATCTTTCCTAACCTTTCTCTCTTTAATTTCAGCTTGTCTGCGCTTGTATTGTTTAATTGCTTTGTGATTCGTGAATTGATTAGTAAACTTAATTTTCGAATTAGATAATCTGCTTATTGCGAAAAACTTTCAAAAGATCAATTCACCCCCTCTTGATCTAAAACTACTTTTCTAACAATTGGTATCGAGCGAGGTGCTTGAAAGTTACTCAAGTTACTTCGATCCATGGCATTTTCTCGAGGGAGCGTACATTGATAGACCTCCACCGTTGTGTGGAACAGATTATCTATTCTGAAACTAAGGATGAAAATCTTCATTGAATCTGTTAGTATAAATGCTTGGAATGTTATTGAACAGAAATTGATATTGCTAACGTAATCCAAGATGATTGTATTGCCAAGAATATCATCTTATCTCGCCTTAACAAAAATGATCTTTTCAGGATTGCACATTGCCAAACAACTCGCACAAATGTGGAAGATTCTTGAAAAGACCTATGAAGAAGCACCGTAAATATGCTTGATGGTCAACTCGTAATCACCAAATACCAAGTGTAAGTTCTGAATCTATGAACTATAGCTCATTACAAGATGCTTTCCTTGAAATACATGCAGTAGCAAAGAAATTAGAAACCGAAAATAGAAAATTGAAAAGCATGAATAGGCTTTTAGAAAACAAGATCATTCTTCTTGAAAAGAAAATAACCGATGAAGAAACTAAGGATGAAAAGTTAGAATTAGAGAATGATACCGATTGCATGTGTAATATTGAAGATTGCAAAACTCGTCCCGAAGTTACGTAAACAAGTATCATATCTAGTAAAAACCTCATCTAAATTGGCACAAGGAAAAAATAATCTTGATAAGATACTTAATTCCCAAAAATTAGTTATTGAACGTGGTGGTATAGGTTATACACCAGCCATTGGAAAGAAAACCAGAGCTTTCAAAAATTATTTTGCATATAGTAAAACCGTTTCATCTCCGTTTATCAAATGCTTTTACCGTATGAAAAAAGGGCACTCGTTAAATATTGCGTAATTAAGAAATATGCCGTACCTAAAGGTAGAATGAAATGGGTTCCAAAAATTAATTCATTTCAAATAACCTAATTGGACCCAAGTAATTATAAAGGGTACCGTAACAATTCTTAATTTGTTTTGCAGGAACAAGTCTCGGGAATCCCTTGAAGATCGTGAGCTGCGAAATCAGTGTTCGAGTATTTAAACTAATTGTTTTAATTGATATATAACAATATTAATCGATTAAAATAACTTACGTAAGATCTCGTCCGTACCATTTTAATCGATTAAAATGTCGAAATAATCGATTGAACTGATCTCGGGATTTTGGTATAAATGTTTTAATCGATTATAATAACCGTATATCAACTAAAAACACTTAGGTATCAAAATTAATCGATTCATTTACGCTTTAATCGGCTTAAATTCCGGTGTCATTTTATTGATCACATTCTATACCAAACTAATCGATTCTTTTATAAACCAATCGATTAATTCATCAGTAATCGTTTTCAAACCTAATAGGAAAAATGAAATTAATAGATAATTAGTTAATCAATCGATTAATTAGGTTCTCAAAACAAGATTTATAACATCTAATTAAAGTTTGATAGGCCAATTCGAATCAAAAACCCAGTTTCTTTGATAAACAAAATCTGCATAATACTTTCACCCACCGTCCCGTAAATTGTGCCTCTGTAGCGATCGGATAATCATAAATAAGTCTCGAACATATCCGATTCAAGTTATCTCGTTATGAAACACCCAATTTTCTTTAAATGGCACATGCCGAACAAATCCTTGAATTAGAAACTAAGACTAGTGGAATAAATGTGGGAAAGTTATTGCCGATTGAATTACTCGCAAACTTTACATGTGGGAAAGTTATCCATAGATGAAAAAGTTATTTTAACATAGTCATGATTCAAGTCGTAGACGTCTACATTTCTCTTAATACTTTACATGGAATGCTGCGTAGTAATACATTAAAAATCAAAGGAATTATCAAAGAATAGACTCGTAACTTTTCTTATAGACACTAGTTACAAACAAAGTCAAACTGTTAGGACTCGAAAACATAGTTTATCAAAGATTTTTCAAATGATAGTTGCTTCTGGTAATAAGTTGTTGATTACTAGGAAGTTCAATGAACAAATGTTTACATTAGATTTCTTGATATTACCTAGCAATATATTTGAAATAATCTTGAGCATGCATTGGTTCAAAACTCTTGGTGAAATTCATCGAACCGTGCAAATTTAAGAATTAGCTTTAATCATCAATGTCACGAGGTGACACCGTAAGGAAACCAATCTGGGACAAAGAATTCAAGAATTGAATAACGTGGCACGTAGAATGTGTGTACAGGGATAAATTTTAAACTCGTTGATTTGTTCCCTCAGCAAGGCAAATATAGTGAAAGCTCGGATTACCTGTCATCACTAGTTCTCACGTGTATGCATTACTAATCATTGCCCACTCTACCGAATAAGTTTTTGTTAATCACTTGTGCATATGATACCACCGGAAACAACAAAGTTAAAAAATGACTCATTCCTCAAAAGATAATGATGACTGGTTCACTATAAGTGAGAATAACACCCATCATACTACATTAATAAAAATACAGCTTATTTGCTTGGATAATGATAACCTGCAGGTTCAAAATGGGTTGGCTATTTTGAAAGGAAATTCCGATCTCTGTACATCATTAACCCGTGATTCATGCAATTTATGGTATCGTGCATTCCGTGTGGGATCTCATAGTGAATGTACGTCCGTCAGTACATGGTTCTCGCCTCCGATGTGTAGTAGAAATTCCATCGTGGTGTCAACCATGGACCGTAATGCAGCCAATAGTAACAAGAACCGCTAAAAGATTTCTTTTCGAGAAAAGTTTCGTGTTCTGCTGCCGATACAGAGAGACAAGCAGCTTGTTGACTCAAATAGTTGATAGAGCAAAATTGGTTCCAAAGAAAAGGAAAGCCTATTATCTTTTGATATTGGTGGGAATCAAATGAATGATCACCAAGCCGGTGGATAAGCAGCTCAATCAGGGGAATTGGGATGACTAATCTACATCATCATCTTTATCTTCTCGCTTATTTCTATCTTTATATTTTTTGCTTGGATCTGTAATATTAACTGGTGTTATACCAGGAACATTTGCCTTAACCTTTGGTTAAATATGGTTTAGGATCTAATCTAGATCAGATCGGCGTAAATAGAATTTAAATAGATCCCCGAGAGCTTTAGCTAAATAAGATTTTATTTCGATGGATCTATTAGCTAAGATTTAATCAATATAGTCGTTAGTATTGTTAAAACATCCTTCTAAATGATCAGCTTTTACAAAATATGCATTAAACATTACTTCATTTTCAAAACTGATTGTTTTAATCAATACAACATCTTGTTAATCGATTAAATGAACTTATACAACATGTTTTAATCGATTCAAAATCGAAATAATCGATTGTTTTTACTAAAAATTCATGTTTTCAAAATCTTAAATGTTTTAATCGATTAAACCTTTCTTTCAATCGATTAAAATAAATTGCCAAGAACATTTTAACCGATTACGCTCTGTTTTTAATCGATTTTTATTCTGGAAAAGGAAAATTAAAGGCTTTAGTTAATGGCTGTTCCTGTAACATGCTACTAAAGCGTGATTCCCTTATCTTTACACGTGTTAATTGTATTCATTACAAACGTGTTAATGGAGATAAGCTTGAATCAACTTTAATTGATTCTTTTCATGAGTGAAATATTGATTCACTTTCTATTTTCAAAAACTTGAGCACATTTCAAATCTTACATTTTTTATTTCCCTTCTATACCCTATTTTTGATGAAGTCAAAAGGGGGAGAAATAGTTGCATCACTTTAAGATAAATTTAAGAGCAACAAGCTTTAGGGGAGAAAATAAGTTTTAGGGGAGAAATAAAACTTTATTACATTCTTATATTTCTCACTTAACTAGCATTATCAAGTGACTTATTTTGCAGTAGATTGTTTTTTCAAAATGGTGTTTGTCTTCATCAAATAGGGGAGACCGAAAGTGATCCTAGCAAAGATCTCATTGATTTGATGAAGTCAAAGATAAAGTCAAAAGTCAACTCTGCAGCTAGCCAACAAGTCACTCGAAGAATGGAGTCAAGACTTAGTGTGTCTTAACGTAAAGCTTAGGTAAAACCACTTTACCTTTTCCACCGCATAAAGCTTCTTCACTCATTTTGCAAAATGCCTCAAAAATAGTTTTAAACAAATCAAAAACAAAAGCATTTTGTCAAAGAACTTTCCTAACAAATTTATTAACTGATATAGCTTTGAAAGAAACAATTAAAAACACTTAGAATGTTTTAAGAAGTGTTTTTACAGTATTTTAATCGATACAAACTTCTTTTAATCGATTAAAACCCTTTATGACCGATTGGAATTCGAATATAACAGTCGTAATGAAATATAATCGATCAGATTCTAAATATGAGCGATCAGATTTATTTTAATCGATTAAAACACGCTTTAATCGATTAAAACCTCTTTCGAAGTCGGATGATCGATCGAATGAAATTATGACCGATCGAAGTTGGTTATGATCGATCGAATTTAATTATGACCGATCGGACTTATTTCAATCGATTAAAACGTATTTCAATCGATTAAAACGAACTTTCAATCGATTAAAATGACTTGAAAATATATGTGCAGATTTTCAATCGATTAAAACGAATTTATATCGCCTAAAATAACTTGGAAAGTTTTATAAAAAGGTTTTTAAGCAAATCAATCGATTAATACGCGAATCAATCGATTGAATTACTCTTTGAAAATGTTTATAAAATGTTTTAACTGATATAAACATGGTTGTATCAACTAAAACCATTCTCGTTAAAGAAACAAGAACGCATTAATGGGTTGAAAGGACTTTTAACAGATTATAACTGCTATTTCAACAGATTAAAACAAACTTTCAACAAGATTAATTAATGCAGACTTTTTCTCAAAACTCTTTAAAAACAGCTTTGATTGAATTTTTTAAACAACAGATTGAATATCGCTTTACGTAAACAAAGCAATCAATCAAGCAACTAGAGCACTTTTTCCAAGAAAGAATTACAACTATTTTGTGAAGTTATTTTTGAAATCTTTCTTGAGGCATATTGCATCCTTGAAGAAGAAACTTACCGTGGATTAGCGTAATCCGGTTTGAGCTTTCTTGTTTCTTCTTTGTAAATTCATTTTCATTACTTTGTATTGTGTTGTACCTGGAATTTGGGTACAAGTTTTCTGCAGTACTGGTAGGTGGTTGTAGAAGTTTCCAAGAACTCGGAATTTGGTTCTTGTATCGCTTGGTGCCTGGAATTTGGGCACTCGGTTTCTCCGAATCGGAATTTGGTTGTAGAGGTTTTCAAGAACTGGAATTTGGGCACTCGGTTTCTCTCGCAATCGGAATTTGGTTATAGAGGTTTTCAAGAACTGGAATTTGGTTCTTGGTGAAAGGTTTGGTGCCTGGAATTTGGGTACCGGGTTCTCTCGTGCTGGAATTTGGTTGCAGAGGTTTCCAAGAACTGGAATTTGGTTCTTGGTGGAAAGGTTAAAGTCGGAACTCGAAATTGGTTCTCGTGTTAGAGTAGGTGTAAGATTGTTGAGTCTGCAGAAACATCTATTCTAGTGGAACCCAACTGGAATTTGGCCGAGACTCGGACGTAGCCCTGGTATTGGGTGAACCAAGTATAAAATTACCGGTGAAATCTTTCCTAACCTTTCTCTCTTTAATTTCAGCTTGTCGCGCTTGTATTGTTTAATTGCTTTGTGATTCGTGAATTGATTAGTAAACTTAATTTTCGAATTAGATAATCTGTTTATTGCGAAAACTTTCAAAAGATCAATTCACCCCCTCTTGATCTAAAACTACTTTTCTAACAATTGGTATCGAGCGAGGTGCTTGAAAGTTACTCAAGTTACTTCGATCCATGGCATTTTCTCGAGGGAGCGTACATTGATAGACCTCCACCGTTGTGTGGAACAGATTATCTATTCTGGAAACTAAGGATGAAAATCTTCATTGAATCTGTTAGTATAAATGCTTGGAATGTTATTGAACAGAAATTGATATTGCTAACGTAATCCAAGATGATTGTATTGCCAAGAATATCATCTTATCTCGCTCTTAACAAAAATGATCTTTTCAGGATTGCACATTGCCAAACAAACTGCACAAATGTGGAAGATTCTTGAAAAGACCTATGAAGAAGCACCGTAAATATGCTTGATGGTCAACTCGTAATCACCAAATACCAAGTGTAAGTTCTGAATCTATGAACTATAGCTCATTACAAGATGCTTTCCTTGAAATACATGCAGTAGCAAAGAAATTAGAAACTCGAAAATAGAAAATTGAAAAGCATGAATAGGCTTTTAGAAAACAAGATCATTCTTCTTGAAAAGAAAATAACCGATGAAGAAACTAAGGATGAAAAGTTAGAATTAGAGAATGATACTGATTGCATGTGTAATATTGAAGATTGCAAAAACTCGTCCCGAAGTTACGTAAACAAGTATCATATCTAGTAAAAACCTCATCTAAATTGGCACAAGGAAAAAATAATCTTGATAAGATACTTAATTCCCAAAAATTAGTTATTGAACGTGGTGGTATAGGTTATACACCAGCCATTGGAAAGAAAACCAGAGCTTTCAAAAATTATTTTGCATATAGTAAAACTGTTTCATCTCCGTTTATCAAATGCTTTTACCGTATGAAAAAAGGGCACTCGTTAAATATTGCAGAATTAAGAAATATGCCGTACCTAAAGGTAGAATGAAATGGGTTCCAAAAATTAATTCATTTCAAATAACCTAATTGGACCCAAGTAATTATAAAGGGTACCGAACAATTCTTAATTTGTTTTGCAGGAACAAGTCTCGGGAATCCCTTGAAGATCGGAGTCGCTAAATCGTGTTCTGAGTATTTAAACTAATTGTTTTAATTGATATATAACAATATTAATCGATTAAAATAACTTACGTAAGATCTGTCCGTACCATTTTAATCGATTAAAATGTCGAAATAATCGATTGAACTGATCTCGGGATTTTGGTATAAATGTTTTAATCGATTATAATAACTCGTATATCAACTAAAAACACTTAGGTATCAAAATTAATCGATTCATTTACGTTTTAATCGGCTTAAATTCTGGTGTCATTTTATTGATCACATTCTATACCAAACTAATCGATTCTTTTATAAACCAATCGATTAATTCACCAGTAATCGTTTTCAAACCTAATAGGAAAAATGAAATTAATAGATAATTAGTTAATCAATCGATTAATTAGGTTCTGAAAACAAGATTTATAACATCTAATTAAAGTTTGATAGGCCAATTCGAATCAAAAACCCAGCTTTCTTTGATAAACAAAATCTGCATAATACTTTCACCCACCGTCCCGTAAATTGTGCCTCCGTAGCGATCGGATAATCATAAATAAGTCTCGAACATATCTGATTCAAGTTATCTCGTTATGAAACACCCAATTTTCTTTAAATGGCACATGCCGAACAAATCCTTGAATTAGAAACTAAGACTAGTGGAATAAATGTGGGAAAGTTATTGCCGATTGAATTATCGCAAACTTTACATGTGGGAAAGTTATCCATAGATGAAAAAGTTATTTTAACATAGTCATGATTCAAGTCGTAGACGTCTACATTTCTCTTAATACTTTACATGGAATGTCGCGTAGTAATACATTAAAAATCAAAGGAATTATCAAAGAATAGACTCGTAACTTTTCTTATAGACACTAGTTACAAACAGTGTCAAACCGTTAGGACTCGAAAACATAGTTTATCAAAGATTTTTCAGTGATAGTTGCTTCGGTAATAAGTTGTTGATTACTAGGAAGTTCAATGAACAAATGTTTACATTAGATTTCTTGATATTACCTAGCAATATATTTGAAATAATCTTGAGCATGCATTGGTTCAAAACTCTTGGTGAAATTCATTGAACTGTGCAAATTTAAGAATTAGCTTTAATCATCAATGTCACGAGGTGACACCGTAAGGAAACCAATCTGGGACAAGCAATTCAAGAATTGAATAACGTGGCACGAGAATGTGTGTACAGGGATAAATTTTAAACTCGTTGATTTGTTCCTCAGCTGAAGGCAAATATAGTGAAAGCTCTGGATTACTCGTCATCACTAGTTCTCACTGTGTATGCATTACTAATCATTGCCCACTCTACCGAATAAGTTTTTGTTAATCACTTGTGCATATGATACCACTCGGAAACAACAAAGTTAAAAAATGACTCATTCCTCAAAAGATAATGATGACTGGTTCACTATAAGTGAGAATAACACCCATCATACTACATTAATAAAAATACGCTTATTTGCTTGGATAATGATAACTCATAGGTTCAAAATGGGTTGGCTATTTTGAAAGGAAATTCCGATCTCGGTACATCATTAACCCGTGATTCATGCAATTTATGGTATCGTGCATTCTGTGTGGGATCTCATAGTGAATGTACGTCTGTCAGCACATGGTTCTCGCCTCGATGTGTAGTAGAAATTCCATTGTGGTGTCAACCATGGACCGTAATGCAGTCAATAGTAACAAGAACTCGCTAAAAGATTTCTTTTCGAGAAAAGTTTCGTGTCTGCTGGTCGATACGTGAGAGACAAGCAGCTTGTTGACTCAAATAGTTGATAGAGCAAAATTGGTTCCAAAGAAAAGGAAAGCCTATTATCTTTTGATATTGGTGGGAATCAAATGAATGATCACCAAGCTGGTGGATAAGCAGTTCAATCAGGGGAATTGGGATGACTAATCTACATCATCATCTTTATCTTCTGCTTATTTCTATCTTTATATTTTTTGCTTGGACTGTAATATTAACTGGTGTTATACCAGGAACATTTGCCTTAACCTTTGGTTAAATATGGTTTAGGATCTAATCTAGATCAGACTGGCGTAAATAGAATTTAAATAGATCCCTGAGAGCTTTAGCTAAATAAGATTTTATTCTGATGGATCTATTAGCTAAGATTTAATCAATATAGCTGTTAGTATTGTTAAAACATCCTTCTAAATGATCAGTTTTACAAAATATGCATTAAACATTACTTCATTTTCAAAACTGATTGTTTTAATCAATACAACATCTTGTTAATCGATTAAATGAACTTATACAACATGTTTTAATCGATTCAAAATCGAAATAATCGATTGTTTTTACTAAAAATTCATGTTTTCAAAATCTTAAATGTTTTAATCGATTAAACCTTTCTTTCAATCGATTAAAATAAATTGCCAAGAACATTTTAACCGATTATGCTCTGTTTTTAATCGATTTTTATTCTAGAAAAGGAAAATTAAAGGCTTTAGTTAATGGCTGTTCCTGTAACATGCTACTAAAGCGTGATTCCCTTATCTTTACACGTGTTAATTGTATTCATTACAAACGTGTTAATGGAGATAAGCTTGAATCAACTTTAATTGATTCTTTTCATGAGTGAAATATTGATTCACTTTCTATTTTCAAAAACTTGAGCACATTTCAAATCTTACATTTTTTATTTCCCTTCTATACCCTATTTTTGATGAAGTCAAAAGGGGAGAAATAGTTGCATCACTTTAAGATAAATTTAAGAGCAACAAGCTTAGGGGAGAAAATAAGTTTTAGGGGGAGAAATAAAACTTTATTACATTCTTATATTTCTCACTTAACTAGCATTATCAAGTGACTTATTTTGCAGAGATTGTTTTTTCAAAATGGTGTTTGTCTTCATCAAATAGGGGAGACCGAAAGTGATCCTAGCAAAGATCTCATTGATTTGATGAAGTCAAAGATAAAGTCAAAAGTCAACTCTGCAGCTAGCCAACAAGTCACTCGAAGAATGGAGTCAAGACTTAGTGTGTCTTAACAGAAAGCTTAGGTAAAACCACTTTACCTTTTCCACCGCATAAAGCTTCTTCACTCATTTTGCAAAATGCCTCAAAAATAGTTTTAAACAAATCAAAAACAAAAGCATTTTGTCAAAGAACTTTCCTAACAAATTTATTAACTCGATATAGCTTTGAAAGAAACAATTAAAAACACTTAGAATGTTTTAAGAAGTGTTTTTACAGTATTTTAATCGATACAAACTTCTTTTAATCGATTAAAACCCTTTATGACCGATTGGAATTCGAATATAACAGGTCAGAATGAAATATAATCGATCAGATTCTAAATATGAGCGATCGATTTATTTTAATCGATTAAAACACGTTTTAATCGATTAAAACCTCTTTGGAAGTCGGATGATCGATCAGAATGAAATTATGACCGATCAGAGTTGGTTATGATCGATCAGAATTTAATTATGACCGATCAGACTTATTTCAATCGATTAAAACGTATTTCAATCGATTAAAACGAACTTTCAATCGATTAAAATGACTTGAAAATATATGTGCAGATTTTCAATCGATTAAAACGAATTTATATCAGCTAAAATAACTTGGAAAGTTTTATAAAAAGGTTTTTAAGCAAATCAATCGATTAATACGCGAATCAATCGATTGAATTACTCTTTGAAAATGTTTATAAAATGTTTTAACTGATATAAACATGGTTGTATCAACTAAAACCATTCTGTTAAAGAAACAAGAACGCATTAATGGGTTGAAAGGACTTTTAACAGATTATAACGGCTATTTCAACAGATTAAAACAAACTTTCAACAGATTAATTAATGCAGCTTTTTCTGAAAACTCTTTAAAAACAGTTTTGATTGAATTTTTTAAACAACAGATTGAATATCAGTTTTTACAGAAACAAAGCAATCAATCAAGCAACTAGAGCACTTTTTCCAAGAAAGAATTACAACTATTTTGTGAAGTTATTTTTGAAATCTTTCTTGAGGCATATTGCATCCTTGAAGAAGAAACTTACTGTGGATTAGCGTAATCCGGTTTGAGCTTTCTTGTTTCTTCTTTGTAAATTCATTTTCATTACTTTGTATTGTGTTGTACCTGGAATTTGGGTACAAGTTTTCTGCAGCTGGTAGGTGGTTGTAGAAGTTTCCAAGAACTGGAATTTGGTTCTTGTACTGTTTGGTGCCTGGAATTTGGGCACTGGTTTCTCTGCAACTGGAATTTGGTTGTAGAGGTTTTCAAGAACTGGAATTTGGTTCTTGGTGAAATGTTTGGTGCCTGGAATTTGGGCACTGGTTTCTCTGCAACTGGAATTTGGTTGTAGAGGTTTTCAAGAACTGGAATTTGGTTCTTGGTGAAAGGTTTGGTGCCTGGAATTTGGGTACTGGGTTCTCTGCGGCTGGAATTTGGTTGCAGAGGTTTCCAAGAACTGGAATTTGGTTCTTGGTGGAAAGGTTAAAGTCAGGAACTGGAAATTGGTTCTGGTGTTAGAGTAGGTGTAAGATTGTTGAGTCTGTAAAACATCTATTCTAGTGGAACCCAGCTGGAATTTGGCTGGAGACTGGACGTAGCCCTGGTATTGGGTGAACCAGTATAAAATTACCGGTGAAATCTTTCCTAACCTTTCTCTCTTTAATTTCAGTTGCTGCGCTTGTATTGTTTAATTGCTTTGTGATTCGTGAATTGATTAGTAAACTTAATTTTCGAATTAGATAATCTGTTTATTGCGAAAAACTTTCAAAAGATCAATTCACCCCCCCTCTTGATCTAAAACTACTTTTCTAACACCTCTTTTCTCATTTATTTCCAAGAAACGCTCCTCGTATAATTTTGAATTAAAGTCTTCGACAGTCTCGAAGGTGAATGGTTGAGTGAGCGCCAAATTCTGCAATGACCGACCAGCCTGAGACACAAATGTCACAAACTCATGCTGGTCTCCTGGAATTATTTCAAGATGTCCATCTCGATTCCACATAAACAACTTCTGATGAGTCGTAGAAGGTACAACTCCAACTCCATGAATCCACTCCCTGCCAAGCAACGCATTAAAGTTGGCATGTGATTGGACAACTACAAAAATAGTGGGCCTCGAATAAGTACCCACTTTCACATCTAAGGAAATCATGCCTTCTGAGCTCGATGATTTCCCACTGAAATCAGAAATCATGATATTATGCCTGACTAAGTTTTTCAATTCGATACCAAACATCTTCAGCATAGTGATTGACAATATGTTCACCACTGCACCACCATCAACAAGGACCTTATTCACCTTCTATCCTTGAATTTCGATGTTCAGCAATAAGGGTTTCAAATGGAACCTCAATTCCTCGGATGGAGGATCGATAAAAGCATCATCTTTATGGGGTAATTCGCATGATGCTTGTGTTACCCATGTCATTTTCGGTCTCATTTCTTCGGCTCTTGAAACTCTTCATATTCGCTAACATACTCCGCGGGTAGTATCGATATTACTCCAATCTGATGTCCATCCCAACTATCTTCATTTTTGTCATTGACAAAGTCTCTTACATACTAACCCCCAATTGGTATATTACCTTCTTCAAAGTTCCTATAATTATTGATCCTTCCCCAGTAAGGGATCCTTCCTCCTCTCCTCCAAGGCCTTCCTCGAAATCTCCTTTGGAATATAGGGAATCCAGTATTTGATCCTTCATCATATGAAAGTCTATCGAAAACATCGTTATTTTGAAGTCTGTCTCTTCCTCCCCGAGGAGAATACATTTCTTTCCTAACCCACTATTTCTGATTTCTACTAGCAGCAGAACCAACAAATTTCTGTTGATTCTCCCCTACCGTTGCTTGGACTGTTTGATCTTCTTTAACATTGCAACTTTTATGTTGATCCTCTATTTTCTTGATTTGTCCTGCCCTGAAGGCTTTAGCAGCTGATCTGTCGAACACCGCAATGCATCGTGGGCATAATGTCACACCTTCGTCCTTCTCTTTCTTTCTGGTTAAATATTCGACGAGGGAATCTTCTAATCAAGGATAGATCTCTCTCTCGAATTCTTTCTCGAACTCGCTTAGGTCAAACTCTATGTCTTCTTCTGACATGTCCATTCTGACATGTCTGGGATCAATGTCTTCAGTAACATCGACCATACCTATAAAGGTCGAATTTATCAATCAGACATCTTCAGTCATGCCTGTCTGGGATTCGACATACCCTACTTGAACTTCAAATAGACTCGTATTCACTTTCATTGACATCTCCTCAAACTTCAATCTTCCTTGGTCGATCGCATCTTGGATCGTGTTCCTGAAATGTATACAATTATTAGTTCAGTGTCCATAAATATTATGAAATTTACAATATTTTTGACCATTTCTTTGTTCTGCAGAAGGTAATTTATGATCATCACTCAACTTAATATGTTTATCTTTTAATAAAATATCGAAGATTTTATCTGCCTTTGTTACATCAAAAGTATATGTGTGATTTGCCATTATATCTTTTACTTCATTTTTCTGTAGCAGTTTACAAATATATGGAGCTCCTACTTTGAGCTCTGTTATATTTACTTTCTCATCGAAAGATTCTTTCATATCTACTTCTGTCCTGGGATTTTCCTCATATATGTCATTTATATACGCTACCCTATCTTTCTTCATAGGTTTCTCAAATTTCTTGTACCTCTGTTTCTCATATTCGATTTGTTCCACTCTTCTCACTTTATCGGCTAGCTGAGCCATGTCATTCAATGGTAAATTAACTAAATTCTTCCTAATCGAGAATTCTAAGCCTGCAGAGGCCATTCTGACTAATTCAAATTCGGGAATTTGAGTAAAACATCTCGACTTCATTTGTCTAAATCTACTCAGATAATCATCTACACTTTCATGATTATATCTCTTTATATTCATTAAGTCGATAAGACTTACTTGAGTCTCCCCCCTAAAGAATTGCTCATGAAAATTTCTTTCCAACTGCAACCAATTATATATCGAATTAGGTGGCAATGAAGTAAACCAAGTGAAAGCATTCTTTGTTAACGAACTAGGGAAGTATTTAATTTTTAATTCCTCACTCATCGCTAGGTCTTCACATTCGATTTGATATCGCGCCACATGCTTGATAGTGGATTCACCAATTTCTCCAGCAAATTTGGTGAATTTGGGTATTTTGTATCCTTGAGGTAATTCTGTCTCGAGAATCGTATTTGGAAAAGGAGAAACAAAGTACGGTTGATTGGGTGGTCTTAATTCCACCCCTTGGGGATTCATCCTTTTTCCCAACATGTGATTGTACTGCATGTTATTCTGATTGTACATATTTTGAAATCCCTCATTTAAATTCCCGCAAGTATCATTCCTCACATGCTGATATTCATTCCCCCACATGCTGATATTGATCATTGTTTCGATTTCTCCTTAATAAATAAAGAGGATTGATATTAACGTTTTGGCTATTATTCTGATTCGCATTATTTTCAACCCTCGTTTGTCGAGGTATTGCCAATGCATCCCCGATACGTGTCATTTGGTATGCTAATATCTCAAAACTAGTGGTAGTATTTTGAACTAATGGGTTCAATACTGTAGTCAACTGTTGTGATAGCATGTTAACCATCTCGAAATTGCTTTCATCCATTTGTTGTTGAAGCACTCCTAATGAATTACTGGAAATTCCAGTACTAGCATTTTTGATAGTCTCAAAATTAGATAGATGATAATATCTATCGAATGCATATCTCTCGTGATCCAGATTTGCTCTGTGATCTAGGTTTGATATTGGAGGCGTCTGTTGTGTTCCTAAATTCTGCGCATTCCCTGAATTCTGGGGTGTTACTAAATTTTGAGACACACCTAAATTTGGGGATACGCCAAAATTTTGAGGCATACCTAAGGTTTGAAACGTTCCTAAGTTTTGGGGCATTCCTAGGTTAAATCCCGTACTTCGTTGTATTGAAGAAGTACCAGCTCCATTCATATTATTAAACGAAAAATCAGGCGGTCTTACACTCATATGCGGACCTGCATATGTTGTTACGGGGTTTCCCGTAGTTTGCATATTGTTTGACATTACAGTACTAGACCCTAACTGAGTGTTTGCTAATGTGCCTGGGCTTTGTTCAGTACTCACAGGCATCAACGCACTCACACTTGTCGATATTACACGCATATTCCCATTGTGAACTTGCCCCCCAGTGTTTGGTGGATGTGAACTATTTAGAATCTCACTGCTATTCTGATTATTCGGTGGATTTTGACTCATTCTTATTACTCGCCCACTCCTTAATCTCATACACTTTCGAACTAGCCAATTTTTCGTGTTTTTTCAACACAACGCCCCCTACCTGGCGCGTCAGTTTGTTTCTGGTGAAAATTTGATCGATTTCGATTTCTTAGGCTCTAATCAAATTTCAACAACGCAGATTCTTTTTACATAGGCTAACGACAATTTTCAATCAAAACGTGTATGAAAATCGAAAATGTCACAAGATCGAGAAATGTTATCGATGCAACTGATCATACAAATTGAAAATCGAAAGTACTCTTTTTGGTATTTTATTAAGAAACGTGAAGTAAAGAAAGCAGTAGAAGGTATCAAAAAGAAACAAAAACAGTGTGAAATATTAGAATACAGGGAATTGTAAATACGAAAAACTCGAAATTGCATTAACTGTAAATGACAGAATTAAAATTGCATGAAAGTAAATGACAGGACGTCGAAATTTCAGAAACGGTAAATGACAAGCATTTGAAAATACAGAATCTTAAATTGCATTAAAGATAACTGGCAAGTAATTGAAAGTATGGAAACTTAAATTGATGAATGTAAATTGCCTAAAAATAAGTTACCAGGGAAAGTAAAGAAAGCGGTAAAAACAGTCAATGAGAATGGAAATCCAGATCGCCAGAAACTTCATGATTCGTCGCTCTCCGGTAGACTTTTCACTTGTATTTCTGTTGTCTCTGCCAATTTCCTCTTCTTCTTCAAGCTTCGTTCTATTTATAAGCATCCTTCAATGTAACCTCCTAAGAGCAGTTAAAAAACTGTCGCCACGTTCCATGTGCACGTTCCTCAATTTTTACCTTAGCTTACGGTTTAGAAAACCGCTTCCACGTTCCATGTGCGTTTTAACCGTTCCTCGATTTCTTACCTTAGCCACGATGTGAAAAATCACTCCTCATGTTCCATATGCATGATAACCGTTTCCCTCGATCTCGATTCCAGTTATCAAGTACGATTTCCCTTAACCTTGACTTTACACTCTATACTTTATCATCGATTTCTTACTTTCATCGAATTTCCTCTATCTTCTGATTCTCGATTTTCATTCTCGATTTATGTGTTCATACTGTCTCGTGGTCATCGAATGTCTTCCAACCATTTTTTCGATTTATCAACTTTTTAACCAATCATATGATCTTCGATTTTCTCTCTTCCGTTTTTCTATCCTTGTATCAATTTTTCACTAACAGAAATATATTATGTTCATTTTGAATATAGGTTCCCAAAAATTAATCACCAATATAATAAATTCAATAAAAAAATGAAAGACTATCCTTCTCAAGTTCCAAAGAAAGCTATGTTTTTATCCGGTTTAGCTACATTGACAACAATTAACAAATTCACACGGTCATGCAATTATCCTCAATCGATCTTGACTTTAAATTAAAATCTGTATCTAGCAGATCTAAAATTAATAATTACGTGAACGTGTGGGTATATTGTGTTGCACCAAATTCAAATCCGATTATTTGGCAATTGGGAATAAAACAACACCTCATTGTTGGTATCATGCACACTTAATCAACCAAAAAGATTTCTAGGGACCAAAAAGATTTTAGAGAATCAACTGGGTTACTCATAATTTATCAGGATTAAGTTGGTAAAGGATATACTTTATGAGGAACTGATCATATGTCTGTTTTTTTTTTTTCATGAATCAAATTATCATCTATCTTTATCTTAAATATGCTTACATTTTAAGACAGTTTCGATCTCAATTTAAAGTGTTTTTGAGATTTTTTTTTCTAAATCCATGACACACATCAGAACGTAAATCCTCAACCACTTAATTAAAAATACAAGTCGCTATTGCTTATAAAACAATTGTTAATTTAATACAGTTATATATATATATATATATATATATATATATATATATATATATTCGTTTATATAATTGTTTCTTAAAATTAAACTTTAGTTTTATTCATTTATTAAACTAAATGAGATTTATCGAGAATTAACAGTGCTTATTTGAATTGTTGACAATTTTATATTTTAATTATTAACTTGATTGATGCATGACATAAAGTATATTTATAGTGGAAGCTGAAATTACCATGGATAAATTACAATGTATGAGTCCAAATGAATCTTTACAATAAGAGTCTTTATTTGAAAAATACATATCTTCTTTTATTAATTCAAACAACCAGATATCTATGGTGTGCGTGTGCCAAATAAACTATGATTAAATGAAAAAAAACTTAATATTCAAGAGCAGCATTGGAATCCAAATTCCACTCATTCAAATATTTAGACAATTAAAGGTGTAGGATAAAAATTAACTAACTATTCATATTTATATCATTAAATTTTACTTAAAATATACATCTAACTTTATATAGTTTAATTTCATGAGATAACACTAAAACTTAAATATATATTTAGTCTTTATAAAATCATGTGATCCGATTTTGGTTCTTATAGAAAAATTCTTCATAATTTATCTTCAAGATTTAAATTTATTGATTTTATTTTTTATAAAAATATGTTTTAGTTTTTTATCTCGGCAAATTTTTGTTTTTCATTTTAACTCCTTTAAAATTTAAAAAATCATTATTTTTGTTTTCAAGTTCAATATAAAATTGATAAATAATATTTTTTAAAATTTAGAGTTAATAATACAATAAATTTATTAGTCTTTTAAAAGATCTCATAAATAAATAAATTTTTAAAGAAACTTATAAATTAGACCGAACTGTCACCTCGAACATGTCATACCTTTAGAAGAAGACGCATAATAAACAAATAAGTTATGTTTCTATATTATTATTATTTTTCTTTAAACGAATGTTATATTCAAGTTATTTGCGGTTTACAATATCATATATAAATTTAAGTATCTCAAAATAAAAAACATTCCAATTTATTAGAATAATTGCTTAACTCAATTTTGTAAGTCTCACAATTAGCTCATATTAATACTCAAAATACTTTCTTTTTTTCGTTAAATAACAATGTTTAACTTGAAGCAAAAATTGATATTTCTTAAATTCTTAACCAATGTTATATAATAATAGTGATAAAAATAATTTTTCAATTTTTTAAAAGATGAAAATCAAAATAAATCAAATTTTGTTAATCTTAGGATTAAAGAATGGATTTATATATAAAAAAATAACAAATAAAATCGTTTAGATGGATAGAAAAAATAGAAAAAAAGTTGATAGTTAAAGAAATTAATTGATTATTAATAAATTTATTTTTCTTTTATAATTATTTGTAAATATTATTATTATAATAAATAATAAAAACAAATATTATTGAAAATTATATTGATTAAATATTTTTTTTATTTTATTATAATATTTTTAAAATTTTAGTGACCTTTTTTGGATATGAAAAAAATTTTAGAGACTCTTTTCTAGTGTTTCTTCCCTGCTCGAAACAAACCTTGAGACTAACACTAATAATCATATTTTTTTAAGAAACACATTTGTAAGGAAGTGCAAAATAACGATGAGGTGAAGACCGTTATAGATAAACCAATACAAATGGGATACGTGGATGAAAGGGTGAAAATCATGGCAAAGAATAAAAGTGTGTGATCCAAGAGGGAAAGTGGGTCACTGAAGGTTTACGTGAGGAAATAGCTTGAGTATAAATAAAATAATTTCAGGAGTGAGGAGGGGAGGAAGGAAAAAATTAGTTGAGATTTTCTTTTTTTTTTGTGGCTCAATTTTTTGTTAATGAACATTATAATGATAAGAAACGTTTGTATCCCTGATAACCGTCTTTAAATAAGAATGCTTCTATAATCAATTAAGCGTGTACTAGTAACTTTTCTAATTGTTGATTCCCTTATTATGGCTTGCATGTCATGCTATCTTACATTGGTGTTTTTATCTTCTGCCATGGCGAAGAATACTCGAATGAAGGAGCTACAAGCCGAAATTTCTCATCTGAAGGAATCTATTGTCGAAATCAAGCAATTGGTCAATGCAGTGGCTACTATGGATCGTGATTTGAAGAGTTTGATTGCAGCTCTTAATGAACAACAACGTGATGACTCTACTCAATTTGAGGCGTTGGAGACTTCGATGGATTTAATGTTGAAATCGATCCAAGCTTTGGAAACAGGTTTGCGTGCTTTATCTATGTTTACATCATTTCAAGTTCGTAATGTCAAGTTAGATTTTCTTAAGTTTGATGATCTGATGTGTTGTAACAAATTTTCAAAGCAGAACAATTTTTTTATTATTATAAAATTCAGAAGGAATAACGATTGCTCATTGTTTTTGTTCATCTGGAAAAGGAAGTCGTTCCATGGTTCCAAATGCAGACCCGAACCAACATGTTTCATAGTTGGATTGTGTTCACTTGTGCTTTGGAGTTGAAATTCGACCATTCACCTTATGAATGTCCTCAATCAAATTTTTTTAAACTTACACAGGAAGGTTTAGTACAAAAATATTATGTAAAACTTATCGCTCTAGCTAATTGTGTACAAGGTGTAACCACAGAGGCTTTATTGGATTGTGTTGTAGGTGTTTTCGACATGACATTCGTCGTGATGTACTAGTTCAAGCTCTCACTACATTGATGAGATGTGTGTCATTGGCCAAATTGTTTGAAGAAAAGTATACTACCAAACCAAAATCTTATTGGTCTAATATCCATACAAAAAATCAATCATCGTCTGTCACTTCACAATCTCTCAACTCCACTGCATTACCTCCCTTATTAGCCAAATCAAAGTAGATTCCTTTAGCCATAAATGTGACGGTGAAGATGTCTCCTGTAGAGATTCAGTTACGGAGAGAGAATGGATTATTATGCTTCACTTGTGATGACAAATACTTGCCTCGCACAGGTGTCCTAATAAGCAATATCTCTGGTTACACTTAGATAAGGAAGAAATTTATGATGAACATGTTCGAGATGTTAGTTTTACTACGGGTAATACAGAGCCTCAATTTCAAAGTGATCCTCATTTGTCTTTCAATGCTTTTAAAGACTCAATTGGAATTGGTACTATGAGATTTAAAGGAGTTATTAATGGCTTACCTGTGTAGATCCTTCTGGATAGTGCCAGTTCGGATAATTTCTTACAACTAAGGATTGTTGCTTGTCTTAAAATACCTGTAAACACCAAATAGATTAAAAAAAAGCCACCTTAATGTCACGTCCTTGTTTCTCGAACTTGGTTGCGTGTTGCCTTAGCCTCTCGTGCGCCCTTCGCAACTAGCTAAGTCAGTCTCACCTCACTCGGGATCGTGCTCGGTGTGTGCAAGTGTTTTGCCTAGAGAAAGCGAGAAAAGAGAACTTGAAGGGAAAATGCTTCTATTACTCAAACTCTAGTACAAGTGAGCTCTCAAAGCTTGGATGGTTTGCAAATGAGGGGGCCTCCTCTATTTATAGGCACCACCTCCTCTAAGGAATTCTCTAGATCCTTCAAGGGTCTTGGTCTTTCTAGACCTTTCCACACAACTCCTACTCTTTCTACACATGTCCTAGAACCTTCTGCACAACTCAAGATGATTCTTGCCCTTTCTACAAGTCTCTACAAGGTTCTAGGATGTTCTTGTCCCTACTACAAATATCTACATAATTTTGGAGCCTTCTAGAAGCTCACAGTCAAGTCTAGGCCTTTCTAAAGGCTTCTATATACAAATAACTAGGCTTGGTGAGGGTCTAGTGCGGCAAAAAGGACGAGCAAGACTCGCGAGCGTGCAAGGAGATGGCGCGGGCGTTACATTCTCCCCCACCTATTGTGGCGTCATCCTCGTCACCTCATAATCTTCGAGGAAATCGTGAAATTGCCATAAGTCCTCCTCGAATTCCCATGATGCTTCGGACGCTGGGAGCCCCTTCCACTTGATTAATTATCGCTTCTTTGGTGGTACCCCTTGCCTCCGTATAATGTCTGATGTGAGCACCTCATCCACTTCTTTGTCGAAAGACTTGGTTATGAGCGGCGGTACTCTTCGTGATTGCCCTCGACTTGGGTCTTCCACATCCTTCTTGTAAGGCTTCAACATGCCCACGTGGAAGACGGGATGAATCTTAAGTGGTGGTGGGAGGTCGACCCGGTAAGCAACATTTCATATCTTCTTGATCACTAGGAACGGTCCCTCATACCTTCGTATTAGTCCCTTGTGCAAGCTCCGAAAGGCTTTGAATTGTTGGGGCAAAAGCTTCACAAGAACAAGATCGCCTTGAGAGAACTCTTGCGGACACCTCTGTGTATCGGCCCATTTCTTCATTCTTCTGCGGGCCCTTTCCAAGTATGAGCATACTAAGTCCGTTTTTTCCTTCCAAGTCTTAACCATCTTCTCGGCCCCGAGACTCTTCCCATCCTTCGTAAGTATGGTGATTGTGTGCGGAGTCAATGGTTGTCTTCCCATGACCACCTAAAAGGGGCTTCGCCCGATTGATTCACTCATCTGCAAGTTATAAGAAAATTGGGCCACATCAAGCAGCTTGGCCCAGTCCCTCTGGTTAGCGCTTACAAAGTGTCGTAGATAGCACTCTAGTGGCGCGTTTACCCTTTCGGTCTGCCCGTCAGTCTGGGGGTGGAAGCTTATTGAGAAGTTAAGCTCGGTACCTAGGAGCTTGAAGAGTTTCGTCCAAAGTCGCCCGGTGAAACGCGGATCCCTATCACTAACAATGCTCCTTGGTAGTCCCCAATGCTTGACCACATTCTTGAAAAATCCGCGGGCGGCCTCCTCGGCAGTACAATCCTTAGTGCATGGGATAAAGGTCTCATACTTTGAAAATCGATCCACCACGACCATTATTGACCTGTATCCCTCAGACTGTGGTAGGGTGCTAATGAAATCCAGCGTGATCGACTCCCATGGTCCTGCAGGTATTGGTAATGGCTCGAGTAGTGCTGCTGGATGCTTGTTTTCGACCTTGTCTTGTTAGCACACGAGACAGGCCCTCACATATGTTTCCACATCGTCCTTCAGTTGGGGCCAGAAGTAGTTGGACTCGAGTAAGGCTATCGTCCTCCGTTGCCCTGGGTGGCCTGCCCACTTGGTATCATGGCACTCCTTCATGAGATTTCGTCGTAGTCCGTCCCACTTTGGCACAACCAGACGTCGCCCTTTTGCGTAGAGTAGACCGTCCTCTACCTAATATCGTTGGGTCTTGCCTTCCTTTGCGAGCCTCATGAGTGTCTTCGTGACGGGGTCCCATTCGAGCCCTTCTCGAATACGGGTAAGGACATCCCCGTCGGCTTTGCTGATGGCGGCAAGTTCAGCCTTGCGGCTTAGAGCATCGGCCACCACGTTGGCCTTCCCCGGTTTGTATTCTAACAAGTAGTCAAACTCAGCCAAAAAGTTCAGCCATCTGGCTTGCTTTGGAGAGAGTTTCTTCTGGGTCTGGAAGTAGCTAGTGGCTACGTTGTCTGTCTTTATGCTGAAGTGCGCCCCTAGCAAGTAGTGGCGCCACACCCTCAAGCAATGGATGATGGTTGTCATCTCCTTTTCTTGCACCGTGTAGCGTCGCTCGGTGTCATTCAACTTTCGACTTTCAAACGCTATCGAGTGCCTCTCTTGCATCAATACTCCCCCAATAGCAAAATCAGAGGCGTCAGTGTGAACCTCAAATGGCTTAGTGAAGTCAGGTAATGCTAAGACAGGCTCCTGACTCACGGCGGCCTTGAGATCCTCAAATGCTCTTTGACACTCGTTGGTCCATTCCCACGGCTTCCCCTTCTTGAGCATGTCGGTAAGCGGTGCGGCCCTTGCCGAGTACCCTTGTATGAACCGCCGGTAATAGTTGACCAGCCCCAAGAAGGATCGTAACTCGGTAACTTTGGTGGTAGCTTCCCATTCCATGATTGCCTTCACCTTTGCCCCGTCCATCTGGATCCTTCCATGGCCTATAACATGCCCCAAGAAGTTTACCTCTTCTTGGGCAAAGATGCACTTGGACTCCTTAACATAAAGTTCATTCTCCTGGAGTACCTTGAATACAGTACGTAAGTGGTCAGCGTGCTCCTCGAGCGAGTTGCTATATATAACGATGTCATCCGAGTAGACTACTGTAGTCCCCAAATCTTGTCCGGACCCTTAAATAAAGCCAAAGATCGCCCATTCCGAAGATGGTTAAGACTTTATCAAGTCCCTAGTAGCTTGTTCTAGGTTCCATTTAGGATAGGAAGGGTTTTTAGAGGCATTAAAAATTGGGAAATCCATCGGAGACAGCACATGGCCGTCCAGAACAGGCAGATGGCCGTCCATGGCCACTTTTTGCCTTGGACAGCCGTCCGCTTTGTCCAGACAGCCGTCCACCTTTTCCAGGCCCGATTCCCTATAAATAGGGGCCTCATTCCTCCAAATTTTGACACCTTTTCACTCCTCCACTCTCTTGGAAGCTTTTTGGCACTTGAGAGTGACCCTGAGCATTATTCCGGGGTTCGAGGGAGCTTTCCGATTTCCGTTAAGGTTGAAATCGGTTAAGGAAGTCTCTTTTTTGAGGCATCCGGCCCTCGGTAGAGTGATTTGTCTTTATTTTGAGGGAGGAGCGTGCTTGTAGAGTGCGGGGACTGCCAAAAAGCGTCCTCAAGTTTTAGAAGAATTAATATAGAGCTCGCTTCGGAGGTTCCTTCTCTATTCTCTGTCTCTTTTACTGCTTTCTTTATCGCTTTCTTTGTGTGCATTAGATAATAGAGTCATGTAGATATTTAAATTCTGCGAGTAGATCAAATAATAGGGTAAAAATGTAATTTCTTTAAGTGTTTATGTTCTAAGTTAGTCCATCATAGGGAACCCGAAAGGGGCGTTGTGGGGGTGCTAACACCTTCCCCACACGTAACTAACTCCCTTACCCGACTCTGGTTGTGATGGCCAAAGTTGGTTTTTTCTAAAACCACTGCCTTTTTCTTTTTTACCTTTTTCAGTGTTTAGGGTTAAAACACTGATGGCGACTCCTCGAACCTATTCGAAAACCTCGCCTTTAGGTCTAGCCCGGTTATCGGACGGCCTAAAGGCGTTGAACCGTTTCTTTCAAAGAAAACATGAGTCATATAAAAATCATCGCGTCGTTCCGACCGCCTCTTCTAACGGCGGTGACAACCACCACGAATCGATCCAAGTACGAATGAAATATCTCGTTTATGAGCGTGCAAAATGTAGTTGGGGCATTCGTGAGCCCGAAGGGCATCACTAACCATTCGTATGACCCATACCGCGTGATGCACGTGGTCTTGGGTTCGTCTCCCTCGGCGATACGAACTTGGTAGTAACCTTTCTGTAAATCCATCTTGGTGTACACTCGGGCTCCCTCAAGTCGATCGAATAAGTCGGCAATCAAAGGGATGGGATAACGATTTTTGATAGTTACCTTGTTGAGTGCCCGATAATCTACACACATGCGTAGTGTTCCATCATGCTTCTTCTGAAAGAGTACTGGTGCGCCATAAGGTGCCTTGCTCAGCCAAATTTTCCCGGTCTCTGTGAGCTCCTTGAGCTACCTCCTCAGTTCCTCTAGCTCGGGTGGAGACATCCGATAAGGAGACATGGTTGGTGGCTTGGTGCCTGGCTCCAACTCAATCTTGTGATCAACACCTCGCCTTGGTGGAAGCTTGCTTGGCAACTCGGCAGGCATGACGTCCTTGTTCTCCTCAAGGACTCCTCGGATAAGGGAGGGCACCTTCGGAGATTCCTCCTCATGGTTGTCCTCCTTTAGTACTGCCAAGTAGTTTGGCTCTCCTCGCTTTGCCTCCTTGGCAAGCTGCATCGTGGAGAGTTGCTTGCTAGCACTCTTGTCCCCTTCTATAGTTGGAACCATGCATGGAGAGTCATTCTCCAATATACAAACAGTACTAAAGGATGGCATTGGTATAGCTGTTACCTGTCGTAAGAAGTTCATGTCGAGTACCACCTTGAAGTCGTCCATGGGTGCTATTGAGAAATTCACGCGTCCTTGCCATGTCCCTAGGCGCAGACTCACGTTGCTAGCAATTTCGTCGAGTCGACGAGCATTGGCATTGATAGTCTTTAGCCACCTAGTTTTCTCGGACAAAGATAGTCCTAACCTTGCGGCTTCCTCCTTGGTAATGAAGTTGTGACTGGCTCCTATATCCACCAGAGCCTTTGTCGGAGTCCCGTTAATATGCGTTTCCATGTACATGAGCCCCTTGCTAGACGTGATGCGCTCGAGCTTGGTATTAAGGGCGTTGAGGACTTGCAACGAACCTATCATTGTTGGCTCTTCCTCTTTAGACTCGGTCTCACGCTGCTCCATGATGACCGAGAGGGAGCCTAGCTTTGGGCAATCCTTCATGGCATGTGGTCCTTTGCACACGAAGCAACCTCCTTTAGGGACAAACGCCTGTTTCTTCTCCTCATAGTTGTGGCGTTCGAAGTTTCGATCCTCCTTGGTCGGCGCTCGTCGCTGGTCTCGAGAGTCTCGGTTCTTGTTGTCCCTTTTATCTCCTCCACCTTTGGCGAGATACTTCTTATCTTTCTTGGTGGTATCAGAAGATGAGGATGGGAAGAACTCGATTAATGACTCGGCGGCGGCAATCGCATCATCAACAGACTTGACGCCTCGGCGTTGTAACTCTTGTTTCGCCCAATGTTGGAGTCCATCCACGAAGAAGAAAAACGAGTCGTCCTCGATCATATTGGGAATCTGGAGCAAAAGGGTGGTGAATTCTTTGACATAGTCATGTATGGTCCCTTTTTGCTTTAGCTCCCGTAATTTTCATCGGGCTTCGTAGACAACATTCTCCTGATAGAATTGTCGTTTGAGTTCTTTGACAAAGTCCTCCCATGTGTCTATCCGGCATGTGCCTCGCTCGATGTCGCCATGCTTCCTGCGTCACCATAACATAGCAGTATCAGAAAGGTAAAGGGAAGCAGTCTTTACCTTGGTAGCCTCGTCTGTGAGATTTATGCCCTCGAAATATTGTTGCATCCTCCATAAGAAGTTGTCCACTTCTTTGGCGTCCCTTACGCCATTGTAGCCTATCGGCCTCGGACACTCCACCCTTGGTGTGGGCGTGGAGTTGCTAGCCTCCCCACTAGCAATCGCCTTCTTGCAAACAGTGAGATCCTCACGCATCCCCTCGATGCTTGCTTGGAGATCCTTCACAAGGTCCTCCAGGTGATCCAAGCGGTCCTCCATGGAGCTTTGTGCATCGAGCCCCTCTTGGACGACACCTTTGACGGACTCGATTTCCTCCAAGACGTGTGTCTCCAACGTTTTGAAGGTGAACTCGACCCTTTCGAGTTTCTCAGTCATTTCCCCAACGACTTGGTCTAACGGCGAGACCTCTGCGTGAACTTGGCTTTGGTCTCGACGTTTCTTGTCCTTGGTTCCGGTGGTGTGTTCCCGCCCTCGGGTTTGCTCTTCGCTTACGCCTGACCCAGACGCATTATGTTCCTTCTCCCCTGCCATACTTACATGGTACCGAGCGTTGCTCTGATACCACTTGTCACGCCCTTGTTTCTCGAACTTGGTTGCGTGCGGCCTTAGCCTCTCGTGCGCCCTTCACAACTAGCTAAGTCAGTCTCACCTCACTCGGGATCATGCTCGGTGTGTGCAAGTGCTTTGGTTAGAGAAAGCGAGAAAAGAGAACTTGAAGGGAAAATACTTCTATTACTCAAACTCTAGTACAAGTGAGCTCTCAAAGCTTGGATGGTTTGCAAATGAGGGGGTCTCCTCTATTTATAGGCACTACCTCCTCTAAGGAATTCTCTAGATCCTTCAAGGGTCTTGGTCTTTCTAAACCCTTCCACACAACTCCTACTCTTTCTACACATGTCCTAGAACCTTCTGCACAACTCAAGATGATTCTTGCCCTTTCTACAAGTCTCTACAAGGTTCTAGGATGTTCTTGTCCCTACTACAAATATCTACATAATTCTGGAGCCTTCTAGAAGCTTCCAGTCAAGTCTAGGCCTTTCTAAAGGCTTCTATACACAAATAACTAGGCTTGGTGAGGGCCTAGTGCGGCAAAAAGGACGAGCAAGACTCGCGAGCGTGCAGGGAGATGGCGCGGGCGTTACATAAGCTCCAACCAGAAGGGTTTTTGGTTTCTAGATGAAAGGATTCAACAAAAAGGAAAACAACAGATTCAACCAAAAAGAAAAACAACTTATTCAACAATTGAGAGGGAGACATCAACAAAAGGGCTTTTGGTTTTCAGATGAAAAGAAGAACATAAAAAAAAGGAAACCAACATATTCGACATAATCAACATGTTTCTAAATTCATTGTTACTAATCCACTTTATACGTATTATTTGTATTTGTAGCTGAAGTATTTGTATTATACATAATAAAACTTATAAAAACACAAAAAAAAAACTCATTTACCATTATTATTGGCAACTACCACAGCGAGCTCCACCGCCCCACCAGCGACCACCACCAACGACCACCATAACCTAGTCACGACCTTAATCTCCACACTCTCCCCTTCATCCATCCCCTTTCTCCGGCAACAAAACCCTCCTCCCTTTCCCTTACTAATGTTGTGCCCTCAGACCCATCACACAACAAACCCTTATTTTCCACTTTTTCTCTAGCCAGTGTTGTGACTCACCGTCGATCACTCCCCATCAATACAAGATAATCGCACCATCATCATAGTCGCGACCTCTACTACTTCATCTCTTTTAGCTTCACCATTAACTACTCGTTTCCGCGATCTCCGCCACCCAGCCAACCACCGCAGGTCACCAAGAGTCTCGGTCATGCCGACCACCACACGTCTTCGCGAACCACCACTCATCACCTTCGCTCTTCAATCTCAACTTCCCCTTTAATCATGAAACCTTCGTTGTGCAGCGCCCTCCTCCCCTCATATTTTTATCAGGATTAGGTTTTAGGTCTAGCTAGGTTAAACAGAAATATACGCTCAATAAGAAAACCTGAGCTGAAGAGAGTTACGACCCAAATTTGTCTAGAGGTAGAAATAACAAAAAATGATCTCTAATAATGAAACAAATCAATCTTAGGCCCGACAAATTGGTAGGAGATTTTTGGGTCGGATAAAAAATAATAGTTTGGGTTTGGAGGTGGAAAATACTAAAAATAAGTTTTCAAATAGTAAAGCAAATTTGAAAGAATTGGGATTAATGTTTTTCTTTATTTTATTTTATTTCGTTAAACTAAACAATATAAAAAAAATAAGTCATAAATAATAATGTGCCAAAAATTTATTATCATTACTTTATCCAAATTTCAAATAAAAATGATTCTATTTTTTTAATAATTTAAATTAGTATATTATTATTAGTATATTAACAATTAAATCTCAATAATTTTTTAGTATTATTAAAAATATAGTATTATTGTTATTGGAGTAGTAAGAAAATATTTCATAAAAAGTTTAGCCACTTTGGATACACGTCTAATTTAGTTGCCATAAAATTATAATAATCACTTCAAATGTATTTTTAATTTAATTATAATAAAATAATTAAAAATATATATTTAGAAATTACAAAATACAATAATTTAAACATTTAAATTACTTTGATGCACTTCCAATTTAATTATTACTAACATTATAAAAATGATAATCACTTTAGATGTACTTCTAATTTAATTATTACATAATTATCCAACTTTAAAATAATTTTAAGCATATGTTTAACTTAACAACATAGATAGATAAATTAAAATAAATTATTCACAAATATTTGTAAGAAAGAAATATGCTACTCTGATTCTCCATTACACCTAGGGATACGTAAGAGCATGAAAATAATCTCTATCGAGCAAAAAATATAAAAATATATAACTTTTTTAGTAGTAACATTATATATATATATATATATATATATATATATATATATATATATATATAAGTTTGAGGGATAAAATAGATAATTTTAAGATATTTAATTTTTACATCTAATTAAAGGCAACCGTTTTCAGAATGGATGTTGTAAGGTGTTAATACATTACTTACACATAATCGACTTTCGAACCTAACCTTTATTTTACAGACCACTTTCTTTTCTTTTTGAAAGTTTTTTCTGATATTTTCCTTAAAATAAAATATTGGTGGCGACTCTATTGTTTTTTTTCATTTAGAAACCTAATTTTGTCGACTAGTCACGATTTTGATTGTGACAATACCAATAGAACCAATTCAGAATTTTAATGTGATGGTTGGTAATGACAATGCTTTGGTAGTGGAGGAACTCCTCAAGAGATTGAAAGTTACAATTCAAAACCATGTTCTTCAGCTACCAACATACTTACTTCTTATCTCAGGCGCTGACATGGTTCTTAGAACTTCTTGGTTGGCCACACAAGGTGCTCACATTTTTTATTATAACAATTTATCATTGAAATTTATGCTAGATGATAAGTTTGCCACACTGATGGGGGAACAAACCAAGTTACCTGACCAGGCTCAATTTCACCATTTGAGAAGAATGTTTCATACTAATTCGATTGCTTAAATGTATTCTCTCCATTTTTAAAATTCCAACAACTCACAAGATCAAATTTTTGACTTACCTGTGGACATGGAACCAGAGATAGCCTTATTGTTACATACATATAGGCAGGTTTTTTATATGTCATGTGGTCTACCTCCTCCTAGAATACATAACCATGTTATTTCTCTAGTACGTGGTTCGAGTCCTTTTAAAGTGAAGTCGTATAGATATCATTTCATTCAAAAGCAGTATTTTACAAGAGATTTTGCAAGAAGGAATAATTGTGCCCAATAATAGCCCTTTTACTTCTCCAATTACATTGGTGAAAAAGAAAGATGACACATGGAGATTTTGTATTGATTACAGGGCTTTGAATTCCATTAATGTGGAAGATAGATTTCCAATTCCCATGGTTGATAAAATTGATTAATGAATTGCATAAAGCTAAATTTTTTCCATGTTGGATCTTAGGACAGATATAAATGGCCTTTAGAACACATAAAGGCTTATATGAGTGGTTAGTCATGTCCTTTAGGCTAACTAACGCATTAGCAACATTCAAAGGATTGATGAACAACATTTTCCAAAAGATGTTGAGGAAGTATGTTCTTGTCTTTTTTTATGACATTTTGGTGTATAGTCCTTCATGATGCACTCATCTTCAGCATTTGGAAAAAAAGTATTACATTGTTGTAAGAAAACAAATTATGTGCCAAACTTTTTAAATGTTCATTTGACAAACAACAAATGAAATATTTAAGGCACACGGTTTCAGGGTTAGGAATTGTTATGGAGGATAGTAAGGTTCAAGTTGTTTTGGCTTGGTCTTTTACCTACAAGTCTTAAACAACTAAGGGACTTTTTGGCACTTACAAGCTATTATAGCATATTTATTAAAAGTTACGCAACTTTGGTTGGCCCACTCACTAAATTACTGGAAAAAAAAAAGACAACTTTAATTGATCAAATGTAGCTACCAAAACCTTTACAAATATGAAAACAGCTTTAACAAAAATTCCTATATTGGCTTTACCAGATTTCTCATTACCATTTCAGTTAGAAACTGATAGTTCTAGTATAGGTATTGGAGTTGTCTTAAGTCAGAACAGGCACCTCATCACATACTTTTCAAAAAGAATGTCACCCTTAATGCAAAAGCAATTGGCTTATGTAAGGAAACTCTATATAGTAACTAAAGTAGTGACAAAGTTCAGCCATTATCTACTTGATCACCAATTTGTGATCAAAACATATCAGAAAAGCCTAAGGAATATCATGGATCAGAGTTTGCAAACTCCTGAGCAACAAAAGTGACTTCATAAGTTACTCAGTTATGAGTTTACTATAGAATACAAATTGGAGAAGAAGAATATAGCAGTTGATTCATTTTCAAGGTCTTTTTACATGGCTTGGTCCCAAGTAGTACTGCAACTAGTGGTCACTCTGCAACAAGCACAAAAGTTAGATAATGGAATTAAGACCTTAATTGATGCTTGTAATAACAATTCTTGCTCTAACCCTCGTTACTCAATGCATCAAGGATTGTTACTATGGAAAAGAAGGATTGTTGTTCCTATTGGACATGAGTTAATTCAGATTCTATTAAATGAATTCCATAACTCTGTGATTGGTGGACATGTTGGGTTCTCTAAAACTTTAGCTAGAATTGTTGCTCAGCTTTATTGAAAAGGAATGCACCAAGATATTAAGAGGTATTTGCAATAGTGCTTGATTTGTCAACAAGTTAAGGTGGCCACTACTCTCCCTGTTGGTTTACTACAACCCTTTCCTATTCCTGATTAAATTTGGGAGGATTTGGTAATGGATTTTATCATGGGTCTTCCTGTCTCTCATGGGTTCACAATAATCTATGTGGTAGTTGATCGATTATGTAAGGCAGCTCATTTCACCCCAATGAAACAAGAATTTACTAGCAAAAGTTGGGAAAATCTTCTTTAAGAAAATAGTGAAATTATAAACATGGATTGCCAAAATCAATAGTCTCTAACTGAGATAAGGGTTTTACTAGTTAATTTTGAAAAATACTATGGCAACTTAGGGGCACCACACTTAAGAAGTCTTCTACATACCACCCTCAATCAGTTGGTCAGTCAGAAATCCTTGACAAATGTTTGGAGTTGTATCTAAGATGTTTTACTTTTGATGCACCTTGAGAGTGGTCTAGGATGCTTACATGGGCTAAGTATTGGTACAATACATCATATCACACCAGCACAGGTATGACTCCTTTTCGAGTTGTGTATGGGAGGAATCCACCTAAGGTACTCAAGTACGTTTCACAAGAAACTGATCCTATAACAATAAAGAGATGACATACTTCAGAAATTCAAGTTCAATCTACAGTGAGCTAAACAAATTCAGAAGCAATATGCTAATAAGAGGTTAGATGTTGATTTTTATATTGGTGACTTGGTTTTGGTGAAAAGTCAGTCATATAGGCAGCATTCATTGGCTTTGAGAAATAATCAAAAGTTAGGATTAAGGTACTTTGGTGCTTTTGCGGTGGTAGAAAGGATTGGAAAGATGGCTTACAAGCTTCAATTACCATTTTTAGCAAAGATTCATCCCATATTTCATGTTTCTTAGTTGAAAATGTGTAAGGCAGTCATGATCGTTTATATGTTCCTTTATCAATATATGATAATGAGATTTTTTCGCTTATTCAACTAGTAACAATTTTAAATATACGAATTATTCTTAGGGGTGACCAACAAGTTCATCAATCCTTAGTTAAGTAAGAAAATGGTTCAACAACATGAAAAAATACTAATGTAATTACACGAGTTTACTCTCATTTCAATATTGAGGACAAAGTTGATTTTGTTGAAAGAAGTAACGTAAGGAAAGAATAATGAAGAGGTGGAGTCACTTATTGACAAATCAATATAAATATGATATTGGGTGAAGGGGTAAAAATGATAAAAAATAAAGGTGCATGATTCAAAAAGAAAAGTGGGTGGTAGAAGAATTACATGAAAAAATAAATATAAATAGAATAATTTTAAGAACAAGAAGAGAAAGAAAGGAAAGGAAAAAAATTTGTTGAGATTTTCATTTTCTTCTGATGAACACAATAAAATAAAAAAAAGTTCGTATCCGTATTAATCATAAGAATTTCTCTATAATCACTTAATCGTGTAATTGCGGCTTTTGTAATTATTGATTCCAACCAACACATCTTCCTGTTATCTTACACACATTCATATAATTTCGTTTTAAAATACACGTTGATATAACGAGAGAAGACAATTGTAGCAAAGTGGAGTGTAGAGGGATTTGACATTGAAGGAAAAGGTTTAAAAATTTAGATGATGAACACTAAATAATTGCAATTACCACATTAATTATTATGAGATTAAATTGAAATTACAGGTCTGGCATGTCATCCTGAAAAAACCAAACATGCAGGGGGCAACAGTTGGCATTCTTTGGCTTGACGTGACAGATGAAGAATCAAACCTTTCTGGTTTTCTCCCTTTTTAAGTATCAAAATTCTGTGGATCACTACTTCCCTTGAAATTGGTCATTCAATTGGGGACTATACTATTATTAAACCATCTTTCAGTTCCTACCCACGACATTTTCTGCTCTCAAACCGACTGCACATTTAATTCGATGTTGAAACACATTTTAATATAATATCACAAACAAGGGTACGTGAAAATGGCTTAGTCCTACCACCTTAATACTATCTATCAATCCCATATATATATATATGGAAAATATATTAGATGAGGGTAAAAATTTTACGATTTAAATTTAATTAGATTTATTATGTTTAGATTTATTTAATATATAATTTAAATGGTCTTTTAAATTAGATTAATATATAAATTTATGAATGTTTTATAAAATACAAATTATTTTTAAATATAAAATTAAATCTAACATTCACTTAATAAATTTAATATTATTTTAATATTAATAATTTTTTTAATTTTTTAATATTAATCTGTTAATTTAATATAAAATTAAATTAAATTAAAAATTATGATTTATTTTAAAATATAAATAAAACTAATATATATATATATATATATATATTACTTAATCCATTAGATTGAATCCATTTTAATAATTCTACGTAACATAAATTATATGATAATAAATAAATTAAAAAATAGTTAATTAAAATAATTTATGAAAATAAAATTATATATCAAACAATTTTAGTTTAGTAAAATTATATTTTTATTAAAAAATTACAATACTTAAAATTTGAATTCAATTTTATCATATTCTTATAAGAGATATTTATAGAAGGTTAATATGTATGTATATATATATATATATATATATATATATATATATATATATATAAGTTTAGATTTTAAATAATGTTAGAATTTTGAATTTATATTTTGAATAATGTTAGATGAAAAGTATAATAAATCTAAACTCAAAAGGTGAAAAGTGAACAGTATCTCTGATAATTTTAATAATATGATCACATAATCCTTTCTTAATACATGATGTAATTTGTGTAAAATAAAATAAAAAATATGTTAATAAAAAACAAACAGTGTTATACAACTAGATGAGTGGGACTGATTCCATAAACGTGGGGGAAAGTTATAGAGAAAGGAGTGTAGCAACTACTTGGTTTCTTTCTTGAGTTAACAGAGACATTTGAGAGGGTGGTGTGATCTCATAAATTCCAAATATGAAATGCCTTCACCAAATAGGCAAGAGGGTGGTGGGAACTGCCACCCTTTACAGAATGGTTTTCCCACCTAAGCCACCCAGGATAGACACTACAAGTTTACAACTCACGCCACAACACAACAACATGCATTGCTGCTATTCATTTCTTCGTGGACAAGGTTCATTGTCGCAGATTCATATTCCATGTCTTCTTGTTATCATTCCAAAACTCAAATCATTCAGATTATGACTAAGACAGGACAACCAATTTTTTTTGTCCACATTTAAATGACCATTTTATGTGTGTCATGATGTTCAGATTCTTTCTGTTTATGTGCCCCAATTCCAAACTTAGATCTTCATATTGTTTATGCTAATCAGGATACATGGTTTCTTTTCGGTGTTAATAATCTGCAACTAATATTACCCTATCTTTTTTTCTTTTTGTTCTACAAGAATCACTTTAGGCTGTTCCAATATAATACGTCATATGATCTCGATTTTTCTTTAAATTAAATTAAGAGTTGCAAGATTGATTCCAAGATAGTGAGTTCAAAGCAAAAAAGAATATTTTTGTCATTCCAAATCTTGTATGGATTAAATAATCAATCTTGATATACTTTAAATTTTCAAAATGTACTTGATATATAAACTACTTTTCAATTTTTCGTTTTTGTTTTCTTCTTCTTTTGATATGAGGCAGGGGTAGACAGTGAAGGATGACAACATGTGTCACAAGTTATCTCTCCAACAATCAAAGCATAAAAACGTCACCGCTCAACATATACATACTTTTTTTCAATAAAATAAGAAAACTATACTTCTTTTAATTTAAATTTTCTCCAATTTTAAATTAGATATTCGTTTTTCTTGTAACTTTTATAAAATAATATGGATATTTTCTCATATTTTTAGTAAATAATACTCTTTTTGTATTTCATTAATTTTAACATAGTATTGACAAAAGAATAAATTATAAAAAAATAAAAATTAAAGTTTTAAAATATAAAACATGCAAGTCGAAAATGAAGTTGTAAACTACCAATTCACTGAAGAGATGAAATTATAAAACACAATTAAGTCTAGGTTTGGACGAAGTGATGAAAAGCAAGAAAGAGTAAAAAGAAGAAAAAATAATAATAAAAAATAAAATTGTTTGCAGAAGAAAAAGAGAAGATAAATAAGTGAAAATTTTATAAATATGTATGATTAATTAAGAATAAGAGAAAATAACGATAATTAATTTGTTGATGTAGTAATCATCAAAACGTCTTTAATATTAAAAAAATAACTTTAAACTATATAAACTGTCAGAAATAACAGATTAGTAGATTCGTGTAACTATTTTATATTAAATCTACGTAATTATATGTTGAAAAAAAAATTGTTCTTTTAAATCAAAGTATTACTTCCACAATGACTTTCATACAAAGGACAAAGAGATTTTGGATAAAAACAAACATTTTTAGACTGATTTAAAATTTTGCCTAAGAAGAAAACAAAACAAAATATTTGTGAAACACTCTTTGTCCTAAATACATCACATTGTTATTAAATAGTCATGCTTTCTACTGAGTCATTTTTTTCTTTCCTCTTGAACATAGATGACTCAATACAAACAAGACGTAAGGATATCAATTATTCCCTGTTGAGTGATTCATAATAAACAGAGGTTAAAAACAAAGGACCATATTTTAATTTTTTTTTTAAATTTAAAGCAGGAGGAGTTGTACAAAATTGCTTGTCTTAAAGTGGAGTAATAATATAGTAACGTTTATATATCAAATATAATATGAACACCCATATTTTCCTCCAATTTTCCTTTTTTTTTTCATCATATTAATTATTAGCTATTGTAAATTAATTATTTATCTTTTATCTCTTACTTCCCCGTTGTAGTGAAAGTTAGCATTATAGTTTGTACTTCCAACAAGAATTATTATGATGTTTTTTAAAGTAATAAAGGTAAGAATTTCAGTTATTAATGTCGGAGAACGTGAGGCAGAGGTAAAGTGAGTAACCGCTATTCTAAATTTTACCATAATGGTAAAGGTTTAATCTAATAGCACACAAAAGAAATCATAGATTGAGTTGCAATGTGAAAGGAGGAATAAATGATTTTGTAGTACGGGAAGAGAGGGATAAGGAAGAAGAAAAGAGAATTGTTCTACCAAATAATTTATTCTCATACCTAGCAACATTAATGCTTTGTTTGGTTTCTCCATCCATGTCTTTTACCTCTGTTTTATTTTTTCAGAAGAAAACAAATTGAAAATGGGGTCACCGACGAAACAGAACATTTGAAGTGATGGAGGGAAGAAAGAAGAACAACGTGGGTATGGTTTGAAGAATGTTGATGCAGTGAGTTAGTCAAAGTGAAAGAAAAAGGATTAAATCATATTATATGGTTCCGTCTGTCTGTCCTGCACATTTAAAAAACATATTATATGGTTCTGTCCCACACGCATCATTGGGTGCGTGTTACCCTATTTTCACACTTCAGTATATTTATTTAAGTTTTAAAAGAAAATATCTTTGATTATTTAAAAAAAAATGTTTTCAGTGACTACTCAAATGTTTAAATTATACTAAATTTTAAAATAAAAAAGTTATTTTTTTCCAAATTTTAACCCAACAAAGAGCAACCTTTTGTAAAATCTTAAAATAGTCATCAATTTGTATTCATTTTTAGAACCACTTTTAAAAGATAAGCCTTTCGAATCTTCTTCTTCGTACTTCACATGCCATCGTAGTCTCACCATTGGACAGAAGGGATCTAAGACTTTGCTTTCTGCCTTTGGTTTACATTTCAAACGAAAAAAAAAATTATCAGATGTTCTGAATAGTCATTTGAATTGCTCACAATATGTTCTCACGATTATTGCCTATCATCTAAAGGTAATTAATTACCATCCAACTATTAGAAAGATGGGTTCTAATTCTTTGCTTTCTTATCCAATTGGGTTTACATTTCAAACAAAATTAATAAAATATCAAATATTCTCCAAAACCATTTGAATTGGTTACAATTTACAAGCTCAAGTTGAATGTTAACAATGTCCTGTTATTTCTTAAGACCCTCTTAAAAAATATTAATTAAAACCCAAGTACGCTCTATTAAATGATAAATATCTAGAAGTTAATGTTTACATTTTTTAATCAACACTACATAATATTCCCACTACATTAAAGCTGAAAAGAAATATTTTTTTTAACCTTGAATCCCTAACATATTGGGACGCAGAAAATTGATAAAAATATATTGGAATTATTAGTATGCTGATGGAAAATAAAGTATATTAGTTTAGATATTTGATTTTTTTTTTCTAATTTATTTATGATTTACAAGATGATTGATGAGAAAAGGAAAAAGAAAAGTGAACCCTAATAAATGTTTCTTGTTTTTATACTAAATAAATAAAGGGTACAAAATTTACCAAAACTGTTGTAGACCATAGTTTTCTTACTGGGTTTTTCTGCCTACCATTTTCAACAAAAAAGAAAAGAAAAATATTGCCTCTGATGTAATCATCGTCGAAGAATTGGAAGATATGGGTGCTAAGTCTTTGCATTATTGTGTTTACAATTCAAAGGGGGAATTTACATGGCATGCACTCCAAATCTACGAATTGCTTACAAGACTAATTTTTGTGCAACTTTGAAAGTATGAGAATATTATGCAGTTTCTTCACAAAATCAACTTCTTAATTTTCAAAACTCAGGCTTTCACAAGTTAGGTAGTTGAGACTGAATTTCAAAACCCATTCATTGTCTAATCTCAGATTCCATTTTAATAGGCGTCTGGTTAGTTAATTATTGTCTTCAACGTTTCTGTCAAATGAAGCTTTAAATGGTGAACAATATTCGAATAAATTCATCTGCTGTAGAACCACATGTCTGTTTCCTCTTATAGACCAAGTATTAGTAACATCAGTTCGTAAATCACAGCAATTTATGTTCTTACCTCGGTTTTTTAAACCACATCATCTTGTTACTTTTAAACAACAATATCATATATGTATGTGTATACTTAGATTGCTGTTGTTTCTGGGACACCATATGTCTTATTCATGCATTTAATGCAAGAATGAAAATACTGATGAATTGAAAGAAAGTAATATTAGCAGAGAGTGTTTATAAGATTACTTCCTTATATTACAGGATCGGACTCGTTTAATTGTTTTCCTCCCCTCTCCTCTCCATCCAAAAAAGTAGTTTATAATTGAATTGTTAGTTTTATTTTTATAATATCTTTAATATTGTTACTCTCCCGAATAAACTTTCTAATTTTCACCAAATTTACTATTAATTAATCATTAGTTGAATTAAATAAATTGTCTCTTAAAGTATTCATTTTCAACAAAACTAAAATCAAATAATTATTCATTTTAGTCAAATGGTCATATTTTTAATATTTTTTATCAATTTTTAAATTAATTACTCATTAATTTAAGTAAACAAATTATTATAATATTTTATATATTACAAATAGTAATTAACTCTAATTAGTTCGAGTATCACATACATATCCACCTTCATCAAAAAAATTATTATTGTATAAATTATGACGAAATTTAACTTCCCTTCTTAGAATTCATTTTAGACTATAGATTAGAATTTAACTCCATTTTTTGAATTGACAAACTTCATCTTGAAATTCGCTTTAGACTCTAGAGATGTGTTCGGCCGTGATAGGGTACCTCCTCTTATCTTCCTCCCTAGGAGTTTCACTTTACTTTCCACAACTTGTCCAAAATCAACCATCGAGAGTGGAAATAAAAGCCCAACCAAATCAGCCATTGCAAGCTGCAGCTACTCGCCATTTCAGGAACCTTTTCTGTAAAAGCCAGAAGAAAAAAAGATTATATATATATGTATGTATATAATTTAAAAAGGAAGAATCATGTACAAAACACAAAGAAAGAAACCACGTTGTAACAAAAAAATGTGAATCATTTAGAGCGTGCAAAAAATAAGTTGCAGAAAGGAGAAAGAAGAAAATAGTATCCCACGCGTTCCCTTGCGTGTGGGAGAAGTATTTCACAGATTCTCTATCATTCATCCTCAACACTTCATATCAGAAGTATTTAAAGCCCGCAGCAGCCACGCCATGTTGCACTGCACCTTATCTCACCCCACCACTTTATCACTCTTCACTGTTCTCCACGCCAACCATTCCCCACACCAATGACCCCTTCACTTTCCCTCCATATTATTCCTCTTCTCATTTTTCACATCCTCCTCGTAGCACCGCCTTCGCCGGCGGAAGCAGGCAAGGGACAGTGGCACCTCCTCCAAGAGAACATCGGCATTGTCGGCATGCACATGCAGCTCCTGCACAACGACCGTGTCATCATGCTAGACCGCACCGACTTCGGATTATCCAACCTAACCTTCCCCAACGGTAGATGCCGCAACAACCCACAAGAGATGGTCGTCAAAACCGACTGCACCGCACACTCCGTCGAATACGACGTCGCAGCCAACACAGTCCGCGCGCTCTTCGTCCAAACCAACGTCTGGTGCTCCTCCGGTTCGGTTTCTCCCGACGGAACATTAGTCCAAACCGGTGGCTTCAACGACGGAGACCGTACGGTAAGAACCCTCACCCCGTGCCGCATGTGCGACTGGCGCGAAGTTAACAATGAACTCGCGGCAAGAAGATGGTACGCCACCAATCAGATCTTGCCAGATGGACGACAAATAATAATTGGTGGAAGAAGACAGTTCAACTACGAGTTTTACCCCAAGACACAAACCACGGTTAAGAACACTTACAGTTTACCTTTTCTCGTTCAAACAAACGACGCCTTAGCGGAAAATAATCTCTACCCCTTTGTTTTCTTAAACGTCGATGGCAACCTTTTCATCTTCGCTAACAACCGCGCTATCTTATTCGATTACAATAAGAACCGCGTCGTCAAAACCTACCCTCAAATACCCGGTGGAGACCCACGCTGCTATCCTAGCACCGGTTCCGCGGTTTTGCTTCCGTTGAAGAAACTTCGAGAATCGAACGTGGAAGCTGAGGTTTTAATTTGCGGTGGAGCCCCGAGAGGAGCTTTTCTGGATTCCCTCTCCGGTCGGTTTACCGGAGCCTTAAAAACGTGCGCTAGGATGAAAATAACCGACCCGAGTCCGAGGTGGGTGATGGAAACCATGCCGGGTGCGAGAGTCATGAGTGACATGATTTTGCTCCCAAACGGTGACATTTTGATTATTAATGGAGCTTCTGTAGGGACTGCGGGCTGGGAACTGGGGCGGGACCCTGTGTTGAATCCGTTTCTTTATAAACCAAATAACCGGGTCGGGTCGAGATTTGAGCTCCAAAACCCGTCTAATATTCCGCGAATGTATCACGCGAGTGCCGTTTTGCTTCGTGATGGTCGCGTCCTTGTGGCTGGGAGCAACCCTCACACGTATTACAATTTCACCAACGTGATGTTCCCAACGGAATTACGGTTGGAAGCGTTTTCACCTTCGTATCTTGAGCCCGGGTTCTCTAACGTGCGTCCCACAATAGTGTCCCCTGCGTCCCAAACAAAAGTGAAGTACGGTGAGACGTTGAAGGTTGGGTTTGAGGTGACCGGGAGTTTGGTTAAGGATTCGGTGTCGGTTACGATGCTGGCGCCGCCTTTTGCCACGCACTCGTTCTCCATGAACCAGAGGTTGTTGGTTTTGGAGCCGCAGGGTTTGAGGCAGGTTGGGAAATCGACGTCGTACGAGGTTGAAGTTAAGGCGCCGGGTTCCAGTGTTCTTGCACCACCGGGTTTCTATCTGTTGTTTATGGTTCATCAAGAAATCCCAAGCCAGGGTATTTGGGTTCGGATGGTGTGAATTTTCGTCGCTACAACATGTTCCTTCGTTCTTAGTATATGTGTTTTCTTCTTCGAAGTTATTTGATGTTGTGAATTGCAAGGATTGAACAGATTCTTAGGTGGGCATTTATTAACTGTAAGATATGAGAAAATAAAATTATTTACGGGGGCATGTAAATGATGCCCTTCACACTAGGGGTTGTAATTAATGTTTATGGATTCTTTTCAATTCTTACATATTTCTTATGTACATTATCCTTCATTCTCTTATCAAATTAATAAGCAATATATTTAAAACTATTTTTTTTAGAGGGGAATTGTGGAGAAAGAAAATGAAAAGGAGAAACGCAACTTAGAAATATCAAAATTTTATTAATTTATTTGAGAGTGAAACAAATATACTAAGCTATTTTAATGGGACCACGAAGAAAAATCTCATAAACGAAGTATTTTTTTTGTGGTACTTTTTTTAGAAAATAATGAAGTAAAAAGATAAATTTTAGAGTTTCATTTTTTTAAAATAATATATATTATCTATTTATTAAATTTTGCTATCTCATTTACGAAGATGGACAGGAAATATTCGATTCTCTTTCTTTTATCCATTAAAATAATACATTTTCTTATCTATATATCATACATCTTCCCTTCCTACTTTTTCCTTCTCTATTTCACTTTTAATACAAAAAGAAAAATCACGATAATTTAATTTTAGAACACTATTATTTATCACAAAAAATATAAATATTTATTAAAAAATAATATTTATTATTTAATCATACAAAATAACTCTTTGTCGTACTAAAATACTAATTACTACTATTTTAGTTCTTATAATACCTAGGCTAAATGTTTGTCGTACATAAAACAAAAAAACTCTTAAAGACGCTACTGTCTCGTGCAGTTACTCATATACAGAAGCTATCTTAATCTGTGTATGATGAAACCTGAACCAATAATTTTGAAAGGTAAAAAAAAGAAAAAAAAAAGTGGAGCGTGAACCAAAATATAGTGTTATCCTGCTAATCCAATTCATGTTTGTTTTTATGCAAATGGTAGTTCAGATAATAGAACTTAGTGATGAAGGAATTGGTAAAACTAAATAAGTTTATAGAATAAGCAAAATATAAATATCAAATCTCCACCCAATTAGAAACAATAAATTAATCAACTACTGTGAAGAATCAATTATTTTCCTCAACTCGTTGTGTTAGTGTTTTGCTTAATCTTGATTTTTTTTATGTGTGTGCGAGAACTATTTGAGCTAAGCTTTGGTGAGTATGCATGAGCAGATAAAAAGCAAATCCAATGGGAAAATCTTCAAAATTAATGTCTAGGCTTTACAACAAATTTCTATTAGAACATGTTATCTTTGTATACTGATGTATTCAATTTAAGATATCAAATTTGTATAAGATGTTTATTTTCAAACTAAATAAATGTTTAAGTATAATAATTAAATTATTTTTTACAATTGTAAAAAATTTAAATATAAAGCTACCAATCCTACAAATTTGTTGAACAAAAAATTCAAGAAAATCTTAAGAATAATATGCATAACATAATAAAACTGACATAAAATAAAACAAGGTAAATTTTCATAAAAATATCTTATAAACACTTACATTAAATGTTTTTCAATGAGCTAGTACTACCAGCAAGGCAAAACGTGACACTTCACATTAGCATGCATGCGTTGAGAAATTTAGTTCAAATAAATCAATGCCATTTAATTATGTATTGTCATTTTCATCTTAAAGTTGAGGAATCTAATTGTTGTTTTTTAAAAGTGTAACGCTCTGTAAAATTAGTTACTACAATTGTTTACAATTAAATTTTTTGTTGTTGGATATAAATCTTTGACTTAAAAAAATATATATGTTTCTTACCATTGTTATTAGTTTATTTTATAAAATTAATTTCTATAGTATTAATAAAAAAAGATTAATATTCAAAATGAGATTTATATTCAATTATTAATTACTTTAATTATTTAATTAAATTTGTCCATTTAAATTATTCTTTTTAAATATATAATTATTTTTTCCTTTTTTTTATTACTGTTAATAAATTATATATAGAGAGAATTATATATGTTAAAATTATTAATTATAATCAATTGTTTACATTTAATTAATTAGTTTTTATAATTAAAATTATAAAATTATAATATATTTATATATTTCAATAACATAACACAAAAAAATATAATAAATATTTTAATTATAATTATTTTAATTTTAATTTTAATATATAAATATTTTTCAAAACAAACTCCATTTTATTTTTTGTATGTTGAGTTAAGTTCACAGACTAAATAAGTCAAAATAAACTGAGAGGTTATAAAACTATCAATCCATCCCTTAACTAGTCTGATTAATCCCATTTTGTATCCCATAATATATGTTATTTATTTAGATTTTATGTTTATAAACTTCTCCTCAAATATTTTCTTTATCAGGACTTATCATTTATGTAGGAACATATCTATGTAACTAAAATGGAGTTGTGAACTGCATATTAATGATGGTGTTGAGTTTTCCAATATCCTATTCTTATTATTTGACCGCGTAAATAATACGAGTAAATTACTCTTCAATCCTTTGAAAGATATAAATATTATATTGTTAATAGATGACAAACAGACGGGTTGGCTACCCGGTTATAATAGTAACGGAGTATGGGTTTTAGTTTGTTATGTCAAAGGGTGACGGGTGGAGTGATTCACCGTATTTTTTATTTTATTTTATTATTTTTAAATTAAATATTTTAATAAATTTAATAATAAAATTATTATTATTAATAATAATATATATATATATATATATTTTAAGTTATTAATATAAATTGATATGTTATTTTTATAAATTATATTTTAGAATAATTAAATTAAAATAAAATTCATATAATAATAAATACATATATAGTAAAAATTTATTAAATTTTTATTTTTTACATTAAAATGTATGAGATATATATGACTTTTTAACTTATGAAGAAAGATGAGATATGAAATTAATAATAATGTTGGGTGAGGTGAAGTGCAGTGCAGGAAGTGGCCAAACACAAAGTCAGATGACATGAAAGTGAATTCTGATGAAGCAAGTTTCATAATGGATCAGAGTCATAAGCTCAACAAACATAACAAGTGAGGGCAATGGCTTCATTGGGTTCTGCACTTTCTGCAGAACACTGTGTATCGCTGTATTGTATCAGATCGCACTGCTACGTTCAATCAACTCTGAATTCTCTCCTTCACGGGCATTTGTTTCGATCACCAGTGTGTATTAGTAATACAAGTATAGATTAATTAATATTAAGTGAAATTAAAAGATAATGGTAATAATCTTATTAACAAGTAAAAGTATAAGTACGTAATGGAAGGTGCAAATCAAACACTGTCCTCATTCACTCACCACATCAAAAGTTACAATTACTATTGGCAGACAACCATTCATGAACCTGAACAATGGATACAAAATAGTGCAATGCATGCATCCAAAGTTAGGATTTTGGTTTTGCCAAGACTTGTAACTATCATTTCAATTTTGGAATTTAATAAAGCATTCAATTTATCTAGTATCGGAAAGGATTTACAATTATTTTTTAGCAATTTTTTTTATCATTGAGTCGTTTTTTTTTTCTAAATTGAGAACTTCATTACATTAATTGTTTTTGCAAATTTCTGTAGTGACAAGAACTAAACTTAATATATTTTTAAGTAATGCAAAATTCAGATATGTTTAGAATATTTAAAATATGTCAACAAGCTGTGTTTACTGGAAACAAATTTGCGAGCTGTTATGAAGTGTAATACTTGATTTTTATGAGTAGTTATTAATCGTAATATTTATCTTTGTGATTAGTTATTAATCGATATACTGATAATAATTTGTTTATAAAAAATTCAAAATTATATTTTAGTTTGTTGAATATGGACAGTGAAAAGCTCTAATATAACAAATTGACACTCTTACTTATCAAATATCTTATTCAACCCAATTTTAATAATATAATATTAATAAAACCTTTTAAATTTATATATTTATTATTATTATTATTATTATTATTATAAATTGTAGAGTGACGTATAAAATGAACAGTGGTGCCAAAATATCACCACCCTTAAAATTATATGACTAAAAAAATAAATACATATACTATTTTTTAAGAGAAATTCAATGTATTACATACGAAGAATTTGAAAATCCGAAATATTTGTTTTGAAGCAATTAAAAAAAATCAATGAAGTGTATGTTTTTTTTGCTGAAACTGTAAAGTGTATTAAATAAACCTTAAACAATGAACCAAAATACTAGTGTTCTGAACCATAATACCCTTGCAAAGTGTCAACGAATGCAACAGTGCACGCATATATAGAAGAGCGCAGTGCTGCAAATGCACCAGTATTTAAAGACTATACAATTGCATGCAACAACACTCATTGAACCTCAACTTCAACGCATTAACTCAAATCCCACCTTCCAATTATGACTACCCTTCATCTTCTACCTACCATCATGCTCTTCCACCTTCTTTTCCTCTCCATTATCTTTCCCTTTCCCTCCGTAGCCTCCAACAACGCCCAATGGCAGCTTCTACACAAGAACATCGGCATCGTTGCCATGCACATGCAGCTCCTCAACAACGACCGTATCATCATCTTCGACCGCACCGACTTCGGCTACTCCAACCTCACCCTCCCCAATGGCAAGTGCCGCAGCGACCCCTCCGACAAAGTTCTCGAAACAGATTGCACCGCTCACTCAGTCGAATACGACGTAGCATCCAACACCTTCCGCGCCCTGTTCGTTCAAACCGACGTCTGGTGCTCCTCCGGCGGAGTCATCGCAGACGGCACCCTCATCCAAACCGGCGGATACAACGACGGCGAACGCAAAGTAAGGTCCTTCGCTCCATGTGAATCGCCTGAGGACTGTGAGTGGCAAGAAACCGACAATGCCCTCGCCGTAAGAAGATGGTACGCCACCAATCACTATTTACCAGATGAACGACAGATTATAATCGGAGGAAGAAGGCAATTCAACTACGAGTTCTTCCCCAAGAGAAAAATAACAGAGAATAACAAACCCTTCGTGTTACCGTTTCTGGTACAGACCAATGATAAGGGTGCAGAGAATAATCTTTATCCCTTTGTTGTTTTAAACGTGGACGGAAATCTTTTTATTTTCGCCAACAACCGTGCGATTCTGTTTGATTACCAGAACGACGCCGTTGTGAGAACGTACCCCGAGATACCCGGGGGAGACCCTAGGTCTTATCCTAGTACCGGTTCCGCGGTTTTGCTACCTTTGAAGAATTTGGAAGCGGCGAGGGTGGTGGCTGAGGTTTTGGTATGCGGTGGGGCCCGCAGAGGGGCTTATCAGCTTGTGCCCAGGGGAGTTTTCTCCCAAGCGTTGGATTCTTGCGCAAGGATTAAGATCACGGATCCGAATGCCACGTGGGTGGTGGAGACCATGCCGATGGGGCGCGTGATGAACGACATGGTCCTGCTCCCCAACGGCGACGTTTTGATTATAAACGGAGCTAAATCGGGAACGGCGGGGTGGGAGAAGGCGGATAATCCGGCTCTTGAACCGGTTATATATAAACCAAACGGTTCAGTTGGGTCGCGGTTCGTGCTGCAACCCGCTTCGAACATTCCTAGGATGTACCATTCGACGGCCATTTTGGTTCGTGATGGAAGAGTTATCGTAGGTGGGAGCAACCCTCACGAGAAATACATGTTCTCAAATGTGTCGTACCCTACGGAGTTGAGTTTGGAAGCGTTTTCTCCTCAGTATTTGGACTCTCAGTTTTCACCTCTACGTCCCATTATTTTAGAGCCTTCTTCTCATGCGAACTTGATTTATGGCGAGAAATTCAAGATGAGTATTGAGGTGAAAGGAACCCTTGTGCCTGAGTTATTGTCCGTGACGATGTTTGCGGCGCCATTTAACACGCACTCTTTTTCCATGAATCAAAGGTTGTTGGTGTTGTCGATGGGTGAAGTTAAGGTTAGGGGGAATTCGAGTTGTGAATTTGAGGTGACGGCGCCTGGTTCAGCTGTTCTTGCACCACCCTCGTTTTATATCATATTTGCAGTTCATCAACACGTTCCTAGCGAGGGAGTTTGGATCAAGATGCAATGATTTCTTCTTTGTTTTTCTTCCAACTCAGAATAACTCATTCTGCCTCTATTTCAATTTATTGTAATTATAATTGTTTGACATTTAATTTAGAATTTTTTTCAAAAATTTAAATTATTGAATTTGAATATTTTGTTTTTTTTTTTTATTATTAATTGGTTATACGACTATGTATATATCGACAAAATGTAACCAATCATCATGTTTCAACTTGAGAATGGGGAGAATTTAAAATTTTAATTCTAGTAGACTTCAAATTTTGTAATTTTAAATAATCAAAGTTACCTTCATAAATTTGTAAATTTTAACTTTTAAAAAATTATTATTCAAATAACTGGTCACGAAAAATTTCAAATTCTCGAAAAAATTAGCTACTCTCTAAAAACACATTTAAATACATTATAACTTTGTAAGAACTTTAAATATGATAAAATTGATTTTTAATAGTAAATATTTTGAATGTTAACAAAAAACATGAATTTAAAAATTCTAATTTATAACTAATAATAAATTTCAAATTTAAAATAATCACTTTAGAGATGATATGATATTTTCTTTTTAGTAATCTAAATCTTATTATTATTTATTATTATTTCTTAAGCTAATAAAGCTGACATCTTTATATTCCTGAATAAGGCAAAGCCCAACCGTGTAGCACGAACACGTAAGCTGAACCTGCGTTACGATTATGGCGGTTGATTACTGCATTTCCATAATTTTTTCCTTTCCCCCAATAATTAAATTAAACTCTATTTTATTCTAATATTTATGTTCATTTTTATTTTTGAAAGTATTTTAGATTCATCTTTCTATAAATAAATTTTAGAACACTCACTCTTTCGTGAGAATGCATTCTAAAAAACTTAATCTAAATACATTTTTAGAAAAATTTATTTAGTGACATGTATTTTTAGAATTTAATTCATGTTCGTAATATTATTTTAGATTGAACAATTTTAATTTGATTGTATAATTTAAATATAAAAAAATATAATTTATATATAATATTAATGATTATTTATTTTTAATTATTAAAAAATACTTTAAATAAAAGTATTAAGAGATATACAAAACAAAAAAAAAGTTAGGATGTAAAATAAAATTATTGAAAGATATTTTAAATATTTAAATTGAGATATATGAACAATAAGGAAGAAATTATGGGAAAAGAAGCAAGATCCTAATATTATAATATCGAAGCCAAACTAGCTAGAAAAAAAAATAAAGCATGAAAGAGGAATTGGGCCATGCGTCTTCTAAATTGCTAACGAAAAGAAGTTCCCACTGATTTGTTTTTCTCACCCTGTATTTATTAAGTTCACCTCCAACTTTGTGAAAGGAAATAAAAAGCACTGCATGAATGAACTGGTGGCAAGCAATAAGAGCAGTGCCAGTAACGTAAACACCCATCTAATCTTTACTTTCCACCAACCCAACAAATCACAACCCTAAGGCACGTGCCCTATGTCACTCGTTTCGTAACCCTAACACTATCATTCATCTCAATATCTTTTTTTTTTTTTCAATTTTTAACATCACATTTCACTCTCTGTTCTAACTATTCAAGTTTTGCACATTCATCATGCATCTAAATTACATCGAATGGATGGATCAAAAATGTTTTTATACACAACTTTAGCCATAAAAAGAATAATTTCTTTGTCCGTATTAATTATTTTGCAGCATGGCCGGTTTTAGCTTTCTTAAAGTGAAGATCAAAAAGGGAAAATAACTGAAAATAATTAGAAAAGGTGAAAAGAAAAAATACCACAAATAAATATCCATGTGCATTGTGATTGGATGGTTGAAAGTGAAAAAAAAAAAAAAAAGACACGAGATGGTAACTTAATAACTCACGCATTTTATTTTTTTATTTAAATAATATATTATTCATTTTTTATTTATTTTCTTTTTTTTCATAATATTATTTTCCTTTTCACTTATTATTTTAATTAGAAAATTAAATTAAATATAATTTTAAAAATCAACATTAAACTAAAAAACAATAAATTATTTAAAATTATATAATAATTACTTAATTTTAAATAATTTTATTCTAGTAAATTAATTATTCACCTAATTAAAAAATTAAATAATTTTTTATAAGTAATTTAATTTAATTAGTTAGATTAATTTATAATAATTAGTTAAATTAAAAATCATTTTAAAAAATAGTTTTTAAAAATTTAAAAATAAATATTTAATTATTTTTAATATTGAAAAAAGTTTAATATAAAATTTTTAATTAAAATAATGAAAGAAAAAAAAGATAAAAAGGATAAAATAAAATAAACAATAAATAAAGAAAAAAATTATTATTTTATATCATTATATCAATTTGTTTAAAATATATTATTTAATATATTGATTTATTATAAAATAAAAAGTTGAGGAAGTAAAGAAAATGGCCATAAAGAAAGTGGCGTTGCGTAGGTAGTAGATACAGACATAACCAGGTAAAAATCCCCACCTAGTGCCGCACGATTTCCTTTGCTCTTCTCTTTCTCTCTCGCAGAGGTTAGGGTTTCTTTCCACCTTCAATTTCTCGCTTCGTTTTGTCTTTGACTTGCTTTGACTTGCTATTTCTCCCCTTCGAGTGTCCGAACTTTGTGTATCCTCTGCTTTCAGTTATGCTCTGAACTAATTGCTCAAGTTCGCTGCAATTGCTTCTTCTAGATTTTATTAATTCCTTGTAGTTTTAGTCTTTCGGCTTTTAGTTCGGGTGCGACGTTTCACTGTCTCGGAATCGGTTATTAGTTGAAAATTTGGATCTTCAACCGTTTTGGAGATCTAGGAGCTGTGGCTTTAAAATTATTTGTACGGTAATGCGTTTCAGTTTTGTTATTCATTGACCCCGTCATATAAGGAGGGGCTGTGAAAATAGATTTAGCTTTGTCTTTTGTATGAACTTCTGGGTGAAGGTGAAGAAAATTAGAAGCTAAAATTGGTTTTTGGAGAAATTAGATGGAAGGCCTTTTATGAAAATTGAAGTGTATAATTTGATTTTAGATTTATGCTGCATAATTTGATTTTAGTTAATTGGACAAACTTATTTTATTTACTTATTTTTTTCACATAAATATTTATTATTTCATTTATTTTTTCAAATAAATATTTATTCAGAATTCTGTCCAAAAAAGTGCTGCTACTGACAATGGAAATGAGCTAGTAGCTACTGTCTTGGGTAGTTTGTCTTTGGTTAGAAGAAAAACAAGTGAGGGCAAAGATATATTTATTGATATTCAGTTATATTCATTTATTGAACGTAGTGGAGAGGAATATAGTTTTAGGTAGTAAAAAGAATATAATCCATTTGGCCATAGAATAGATATAGATTGATATCCTGTTACCCATCAGGTCATAAATGCGTTTTTCTTTTTTGATAAATAAACTTCAGTTTTGCTGTAATTAATTGTATCTAAATATTTGAGTTCCAGATTGATCACTTTTTCACCTTATTTCATTTAGCAGTACTCTTCCACTTTGGTTTTCCATATTTTTTTAGTTTTCATGTTGCACTGGAGAACGAAGAATTTTTGTGTGGTTCGTTGCTTCACTCGGATTAGATCAAGAGGTTGTTGTGTCTCCCTTTCCTCTTGTTCATCTTAAATGTTTGTATTAACGCTCATCTCTAGATTAAAATGCTAGATCAGCAATCATTGATCAACAACCATCAACAGAGGACATTTCCGGATTTTGGATGAAAATTATATTTCAGAACAGTGCATTTAAAATTTGTTTTTCTGTCAAATGATATTGGATTTCGGAGTTTGGCCTTCCTGTCAGGGAAGCACTGTTTGAAGAGGACCTTGGTCATATGGTTGTCATCGTTATTTGTGTGATATTTATTCATGAATTATATTATAATCACATGAGAATTCTTTCTATCCACTCATGTTACCTCTTGCCCCGTACCCCAGGTCAATATGCTTTATGTTTGTTCATTTGTAGTACCTTTATGTTTCTTTATCTTTTCCATGGAAGTTCTGAAATACTAATAATGACTAACAACTTTGATATGATATTGTGGTAATTTCTGGAACTTTAGGATTTTTCTATTTTAATTGCTGTGCTAACTGCTCACTGCATTACTACTATTAATGAATGTTGCTGTAGTAACTCTGTTTACTACTACATTACAACTACATTACTACCATGTCTGACGTTCATGTCCTGTTGTTCCGTTATTTCTTTTTAAGGTTTTTGGAAACTTTTAAACTGTTTTTATGCTTAAATGCAAGTATTTAAATCATATATGAAGAGCATTAGACTTCCTTTTCTAACCCCAAATTTGCCCACGTTTCCCTGCAATATTTTTATCCCAGATGTTCTTGAGGCCGATTATGCAAGTTTTTTTATATAGTGGCAGTTGTTTGCAAGTTTCATTCATTATTTTATGTAAACTTACCAAGTCACATTCTTGTCTAGGTTTGTTTACTTTTGATCAAGTACCTGCTATCCCTATGTATAGGCATGGTAAGTATGTTAAACTTTGTGACATCCATTCTTCATGGGAATTATTGATAGAGTGATGCCTTCCTACCCAATATTCTACACCCTAAGAAAGAATAGGATGAAAGAGATACACTAACTATCCCAAGTTGCCAATATAAACTGTGAAGAATTGTTATGAATGCAGGATTTCTGGCATACTGTTGTTTGATCAAGCAAGTTCCATACTGGTTGAGGAAGCCTAGAGTCAATATTTAGTTTTTGCCACCGATTGTGTTTCTGATGGATGATGCTGGGCATCGTGAAAATGGAAGGCACAAAGCAGATCAATATAAATCTGCTCAGGGACAGGTATATGAAAATACATTTATTCTCATGTATAAATTCATCAACAAATTTGCTATTCAATTTTGCAGAAACAAACAACTGGTAATTGCAGCGTGCTCTCTGTTAATAAAGATACTGACTTTGCGTTTCAGTGGTTGATGCAACATCAGCCTTCCATGAAGCAGATCATGGCAATTATGGCCGAAAGAGATGCAGCCATTCAAGAAAGAAATCTGGCCATTTCTGAGAAGAAGGCAGCATATGCTGAGCGTGATATGGCATTCTTGCAGCGAGATGCTGCAATTGCGGAACGAAATAATGCAATTTTGGAACGAGACAATGCGATTGCAACTCTTCAGTATCGGGAAAGCTCCTTAAGTAGTGGCAGTATGCCATCATGCCCTCCGGGATGCCAAATTTCACGTGGTGTCAAGCATATACATCATCCCCAGCAACAGGTACATCATATACCTAACATGGGTGATCCTTCTTACAACACACGGGAAATGCATACAACCGATGCCCTCCCTGCAGCCCCCATCACTTCTGAGGCTGGGAAATCAAGACGGGCCAAGCGGCCTAAGGAACCAAAGTCAACTTCACCTAATAAGAAGACTACCAAAGCAGCAAAAAAGGTAAAAAAGGAGAGCGAAGACCTGAATAAGGTTATGTTTGGCAAGGCACATGAGTGGAAGAGTGGTCAGGAAATGGTCAACGGAAGTGATGATCTTAACAAGCAGATAGCAGTGTCTAAGGCTGATTGGAAAGGTCAGGACTTGGGATTGAACCAAGTGGCTTATGATGAGTCAACCATGCCAGCGCCAGTATGTTCTTGTACTGGTGTCCTGAAGCAGTGTTACAAATGGGGTAATGGAGGTTGGCAGTCTGCCTGTTGCACAACCACTCTGTCAATGTATCCACTTCCTGCAGTGCCGAACAAGAGGCATGCACGGGTTGGAGGTAGGAAGATGAGTGGTAGCGCTTTCAACAAGCTGCTTAGTCGCCTTGCTGCGGAAGGTCATGATCTGTCAAACCCTGTTGACCTGAAGGACCATTGGGCCAAACACGGTACCAACCGATACATCACAATAAAGTAGATGGTGAGAAATTGTTTCTGGGGCAACATTACATGATTAGAAACAGCTTTTAGCGATCAATTATGGATTATCAAGTCGAGCGAGGAAAATAATGTCTAGTGTAAACGTCATCTGGGAAAGCTTAATGATTATAGTATGCCCGTACCTATATTTAGGATGCGTAATAGTGCTGGATGTTGGCTAAATGAAGGGGTTGAAGAAATGACTAAGTTATCAATCATCCTTGCCATTTTTACGTATTTAATCTTCTGAGATGTTCTGGTGGCACCGATGGCATGTGTAAAAAGTCTGCATGGTGGATAAATAGTTGTTAGATAGTCTTGGTGAATCCATCTAGTTCTTAAACCCGAATAATTGTAGACTCGTGTCCTCAGTCATCCTGGAACCCTATCTGTGTTAGTATGTATAATCGACTATGTATGTTAATTATTTCCCTGTTTCTTGTTTGCTATTTTCCCTCCACGTTGGACCTATCTATGACTATGAGTTTAGTTTCTATTGGTGATTGTTACAGGAGGAAAAGCGAATATGGAGAAGATAGTTGACGTCTACCTGGGTTACCCGACTCTCATGACTTGATTAACGTGTTTATGGCATGCTGATTCAAAAAACTTCAGATACCGGGTTTCTGTTTTTAAGGATTTTTTGTATTTAAAAGTATCAGTTATCATCAACTTTAATATACCAAAACACACACACACAATTGAAGAATTTTAATTATACTCTCTTTTCTCGAGACAATTCTTAATTGATATTTTTTTTTTTAAATCTTGCTCTTAAAATTTTCCCAATCTTAAAATTCTTTGTAAATTTATTGGTAATTTTAAAACTTTTTTTTTTCAAACTTAGTGCTAAATATTAATTTGCTTTTAATTTTTACAATTTTCTCTTAAATGCTTATTTTATGCCTTCACTTAAATTTTGATTGAAGTCAGAGATGGATGATCAATCGTGGTTGTAAATTGAAATGCTTGCAAGTTTGGTTACAGTACTTTGTAAGGGTGTGCAAGGAGTATTCCAATGTTTTGGTTGCCATGAACCCACTTTTTTCTGCCTTTATTAGTTGCTGGAAATTCTATACTGGCATTACCTTCTATAACTTGAACTTCTTTGCGTGCATGTGACATTGCCCCTTAGGTGTGTACCTATCTGTCGAAACTCCAGCTTCCAAAAAATACTAAATAAAAATATTACAAGCACGGGCACAAAAATATTTTTAGAAAACTTTAATGTGATTTGATCTATAAACAAATTCATTTGTGAATTTGCTGAGAACTGCGTGAAGGAATACTCTGAGAAACTAGACAAGCGATTTTTCAAGCTGTTCACTTGTACGCAGCCTAACCGTGCGTGGTGTCAGATTACAAATTTTCCGCAGCTACTATATCAGTCAGGGATAACTGCAAAACGGTTGTTCTCATCTCATCACCCACAACACTGTTTAGATACCACACTGACAAATTGCGGTCTGTAGACGAAGTTGGAAGAATGAAAAACATTCTCTGATGTTCTGAATCCATGTACACAAGTAGCCTCATTTCTGCCAAATTGAAGACTTTAATCGGTGCCTACATCAGGTAAACAAGTATTCTTAAACTATTATAAAATAATAGTTATGAAACAAATATCTAAACTATTACAAAATACTTAAAAAAACTACCATTTATACTAACACTACTGCAAAAAAGGCTTTTTACATCGGTTAAAATGGGCTTTCTACATCGGTTAAAGCGGCGACATAGATACGGGGTCATAGAAAGTAAGACTTTCTACGTCGGTTCCTAATAACCGACGTAGAAAGTAACTGGTTCTGATCGATCATAACTGGTTTTGATCGATCATAACTGGTTCTGATCGGTCATAGAAAGACTTTCTACGTCGGTTAGTCAGGGAACCGACATAGAAAGTCTTACTTTCTAACTTTCTATAACCCCAGTATCTATATCGGTTAACAGTAACCGTGATTGTATGTGTTATCAATGTCGGTTATGCCTATAACCGACATAAAATGTTCTACGTCGGGTAATGACATAACCGACGTAGAAAGTGTTATTTTTTTTTAAAATACCTGCATTTTTTTTACAGATGCTACATTTCTTCGAGTAGACCTGCCTATTCATCACAGTTCCAGACAAATATTCACAGATCCAGTACAGACAGATATGCACAGTTCATATATAAATTTGTTACAGATATATATCCAGTACAGACAGATCCAGTTACAGACAGATATGTACATATGAAACATATTGAAATCAATATATGTACCTCAGTTCCAGACAGTTCATTTCCTGGTAGACGGCTGACTCTGATCACCACCTTGTGTAGGGGGGGGACTGTGTAGGAGGAGGGGTACCAGATGAATCTGTCATATCTGTGTTCAAAGAAAAAAATAATAGTTATTAGTTTAGACAAAAAAGTGCATACATTAAAAAATAATACATTAAAAAAAGTGCATACATTATCAAGTTGGAACATTCTCCCAAAATCCTTCCATATGGTCATAACGTATGGCATGCACATCATCTATTTCTACATTAACACTCAAGTTTGGCATATTTGAAGAGAAACATGGTGTCTCTGGTATATCAAGTACTAATTCATCATTCTCATGAGAAGTATACATGGGTTTTCCTTGTAGAACCACTGACCATCCTTTGTTAGCGGGATCAGTGACATAAAACACTTGTTTTGCCTGAGATGCCATGATAAATGGTTCTTCGGTATAACGAGTATTTTCAAGGTTAACCAAGGTAAATCCAAGATCGTCGGTGAAGATGCCAGTATTAAAATCAACCCACTTACATTTAAAAATAGGTACTCTGAATATCGTGTAATCTATTACCCAAATCTCTTCAATTACACCAAAGTAGCCCATTGACGCCCTTATCGGATATTTATCCTTTGAACTCGAGAAATGCATTGATTCAGTCACCACCATGACTTCACTATTTTGCATTGTGCTTATTTCATCTTCTCCCTTTGTATAAAATGAATAGTTATTTATATCATACTCACCCCAACATATCACATCAAAGTTTGGCTCACATGCTAGCCACTTTAGTGTATCAGAAGCTGTATTGTCACATTCAACTTGTTGTTTAAACCACTTCAAAAAACTCTTGTTGTGTTCAGTGATCACCCACTTTTTAGGCATACGTGGATTATTTCGCTTCACAATGTCTTTATGAGCACTTAAGTAGGGGATGACTTCTTCACTGTTATTCAATATGTACAAATGCGCTTGAAGTACTTCATCTCGACACATTGTCACAACTTTTGCACCTCGAGTTCCTCTACCAAGACCTATTCCATGGTAACGAGTCTTAGGTAACCCTATAGCTTCAACTTCTGATAAGTATTTTGTGCAAAACTCAATAGCTTCCTCTGCAATATATCTTTGAACAATTGATGCTTCAGGACGATATTGGTTCTTCACATACCCTTTTAATATCTTCATGTATCGCTCAATAGGGTACATCCATCGTAAGAAAACTGGACCACAGATTCTAACTTCCCTGGCTAGATGAACAATCAAGTGAACCATAATATCAAAAAATGATGGAGGAAAATACATCTCAAATTGACACAATATGACTGCAGCCTCATTCTCTAACTGATCCAAAACATCCAGGTCCATAACTTTACTACATATGGCATTAAAAAAAAGCATAATCGAGTTAAGGAATATCTAACATTCTCTGGTAAGATACCTCGAATAGCCACAGGTAGAAGTTGTTGCATCAATACATGACAATCATGAGATTTTAACCCAAGCAATTTTAGATCTTTCATAGATACAAGTCTCTTCACATTGGAAGAGTAACCAAATGGAACCTTCACACCTCGTAAAAACTCACAAAAACTTCTTTTCTCTTTTTTAGACAGTGTGTGACATGCTGGAGGCAAGTATGTTCGGTTACCATGAGGTTGAGGAGCTAATTGTTCTCTTATACCCATTTCAACCATGTCCAAACGAGCATTGACACCATCTTTTGTTTTTCCTTGAATGTTAAGGAGCGTTCGATGATACTTGTCACACACATTTTTCTCTACATGCATGACATCTATACAATGCCTCACATCAATAACCCTCCAATATGGAAGAACAAAAAGGATTGACATTTTCTTCCATATACCTGTGGCTTTCTTTTGCGTCTTTCCAAACTCACACGAAATCGCACTTACTCGTTGATATACTTGTTCCCCACTTAAAGGTGTTGGGGCTGCATCATTTTCTTGACACCTGTTAAATGATTTTTTTAATTTACGATATGAATGGTTTGAAGGAAGAAATCTTCGGTGTCCAAGGTACACTGTTTTCCTTCCATGTTGTAGTTGATAGTGACATGTGTCTTCTTCACATATCGGGCAAGCTTTATGTCCCTTTGTACTGTAGCCACTCAAATTACCATATGCTGGAAAGTCATTAATTGTACAAAATAACATTGCACGCAACTTGAATAAGTCACATGTGTACCCATCAAACACATCAACACCTTCCTCCCACAACATCTTCAACTCTTCAACCAATGGGCTTAAAAAAACATCAATGTCATTTCCAGGTTGTCTGGGACCCGAGATCATCAAAGATAGCATCAAGTACTTACGTTTCATACACAACCACGGAGGTAAGTTGTAAATAACTAACACCACAGGCCATGAACTATGTTTACTGCTTATATTTCCATATGGATTCATTCCATCTGTAGCAAGTCCAAACCTAATGTTTCCTGGATCATTACCAAAATTCTGGAAGATGGAATCAATTTTTTTCCATTGCAATCCATTTGCCGGATGCCTCAACTGACCATCTTTAATACGACTATCTGCATGTCATCTAGTGAGCTTTGCATCATTTCCATTAGTGAATAATCGTTTCAACCTTGGAACAATGGGAAGATACCATAACACTTTTGCCGGGGTACCCTTCATTACATCATTGTCAGAATCACCATCCTTCTTCTTGTATCGTGATTCCCCGCATTGTGGACATTCATGACAGTTCTCAAATTCTTTCCTGTACAACACACAATCATTCGGACATGCATGAATTTTGTGGTACTCCATACCCATTGGACACAATATCTTCTTAGCATCATAATTGCGGGTTGGCAATGTGTTACCTTCAGGGAGCATGTCACTCAACAACTCAAGCAATTCTGTGAAACTTTTATCAGTCCACCCATTTTTTGCCTTCACATTGAACAATTTTAGTACCGCCGACAATCGTGTGAACTTAGTACAATTTGTATACAAAGGCTCTTTTGCATCATTGGACAACTTCTCGTACACATGTGTATGTTGGAAGGCATCTTGTCCAAGCTCACGAATCATTTTCTCCAGCTGATCATCCATCTCTAGATCAACTTCTTCTTTGTCTTCTACACTTGGCATGTTTAATAATTCACCATGCCATGTCCACTTTATGTAACTCTTTAGGAAACCATCACAAAGAACATGTTCCCGAATAACTTCAGCCGGTAATCTTCGCTCATTCAAGCAGTTAACACAAGGGCAATAGAATCTTCCATCATTATCCGGAACATTCATCTTAGCAAATTCAAGGAATTGTTCTACTCCACTCTCATATTCATTTGTTGTTCGTCTATAATTGATCCAACTTCGATCCATTGTTACAAATATAATTTTCAAAATCAAATTAGCTACAGAAACACGAAATAACTACATTATAATGCCTACACGAAATCCAACTCCACTATCAAAATAACTACATTATAATACAAATCTAATTTTCTAAATCAAAATCACGAAAGAATGCCTACAGAAACACATTCAAATGACTAAACTACTTACAATACATCTCTAAATTAGCTAAAGGCACCCGTGATGTTTCCCTCTCTTGACAGCATTATTACTTACCATATTCAATACTGTAAACCTACAATGGCTAAAGCAAGCACGAAAATTTACCTCTTGAAGACCTACAGAGGTGGCAGGTGGCGTGACGTGCAGAGCCGGGTGGGGAGAAACGTATCACAGGCGACGGGCACCAACGACAGTAGCAGCAGGCGGCATGACGTACAGCGTTGGCAGGTGGCGTGACGATCAAATGTGGGTGCGGAGAAACGTACACAGGCGAACGGGGAGATCTGCTATGGATGAACTGATGAAATGAAATGGAGCGTAGGGAGAAACGTACACATGCGAACGGGGAGCTCTGCTATGGGTGAGGTGGTAAAACAGAAGATACTATGTCGGTTGCCCTAACACCCGTCATCAAAGACACTTTCTATGTCGGGTAATATTTAACCGACATAGAAAGTGAACTTTCCACTTACTATGTCGGTTAAAATTTACCCAACATAGAAATTTTATGATTTTATTACAAAATTGCCACCGCGCTACATACCATGACGGGTGGATTACGACCGTGATAAAAACTCGTCATAAAATGCTATTTTTCCACTAGTGTAAGTATATTTATATTTTTTCCTTTTTCCTCATAAGTAGAGACATCAGTCAAATATATTTGTAATTCAATCGAATTAGGAAGGTTCCTGTTTGCATACAATCCACTTACACCCTAACGTAAAATAAAGTTAACAAATAATGAATAAAAATTTAAAGAAAAGACAATATTTTGAGCTAAAGAATTATTTTTAATATGTAGAATAATCTAATAGATATTTATATCAATGAATTATATGATTTAAAAGAAGTTAGACTTTGAGTGTGATGTTAGGTTAAAGTTTTAGCATAAAATCAAATATCAATGTGTAAAATAACCTAATAGCTATTTCAACCAATGCGAGACTTTTAACAAATTTTAATTGGATGAAATTTTTATAATTTGAATAATTTTTTTTAAAGAATCTAATATATTAGAAATAGTTTCTCAATTATGTTTAACTTTAAACAAATTATATGAGAAGGTAGACATCTGAGGTTCAAAATATAATTTCCAAAATTAGAAATAACAAATTAAATATAGCCAGTATAAAATATATTTAATTCTAATTAACAATATTATAATACCACAAAAGATGAAATGTGTGCATTAGAAGTTTTTTTCTTAAGTATTTTCTAATTTATTATTACTATTGTTATTAATAATCAAATATATTTTGCGAAACATGATTATTAAGAAATATAATTATGTAGAAAGGCGTGATTCGTGAACAAATTAAGCATACCGTGGATCTCCTAAGGTAATAATAGTTAACAAATTTTTATTATTATTTAACATTTTGTAAATTTTACATTGTTTAGTATTTAAAAATTAATTATTTTTTACGACTATCGTATTCATTGGTATCTTATTTATACTGAATAAATTAAATGTGTTTGTATAAATCATGACGAAGTAATAAATAATTTGTCCTAACAGATAAACAAAAAAATTATTGAGATTTTATAAATTTGTACGTGTACGTAAAAGGGTATAAATGCATTTGTAACGAGAATGAAAAAAAAAAATGTCAATCATTAATAAGTTTTTTTCACAAAAAGTCACCATATTTATGTTCAAAATATTTAATATATTTATCCGTACAGTGGAATTGAAATTAATCATATTCAAATTATAATATGGTTTTATGAAATCTCATAAAAAACGAAAAAAAATATTTTATTACAATAAATAATTATGTCCCAAAGTTGGCGAGATAAAACACATACTTGTGATAGTTATAAAATAATGGAAGAAAAAGGAAAAAATAGTGCCATTGCATAAAAACACGCGACACCATTGTCAAATCACAAACACTCAAACACATACATAATTATTTTTGTTCCAGAAAATTATAATATTTGTATGCAACCTCAACCATATTTTCATTTTATTAGGATATAACTTTTAGTTTTGTCGGTTGCTTAGTTACAAGGTTTTGTCTTTCCTTCAACCTTCAATTGTGTCCGTTAAACTGTTTGGCAGATTTGAGGGTCAATTGATTGATAGTTGTGAGTGGTACTGAATTAATAGAAGGTGTTGACGAAATAATGACTACGCATTTGGTGTTCCAATTTTAAGATCACTGACCAAAAATCTAATATAACACCTTCTCACTTAAATAATATTTAACTTGTAAGACATCCTTGTTCTTAATATTTTCACTAATTTCATTATACGACTTCATCCCTTCAAGCTCTTTGTCTCACCCATTGATTTTCTCATTAGATTCCTTGTTCCCACAAAGTCATGTTTCTTCTTCCCATGCCCCCTTAGTGACCCTTGAGAAAGATAATGTCTTTATCCCTCGCAGGATATTGTGCAATCTTCTTCCTTTGTTTCTTCAGCTAACATTTTATCTCTAGTCAATTGCATCTCCGATATGCCTTATAGAATCGTGTCTATATTCTAGGTTTATTTCTTTTGTTAATCTTTATGTGATTTCAAACAAACAAGAAAATGCAATTTTCACGTTATTTATTCAAAATTTACTAGTCACTAGAGAATAATAAGATCAACCAGGCTAATTTTCTGTTTTTGCAAATAAGTTTTGGTTTCAGGATATTTTCCGATTATGATATTCTTTAAATTACATCCTATCATATAATTCTGTAGATGTTTTTAGTCATTAGTTTGAATGGTAATAAATATCATGTACAAAATATTCAACGTTTATTTAAAAGTAAAAGAAATTATATTTCATTTGAAAACAGGTCCAGGAAAAGAAATAAAGAAAATTCTGAAAAGAGGGTCAGAGACAGAGGGAGTACTTGTGTTCCGTCGATCTAGTATCTCTGCTCACATGAACGAAGCATTAATTGCGCGCGTGCTACAAGCTATTTCATTTTCTATTAATGGTTAATTATGAATTAAAATAAATAAATTTAACGTAGTGTGGCATTTACGCTTGAAGAATAATAATAAAGAGAAAGAAAGGAGAGAGAGAAGGACAAATTGGGACGATAAAAGTAGTAAAAGAAAAAGAAAATCTGCAGAGAGTGACAGAGCAGAGCCAAAATCTAATTTGCCATGTAATAATGACGATTTGTTTCCCTTTTCATATTTTAATGGATAATAGTAATTTTATCCATTTCTTTCTGTTTATTAATTAATTAATAATTAATAATAATTTAAGATGAATAATCAAAAGTTGGGTTGTGGTTGCTACTCTCGAAAACCCAAGGACAATCCACTCTTTATTATCCTTTTTTATATTTGAGAGTACTCGCGCACACTCACTCGGTAAAATTCAATTAGGGTTTCAGTTTCTTCTTCTTCACCCCACTGTCACTGCGCAAACCCAGTTCCTCCCCTTACCCTATCCCTCGCTCCTCATATTTTCCCGCCATTTCCCGCGTTTCGTTTACCCAGATTTTGAATACTAGCCGTTAGATCTGCCATTTTTCATTTTTTTTCATTTTTTTCGGTTTTCGAAAAAGCCTTCGACCGTTGCTCTCGCCGAAGTGAACGGGAAATGTCTGCGTCTGAAGCGGAGAAGAAGGTGGAGGAAGAGAAGGAGGAGGTCAAAGGGGGAGAACTCTTGTTCTGCGGTGCCACGGGTTGGGATATCATTGGCCGGCGCAGGGGCGCCATCGACGGTAACCTTGTCTCTCCCTCGCGCCTCCGTCCTCTCGTTGGTGTTAATATTCGTTTCGTCGCCTCCGGTTGCGGTAACTTTAACAAAATAGTTTGTTTGTTTTTGACATTCACTTTTTTGAAAGTTATTCTGTTGTGTATTAAAGTGTGTTACGTCGGTGAGAATGCAGTTTCTTGTCATTGTGTGGCATTGGACGTTGAAGGGCGCTGCTATACTTGGGGACGGAATGAGGTATATGTATGAAGTTTATGCACACGCTCATGTGTTTTAAGTTATTGAAGTTTTGGGTCTAATTTGTAAGATTTGGTGCAGAAAGGGCAACTGGGTCATGGAGATATGATTCAACGTGATAGACCAACTGTTGTGTCTGAACTTTCCAAGTGAGTTAATGATTTGTTGCTGTCGATGATGAGTTGGTTTTGCCGGGTTTTTTTCGGCTTTGTTTGTAGGAAAGAATATATGCTCAGTTTTCTGTAGGGTATGGTATTCGTCTGGGTTCTGGGGTTGTTGATGATTGTGTAGCAGTACTTTGGAAGAATGCCATGTGTACAACTATTGTGTGTGTGCGTTGTCATACTTTTAGGAAGAAGCAACAATGTGTTTTTGCTTTTGGTTGATTGTCAATTTCGTGATTCGCCAATGGAAACATGCACTATATTTTTTCTCTCTCACTTTAATATGAATGTTGAGAATGACATTTGTCTATCTTTAAACCCTTCACCATTTAAGGGTTAATTTTGTATTGATCTGTGGTTTATTCTGTCATTGAAGATACAAAATTGTCAAAGCTGGAGCAGGGAGGAGCCATACCGTGGTTGTTACTGAGGATGGAAATTCCCTGGCCTTTGGATGGAACAAACATGGACAGCTTGGTTCGGGGTCTGTGAGAAATGGTATTATTTTTTTAGTGTATCTTCTTATGCTGCAGTTTCTGCTACTGTATTTTCAATGGCACGTATTTTTTTCATGACTGTTAGTGTGGTCCATGTTTTTCTTTGGATTGTTCTGATTTTTAAGAGTGGAAATGTAATCAAGTTTATTGATATTTGGGTACTCAATGATGTCATGGAAATTCTGGTGAAAGTGTAATCTGTGAATCAAAACTTTGAAGTGCTTAGAAGAAAGTTGCAAAACAGAAAATTGAAATATGGGGGAAAGGGTGGAGTGCACTGCTGTAGCTTCTGTACCAAATCTTACTCTTTCAGAACTAAGTAGTGGAAGCCTAGTACTTTGAGTCCAATTTCACACTCTCACATACGAAAAACATGGTGGTTTTTTCTTTACAATTTGACAAGGTTGATGCAGGTAGACTGGTTTGAGAACATGGAAGATGAAATTGGTGGCAATATTTTAGCAACAAGGAGAAAGTTTTTAAAGAAAATAAAATAATTTTGTAGTTATGATAATGAATATAAATTGGTTTCCCCTCTTCACAGTTCAGAGGTTAGCAGAATGGATTGCTTAGTGGAATGAGAAGTCCACCCAATTTTGTCCATCCCTTCCTATTTCTAGAAACCCAAACAGTGACATACCTTAGCATTCTATTCCATTCTACTTCTTTGCTCCCTTTACCGACAATCCAAACAAACCATTATTTACTCTCTTGTGTATAAAATCTGTGTAGAATAATGGTTGCATTGAGGTTAGTTATTGGGATGCTGGTGGTAATAATTATTACAATTCACTGCTTTGTCCTTCCACCGAAATAAGATTGATAGCTGATCTAAAAAACTTTGCAGATCTTCGAGTTGTACTTTTTGTTTGAGTAGTAAGGATTACTTTAACTTGTAGATAATGTCAATTTTATTTTATTTTATGCTTTGTCTTGTGCAGAAATTGAGTCATCACCTGTTCGCTGTCTTGTGTCTGAAGTAAAACATACTGCTTGTGGCGGTGACTTTACTGTGTGGTTATCTTCCATTGAAGGAGTTTCTATACTGTAGGTTTCTGAATGAAAATCGCTTTCTGTTTTCTTGATGTCCATTACACACTTGCTTGGGATGTAATCTTTGGTGGTTATTTTTAAATTTTTTTATTTTCTTTTGACTCCCAGAACTGGAGGGCTTCCACAGTATGGACAGCTTGGGCATGGAACTGATAACGAGGTAAGCTCAAGGAAGATGTTTTCATGGTCTTTGCTGTCTCAAGATGTGTGTGTCCTTATTTTATTTTAAACCCATGGGACGCAGGAAGCTGTATTCTAGTGGTTGTTTATGATCTATTATCTTCAGATTTAAAGGCCAGTTGATCAGATGCCGTGTGCTTGGGGCCATTTAGGTACCATTGAGCTTGTAATGGTTACCAGGGTTTAACAAATCGTACAACTACAATGATTGAATTTTGACTTGTATTTCCCTCATGCTATTGCAGGCATATGATTTAACATAGGTTTCTTAGTGCTGATATCTTTCCCTTTGTCTTTACTGCATCTATTTTATTTATGTTTTCTTCCAAGAAAGTACTTGCAAGTTTTAAAATAATATTGAATTCAATATTTTAACATTCAGCAGACTAGATATTTATGCATGCTACTGGTTTTCTGGATTTTATGGATTTAAGTCCTTGATTAGTCCTACTCCTGGTGGAAATATTCTTTAATAGGTACTTTCTCCTTTGCTAGTTACTTGGTTTCCTTAGTTGTGCCTCTTACAGTGAGGAAATATGTTCTATGTTGTGAAATTCTTTCCTTCTCTTGAAAACAGAATTAAAATTTGTGTATTTAATTAAAAACAATACTATCAATTATGATAGGAATGCTTAATAATTTTTATTGTTGCATTGCACATTTAGAAACATTAGAAGAGAATAATCAAATAATGGACAAAGCGGACTGAAACTAATTAGTTATTACTAATAAAGTATTCAGATTTTGCATCAGACATTTGCTTAAGTTTATTTTGTCTTGTGAGTCCCATTTATTCTATAGTTGCCACCTAGGGCTGGTGTTTTTCCTGATCAGCTTAGTGAGTTTCTGACATGCCAACATGAACTATGAGCATTGTATCACAATTAATGTAATAATGGTTCATTATTTTTCTTCAAGAACAAATTAATTTTCTTACAGATAATATGATTAAATAAAAAGTTGTTATTCTCCATGCTTTTTGATGTTTTAAATCATGCTTTGTCTACCTGAAGATTCAAAGTCTTTATTTTTCATTCCCATTTGATTCTGCTTACTGTTAAAATTGTTATATACTTTCACATGCATGGATTTTGCGATGAACAGAAAGCTTTACCTAATTTTGCATACATCTGCAGTATAATTCCAAAGACAGCTCTGTGAAGTTGGTTTATGAACCCCAGCCACGCCCTCGAGCAATTGCTGCTCTTGCTGGGGAAACTATTGTCAAAGTGGCATGTGGAACGAATCATACAGGTGGTTGTTATTCCTTTCTTGATCTTGGTTATGTGATCATATTTACTACTTTTCCTTATGATCTTTTTGTTTTGTTTTGGATATTTAGTGGCGGTGGATAAGAATGGCTTTGTCTACACGTGAGTAATCCATCAGTCCTACTTCAATGTTTTGGTTCCTTGTGTTTAAAGTTATAATTGTTGATTATTTGTGTCCGCAGGTGGGGTTTTGGTGGTTATGGAAGGTTGGTGCTTAGTTCGAGATTGAGTTGGCAATGTTTTGTGAACTCCCTATAAACTGCAAATTTCAGATGTTCTTGTTCCAATTGTTTTTTAGTATTTGGTCCCTTGTATTCAAAATTTCATGAAACCTTGTGGGTTATGTAGGCTAGGACATAGGGAGCAGAAGGATGAGTGGGTCCCACGCCGTGTTGATGTTTTTCAGAATAGAAATCTTTTGCCGCCTGATGCTATTATTTCAGCTGGTGCTGTGAGTTCTTCATGTACTGCAGGTTTGCTTCACACACATACATATGAAAATGAAAATTTTCTGGTATTGATTCTTTATATTCACTTTATCATTTTGTTTACTGGATAGTTGACGGTTTTTTAAAAGTGTTGAACTCTATAGTCTATGCATCTGTACTTAATAATTAATTGTTCATTACATTACATAAGGGAATGAAAAAGGGCTGGTGTTAATTTTGCCAATGGTTAAATAAATTTATCCTACTGGTTATACTGACCAAGGATGGCTACTTTCCACAAAATAGCTTTTGCTTTCAGTTTCAGTGTTGGTTCTTTTATCATTCAGGTGGTGGGCAGTTGTATATGTGGGGCAAATTAAAGAACACCGGTGATGACTGGATGTATCCAAAGCCTCTGATGGATTTAAGGTTGTGCTTTATTCCCTGGTTAAGATAATATTCCTTGGTGTATGTAATTATTCTTGATAACTTCTCTTCACCAACTCTTGCACTTGATGTTGATTAAAATATTCCATGTTTACTTTGGTAAATAGTGGGTGGAATATACGATGCATGGATTCAGGCAATATGCATCATTTTGTTGGGGCTGATTCCTCTTGCATAAGTTGGGGACATGCTCAGAATGGAGAGCTGGGATATGGACCTGCTGGACAGAAGTATGTCTACGCAACTCTTTCTGGGCGGATGGGGGTGTGGGAGTAATCTCTAATTTGCCTTGATCTTCTTAACTAATCCTGTTTGCGTTTGTCCTGTAGGTCTTCAGCTGTACCCAAGAAAGTGGATATACTTGAGGGTATGCATGTAATAAGGTAGGTAGTAGCATCACCTTTTTTTTTTCAATTTATCTTACCTTTCTATTTTTTCTGGTTGTTGCGATTCTATTTTCCACTCTGAATTTCAAGTGATTTTCTTTTGTTTCAATTTGGTTTTGGTAGCCAAAATATGCTAATGGTTAAGATATTATATGCTTTGGTGCAATAAATACATGTTGCTTTTCAATACTGCAATATGTTTTTTATGCAGTTAAGATTGTTATTTATGTGGATGTGAAATTAATAATGATCTAATATTCTTATTTTCTAACAGTGTTGCTTGTGGTATGGGCCATTCCATGGTTATTGTTGATAGAGCAAATGTTGCTGATCGGCTTGATCAGGTAGCTCTTGAATTATCTATCTAGCCTATAATTATCTTAGGAGTTCATTAGCTCATGCTTAGTTCTCAAAGGATTTAACAAGGTCTGTCATTATATTTTTGGCTGCTTGTAGCAGAATTCATTGTATAGTAGCGAGTGTTGGTTCGAGCTATTTATCTGTTCAATACAGAAACCACTAGATTCTTTTTAGTAGGTTTTTTGGTTCTCAATTGATCTATCTGTTGAGTACTATGAATAGATTTACGAAGTCATGAGGTTTGTCTAGTATCGATTGATATTACCCTGCAATAAATTTATATCAATATTGTATTGTTATCACAAATGTTGTCCATGATATGTCCTCTTCATCACATCACACGTCCGAAGCACTTTACTTTATCTTGTGTTTCTATTTTATCTTCTGTTACGATGTATAGTGTACTTTGTATTACAAAGCCTAACGTCTCCTCTGTCTGCAGCTTGATATTTATGATGGGAAAGCTGTTGGAGAAGGTATGCTACTTGCTATAATTCAAGTTAGTTTTAGGTTTGAACTGTACGATCTGGGCAGAGTCCTAATTGCTGGAGATATTTTCCTGATCCATCTTCAGTTGACTGTTCAGAAAGAAGACTTTTAACAGTCTGGTAGGAAGCTAAACTGGTGCTGATTTCATTGTGTTCTTCCTGCAGGTAACGAGGCTGTAAATATTACTCCAGTTCCTAAGCAGGCTGCAAAAAAGGGTGCAAAGGCTGCTGACAATTCTAAGAAGAGGAAAAAGTCAAAAGATTCATCCGAGTCAGAAGAGGAAGAGGATGCTGAAGAAAGTGAAGATAGCGAGGAGGATGAAATTAATGGTGAGGCTGAGGTGAAACGATCCCGTGGTTCTGGTAGAGGCCGAGGTAAGGCATCCAAAACATCTGGTGCCAAGGGAAAGGGCTCGGCTGCGAAGGGAAAAGGCTCAGCGGCCAAGGAAAAAGGTGGTGGTGGCCAAGGACGGGGTGGGACTTCAGCTAATAAGAACAGTTCTAAATCCCCTCAGGTGAAATCTGGTAAGAGAGGAAGACCCCGGAAGTCATAACATAGATTTTTAGTTGGAAATTTTTTTTCTCTATGTACCTATTAGAGAATTGTAGCACTAAAATTTAAGTACTACTAAAATTTAATCCCGCTAACTACTTTATGCAAAATTTTGAGAAACATGTTGAATTTGCTGGCTGTTTTGGAACGCAGAGGCAAGAATTGCCTGCTTGTTATTATAATTTATTTGAGGGGATGCTTTTGTTATTGCTTCAATTTCTATATATGCCTTTGGATGTGCCCCTCTTTATTTATTCTTCTGATTTGTAGAAAAAGCTTGTTAACTATGACGCAGATCAAGTGATTTTATTTTATATTTTAATTATTTTGCATTATATCCGAAGTGTGAACTTTGGCTCAATGGAATGGTGGATATGGGCGTCTCATGGGAGTGGATATGGTCTTGTTAGTAGCATTGTCTGTCTACCTTGCTTGAGTTGACTGAATGTGGGCAGGGCGGAGGCGGTATAATTTGAAAGGAAATTTAATTTTGCACCACTTTATTCATTCTTTAATGAAATCGTAGTTTATTTGATTATAACAATGGAGTTTGTCTATGATTTTATTTTTGTATACAATTATATCTTTAATTAAACATCAACATGTAGATGAAGTTGTTGCTACTAGTTATTAGTCTTTTTTTTTTTTTCAACGCCAATAAACCCTTTTGGCGTTGTTTTCGTTTAGGAAAAAAACTGGTGAGGAATGGACGAATGAAAATTAGTGAAGAAAAAGATGTTTGATTGAAGAAAAATAACGTAAAAACATGTGAAGGGTAGATTTGAAATAACTAGATGATCTTATAAATTTTTTTTTGTGTAATTAACCTAAAATTGAAATTATTAACTATTTTGATTTTTTTTATTCGACTTTTCTTTATAAATGGCCAATTTGAAACTGCATTAGAAGAAGCATAAGAGAGGGTTATGCGGTCACGAGTTCACGAGATTGCTTGCAAAGGAAGATAATGTAAAACAAAGATGGAAGGTTTGTTAATATATACTTTTACGAAGGCTAAAGTACTTTGGAGCCAATTTTCAATAAGAGTAAGGAATTTCGAACTATGTGCTCTCTTAATTTAAAAAGTGTTATTTATGGACGATTATGGTGATTAGAAAAAACTCGAAGTTTTAAAGTAAAGAATACAACTTTAATTTATAGAGCTTATTTCGAATAAACTTATAATAACTCATAAGAACTAACCACTCGAAAAGATTCCAATGATATTAGGCCACATAAATAAATAAATAAAATAACTTTTAATGGGAAAATACATTAAAAGAAAAGACTAGAAACGAATAATATTTCAGTTTCGTCATATGATGTAATAAAAATTATGTAAAACGAAACCACGAAAAATGATTTAACAACATATTTTAAAAATTCAAAATATAATTAAATTACATAGACTTTGCATGGGCGTGTGTTTTTTGTAAACCATTGCTTGGGCTTTGTTACTTGAACCATTTTGTGAGGAGGCATCCTTATCCTTCTGTTGCCAAATTCCTCAAAAATAATCGGCTTCCATCTCTAGATACTATCTAGGTAATCCCTATAGGTTATAGGTTTCAGATACAGGTATCCATCTGTTGAGGATGATTTGAACAAGAACAGTGTCTGGTTTTCACTCGTTAAACAATATCAGTTTGTAGCATTCAGGCCATGTATAAGCCCTGTTTCAATGCATTTGGGCTCTTGTTATGCTCAAAGTTGTTGGGCTCTGATTTGGTTTCTCAATGCATGCACATGTGCTAATACCACTGCACTCACTAAAGCCATGGTGTGGCGTTGCATTATTAGAATACATGATTCTGAAAACTGAAGCATGAGGATCCAAAAGCAGTGACGAGGAGTGTTGGTGTGTTTAGTGAAGGGTTAATGATTAGTTTGGGAGTGACGGAGCAAGGTAGCATGTGAGATATGTCAGGTGGATAAGCTTTAAACGAGAAGAGGCCATGCACATGCACACAAGCTTTTATGATTCACTTGCCACGGTTCCTTCTCTTTATGATGGACGAAATATTTGACGAAACAACAATGTTGTGGCTGGCTTCGTTGGATCCCATGTGACACTGGGCTCCACCACACCTACGCACTCACCATTAATTGCCTCTGTATAGTTGGCTTGTCATGTGCCCTTCTACCTAAACCTTTTTTTATTCTTCTTCACCTCAAATATATTCATTGCTACCTACACTTTTTCATTCATTCTCCTCTCCCATTTACTCATAATCAAACCAACCTTACGTCCCCCTCTCATGATTGGGACACTCTGCCTCCACTGAAATCATAATCCTACCAAAAATTATGGATCAACCAAATTATTTACTAATGTCTCTGTTTATACACCACATAGCAGCTATTTGTGCTAAAAACTTGTGGACCAAACTTGTCCCATATATATCGAATCACTAATCATTTTTCCCTCTCTTTGATTTGATAGGATGTTCTCGCAAGTATGGCCATGAGACAACGTACGTGCGTACCCTCGACCTACAGATAGTGGTTAAACAAACTTTTTCTTAATATCTATTTCTCTTGGGGTTTACCAATCACTATATGCATGATTGAATAATCATGGTGTTTTGCTTTAAGATCACCTATTATACGCATTAAATAATTAGCTAATTCAAGTTCGGTAAAGTGTGTATTGATCACTTGCTCTATCTTTCCATTTTCAAAACGTAACAAGTTTGAATTCAAAATCCTTAATTTCACTAAACCTGCTTTGCCTTTTGTTTATCTATGTATTTGGTGATCAATTATTTATTATGATTTGACAGGTAAAGGAGCAAGATTTTAATAGTGGATTATCAAAGAAAGTACTACTCGTTTTTTTTCTTCGTGTCTTTCGTAAAAATATGGTTATTCTTTGATAATGCCGCTAGTGCAATTTCGTGAATTCGCATTCAAATAAAAGGATCGGACACCAAACATGTTTTTTTTTTTCTTTCTTTTTTTGAAATGGTAATAATTAAAAAACTTTATTGCGTTAACCGCACAACATATTATAATATTTGAGAATGGTGTATGGAATAATTTGTATCTTAAATTCAAGTAATATTTTAATTTTATTTTATTATTTAAAGTTAGGGAAAAACATAATTTAAGAAAATGTATTTTAGCAACAACAAAAAAAACTGATTTTTTCACGTAAATTAATTAAATTGATTCTCAGTCAAAAGAAATGGCTAAAATATTATTGAAAATATCATCGATCAAGCATATATTAAGATTTTTTTTCAAAAGAGGTTTTCTTACATTTATTTCTAGGCCCATTTTTTCCAAAATAATATCTCATTGATTAGAATAGTATACACAACCACATAGGTAGTATCAACACTAATTTCCACGTGTTTGTAACTTATTTAAATGAATAATGTTGAATAAATGATACAATAAGTTAATTTCAATGAGTCCGTCTAAAAAATAGTGGATAAAATAATGGATAGATGATAGTTTTATTCCGTTAACCTCGCTTCATTTAGTTTATTAATTTAGTTTATTAATTTATTAGACCAAGTATGGTATGTTTAAAACAAATATTTATATATTAAAATGAAGATTATTATAAATAAAATATTATATTTTGTTATGTTATTAAAATAGGTAAATATATTATAATTTAAATTATTAAAAAATTAAATTTAAATTATTGATTATAATTACTTATTTTAATACATAATTATAATTTTTTTATTTATCTAATAAAAATATTAATAAATAAATAAATATTTATATAATTAAAGATATATTTAAAAAATATATATATAAATTTTTTTATATTAAAAGAATTATCAATAGACTAATCCGCTAACTTGTTCTATCACTTTTTTTTATTAGAAACAAGACGAGCAAAAAATAAAACGAATTATCCATTTTACCATCCAAATATTGATAGTATATGTTTGGTTTTCAAAACCATCCGTTTTTTTTTAGCCATCAAATATCATTTGATATTTTATTATATATATCAGAGATAGAAGCCATTATTTAAAAAGATGAGGTGTCTATTTCTTGGAAGATAGAAAGTGTTATAATAAGTTAAACAGTCTATTTATTAAGAAAAAATTAATTATTATTCGTAACTAATGATCTGTAAGAAAAAAGAATATTAATTATTAATATATTTTGCTTATATTTCATTTAAATGAAATGGGAATGCAATAAAATGTTTGTAAACCCAAAAATTGAAAGGAAAGTGTGGCTGTGGCATGATTGTTTGTGTGAGCGTAGGTTTTGGTTGGAGTAAGGGGGAAAGAAAGTAGAGGAGTTCTATGAACGAGCGACATGAGTAGGTGGTTGTCTTTCTTATATTATTTATCATAAATTAATGTTAATTAATCGGTGTGGGTGGACCATTGTTTTTCCAATAAAAAATATTCAAATACCGTTACCATCACCAATTTTAATATTTTCTTTTTCATTCATCGTTTTTTTTCTCTCTTTCTTTCATAAAAGAATAAAATAAATAATGATAATATATGTAATGTAAGGAAACTCACCCATGTGCTCGTAGGTATCCAATAAGTCAAGCCACGTGGCAAGCGTGGACAAAATAGTGTTCAATGAGTTGGTTTCTTCTTTATTACATTGGGTTAAGAATTGTAAATAAGATAACTTTAACATCTTAAATTTTTTTTATTTTTTAAATATATAAATCATAATAATTATTTTTAGTATAGTTTTTCAATAGTCCTACAAAAATAATTACAAATCAATTTTATACATAATTACTAAAAATAAGAGTTAAAACATCTTCGTGTTTATATTTTTTATAAATTAAATTCTTTTAAAACATTATTTATTTTATTATTATTTTCTTCTCTACATTTTCTTTTTATTATTTTAAAAATAAATAAAAACTAATATTTTTAAATTATAACACTTTTTTTCTCTAATGATATTAAAAGAAGGATTAAAAAAATCCGTTATAAAACTTATAGTCATATAATTAAAAATTATAGATATAAATTACGGTTTCAATGTTATTTACCGGATTAATATAATACTCTATGTTAAAGACTACTTAATGGTTTTAAATAAAAGTATCACTGCATTAGAATTTACGAATTAGTTCGCTGTAATCATCACACTCACTTTAAAAATTCACTTGATGAAAAAAGTAAAAATTAGTAATTAAAATATAAAATATAAATATTTACTTTTTTCTATTTTTGAAATACTTTTTTTATCTTCCTTTTTCTATTGGTTCAGATACAACATTTATAAAATTAATAAATGTATTAATATTATCAAAACAATAACATTAGGTGTAAATAAATTTGATTAATTTATCAAGACATTATTTTTTTATATTAAAACAATTATAATTGTCAACATTTAAATTTGTAAATATTTCAAATACCTTCTCCAAACAAAACTCTGACCCCCAGCTTGAATAGTTTTTTTGTTAAAACCTCTTCTATTGATATGTTTAGATGTCAAATAGTGTTATAACTGTAGATGAAATTATGATTGATTTTTTTTTGTTCGATATGATTAAATAAAATATATTTTAATTTTTCAATAAATAGAAAAAGTCAAATCAAAGTAGACTTCCAACCTTTAAATGCTGAAAATAAATTTAAGGAACTATATGATAAAATAAAAGTTAATTATCTCAAAGTAAACATTATAAAATTATACAACATACAAACTTATAGAATTCTATTCGATATAAATTTGTTATAAAACAATGTAGATTAGATTCACAATTATTTGAGTTCCATGTGTCCACGTAGAGTTTACAATTTTAAAATCAAAACCAAAATAGTGAGATGAGATAACCCCAATTTTCTTTGGATTTGGTTTTGGTCGATCGGAACATGAGATCTATCTAAAATTTTGTTCACCCTCAACTATCATACACTACACAATTTTTCCTAAAAACCTTATACATGGTTACATAAAAAATTGCTTTTGACTCTAATTCACATGTAGCTAGAGTAGATAGTAAGAGTGCGAACATATTATGGTCACGTTATTATCTTAACAGAACATATAGTTAAATCGTACGATGAAATAAGTATAATTATTATACGTAATTTCATAAATTATAATCTTGTTACAATCTTTTTAATCCAATAAAATTATCTAGTAAATATTAGCTACTTTTTTTAAAACATACTAACTCATTGCATTGGATTGAAATTACCAGTCTTAAATTGAATACGTTTACATTTTTTTTTCAGCACATGATACTAAGATAGATACAAGGCTATCCAAACCTATTTAATAAATTTGAATATCCACATATACATAGAAGATGAATCATTAATTAGTTATATATATATATATATATATATATATATATATTTATAACTAATTTTTTAGATAAATAAACATCAACCAGAAAATAGCATGTTCAATTACAGAACATCTAAAAATCCCCAAAAACATTACAAATAGCATCGTTGTTGTTACTTGTTATATTTTTTTTTTTTTTACACTAGCTCTCTCTGGGACCATTAAATGTGCACATCTGTTGCAATGTATTTGATGAAACAAATTATTTGTTTAGATATATTTTTTATACATTTTCATGTTTATTTGATTGTATTAAAAATATAAAATTATGAAAGTATTAATTCTCCAATGAGTACTAGACCTATAAAATCTATGGTTTTAAATAATGAATAATTCTATTAATTACAACAATATTTTCTAATAGAACTCTTCTTTAAATCTCAAACTCCTATTTATACATAGAAATCAAACATAATAAAAAAATGACAAAAACAAACTCGAGTTACCTAAGCTTAGGTTCAATAATGTTACGTACATAGTTAGTAAAACACATAACTGCTACTTAATTAAACAACACGTAAATAATATGGGTTGTAAGATAAAACAATAACATATTATTTTTTGTCTATATTTTTGAGAAACAATATTTTAATAAGAAATGCTCAAAACACAATGACGGGTTAAACTACACATGAAAAAAAAAAAATATAGCAGTTATAATTAATCAGTTTGTGATAAGGAACCAAATTCCAGACATGAATTCTATAAATAGCGTGAAGAAGAGTTTAGGTGCTTTAGCGTGAATCATGAAGAAATTCAGGAGGGGTGGATTCCATTAAAAACCCTTATTTTACACGAGAAAAAAAGCAATGGTAAGAATCTGTATTTACTTAAAGAGAAAATAAGGAAAAAAAAAAAAAAAAAAAGAGAAGAAGGGAAGAATTACTTTAGTAGAAGCGAAGGGGACCACAACACGCTGGATCTTAACCGTATTGCAATAGGGGTAATGGAAATGGTCATGGTGATGGTCATGGTCCTATCCTAATCCTAATGCATTAAAAAGGACCAAACAAACTGCGAGAAGAGCAAAATCGCGATTCTGTTGCCGAGTCCTCCACATTTCAAAGCAGATTCGAAAACGGGGTTGCGTGCGCTAATCATCGTGTGCGCCCAGTAACAACGTCAATTTTAAATAATATTTATGTTGTGTTGTATCTACCAATCTTTCTGATCAGTAATGGATAAAAAAGTCACACCATAAAAAGTGAAAGAAAATTGAAAACCCATTTTTGATTTGGTACGTGAAAGAGAAGGGAGACGAAGTGATGCAAAGGGAAACGGAACGCGGACTCCAAGGCAAAAACATAAGGCAGATTTAAGGGAGAGTTGAGGTCCGTATATTTTAAGCTTATTAACTTTCTCTGTTTCTATTTCCATTTTCCAATACGGTAACCAACCGCAACACAAAGGTCCTCCTCCTCTTGTTTTGTTCCTTTCCGAGACTGAGCCATGGGCAAATCTACCGCCTGCTTCAAGCTAATCACTTGCGGTGGCGATGCGGCCGAGAAGGACGAGTACCACCAAGTCTCCGAGGTAATTACTCTCTCTTTCTCTACCATTCCAAGCTTCAATTCACTTTACCCACCCTTGCTATCTTACGCACCATCTCTTCCTCTCTCTGCATGTTTGATCCCAGCTTCTTTCTCTTCTTCTTGTCCAATTAACGCGCTAGGATTCTCTTTTGCATCCTGCATTCAGGAATCAGTAGCTTCGCCTTGGATTTCCTTTACTCATTCATTTCTTTTTCCTTTTTTGATTTCTGATTAAAAAATTGTAGAATATGAGTGCGATGCGGTTTTTCCATCATTTTGTTTCCTTTTTCTTTTGTCCCTCTCGTGATCCTCGGTTTCATGATTACCAATGGATGTTGAGGGAGCTGTTCGCTATCTGTTGATAATTGTAATTATTGTGCTCGCTTTTTTAAGTCTTTTTTCCTGAAGGTAGAATTTTTTGTTTACATGAAACTCATTGCATTCCAATGCATGAGAACGATCCAGAAATTGTAGGCGTTTTTTAAATCTGGGGTCATGGAACTTCGTTAGGATGGTGACATTTCACGCTTTTGATATGGAGTTACCATCAACGTTATTTTTAGATCTATGCTTCTAGCCTCATTGTGTTTTCGCTGGATGAAGTGTACGCATTGCACATGTAACTTTAAATAGTTGCACATTGCTTTCTCGTAAATTTCATCGAGTCAGTGAAAGATTTAAAGAAAGGTCTTTAGCACTTGGCATTATGAATAAGAAGGCGGGTCTTAGATGCATTATGCGTAAGATCATTGGAACATAATTCATTTAGGATTTTTATTTGTTTATTTATTTTTATTATTTTTTAATAATTTAGTTCATTGAATATCTGTCTCCTGTCGTTTTTTATGACTAGTGATGTCTCTGCCGTGTGGTAAAATTGTCTGTAATTTCTCTTTGTTTTCATTTCTTAAATTCCTTTATATAACTGATTAAAAGCTGGATTTGAAGAGAATACTGTAAAAGTATGTTTCACGAGCTGAGTTGAATTTTACAAAATTGGAAGAGTTAAAGGTTTGCTGCATATGAGCAAGATGGATCTTTAGGATTGAAGCAACCCTCCATTTCATTCTTACATTTGAGACACTGAATCAATGTAGTTTTGAATACATGTGCATAAATTAGAGGGAAACAAATATACTTATTTTAGCTTGCATTGAGAAAAAATATTCTTTGTAATTTGCTGTTGTTTCCACTTCTAAATTCCATGGTAAAATTAATTAAAAGCTGAAATTAAAAGGAGTACTAAAAAAACATGTTTGAATACCAGAATTTACTGTTGCAAAGTTAGAAGAGTTTATAGTTGGCTGTATTTTAAACATAATGGTTCTGTTAAGATTGAAATAACACTTCATTTGGGCCATATGTTTCGGACATGGAACATGGAAAATAAATTCTGTATTTGAAAGAAAGTTCTTATTCTAGCTTACCAATGCTCAACAATCCCTCCCATTAAGTAGGATTTATATTTTACTGTTTGAAACCGAAGCCTGGGATATAATCATGATTGTACAGAACCTCTTCTAGTAATAAATGTAGGAAGTAGCATTTGTGCATAATGAAGCTGGGAGCGGAATCACCTTCCTGGCTTCTTGCATGTGGTCAATGCTGGAAACATATAAATTATCGTGAATTTTCTTGTGGAGGATGTCTGGTCCAGATATATTTATATTCATCATTCTTAGTTTATACTTTATAGCTGGCAGTAAGAAGAAACTGAGGTTATGTATCCTTGCTAGTGTGCCTACATGCATGGCTTCAAGTTTGTTTTTTACACTTTTCTTTTTTTTAAATATTATTCCAGATTAAGGAAGAATCTAATGACAAACGTGGTTGGAGTTTCCGTAAGAAATCTGCAAGGCATCGTGTGCTTAGCAATACTGTGATAGCAGATGCCCCATCTTCGGCAAATAAGGAAAGTTCAGAATGTACTAATTTTAATTTTCAACCACTTCCTGAACCTAATGTTGTTGACAAAATTTACACAACAAATTGTTCTGATGAGAAGCCCCAGTTATCCTCCTTTGAAAGCTCACAAGTAGCAGAAACAAATGTCATTGAAACTGAGAGGAAGGTGGATGTGAATCCACCAGAGTCTGATGTCATCATCATCCAGGCAGCTATTAGAGGGTTACTGGTATGCTTACCTTTGAAAATTTTACTAATCCAGAACCTTGAATGAAGGAACAACTTTAACTTCCTCTTTCTGTGTCTTGTTCCTGTTGCTTTCAGGCTCGGAGGGAACTACTACTAAAGCGTAAGAAAGTAGTGAAGTTGCAAGCTGCTATTCGTGGGTACTTGGTCCGGCTGCATGCTGTGGGAACCCTGCGTTGTGTTCAAGCCATCATCAAGATGCAGGTCCTTGTGCGAGCTCGTCGTACTCAACAATCACATTTGCAAAATCATTTAAATCACAAGGATGGCAAAAGCGATTCCCCAGAAGATTTGGTATTGTTACTTGAAAATTGAAATTATTGATTAGCGGTTGCTTTGCCCTCTGTGCAGTAATTTTGATGATTCTTGCTCAGTTATTACCCTGTTTAAGTTTGCTTGAGCTTGAAAAATTATTAGTCTTTAGAATTTTCTCTCCTTAATACAGTGAGCATTCAATATGATTACTAGAAGTCTCGAACATAGAATCTCTGTTTCATTAGTAGTTGAGGCTTTTTATATATTTTTATCGAGAAGAGCATCAAATGATGTGTATGGTCAATTGATATGCTGGAAACATTGCTCTAAGTATTACCATTTATTTTTACCTTTGTTTAGGGAAATGAAAATCTCATGACCAAATCAAATGTGAATTACACTTCAATTCAGAAGCTGCTAAGCAATAGGTTTGCTAGTCAGGTATGCTGAATATAGATATGTTTGTTGCCCACTCGGCAGTTACACACACACACACACACACACACATATATATATATATATATATATATATATATATTTATCATCCGACTAAATCCCTTCCCATCTTTTTTATACATTCAAGCTGTTAGAATCAGCACCAAAGAAAAAACCTATCCATGTCAAGTGTGATCCTTCTAAAGCCGACTCTGCTTGGAAATGGTTGGAAAGGTGGATGTCCGTATCATCAAAAGATATTGCAGAGTGCAATGAAACTAGTTCTGTGGCAGAGCAATCAAGGGAAACCAAAGACAGCGCTTCTGTGTTTCAATTTCAAACGGGTGTTCCATCTGAACCCTCTCCCCCAGCCGTTGACTCAGTACCCACTGTTGAAGATTCGCCTCTGCCATCTGAAGATGAAGACAAGTTGATTATTTATGATGCTAATAACTTTGAGTTTCAAGCAAGCAGCTCCACGCCTTCTATTATAAAAGATGACATGCAACAGGTTCCTGCTGAAGAAAAACCTGCATCATATAATGCTAAAGTTGCCTTGGCTGATACTGATTCCTTCCAAAATAACAATTCAGTATCAGATGCAAGTGCCGCATCAGGGCTTTACTCTCTTCACAAGGGACCTGAAATTGCCCCACCATCAGAGCATAATTCTCTCCGTGAGGAGCCTGAAATTGGCCCACCACCAGAGCTTAATTCTTTTTATGAGAAACCTGAAATTGATAACGAGAAGAGCAAACGATCCATGAAAAGATTTGCCTCAGACCAACTAGAGTCTGAAGGAAAGAAACCTGTGAATGGATCAAGAAAGGTCAGCAATCCTGCATTTATTGCTGCCCAGACAAAATTTGAAGAGCTGAGTTCAATTGCAAATTCAGGTAGGGCAAGCAGTTTGTCCTACCAAGATTCAGCAGTTGAATCACAAGGAGATACCTCTTCTGTTGGCAATGACACTGCATATAAACCAAAAGAGTTTGCATTTGAAAATCCTGCTCTTTATAATGCTAGGCTTGCTGGTTCTGAATGTGGCACTGAACTCTCCATTTCTTCCACTCTTGATTCACCTGATGTATCAGAGCCTGGCGTTATGGAAAATGAGCGAGATGCCAAAGATTTGGTGGAAGGGATTGGTAATCTTGAGAATGCAATAAACCGAGATGATGAGGTCAATGTTTCATCTGCCATCCCAGCTTCTAACCTAGCTACTTCTGCTCTGCATCAGTCGGAGGTTGTTGATGACATTAGTGGCAATTTGGGTCACTCAGTTGTAGCTGTGGACTTTGAAGAGCCTGCTATTAATAAGACTGAGAAAAATGCATCAGATCTGCAGAGAGAGCCAGCAGAGGCTGTTCTGCAAGATTTAAGATCATCTCCAGAAGCATCACCTAGAAGCCATTTAACTGTCCCTGAATCTCAAGGGACCCCTTCAAGTCAAGTGTCTGTGCAGCCTAAAGAGAGCAAAATTAACAAGAGTAGATCTGGTGGTAAACGTCGGAGCCTATTATTAAGTAACAAAGCACCTACAACTCCAAATCAAGATTCAGGCTCAAGAGAAAGTAGGGAGGAGCAACTACCTAAAGATCAGCAGAATGGAAAGAGGCGCAGTTCCTTTGGCTCAGTAAAGCCTGATCAAATTGATCAAGAACCCAGAGATAATAGTACTAGCAATAATTCTATTCCCCATTTCATGCAAGCTACAGAATCTGCTAGGGCCAAGATTAATGCAAATAACTCTCCAAGATCAAGCCCAGATGTGCATGAACGAGACATTGAAGCTAAGAAGAGACATTCCTTATCTGGTGCTACAGGTAGGCAAGGTTCTCCACGGATCCAACGATCAACATCTAAGGCACAGCAGAGTGCCAAAGGAAATAATGTACATCCTCCTCAAGGTAATTTCTAACGTATAAGTAACTAATTTTTGGTAGGATTTGGAAGTATTATGTGTGCTGGAGCTTGAATCTTCTTTTTATTATGAAAGGATCATCATTTTTGTCTTCATTCAAATAGTGTTTTCCATCAACTTATTTTGTGTGTGAGGGTTGTTGCTAGTAATTATGACTAATTGATAAACCGTTATCTTGGCTGTCTAATTCATTATTGTCGCTGTTTGACATGCTAGTAATGGAAAACCTTTTTTTTTTTTTTGTGTGTGTGTGTGTGTATTGTGAGACAAGCTTCGATCAATTAATTTATGGTTGTTCGCTTTGCAAGAATCCAGACTATGTTTACAGATTATGTCTGGGATTTGGTTTGCCAAAAGTTAATGTTATATTACTTAAATTTGTGTTTCTGACCATTGGGTACTTTTGGGGCAGGGTGAACTAGGACGTGAATGACATTTTTTCATCAGATTCTTTTCGGGGTTTTTTGTTCTTAAATTAATGTTTGGAAATGCCACATTTTGAGGCTCTACTGCAAATGAAGGCATATGGTCAGGGAGGATATATTAAGCATAATATCCTCATTAATGAAAAAAATGTAGCTTTTACTTCCTTCTTAAACCAACTTACTTGTGAATATATCATTGCTGCTCTACCTTTAAGATAATTGTTTGTGCTTTCTTTGCCTCACCTTCTTTTAGTAAGTTAGAATAATGTTTGTTATTGAGCTAAACATACTGGGTGTCCAGTGTCCACAATTTCTAGAACCATAGAATTTTTTTATGAAGAAAAGAGAAAAAAGAAAAAAAATCTGCTTAAGTTGTGCTACTTACCACTTGATTTCTGCTTCTTCCAGAGAGAAAATGGCTGAGGTGAAATGATGGCGGAAGTGTGCTGACAAGCTTCTACGAGGATTTCACTCGCTAATTTTCTTGAAGCATAGCTGCTCCGTTCTACATGCTTCTTTTTTTCTTTTTCTTTTTTTTCGTTTTATATTTCTTGACACTTTGTATTCTTTGCCTCCCTTTTCTGTTTCCCCAAATTTGAAGATGCTCAGTTTGGTTGCGACTGCTGGGAACATTCATGTGTAAAAGTGAGTGAGGCTTATATATGTTATGTACATTGTTCGTTGCTCGGGTCATGGTTATTATTTTGCCATACCTGTGAGGCGCACGCGATTTGTAAGTTTCAGAGTTCAGACTCTATAAAATATTTTAATGTTTGTTGAATATATTTTTTTGTTTGATTTTGACCAACTGCAGGATTTTAGTAGTCATTTTTCATCATTATTGAAATATGCTGAATATCATCCGCATTTTTTCCCTATTCATTTGACTTTAGCACTCTTCAAAAATCTAAAAGTGAAGGAGAAAAAGAGCCAAAGCTCAGCTGTAATCTGACAAAGTCTTGAGCATGATTTTTGTGGAGTTGGCAAAAAAGGCAAACAAGTATTATATAGCGGAAGTTAGAAACTCGTGACAGGATTGGAAGTGTATCGGAATTTTTCTTGAGTAGTGCTGTCAACTTTTCTTAGATGATTTGCGATATCAACAAACTACAAAAAAACAACAAAATTACGATCGGAGTTGGATATTAATACATTTTTTTAACGTTTTTAATATTAGTGAATAATATTGGAAAATATGAGTGAGATTAATTGAAGAGAACTATGAACATATAACATAAATTTGTAAAGCATCAGCCAAAAAATGAAGAGTGAGAAAGAATAAATTAGCTCCAAAATTTGCTCGTTGGTGAGCACAAAAATTCTCTTCGCCGAGAGTATGGTAAAACTGAATATGTGAGAGATTCATAGTGGAACCAGTATAATTCACTGAAGGGGCAAGTTGATGATTCCGGGTAGGTGCTCCTCGGAGAATAATAGTAGGTATAAATATGTTTGGATAAATTTCCTTACAATCATTTTAGGAGAGAAAAAATAAAAATTTAAACAAATTTTCTCAGTCTTTTAAAAATATTTTTTTGTTTGTACATTAGCTAAAGTTTATAGAAAAATCTATTTCATGTATTTCTGTGTAAAATCCATGCAGATAGGCTTCTAGACGTATTATTTTGAAATATCCAAATAGACTTTTTGAATATTCATGTTGAAAGCCAATTTTATATACAAATTCAAAATTTAAATTTCAAAAGAAAACCCAACAGAGGAACTGATTTTAATATTTAGAAACAGTTCTAGAAACTGATTTTGATTTTTTTTAATATAAGTTAAAATAAATTTTGATAAAACTATTTTAAATGAAAGATAATAACATTCATAAAGGAAAAAAATGTGAATAAAATTGAAAAATATTTAATGGTGATGAAAATGGATAATGCAGTGGAACTATCTAACAAATGTGAATAAATTTTTAAACAGAAAATATATTTTATTATTATTTTTTGTTTTTAAAACAAAACAAAAAACGTTTTTGAAAATGTTAAATAAAAGTTTTTTAATTTTTAAAATCTAAAAAAAATATTTTTTTTTAAATAATCAACAAACAAGTTCATCCATTTTAGTTTTTTATTTTTTTAAATGTTTTTAAAAATTATGTTAGAGTTTAGGGTTTAAACAATTTTTTTAGTTTTTTAAAAAATAAATAAAATTTATTTTTTAATAAAAATAAGCAAATTTTTGTAAGGATAATAAACTGTTCTTAATCAATCACCCAAACTTTCTACCTTTAATTTTTGTTAATCACTGTCAACAAAATCATTAAAAAAAATATATGCTAATAATGGAAAATAGAAAATAATAGGTTACGAGGTTAGGTCCCTCATTTAAAAAAATAAATAAATCACATTAACTAATTATAAAAATAATTAGTATCGACTTGTTTGGAAACTGTTCTGATCAACATGATTTTATTTATTTTTTACAATCACATTATAAATATGGAATATTTACTAATTTGGTAATTATTAACTAAATTAATAAAAGATAACTAAATTACTTATCTACAAATTAAAATTAACTTATCAATTAAGTTAATTTTTTTTTTGGAGAAACTATTACAAAATAATATAAATTAGTTCACATATAAATTAACTGTTGACTTAAGAAAAAACTGATTTAATTTTCGTTTTATTTCGTATAAATATATACATAAAAGAAACTATTCAAATACATCCATCATTTTTAATATATAAGACTTGAAGCAGATTTGGAGATCCGAATTTATTTTTTTTACCTTTAATATATACATCCTTTATTTTTTTTATCTTCGAATCTACTTTTGAAGTTTGATAAAACTATTTATATGGGAGAAAATAAAACAAGTTTTTCGTAAACGAAAATTAGCTTATTTACAAGTTAAAAATTAAATTTTGATAAATTATACGAAAGATTTTTATAATTTAGCTTATTTAGATTTTCATAAATCTTGTTTACACTACCCAACTTTGGCTTTTTTTACCTTCTGATTTTTTATATATATTTTTATTTTGCCGTTAAAGTATTTATTAAGTTTGTTTTTCTTATTCTGCTTTATTTATATAATTGCTGGTGTGCATATTCGAATTTGCAACTTGTCATTTGGTGAGATTTGGTTTGGGTGAGTGACGATAATTTGGGGTTGGGAGCTTTAAGAAAAGGGCAACCTGGGAAAGAAGGAAAGAGAGAAAGAGAGAAAGATGATGATGTTGTGTTTGGTTTGGATTCTAAGCATGTGAACAGCGAAGAACTGCGATACATCGATAGGTAGATAGATAGGGGTGGGGGTGCGGGTGCGTGTGCGTATGCTTGACGGTGAGGGCCCTTCAAAGTTATAAATACCTTTCTCTGGTTAGGGTTTACTCTCCAATCTTTTCTTCCATACTCACACACATTTCGATCCAAGCAGTTTAACGATCCATTCCCTAATTATGCGCCGATTGCAAAAACCCAAAAGAGTTTCATGGGCCTCCGATTTAGATCTTTGTCAGGTAAAATTATCTTTCCGCTGCCCAATCCCAAATCGATCCATTCGTTCGTTCCCATTAGTCGCTACTCTAGAAAACCCTATTTTTGTTTTTAATTTATGCCTTTTGTCTTCCATTAAACTCACTCTGTGTTCTTGTCTCTGTTGATACTCCGTCATCTACCTTTCTCGGATTCCGATTACAATCTGATCGGTCTTGTTTGGTTCTTTCTCTGAATTAAGGGTTTTACCTTTCAAAGTCGAAGTTAATACAGATGCAGTGTAATGTTGTCAGACAAGGAAAGGGATAACCCTAATTGAAATCGTAAAACCTGGACGACTTTCTCTGTAACTTGTTTCCAATGAAAGATGATCTCCCATAGAATAAATTTCTATAAAATAGGCTTTTAAATGGTTGAAGAAGAAATAGAAAGGTAATTCGTTCCAGAATACAAAAGGAACTAAAGTGAAATATCTCAAGGCATTTGAAATTCGTGCTAAGGTCTATGCTGTCGTGCTTCTCCATTCATTTTGAAGTTACTGGTAAGGTCATCAGCCAATGCCAAAAGAAGCACTTGACAACCGATTACAATCTGATCGGACTTTGTTTGTTCTGCCTGAAAATTAATGGTTTTAACTTTCAAAGTCGCAGTGTAATTCTGAGAAGGGAAGGAATGGCCCTAACTGAAATTATAAATCTTGAAGAACTTTCTTCCTAATTTGTTTTTGAATGAAAGTTAACTGGCCATAGATTAAGATGCCTATAAAATAGGTTGTAAATGATTGGAGAAGAAGAAAAAAAAAGTTTTTGTTCCAAAATACGATGGAACTCGAAACTCGTGATCAGCTCTAAGCTGTCTTGCTTCTTTATTCACTTGAAGCTACTGGTAAGTGGTAAGATCATGAGCCAATGCAAGAAAGATCATTTTAACAAATGAGTCTTGGCTTGTGAATTGAAATGTTGATATGAGGCTATGGCAAGTGCATCTTTGTCTATTGCTGCAATTTGCAATCTTGTATACTGTAGGAGAATGGCATGCAAGAGAAAATAATTACCAATTACTTTTGTATGAAGAGCTCTAATGAAAGTACTGAAAAAATGCATGTACGAAGATTTTCTGACAGAAATCAATATATCTCTACTGTCGAAATTTACCAACACCAGGATGACTACAAATTCCTGGGGGCTTGATGACTAAATGTGATTTGTGATTGTTTGTATTTAAAAAAAAAATGAAATTATTATGTGTGATTGTACTGCTTGAATTTTTGGTTCACTTTCATTGAATCATAGCATTATCTTGTGAAGTTGCTGTTTCTTGTTGTATGATCAGAGAAAGCTGTTAAGTGTACTGCAATCTCTAATTTAATGCATGATTACATGGAAGACTTCATATGCAGAGAAAGAAATTTCTGCAATTTACTCAGTACCTGTGTTAAATCCTGCTTGAAACAATTTATTCTTGGAGAATGAATGCTCTTGTATCATCTAGTCAGTCAATTTCTTGTTTTTTTAATATGTCCATTTATATGCAATTTTTTTATGATTGTCTTATACTTCCATTTTCGTGGTGTATTACCATCAATATTTCATATAGGAATAAATCCCGTTGGCTCAGGACTCTTGAGGAGAGAAGGGCATCTTGCCCTGCTTTTCTGGATGCCTTTCTGCTTTCCACACACTTAAGATGACTCTGGAAAAGGAAAAAAATTACATAATTGGATTATATCTTAAATGTTTTAATGCTATGAATACATGTCCAATTGTATGTGCTACTGAAATTGCACATTTATTTCCAGATATTATTGAAATAATTTAGGGTGTAAATATGTGGGTATTAGATTGATTATGTTTCCTGTTAGTACTTTATTTTCTGAATAAGTTTAGAATGGTCATCCTAACGTAGTATCTAGTTTCCATCTGGAAAGATTACTTTGTAAGTTGTTATAGTTTTTTTGTTAACCTTTGTGATAGCTCGAGTGAAAAAGGGGAGCCATTCTTCCTGGTATTTTCTATTTCTTTGAGATGTATCCTTGTGGGGTGTTAACTTGAATGCTTAGTCTGTCTGTCAATAATAATGGATTAGTTGATTTGTCTGACCTTATTTATTCCATTGGGGGATCTATAAATTTCCTAGTGTAATATTTGTGTCACTATTTTAAAGTGATGCATTGATCTGTCCTACTATTTTTTTGTGATATTGGTTTCACTATGATTAATAAAAAATTCTGCATAACCCTGATATCTGTAATTTTCACCTCCTTTTGTTGTTCAAATTAGTTTTATTGTTCATAGATTACTGTTGTTGCAAGTGTATCCATGAGTCCCTGAAGAGTTAAAAAAATAGCAGACATTTTGTTTCTTCACCGCTATTACTATTTATAGTGAGCTTTTTTTGTTCTCCAAACTGAATCGGTAGAGTTCTGCAGCTTAGAAGACTTTGTTGTCTTTTGCCCTAAAATTTTGTTCTTTTTCTGTTTGAAAGGAGAATAAATGCAAGACCTCAGCCACTTCCAACATGGGAGGGCCAAGTCATAGTGATATTTTCTCAAGATGTACTGCTGGTGCATGCAGATTTATCAGAGGAAAAGGTGACAAAAGTTCTTGGTTGGCCAGCCTATTAACTCAGATAATCCCTTTCAGAGTGTGTCTATATAAGTTCTATGTGGTCTTTACAGTCCAAATCTGAGATGAAGAGGTGGAAGGGTCTAGTAAGAGATATTTTGAAACTGCTTGTCATTTGGATTTAGGAATCTGTTATTTTTTCTGATCAGGGATCATAGTTTGGTGTTCCCCAAGTTTCTGTCTGTGCACACTGGACATGGAAAGAAGGCCAGACTCACCAGTGGGGAAGATCTTTTTCTCTAAGTCTAGTTTTAATGAGAGGCATCAGTATTTCACGTAGGAGCGTGGTGAGATTGTAAAATTTGTTTATATTCAAGAGTGTTTCGATCCAGAGTGTGGGGTATTCTGTACGCTGTTATTCTGAGTCTCCACTAGGCTGTCAATCTTGAAGATACTAAGGAATTTAAGATATTAGTTCTTGGCCTTTCATGTACCTATTGGATGAAACATATGATTGTGTATATGAATTTGAATGGGAATGTGCTTCTGATATGATTGCAACACTCTGAATGCTACTGCATCTATTAGTTTCATCAGAATATTTTAGCTAGTTGGTTTTTATGTGACAACAGTTTACATTGTCAATTGCTTGATTGTGTTTATAGTGATTAATATTGATTTTTTGGGATGTGACAAGTGTACGTGATCATTATCTCAGTCTGAGGGCATTTATTTTTTAAGTATTTTGAGTGGTATTTAATTTTCTGTGTTTGTGTTTTGTACTCAATAAGCTGATGTTGGATGACCATATATATTTAATTTTCTTTATTCTTCATGTATTTGCGTTTAATAATCACCTACTTGAGGTTTTGTTGAGTTGATAGTATCAATAATTAGTTACTGAAGAATATTCTGCCCAATCATTGAATTTATGAATAAATGTTAGAAGAGTGCCAAAGGAAAAGACTAATACTTTTCATCGAACAGGTTAGGCTATTCTTATCAGAAGAATCCCCTTCACAGGTCGGGTTAAATTCTCAAGATCACCTCCAAGCAAAGGCATCATTGCATTTGCCTCCTGGCGGGCCAGGTTCTGATGACATTCTGCCTCCTGGATTTGAGGGAACTCATTCTTCAAGTCATTTTGAGATTAGGCCATCTCAAATACCAGTTATTAAGTGGATTACTCCTCCAAAGGTAGTTTTGAGATTAAGCCATCTATTAAGCATTTGTTTCAGTAATATTTAGTATTATCTATATTTCAAAATAGGTGAAAGAAACGTAAGAGAAAAAAAGTGGTGAAATCCATGAGTTTGTCTTAATTATTACATCTTTCTTGGTTAATTTGTGATTCTCCCAGATTGCGCTAAATCACACATGGCAAGTGGTGTCTGGGGAAGAAAGCATAGAGGTAGAGGATCAACGTCAGAGAGAGATGAGAGTACTTGAAGCTATTTATCCTCGCATATCTTCCATTCCTCCAAAGTTTGTATCTTCTCTTAGCCCTGTACTATAAATTTTCTTGGTATCCATATTTCGTCGTATAAGATTTTTTCCCCCCTGCGTGCAGCCCTTCAGTTTCAATGGATATTGAAGATTCCAATTACATGGATGGGCAAACTCCTTTGATACCAATAACGCCAATTGAAGATGAAGATGCAGCACCAGAAGCTTTATCAGATTCCTTGGAACCATTTGATGATTCACAATCCCTTGAATTACCTCCTGGTATATTGAAGAATCCAAACCCTGCTACAAGTACGCAATTTGCTCGTGGTCTTCCATCTGATGTAGCTGCTGCATCTGTTGCTATAACTAACATTGTGAAGAACAATGAACGTGGAAAATTGATTGACCATGGCTTACTTAATAATATTCTCAAGAATCCAGAAGTGATTGAGAAATTGGTTAGAGATTATGGAGCTACTAATAATTCACAATATGTACATAATGTGGGGTCGTCCTCTGCGGCTTTTTCAAATCCTCCTATGCCTATTAGTCAAGGAGAAACCGCTACACCTTCACCGATTGCTTTTCCGGCCGTCACTTCCTATACACCATCTACTGGAGGTCAGGTGGCACCTGTTTCTACCCAATGGCCTCCTAGGCCTTCAGCCAGTTCAACTATTGTTTCTTCTCCTGTTGAGGTCCCTGCTGCTAAAGATGTTAACTACTATAAGAGTTTAATTCAGCAACATGGAGGAGACAAACAAGAAACAGTTCCATACTCCAGTAAACGTCAGATTCATCAGCCAGTAACAAACTATGAGCCACCATTCAATCAAAGAGGTAAAGTGTCAAAACCAAAGATAATGAAGCCTTGTATCTTTTTCAACAGTTCTAGAGGATGTCGAAATGGAGCTAACTGTGCCTACCAGCATGACGCATCGTTTCAGCCTCGGGGTAATAGCGTGCCAGGGATACAAAGTTCAAAGAGGATGAAAATGGATCATGAGATTAGCAGTTAAATGAATTCTGTTGACTGGTGGTGTTTATTGCCGTTCAATTTGATGGTTACGGCTGAATGCAGGTTCATATGCTTTTTATGTGATCAAGTTAGCTTTTATTTTGATGAGCAATTGTGAGCCTTGTTTGCTACTAGTTTGAAATGCTACATGTATAATTTTTGAATGAAAGGCTCCTTTTCATTTTCTTCCCTTTTTTGAGAATCTGACAAAATTACTACTTTTCTTGGTCAATCTTTCAATGATTGTAATTTTAGATGGAGACTGATTGCAAGCACCACCAGCTGGATGTTATATATTTCTTTTCTTTTCTTGACATTCTGGCAATATAGTTATCTATCTGCCTTGACGTTATTACTGGCTATAATGGAGAAAATGCAAATTTTTTTGCTCATTGTGGACATGAAATAGCCAATTTTAGACTAGACATTGCAGCAAGCAACAAATGTCGTAAAAACATAATCAATCATTTACGCAATGCTCACTTTTATGTATGATGCGTGTATTCTATATTTATTGTTTTCATTTTCAATTTGTTAAGATTTATAAATTTTCTTTGGTTTTACTATTTATTTTCATTTTCTTGTTCGATGCACCACTGCTCAAGTGTCGTCCTCCACCACTGTCACTCTCAACACTACATCCATTCGGTACCTATCGTTAAAAAAGTGTCATGACTTTGACTAGGGTTTGGGTAGAAGTTTATGGTCATCTGGATGACACCAGTATTGTATTGAAACTCGTTGTTAACACTTCCAATGTCCGTATCCGTTAGTTATAATGGGAACTTTTTTTTCTTTTTTTTCAACTTTTCATTATGTTAAAATCATTTTCAAGGAAAATGTTTTTAATTTTCAATCAGACATATTTTCAACTTTACTTTTATTATTTTCTTCAAGATTAATAAAGAAAAGGTCAAAATGTTGAAAGGTTGCGTAAACTTTTCATTCATTTTGCTTCTTTTTCTTTCTCAATTATCGCGAAAACAAAATTTGGACACATTTGGTTCAGTGCATTACATATATTCATGAAGTACAAGGAAACCTTGCATACGTTTTGTATCATTTTTTTCTTGATTCTCACTAAACACTGAATTAGTTGTGACAATTGCTCTGAACTGAACCCAATTCTTCCAGGGCCACACAGTGTAAGGGGACAGAAAGTCCTCTATTTATTTGTCAGGGGTTTAAATTATTCTGTCCCTTGATATGAGAGCGTTCACAGCTAATTTTTATTTATAAAAGTAGTTTGCGATTGTATAAGTTTTTTTGTCGACTTACTTCTATAATAATCTTTTTAGAGGCCTTTGAATAATGATATTTTTTATTTACAATACTTTTTTGACAACCCTATCCCGAAAAACGTAATAATAAACAACATGATAATACAAGTATTGCTCATAATAAGTGATGTAAAATAGTAGAATCAACGGGGAAAAAAATGTAAAAATTAAATGAATTGTTAGAATATAGATTATCTAAGTTAGATCCTTTAAAGATTTGGTAAGCATATTATACTAGGTAAATATTGGGAACAAAATAAAATAAACATGAACAAAAGGTATAGTCTACTTACTTTATCTAAATATCAAAAACATAACAACTGAATCAGTTACTTACTTTCCCTTCAAAATCTCAAATTTTCTTCAAACACTCCTTGCTCTCACTCCCTATCTCAGAACTCAAAATCCTCATCTTTTCCTGTGAGTCTTTTACCCAAACTACTCCGCCATACTTTTTTATATCAAAACTCAATCCTTATATTTTCATAGAAAAATCATATTATAAAGTGACATTATTCACTTTTCTTATTTTATTTAAAAATATTATATTAATTAAAGTTTGAATAAAAAATAATGTTTTAAATATAAAAATTAAAAAATAATTATAATGAAATAATCTAGAGCACTTATTCAGAACATGAAGAAAGTGTTATTTAAAAATTATATGAAAAATAAATTTCATTATATATATATATATATATTAAATCATATAACCTAATTTATTTTAGTCTAAAGAATAAAAATTAAATCATATTTTGTATTAATTACAGTAATTAGTAACTAGATGTAGTAAATTCCCTTATGAAGAAGGGCAAAGCAAAATTTGGAAATACGAAACCCTAAACCCGTCGTCGCAGGAACTTCTCAGTTTCTCCTTTAACGTTTTCTTCACCATATTCATTAAACTTCTGGCGCTCGTTGGTTTTGGATTTTCCGACACCGATTCGGTTAGCACAATGTTGAAGTTCCTGTCGAGAGTGAAAATCGAGTTCAACGCGTTGGATCCGCGTACGGCGTCGTGTATGGAGTTTCTGGCTCAATGCAACTCGCGGAAGGCGAAGGAGTCGAACCCGGCATGCGTCGTGGAGGTGAAGCGCGGCAAGGAAGAGCGCGCGCCGCAGATAACGGTGACGTTCGTGAACGGCGTGGAGGAAGTGTTCGACGCGACGGCTACTCCAGCACAGAGCATAAGAAACTTGATTCTGGAAAAGGGTCAACACCTCGAGACGGAGCAGATGTTCCGTGAATCAGGGGAATCCTGGCCCGTTATCATCCCCGACGAGGAGCTTTCTCAATTTGCACCCCCTACCAAAGTGCGTTCCCATTTTCTCAATTTCATTTTTGTTTGTTGGGCCTGTGATGTTGTTTCACCTAAGTAATTTAAGTGGAAAAGGTTAATTGATTTTATTGTGTATACTTCACAATTTGGATTGTGTTTAGAGTGCAAACGTAGGTGATATATTTAACAGACAACATATCCTTTATGCATTAGGAGTTCCATTCTCAGATCCCTGTTCTGTAAAAGCATCTATGAGAAGAGGTCAATTATTTGCATGGATCCTCATACTTCGGGGATTGGTACCTGATTCTGGGTGGGCAACCAAAAAGATGGCGTGTAGAGTTTTGTTATGCCAGTAAATGGAAATTTTATATGATTTTGAAGATGGAAGAATAGTGATGATTTTAAAATAATGTGTGGTTAGCGAAATTGATTGTAGGCTTGTTAGTTTCGGTTATGGGTGTGAGCACCCTAAGTTGCAGGGTCTAGTACGTGGAGAATATTTCGTGAGTTGCGCTATAAGGCAATGTGTGGGTATTTTTGTGGGTGATTCAATGGATTTAATCTTTTTTATAGTAATTGTGTTTCAAATTGATAAATCGTAAGATTCAGTTTGGATAAACTTATTCACAATCATTTATAATAAAATAATAAAATTGAGAGATAAAATGAGTTGAGCTTCTTCCACAAACTAAAATCAACTTATGCACTTAACTTTTACAGAAATTTCTCATTTAACTTTTCCAAAACTGAAATGCATAATTTAATTTTAACATGTTGGAAAAACTCAATTTATTTTACCTTATACTCTTCTCCTTTAACTGATTGTCAGGATGTTTATCCAAACATTGTCTAAATACATTGCTAGTGTTGTTTGTTGGATTTTTCTATGTAGTTATATATGCCTGTACTACTACAGTTTATATGTTATGAATTATGATAACTCAGCGATTTGATTTAGTGTTGAATATGACTTTTATTCTGTCTTCAATACTCCTTCTCTCTGGGAAGATTGTAATTAATTTGTGTGCTTTATATGTCCTTCTTTCAGCCAAGGAAAGCAGAAGAAAAGAAGCAATAGCTAAAATTGTTGAACTTAGTAACTGCTGGCGATTGTCTGGCTTCTCTTGTTTCCTTCGGGTAGGAGATATGGCATCTATTTTGCTGCTGATGTTGCATGTCTTACTGTATTTCAGCACTGAATTATTGACTACATGATTGCATATGTTTACCATAATAATGGATGTGCCGGAATCGCTGAATTTTGAAACTGTAATCTTGTCATACCTCCATTTTGCTTTCTTCTGGTTTACACCTACAGTTTCTATGCGAATGTTCTAGCCTCTTCAAATGTCGTGAATATAAGCTGTCAAATGACATCAGATTACTGATTCTGAAGCACAACATGCAGAAGCACAAACCTTTGAAGTTTGGCTAGATATGTTCTTGTATTTCAGAGGATAATAACTGTTTGCATGCAATGCTTTCTGGCCCAACTGCTACAAAGTTTCATATTATGCTCATTGCTGTGGCTGCTAATGATAAATTATGATTTTCCTGCGGTACGAGTGCCGTATTTAAAATCTTACGCACGAGTAAGTGTAACACTGTCCCAAACGGATGAATTGGGATTTTTTTTTGGAACGAAACCGTTTTGCTATTATTTTGAAGAGACTACGTGCAAATGTATTTAGCCAAAATTGATTTGGTGGATATTGTGGGTGGGTTAGTGTACTCTTGTTTACACTGTTTTCTTACTTTCAAAATTTTGTAGCGCCGTCTGAAGCCTGCTTCTCTTTATTGAGGTCTTTTGATCGTGATACTGTCATTTTTCAAAGTAAGGATCAATTTGCTTTGGTTTTAAACTAAGATTCCTAGTTCTTAAACAATACAGTAGTAATCTATATGGTCCTTTATAATTAAATATTATTAATTTGATTTATCATATTTTATATTTTCAATATTTTGGTTCCTTCATCAAAGTAAAGAAGCTGGATGATGCGACTAAGAGTTGATGAAAAGGTTTAAAATTATAGTAAACCGATTATCAAATTGTTAAAATAAGTTCACAAGGTGATAAAGTGTATATCTTTAATGGACTCAAATAAGATTTTATTCAAATTTGAATATTGCTGTTGTCTTCAGATTTCACATGCTCAGTTTTGATTGTTCAACATCTAATTTATTACGTTTCTCGCATTTTGAATTCAATGGAGGGCATGTTAAAAGATTGTGGGTTAGTTGCTATGAACAGACGAAGTAGCGGAGATAAACTTTAGTGATTTGGGTTTAGATACCTGCCAACTATTTGGAGTTTTTTTAAGTGATTGACCTAAATAAGAGTTTGGCCTTTTAAAATTGATTGGTTATAAAATGATACTTTCCTATTTGTAAGTAGTTTTATCATGCACATAGCTATAAGTGAGAAGATAATAAGCCAGATTTTATTTCAAAAGAGTCATAAATGATTACTTAATGATTAAAAAAAGAAAATATATTTATGAATACATTTTTGTAATATACATTTTATTATTAATTAAATATTTAAAATTATAAAATTAAGAAAGATCGTTAGAAAATAGTAAGAGTACTGTTAAAATATGTTATTTAATATTTCAGACAATAGAAAGAAGAATGTATTCGAAATATTGGATTGTGATGTAATGTTTGACATTTTTCTTAAAAAGAGGCAGTAACAAAACAAGGAGCCTAAAATGATAAGTGGAAGGAAGTAGCGTTGAATTCATGAGAGGCACAGCACTGCGCTTTTCTGTGCATCCTTTAACGTTCACTCACTATGATCAGTGACTCACAGCAAGCGAACAAATTAAGAGTTCACGTGTAATGTAACGAGCAACACACACAACGTTCCACTCCATGTCGCGTTCCAAACTCTCCTCTATTACACAAATCATTTTAGCGTCCTTCACCATCCAATTCCCTTTGTGAAATCAAGCCAAAAGATGGGTTCTGTGTCGCTGAAAATAGGCGACGGAACTGCTAGATTTAGAAGAGCAACAGTGTGTTCCTCCGCAGTTAACATTCTCATGATCTTCTCCGTCGTCACCACCAACCTCTTCGCCCTCTATGCCTTCTCTTCTTCCCCAAAAGACCTTCAGACCCACCACCTTCTTCACAAAAATTTATCCCTCATCTCCGAACAGGTCACCCTCATTCTCCGAGAGATCGATTTGTCGCAAAAAAAACTTGCCCAGATAGAAAAAGACCTCCTCGGCTACGAAAGCATTGACCTTTCCCGACCCAACATCGCCAACGAACTCAAACTCTTTCTCCACCGCCACCACCTTCCTCTGGGCAAAGACTCCAAAACCGGAATCACCGAAATGGTCTCATCTGTGGGCCACTCCTGCGACAAATCCTCGGACTTGTTGTCTCAGTACATGAGTTACAAGGTTTCTGGACCCTGCCCCAATGATTGGAGTGTGGCACAGAAACTCGTTTTGAGAGGGTGTGAGCCTTTACCGAGAAGAAGGTGTTTTGCTAAAACTATTTCTAAGGTGGGTCTTCTACACCCTTTTCCCACCTCGCTTTGGAAACCTGCAGTTAACAACACTGTTAACTGGAGTGGTTTAGGTTGCAAGAATTTTGAGTGTTTGAAGGGTAAGAAGTTGAGTAGAGATTGCATTGGTTGCTTTGATTTGGCTAATGGGTATGAGAATCAGAGGTTTGTGAAGTCTAGGAGTAAGAATGATTTTCTAGTTGATGATGTGTTAACTTTGGGGAGTGGTGGAATTAGGACAGGGCTTGATGTTGGAGGTGGGTCTGGGTCCTTTGGTGCTGTTATGGCTGAGAGGAATGTTACTGTGGTTACTACCACTTTGAATGTTGGTGCTCCGTTCAGTGAATTCATTGCTGCCAGAGGACTTTTCCCTCTTTTCCTGAGTTTGGATCATAGGTTCCCGTTTTATGACAATGTGTTTGATTTGGTACGTGCTGCGAGTGGTTTGGATGGTGGGGGAAGGCAAGAAAAGTTGGAGTTTTTTATGTTTGATATTGATCGTGCTTTGCGGGCTGGTGGCTTGTTTTGGTTGGATAACTTCTACTGTGTTGATGAAGAGAAGAAAAGGGTGTTAACTAGGTTGATTGAACGGTTTGGGTACAAAAAGCTGAAGTGGGTTGTGGGAGAAAAGGTTGATAGTCTTGGATCAGGGATGTCACTGGCTGTGTTATCAGCTGTGCTTCAAAAGCCTGTGAGAGTTTAAAGCTTCATACAACAAGATGACACGATGAAACAATAATGTTCTTGCTTCTGCTGGCTCTGCTTCACTCACAATTCGTGTGTGGATGGATGACTAAATAAGTGCATGAATATGACTGTTTTAAGTAGTTGTTTGTATATTATTCGGGTACTACTAGCTATTTTGTTCGTGATAGCTTGTTAGAAAACGATAAGTGAATTGCATTTTTGAAAGTTATGAAGTTAACACCAAGTCTTGATTTTGTGATATGAAGTTAACAAGTACAAATTCATTACCTGTATAAGTTCTGCAGTCAATGCGCAAATCTCGTTTTTAATTTCTCACATTATTGAAAATATTAAGTCTGAGGCATGCATGTGATGAGTTATTTGCTAGTAGGATTGTTGTTACTCCATGAAATTGGTATTTCTGTCTCTTTCATTTCATTTCTAGGTTGGAGATTGCCTTTTTCTTAGTGGATGTATTGGTGTTCAAACCTAGAATTTTCAAAAGCCAATTGTGTCTGCGGCATTTACTTCATATAATTATTACTTCATTTACTCTTCACCAATTCCAAGCCATCTTGGTTGTTATCTGACCATAAAATTGGATGCTTAGAATATCCTAATATGTAGCAAGCTGGGACCAAGTTTGAATTTTCGAATCTGCATGTATGTACCTTTTTTGGTCTGTTGTCAGCAAAATATATTGCAGCTTCTAGACGGAGCAAATACTAGTCGCTGCAATGGGCCTCTGGGCCATCTAATCAAAATGTTAAAAAATAAAACATACAAGTCAAATGGATCTAATTTAACATAGTTTTTAAAGGACAAATTTTATGTACACTTGCCGTTATTTTATTTTCCAGTCAAATTTAATTTGTAAGCCGCTAAGTTAAAACTAGTTTAGCTTATATGTAAATGTTTTTTCTTCTATCTTATTTTAGTGTTTTCTTTTAGAAAAATATTGTGTATAATTAATTTTAGTTTATGAAAATAGTCGTTTTAGTTTTTTCTTCATGAATATTAATGAAGAAGATTATTCAAGCTTTAAAAAGTAAAATCGGCAAGTAGACTAAGATTAGAGTTACAAGAAAATATTGAAAAAAAAGAAAAAAAAAATAGTTCAATGATATCTCTCGGTCTGAGAAACAACCATGAGCCAAAGAACACGCAGGCATTGATTCCCCTATACATTCATCTGGTGAACTTCTTCAGGTGAAAAAGATTGTAATGCACTTGTCACAACCAACAAACAGAACATTGTTCCCATGAATGTTGGTCCCTTGGGGATTGAATCATGTGAAGACAAATCACAGTCCATTCCTCTCTATCATGGCATTGTATTTCTTTGTTTGTAATGACCAAAGCACCCGACAGAGGTGAGATTCTACGTATGATGTTGAATTACATGCATGATAGAGCCCGCATACTAGCTAACAATCATCTTAATTAACATGCTTGAACCCATTGTTTGCTCATATGGTTCTCTCTTCAGACATTAAAGTATATATTACTAAAATATGATTCAAAATGAAGAATATAATCTGTTTATTTGTTTTATATGTGTAAATTATATATCTGTTTTCTTCTATAATCATGTGCATGCAACGTAATGGCTGCTTTCTGACAAAAGATTTTACGCATCTCATAATCCGAAGCTTTTCCCTATGTTTTGTTTTTGTTAGTTTCAAAGACACACTTCAATTAATAAATATGGGGGAAGGTCGTAGTTAATTAAGGTGATTAATCCAAGCACATGTAATGTAAGTCCAAAGTATAAATTAATGACTGTGTAAAATAAAATAGTTTAGCATGTGCCATCTAGAGAACACTAGTTATCATATATATATATATATATATATATATATATATATATATATGCTTTACGTAGCACAAAACTTATTTCTCCTGAACAAAGCATGCTTTCATATAAAAAGAGATAATTTAAATATTTCAATTTCAAAATCATTAAAATATTAACCCAACCATATGATCCAGCTCAAGTTCTGGTTGACATCATGCATTGGTAAGTTGCATGTATTGAGTTACATCATGCAGGTTAATAAATTCAATCGTACAACTTATTATATATTTTTATTAAAATATTAATTGAGGGAAAAGTGTAACAAGTTAGCCACTTATTTATTATGAATATTCAAGTCGTTTAATACTCAATTCATTAGTTTGAAAACATGTTTTATAGACAAAAATAATACAAAACACCCTTTCTTTCCTCTCATAAATTAGATTTTTTTTTAAATAATTGTTTTATTTTCTTCTCTTTCCGATTGAAATAACTATTCTGATGTCCACATAAAGTATTTTTGAAGTTTATACATTCCAATAAATATTTTAATCGATTAATTGATCACCAAAACCAACAATTCATCATGTATATATATATATATATATATATATATATATATATATATATATATATATATATAATATTAAAATCAATGGTCCAAAAACAGGTTAAAGATGTTTTTAAATTTATCTCAACCTAAAAAAACAAGTGAAAATTTTAACTTACAGTACAATCTAACAAATATAACATTTATACTTGCTTTACTCGACCTATCTCATGTTATTTTATAATCTATTTCAAAATAAATAATGTATTAATCGACAACTATTTTTATCCTAAATGATTTTAAATCTTTAATGAATTATTTTAGAAAATTCTTTCAATTCTGTCCTAAACCAATAATAAACATGATGATTTTTTAATACTTTGAACTTTATTTTTTCAAAAATCAATAAAGATAATGTGGTACATTGTTTCACTCATTAAATTATTATTTTATTATTTCTGGAAAAAAGAATTTTCAATGTCACGTTTTGAAATGAGTTGAATATTAGAAGAATGATAGATTAATTAATAGATCCCATTGTAAACCAACACATATACCCAAAATAATTAACATTATCTTAATAACAGTTTGATGGTTGACTTAATCAATAAAATTAAACATTGCTGCTAAAACGTTTTATGGGCTTTATTATTAGTAGCAGTCTTCTTTGATAAGTTTATGTAACCTCAACTCAATATTTTAAATTTTTACTAAAACTTTGGGTATGTCCTAAATTGCAATTTTCACCTTTCATTTTTTAAGTAAAATCTAAATTTAAATTTTATAAAATTATTATTATTATTATTTAATATATTGTATTTTATTGAAATATTGGTAGTGATGTCAATTGATGAGGTGGGAGTGATTGTTAAACAAAGATTAAGAATGATTGATATAAAAGATTAAAATTAATTGTTTTAAACGATAAAGATTAAAAAGACACATTTATTGAACCATCAAAAACAAAAGGAGTAATTAAAGTATGTGTAAACAAGGAGATGGGGTTGGAGAAATCCAGCATACATATTCTTCAAATCTTGCTACAGTTTTTGTCTCATCACCAACCAATTAAATGAAACTTACGAAAGCCCAGAAGGTAAACAACAAAGTAGGGGGATATATAGAACATGAGTAGTGAACTAAAAACTAAATGACATTATTCAAATTGTTGCTCCTTCATGTGTTTCTTAACTTAATTTGGAGATTTGCCAAAGATATGTGTCTTGTTATAAAACATTGAACAGCGCAAATAAATGGCATGACCCTTAAATCCTAGCAAGTGGGGTTCCATGCTGAAATTATTCTAACCAGACACTTAATCAGGGGGGATGCACCCTCCATACTAAAACATGCCAAGTGGACCCATGAATCATAATCTGCAAAATTTCGCACTTGACTCTATTCTCCTGCAGGCACCATAGTTTTGTGCTGCTTCTGATATGTTTATTCAGGAACATGAATAAAACAAAGAAATTGGGAAATTTAAATCTCAACGGTGGCTTAAGTGACATGTGTGGTCATTATATGGTTGTAATGATCGTGAATTAAGAAAAGATGATGTTCAAATGTGATTGGGTTAAGATGCTGGAAATATGGGAAGTGGAGGAATTAGGAGGGTGCTTTTGGCTGTTTCTTTTGGGAATTATAAAGAAAGGTGAATAGGGCATCTTTGCACATGGGTGTAGTCAGATTTGGAGATTGGAAAATGGTTCCTGGGAGGGTTTTCTATATAAAGATTATTTTCTTGTTTTATTGACAATAATATCTTAAACCACTTTTCATACACAGCTTAACTAGAAAGCATCTTTTCTCAGTGGGTCACTCTAACCTCAATGCTAAAGCATGGACCCTAAGCCACACTCCCTTATCTTTCCCTCCTTTCCAATTTTTTAAATATTCTCTTCAAAGTTGGAAATGTTCCAAGACCCTTCTTTTATAAATGCCTCTGTTTCATTTTAAGATTAAAGAATAATGTGTTTTATTAAAATTACAAAAATATTTTAACTCGGATTTCTTAGAGTTGACTTTTGTTTGTAAAATGATGATTTCACCAGTTTTTCATTGTCATGAAGTTTTAAGGCGATTTATAACAATCCAAAGTACATATTCTAATAATTTTTTTTAAGAGAATGTTTTGTTTAAGTAATATAAAAAATTTACCCCATTTTAATAAACAAGAAGGAGCACAAAGATTTTGTGACACACCTATCTATAGGCTACAAGCTCAAGTTCCTGAAACAGGGTGTCATGATTTTGCCTTCCACTCTATCAAACAATTTTTGGCATCGATCCACACAACACATTTTTGTGTTTGACCGCTGTTTCTTTACATTTTACCTCGTCGATTTCCTAGGCTTGTTTCTTTTATAAAAAAAATAAAATGTTCAAAATTCAATTTCGTAAACATTTAAAGAATGAGATAAGTATTTTCTTGAAAGACAACAGTGATGTATTCAGTGACGGATCTTGATCAACTGATTTTGGGAGCCAAATAATATATTATTAATAAATAATAAAAAAAAAAGAATATGAAAAGTTGAAAAGATAAAATTGTAAATATATACTTAAATATATTAAATGATCATTAAGTTTGAGTGAAACCAAATCATAAATTATATGAGTAGCTTACAAACCGAGGAGAATTGGAAGATAAAATTGTAAATATACAAGTAAATATATTAAATCGCTCATTATGTTTGAGACCAAAATCATAAATTACATGGAAGTTATAAAACTTCGGCCGCTCAGCTCCGAAGAACATCCCACGGGTATCTTTATGATCATGGTTTTTTAAAATGTTGAATATGTAAAACACTATAGTTTGATATGTTAGGAAAAGTTCTTAAAAGAAAAAAAGTGGATTAAAAAATTGGGTATCTGACAAGGATGGGTTATGGTGAGGAAAAGAGTGGCTTGAATATGCTACAAAAACAGCAGGCATTTGTTCGGTAATTATGAGAAAGAGGAAGGGCAGAGTCTCTGACTTGCCGTTATAAAAGAAAACCCACCACCCTCTTTGCCAATCCCCCACTCTCACTCCTCTTTTTTCATTCTCGCACCAAACAGACCCTTAAAAAGAGAGGGGAAAATGTCGATCTCGATGTCAGCAGGAGGACTCTCAAAATGCACCAGAATCCGCCACATCGTCAGGCTCCGCCAAATGCTGCGGCGCTGGCGAACCAAGGCCCGCATGTCGGCCCACCGAGTACCCTCCGATGTGCCGGCGGGACACGTGGCGGTGTGCGTGGGCAGTAACTCCAGGAGATTTGTGGTGCTCGCCACTTACCTGAACCACCCTGTCTTCAAGAAGCTACTAGTTGAGGCGGAGGAAGAGTACGGGTTCTCCAACCACGGTCCTCTCGCCATTCCCTGCGACGAAGCACTCTTCGAACAACTCCTCCGCTTCATTTCACGCTCCGACCCTCCTCACTCCACCCGCTTCGACGACTGCCACCTCCCTCTCCGAAACAACCTCGATTTCTGCCTCGAATCTCGACCTCTACTCCACTGAACTAAAACCATCACATTAAGAATAGGGGACCTTTTCTACTTCTCAATTCCTCTATTTCTCAAATCAAACATTCACTACACCACACAACAACAACAACAACAACAACAACAATTATTGTTGCAATGCAATCCACCGGAGAATGCTGAGGAGATGGCAAAGGGGTGCCACAATGGTTCACCCAGTCGTCCCGGGTTCCGATAATGCTTTTTCATGCTCTATATTTTTACTCTTTTGTAAATTACTACAACTATTATTATTATCTTGGCTGGGAGTAATAATTAATGGAAATTGAATTGTAAAGGAATTTTGACATTTCACCGCGCTCAATTATTATAGATTATCCATGTGTTTGCTTGTGAGCACGATGCAATCATAGAAAGTGAGAGCAGATGGAAGTTATGAATAGCATAGCATCAACCCACGTGAAGGAAAAAGCAATCACCTTAGCCTCAAACTACACGTTTAATTATCATTCCTCTTATCTTACTCATCGTCATCTTCAACTGTAAAATGTTTAACCATGATGGGCATGAACAACCTAAATGATGGTAGATGAGTCTTTGACTGTTCTGAAGATTGCATTCCACTGTGTTTGTCCCAATTCTTACGTCAGTGCTGCAGTACAGGTCTTGTAAGTTTAAATAATCTATAACTAAATTAATAAAGTGATCCATATGGACACTCATTTGATTTATATTTTATAATTATATGTTTTTATATTGTTCAGGAACCCACTATATATTAAACTTTTGGACTACATAACAATTTTTCTTTTCTCTTCAATTATTGATCCAGAATTTTTACCTCTCTTTTCTTATAATTTTTTGGTTAAATTCTCAATTTTATTTACGTTATATATATATATATATATATATATATAATAATAATAATTTCTTATGGTACTTTAAATAAATATATCAGAATAATATTCAACTAAACAAAAAATATTTGATAATTTGATTAAAATAAAAAAATTCTAAAATGTGAAGATGCAATTTACAAAGAAAATAAAGACATCGAAGTCACGGATAAAAAATAAAGAAAAAGTTAAAATTAAAATAAAATAAAAACTCTTTGAAATATTAAGTTTATTCGTCATGTACTGATGACTTATCATAATTTATTAATTTTTTAATGTGGACATACATTTGATACTTATATTTTTGCTGATAACAAAATTAACAATTAGGTGTTTTATGTTATTTTTAATTAGAAATAAAAGTTTATGGATATCGACTATTTATTATTAATATAAACTTTTATTACGTGAACGAGTGTGATGAAATTTAAATTCTCACAGGAGAACCACGCATAAAAACCGAATTAAAAATTGGTATGAACATAGAATATGACTGGACTAGGCTGTCTTAAGAAAATGGGTTACGTGATGTGGGAACTAAAGCAGAAGAAAAGATGAACATTTGTTCCTAATCACATGTGCTTGCCACATCATCAATTACAGTAATTTGTTCCTGCAAGTTACTTAGTTTAGACTTTAAACCTTTTTTTTTTTTTTTTTAACTTGCGTGTAAATATGATGCGGTAAACAACTTTTTCCTGGATATATAACGTTTAGTGTGTGAGCATGGTTCGCAAAAAATTAACAACGAATTCTGTAAAATAAACATGTATTTGAGTTAAATAACAGACCATATCTCTTATGTTTAATTTTAACCGATTAAGGTAAAGGTTGTCTTAAAATACTAATAAACATATGAGATGAGAGGCATTTAAAGCGTTGAATCCTGGTGGGAAATTTTGAGATGATTGGACTGATAACGGAGTTTGTGAATTGAGGAGCCATGTTTTCAATGGTTTAATTGCAAAACTTGAAAACCTATTAGTAGACATGGACTAAATCCAATAAGGGTAGACCTCCCCATAGGATACTACACTCTTCACAATTCAACAACAAATCACTATTGCTATATCTTTTCGTTTTAGCTTCAAACCTACCTAGGTTAGACCAATTATCATAATATTTGTTTTTAACACTTTCTATTTAACGGATTGAAAATACAAAAATAAATCAAAATTATCTCATGTAGCAAAAAATTAGTAATATATACGAATTTTTCAATCATTTTTTTTGCTCACATTTTTGCTTGAGTGATGTTGGGCCGCCTGGACTGACACTCGGGTTGGCCCATTTTTTATTAGTTTGGAGCTGTTATTATGAATCTCTTATTCGGAGATACTGGGCTTGGCCCTTTTGTACCTTTTTCCAGGTATTTCTTTTTGCACCCGATAAAAGTCTTGTGGGTATGCTGTCTGCTTTCTGTATTTGGGTTCCAACATACTTAGGCTTATGCCTTCTTCTTTTAAATTCGAGTTTGTATAGGAAATAAATTGCAAAATATTACGAAATTATGTACATATTTTTTTAATAATTTAAAGATAATGGTAACCTTACAAATAATTAAAAAATATATAAGAATAAAATATTTCACGATTATAATGAACTAATTAAAATGAAAATGAAAATTTTAATGAAAAAGGGTTAAATGTGACACAAATTTTATCTTTAACTTTTTGGGATACAAGTTTTTATAATTTAATAATTTTAAAAATCTTAAGAATAAAAATATTTTATAACTATTAAAATCAATTTCAATTGATTGATTAATAATTTCATAAATAATTAAAAAAGTAAATTTAAATTAAACGTTTTAATTGAGTACATTTGGATTTGAATATATTAAGTAATGTGTGAAATATGATTTTTTTAGTTGAAAAAGTATAATTGGGAAGGAAGAGCTCGTGGAAAGTGACAAAGAAAATCAACTATCAACTCTAAAATTAGTGAATACCTACACTTATCATATGATAACAGGAAAAATAGTTAAATACTTTTTTTTCTTTAAACAATTTTATTAGTCAATAATTATTTTTTTAAGACGCTAAAATCTATTTAAGAAGTTGACTTCTCCTACTGAATATTCTTTGGTAGGTACAATTACTGAGATTGAACCCTAGATTAAATATTTAATAAAACTAGTATCCCACTTAATTAATCGAAGTTAACTAATTGTTTGTTACATGATATTTTAAAGTTTGTACATACATATATAATTAAAATCATTGGTGGAGCTGCAAGTAGTTTCTTATTAATTGGAATGTCTCAATCTATGGAGAATCCAACTCGTAATCCTAATGATTGTAGTAAGTAATTACGTTATGATTAGTTTGCTGTGTAGATGATGTTGATGTCTTGGAATTATTTTGGGTGTTTTGGAGAACCCTCTTATCTCGTATTGTTTGTATCTCTAATCAGTACTAAAAATGATTATAAAAGACAAAGAACGTAAGCCAAAAGCAACATGAAGAGAAATGGAGAAATTCATAATAAGAAATTATCGAATTTGAGTCCCTCTGGGGTTGGGATTTAGGACCCATCGCCCATGACCCACACATGGTCACCCTTCTGATTGCAGACAAATGTACGAAGAAGATAAGAATCACAAGATTGCTTTTGTTCCGTTCTATGTAATTAAAAGTAATATTTGTTTACTTTCATGATGAGAAAGGTCCTTGATTTGGACAAAATGTGTTTGATTATTGTTTCAATGGATAACAATTACACCTCTAATCAGGTTGTTAGCTCGTTTATTTCACCACGCCCTTTTGCTTTTCTATGCGTGGTGACACCATTTCAAGCCTTTGCTTCTTAATAAGTTTTTCCACCTCTCGTCAAAATTTTTTTGGTGAATCACTTTCCATCGATTTGTTCAATTTAACAATAACACAAATAAAGCCAACCATTTTGTTTAAAGAGACAAAGAAGGAATTACGAAATTTTAGAGAACGCCATTAACAAAGAAAAAGTTTGGAGAGAGATTACGACTTTGGAGCACATAATATATAGTAGGGAAGGGACTTTACATCACTGCACCAATAAGCTAGATGGCATGTCAATGGAAGAAAGCTCAAGAAAATGACTCTGAGAAGTTAAAAGTCAAAATCATGCACACTAATACTAAGACACACACGAATTCATTGCATCCAACTTTGCTTCACACGTAGCAATTCAGATTTGAAGAATCAATTCACCATAATTCAGATTTTGGCTGATTTAGTCTTATTTTGGAAACTCGTTATTATTTTTTTTTTCTCACTGTGAAAGGAAGAGGGATGAGGGTGGAGCAAAACTTAAAATCTTTCTCTTCATTTTTCTTTTACGTAATTTAATGACATCAATCATCTTTAATTTTTACCTTTTTATGCTCGTACATATAATTTCTTTCTATTTTCTTCTCCCTTTCAAGTCAAACAAAATATTAAAGCTTAACCGCCACTAGGAAAATATTTAAGTTACATAAAATAAAAAATAACATGTTATAATGAAATTTATGTAAAAGTTATGATTAAAGTAACTTTTGATTCCATTCTTGCAGGTCTTGAAATTGCAACCCGGAAAGCCCAACGTGGTCCCATACTTTTGATGGCCAAATTTGAAGGAATAGTGTAATTTCTTTTTCACGTGAATCTTATTATTTAATAAAACAGGGTTAATTAGTTCTTTTTTTACATTTATAAAATATTAAAAATTTTACTTTTCGTGTTATCATTTTTATAAGCTATCATGATAATTAAAAAAAAAAAATACTGGTATAACAAAATATAATATCACATTACTGTATCCAAAAACCATCACGAGTGGGTAGGTGGGGACAACATTTATTTTCAACCTTATTCTGACTGAACTCTCAAGTTTGAACTTTAGTCATTGGATCCCCTCTCTCTTTGTTCCACCACCACTCACTGCTCTATTGCTTTTGCCATGAGTAGGAATTTATGCCCGAGAAACCTAGCTTAGCTAAAGGTTGATTCAGACCCTGTAGTTGTAGGTGCTAAGAATGCGTTGGTATAAATTATTCCACACTTTAATCTCTTAATTAAGGTTTTAACTTCCATTTTCAATTTCAATTTTTCTATTACTTCTTTGGCACTACATTATCACTAATTATTTTTCTTAATCTAACGTTGACCGAATATTATCTACCCTAAATCCAAATTTAACGTCTCTTTTAAGAAAAGTCCACACCATATTTTTTCATGATATGGACTAAGAACCATGAATAGAAAATTTAGACATGATCACTTCCAATATATATATATATAATCTAGACGATCCAAAACTATGATCTTGATCATACTTGAATTAACACATGTATATTATTATGTTCTGATTCTAAATTAACTCTCATCCTCACCAAGAGATCTTACATCAGAGCAAATATACAATCTTAATTTAAGATATTATTTTATTTCGAGATGAGTATACTCTATAACAAAAAATAATAATTATATATTTCATCTAAATTTAAATAAAAAATTAGTCACATTTATTGAATAAATTGGAATTTTTTTATTTAACTGTTATTTTTCAAATTCAAGATAATGTTAAAATATTTTTTTACTTAATATTTATTAATTTATATATGCATTTATTTTAATATAACATAAATAAGAGTAAAATATAAAACTTTATAATTATTTCATTAAAACTAATAAAAATTATTATAATTTTTTTATCATAAAAAAATTTAAACTATATTTAAAAAGAAATAGGAGTATTAAAAAATAGAACATGACCAGAAAATATATCAGATGGCATATCAGGACTCTGACTGCCACATCAGGTGGTGAAGTTGCGGCGCTTAACTTAAAAACACTTATTCTTTAATAACAATAATAATAATAATAATAATAATAATAATAATAATAATATTATTATTATTATTATTATTATTATTATTATTATTATTATTAAGTTTTGTAATATCAAAGAAATAAATAAGGATTGTCTTATTACACACGTTTGCAATAAAGAAGAGTGTTTGAGGCGAAATTGTCAGCTTATAATAATGTATTTAACCTTAATATAAGGATTGTAATAGAAATTGACATATTTTATTGGACATAATAAAAAATTATTATATTGACTTTTTTTTATAATTTTCATGATAAATATTTTATATTTGCATAGTTTAGTCGCTATAATCTAATGAGGTTAATTTTATCATGTTTATCTTTGCCATTGGTCACATAATTGCATACTCGTAGATCGAATATAAGAAGAACATTGATCAAAACCAAAGTAGTTTCGCAATAATTGATCTAAGGGCTAGGTGATTTATTCCTTCTGGAATGTTTATACTTTTACTTTCACCATACTCGTAAATTGAGAAGGAACACTCACCTTATTTAAAAATTATCGCAAAAAGTTTTTCATCCCGATTACTTTTCACCTTGTTTCAAATAAACTGATTCATAATTTTTATACGTCGTAAATACAAATATCAAATTTTTTATTAAGAAAAATACGAAAAAAATAAATAATATTTTGTAATAAAGCGGAGAACATTCCATTTGTGTTTTTTTTTTTTTTTCATTTTTAAGTTAAAAAACTCCGGTTATTTTGCAAGAGATAGATATAATATTAAAAAAAATGTAAATGATGTTCTAATCCGTATTAAATCAGGTGGTTTTCAAGAACTTCTTTGATATTTATTTTACTCTAAGCAGACAAATAAGAACAAGAAACTATCATAAACGTGAGATTATATCGTATTTCATCGATCAATTTCTTTGAAATTAAATATTTATGATCTATAACTTTATCAGATCATACCTATACTAGTTTTTTTTTCTATTTTTTCAACAATGTAGAAAAATAAACAAACCCTATAATAAATATACTGTACACAATAAATAGTGGTCAAACTTTAAGAGTATTGAAGGCTGGTGAGAGAGTTCCCATGTACAGCATTTTATTCTTTTTAACTCTCTGTGCTTAACACTTATATGCTTCAAAGTTAACACTTTTGTTTCTTTAGATATTATTTTTTACTATTTGAATGATAATTTTTTGCGATATTTACAAATCTAAATTTTTAAGATTTTAGGTTAAAATAAATATTATATTATTGTGTATAATTTGATTTATTAAATATTTTTTCGTTTAACTCTTTTCAAAATCAATAGTCTTAAAATATTACGGGAAAAAATTGTATCTTATTGATAAATATATATTTTTAATTACTCGACATATATTATCCAGAATAAAATATTTATAATTCTCATAGCATTATAAATAAGATGTAAGAAAAGAAATCAAACTATCCAATGGAAAAAGTTATCTGCATGACATGAATGAATGAGGTTTGAGGGAGGACTTTTTTTACATAAAATAATTTTGTTTTGATAAACCTTCATGATGGAAATTTTGACGTGCTTTGTGGGATTTGGCCTGATATTTTGGTTTGATCGCTTGAGTTGGGTGGATGTTGTTGAGCTTCAAGATTGACCTAATTTCAAGGGTAGAAAGATTGGGGTAATATTGTAATAATAAATAACGATGATAATTTGTAAATAGCTTGAGAGATGAGGATTAACGGTTGTCTTGACATAGCTCTCAAAATGTAACCACATCTCAAGCCGAGGTTAAATTTTCCGATGAATTTTTGAAGATGACCTATAATTAGAAGATGGGCAAAAATTGTGAAAAGTGTACATCTAAGTGAAAATTGCAGTCCAATCATATAAAAGAGGATGAGTAGGAGAGTAGAAGTAACGGGTGTTGTATTGATAACATGGAAATGACTTGACTTGATGCAATGGGAAGTAAGCAGTGGGCATGCACTTAGAAAGCCTCCAACAAAGCCATGGCGTAGCTACACACCAAATTTGTGAGCTGTACAGTGTAGAATGCCAGTGAGTCACTGTGGTCCAAACTCCTCCGTAACAATCACACATCTTCTCTAACGCAACTTCAATTAAATACACATATATTAAAAATAAATAATAACTATTCCCTCTTAAACCATTATCATTCACTCACTTAGGAATCCAAAAGTAAAAGATAACCAATGCCACCACTTTCCTTTACCAAAATCGGATACAGCTCACAATTCAGATGCTTGCTTGCGTCTGACACAAACCATTCTAAGCATCCCAGAGGGTCAATTACGTCAATCCACCCCACCTTTTTTTATCTTCACTTTGCTTCAAAAGAAAAAAATAAAAAAACAGTTGTTTTCTCTTACGCGTTAATCAAGATTGCACAACAACAATACACCACTATTTTATTTAATATATTTATTCTAATTACCTCAAACAATTTTTTTTAAACAAAATTGCTTCTCTGTCTCCTTCAACACCCTGCTTTTAAGTTTCAAGAGACACAAACTATCCGAATATCTTAGGAACACAGAAACACCTCACCACCGCCACCACCACCACCCTCACCGTCTCCGATTTTAATCGGAGTTTCTTATTCTCCACTTCTCATTTGTCAATCTCTAAACACCATTGTTGCTTCAGCTACTCCTCTCGCCTCACATTATCTTCGCTTCCATTTTTTGTAAGTTTATTTTACTCACATTTTCTTCGCTACTTTATCATTCACGTTTTTTGCGCTCGCTGGCTTCCTACTCGCGACAGTTTCAGCGAAACTGCACTGTGTACTGCACGTTACAAATGATTATTTATTTTTAATTTTTTTTTTCATATATTTGGTCATGGAGGGAGAACTTTATCTGTAGCTTTTTTCATTTTTCCTTTAAATTGTCGGTGAGGTTCTGTTCCGTGCAGTTCCAATTGTTGCTGTTTTTAGAAATTAGAAACATTAGTTTGATTACTTAACACATTGAATAATTTTGCCAGGTTAATTGTAATGGTGCTAATCTGTGATACCTGATTTGGATTAATTGGGATCTAATTTGAGCGATAAAGACGGTTAGGCATGATAAACAATCATTACGAAAGCTCACTTTTATCTTTTGAAGAATATAAATGAAAAAGCCCACTAACTTGCTTTACTCTCAAGTTTGAGCAGTGAGTGGAGTGCAGGGGAGAGAAAAGAATATTATGTGGCTTTTGATAATTTTGGTATACGGTTATAGCATGCGCGCACCTCCACATTAGCAAGTGCGGTTGTTGGTTTTGTTAGATCTTGGAAATCACCGTTACATAAATAACACTTCATTTCCATCACTCCCACTCCACCACACGCAGAAGCAGTACCATGCTGCTTCAATGCCTTTCAACAATTTAGTAATTTCCTTCTATCCCCATCCAAAGCCTTGCTTCAATTCAATTTGTTACCACCCACAATTACATTTAAATATGAACTACGCTACAATGCATAGTCATTAAGTTGCATCCCAAGGTAGTTTTTTTTCTTTTTATACCTATATATATATATATATATATATATATATATATATATATATATATATATATATATATATATTCTTTCCCTAATTAATTAAGATACTGGAAATTTTAAGATGTAAAGTCCTGCTGGAAGATTCGTGTTACCGGTTGATTATCGTGTGTTGTCATTGGAATCTAATTATCGTGAATGGCGATGGAATTGATTTTCGAGTTTGCACCACAGTCTGTTTCTGTTGTAGTCTGAAAAGTTTGTGTGGTGAAAAACCTAATCCAAGTGTTTTATGCTACCTGGCTTTTGTAGTTTGCGATGGATCGGCGCTGGCCTTGGAAGAAAAAATCATCAGAGAAGGCCGTGATTGAGAAAGCAGCTACTGCATTGGATTCCTCCGATGCTTCCAACAACCAGGTATATTTGTTTGTTGGCATTTTCGCACAACAAATATGTGCAAAACTTGTGTCTTGAAAGTTTTCCCACCTTCTTGAGTTCTATTTAACAACTAAGTTCTGTTTTATTTATTTTTTGTCTGAGTCTGACTGTTTTAGCAAATTTTAATGTCTATAGTTTTTGCCGCTTTGTGGATGTTTGTCTCATTGATAATAATTAAATTATTAATTTTTATTCCCAACTTCCGCAAGTTTCGTATTCTTAGCAGGCCGTCAAGCATGTACACATTCTGTACATTATTCAATAGCCTTCACTCTCTGGTGTGTATGTGTGTTTTTAGGAGTAGAACATGGATTGATAACTTGATTAGTAACTCTTATTATTTTTTTTTGTTGATTGGAAAATGTGATTTTAGTTAATAATTTTTTTTTTTGTCTTTTCTGTTTTTTTCATTTTTGTATTCACTTATGTGAGCAGGATAACAAGAAGAAACCAAACTACATCCAAATCTCTGTGGAATCCTACTCACATCTGTCTAGTTTGGAGGATCAAGTGAAGACATATGAGGAAAAAGTTCAGACACTGGAGGATGAGGTCAAGGAAATTAATGAAAAGCTGTCCGCAGCAAATTCTGAGATCAATACCAAGGAAAGCATGGTAAAGCAACATACTAAAGTAGCTGAAGAAGCTGTATCTGGTAAAATGCTTAATGATTTTGTTTACCATCTTATACATGCTAAAGTAGCTGACGCTGTATCAAGTAGAATAGATTCTCATCATTCTTGATTTATTTTAAAACACTGCAGGCTGGGAAAAGGCTGAAGCTGAGGCTTTGGCATTGAAGAATCATCTAGAATCTGTCACTCTTTTGAAACTCACTGCTGAGGATCGTGCAACACATTTAGATGGCGCTCTTAAAGAGTGTATGCGACAAATACGAAACCTTAAGGAAGAACATGAGCAGAAAATACAGGAAGTTGCTCTCTCAAAAACCAAGCAATTAGACAAGATTAAGGGGGAGCTCGAGGCAAAGATAGTGAATTTTGAACAGGAACTTCTTAGGTCTGCTGCTGAAAATGGGGCCCTGTCAAGGTCATTGCAGGAGCACTCTAACATGCTAATCAAATTCAGTGAAGAAAAGGCTCGTGCTGAGGCTGAAATTGAGATTCTCAAGGGCAACATAGAAGCATGTGAAAGGGAAAATAATTCACTTAAATATGAACTTCATGTTGTTTCCAAAGAGCTTGAAATTCGCAATGAAGAAAAAAACATGAGTATGAGGTCTGCAGAAGCTGCTAACAAGCAGCATATCGAGGGCGTAAAAAAAATTGCTAAGTTAGAGGCTGAGTGCCAACGATTACGAGGTCTTGTGAGGAAAAAGTTACCAGGTCCTGCTGCACTTGCACAGATGAAGCTAGAAGTTGAAAGCCTTGGCCGAGATTTTGGAGAAAGCCGATTAAGGAAGTCCCCTGTGAAGTCTCCTTCCCCTAATTTGTCTCCACTACCTGATTTCTCCCTGGAGAATGTGCAGAAATTCCAGAAGGATAATGAATTTCTTACAGAGCGTTTATTGGCAATGGAAGAAGAAACAAAGATGCTGAAAGAAGCTTTGGCTAAACGTAACAGTGAGTTGCAGGCCTCAAGGAGTATGTGCGCAAAAACAGTGAGCAAACTTCAAATTTTGGAAGCCCAATCTCAGGCTAGGAACCAGCTGAAAGGATCTCCAAAATCCATCGTCCAGATAACTCATGAAAGCTTATATAATCAAAACGCAAGCAGCGCACCAAGCTTTGTCTCCATGTCTGAAGATGGAAATGACGATGCAGTAAGCTGTGCTGAATCTTGGTCTACAGCAATAGTCTCTGGGATATCCCAATCGCCCAATGAAAAATGCACTGAGGAATCGAGAAAATCTGAAGTCTCTAAGAAGTTGGAACTAATGGATGACTTTCTGGAGGTGGAGAAGTTGGCTCGTCTGTCAAATGAGTCCAATGTAGATGCCACTGTTTCAGTTTCCTCAAACAATAAGACAACTGACACTGGGACTGATAATGTATCAGAAGTTGGAACTGGCAAAGAAGGTCTAGCTGAAAAGATTGGCAATTCAAATTCATTGCCAAATCAAGTGTCTTCTGATGCTTTGATGTCAGTACCCGATCCTCAATCTGATGCTAGTGGCTTGTTATTAACAGAACTTCGATCAAGAATATTACTGGTTTTTGAGTCCTTAGCCAAGGATGCTGACATAGGGAAAATTGTGGAGGATATTAAACATGTGCTTGAAGATTCGCATGACACTACCATCAGCCACTCGGTGAATGCCCATCCTTCTGATGCTATATGTGACAGGAAGGATAATCCTGAAGATGCTGGCTTAAACCTTGAAAAGGAAATCATTTCATCCCAGCAACCCAAACAATATGTGCATATAACTTCAGATCTGGAAGTTGCAATTTCTCAAATTCATGACTTTGTATTATTCCTTGGCAAGGAAGCAATGACATTTCATGACATATCTTGTGATGGAAATGAAATGAGGCAAAAGATTGAGGAGTTCTCCGTCACATTTGATAATCTATTAAGCAACAATGCAAGTTTGCAACAGTTTGTTCTTGACTTGTCCTATGTTTTAGATAAAGCAAGTGAGTTCAGATTTAATGTACTTGGCTACAAGGGCACAGAAGCTGAAACTAACAGTCCTGATTGCATAGATAAGATTGCTTTGCCTGAAAATAAGTTAGTGCAAGACAATTCACCTGGAGAAAGATATCAAAATGGCTGTTCCCATATTCTTAATACGTGTTCTAATCCTGAGGTTCCCGATGATGGAAATTTGGTCTCAGGCTATAAAGTGGATGATGCATCACAAAAACTGTCAATGCAAGAGTTTGAAAAATTGAAACTAGAGAAAGAAAAAGTAGTGACTGATCTGTCAAATTGTACTGAAACTCTGGAAATGACCAAGTCTCAGTTGCTAGAGACTGAACAACTTCTAGCTGAAGTTAAATCACAATTGGCTTCTGCTCAAAAATCAAACAGCTTAGCTGAGACGCAGCTTAAGTGTATGGCAGAATCGTATAAGTCACTTGAAACACGAGCCCAGGAGTTGGAAACTGAGCTGAACCGTCTGCAAATTAAGATAGAATCTCTGGAGAATGAACTTCAAGATGAAAAGAAGGCTCATGCAGCTGCTTTGGCCAGGAGCAAGGATCTACAAGAGCAGTTACAAAGGTTAGGCATCATCTAATATCTGGGTACAAGTACTAAAATAATGCATTGCAATCCTAATTACTGTCCATTGATAACAGATTTTCAGCATTTGTTTTATGTTTATCATAATTGGAAAATGTTATGGAAAGCAGGTGTCAAATTTAATTTTATGGAAATCGGTGTTTCTGGTTCAAATTCTGATTTGTGTTATTATATGTCAGGATTGAGTACTTGGTAGCTGATGATGATCACAAGACTTCGCATGTAAGGCCCTGGTTCCATTGTGAATATCAAGTTTAATAGTTTACTTCGTCTCACTATTTATTGATTATTTTCAATTTAGTTCTATAAATATTTTCAGTGTTAATTTAGTCTATTTCTTTTAAAGTGAGTCAATGTATTTCTTCCTGTCAATATCGATAAGTTGCCTGATGCAAGAGTTTTACATAGCATCGATGTGGCCATAGATGTGATATGCACGTCAGTGTTACATCAAGTATGGTCATGTTGCACTTTTCTATTAAATAACTTAGCGGTATTATTGATCACTTTAAACAGAAACAAATTAAAATTATAAATAATATTAGATATAATAAGAAAAATAACGGAACGAAGTAAAGTATTAAGTTGAATATGAATTAGCATGTTGAATTACGCATGTCATGTTGCAGAATATGTTAAAAGAAGATTAAGTTAGGAAATTATAGGCTCTCGTGATGATTAAAAAATTCACAAAGTGTGTATCTTAAAACGCGTGATTGATTTCTATTATAAATGCAGGATAGAGATTTGACTGCTGCTGCTGAAAAGCTAGCCGAGTGTCAGGAAACCATACTTCTTCTGGGCAAGCAGTTAAATGCTCTACGTCCACAAACTGAGCCAATTGATTCACAGTCTAGTAAGATAAATACAAAGGATGAAGGCTTGACAGAAGATGATCCCACCACCAATAGCAAAAAATTTCAAGAATTAGGTCAGATGGATATGGACAATACTACTTCTGCTTTTGTGCAAAGATTGAGTTCGGAGTCCCCCTTACATTTTTCCAACAGCTTATTTAGCCCTTCAGACAGCGAGTCCACCCTTCCAGCCAGATCCCCAGTACAGCATTCTAAATCAAAACCAAAACACAGGCCTACCAAGTCGGCCTCTTCTTCAGTTTCTTCTGCCACTACACCTGAGAAACATGCACGGGGATTTAGTAGATTCTTTTCACCAAAAGGAAAATCCGGTCATTGAGGCTTTGCTTAGGCTGTATGAGAATTCATAACGAGTAAGCCACATGGTGGTGACTTTTACAAAACACCAAGGTCCAAACCCTTCATGTTTGACAGATTGAGTTTTGGGGAGGTTTGTGTAATTAATTAAGGAGGGGATACAGTGAGTGCCAGGTGATTTTTGTATGTAATGGTTGTACCATAAGTTTTCTTCCTTTGCTTTTCATTGTTTTGCCCCCTCTGTTCTGTAATTTAATTAGCAAAGGACAAACTTTGACATAGTATCTGAACTTTTACAGGATGTGTTGAGTATGTTGTATTCCACAATTTTATCCATACCATAATTCTTTTAGAAGCAAGTGTAAATAGATCGTTCCACTGGTTCCCATGTGTTTTTGATGAGAATATAAATCAAATATCTTAATAAAATTAATATGATTACAATTTTTTTGTTTAATTTGTTAATATTATATAACTTTCAACTTAGATACTTTTTCTTTGAAATTTTTAGATTTAGTTAAAATAATTAATTTGCACTACTTTTACCAAAAACAAGTAAAAAAGCTTAATTCATTGCTATAAGGATTAAATTTTATATTCATTATCATCATAATTTTATTATCTTGATTAAAAATATATAAGTAAAATTTAAGCATTTCCATTTTTTTATAATAGTATTTTAAGAAATTAAAGAAGAAAAATTGCAAATAAAATCTGAAGTAATTGCATAAAATGATAAAGATTAATTGAAATAAAAGAACACTAATTATTATAAATAATGTATGTGAATTTAACTAAATGTTACAAACAAATGAAAATGAATTATATTAATTGTAATTTGTATGAAAATAACTTGTAGCATGAAAATAAATGATTGAAAGTGAGTGATAAAATGATTCTGAACTGTTTTAACTATTTTTTTAATGACGTGATTTATGATCCAAATGGATTCCCATTTAAAGTTTCCCTGTAGTCTATAACACATGTGGTGGATTCTCATTTAAAACCTCACCATCATCTGCAATACCCATGAACGTTAAAATCTTTCAGCATATATACTAACGTGTACGCTTGGACAGTTTTATTATTTTTGTTTTTCAGGAAAAAAAAAAAAGCATTATAATAATTTGTGAGCATCTAATTAAAAACGCATTGTTTCCTTTTGGAAAAAGTCTAACCAAAGAGGAAATTAGTTTCAGTGCAGTTTTTTGGGGGAGCACCGACACAGAACCACCCAAAATCCGTGGCCATTCTTTGTTTTGGGCCATAGTCGTCCTTAATTTCTCCAACTACATTAATAAAGACAAACAAGTTGGGAAGGCCTAGTCCACAATGCACCCAATTTCCAGTTTCTTTTAACCTCTGAACAATTTATAAAAAGAATGTGTTTAGGTACCAAATGTATCAAATGTCTTGTTTTGTAACACCCCCATTTTCTTTTGCCAAGCATTGCTGTTCAGTTTATAACTAATTACTATTTTTTTTATCTTATACTTTTTTAATGGTTACATAAACTTTCATCATTTGAACATAGTATCAGTTTTAAATTAGTTCATCATTGACTCAGATATTTGCTTATGTTAAATATAATGAATTTTATAGCATATAATCCTTAAAAGATAACCAATATAGTATTATTTTAACTTAAAAAATATATATAGTGCACCACACTTTTAAAATATATATCATTAACCACAAAACTACAAGATTTTTAAGCAAACATTTATTAACTATAATAATACAACATGAGAGGTAACTCACCAAACATAAAATAAATTAATAAAGAATACCATAAATAGGAACAAAGTTTAGAGTGACAACGCCCTAATAGTTTCTGTCTCTACATTTATTTGAAATGACAAAAAAAATGCTATACATCGTTGTACGCATAATGAATCAAAATGGATATTTACCAAAGACAAAATATCAAAACAAAATTTTAAAATGTAAGAAAAAAGAGAGAGTATATTTTAACCTTTACAATTTAAAGTTGATTAAAGAAAAATTGAGTAACGTTTTTATTGTATTTAAATTTTGTGGTCTAAATCTTTTACAGGGTGAGTCCAGCTTATAATCCACCATACCGGCATGTGGCCCTCCTTGTTCCCAATTTAAATATCTTTTACAGGGTGAGTCCAGCTTTAAATACCTTGAATATGCAAATACCTTTTCAAAAAAAAGTTTAAGTTATTTAATATTTTTAATTTAAGTATTTTTTTATATATACGATTTAGTTTAGTATTTTACATTGATTAGTTCAAAATTAAATATTTCTTAGTATACGTGTTGCTTACTTTTAAAAAGTTACTACGTTTTTTTTTTTATATTTATTTCTTATCATTTCTACTTTTCTTTCGTAAGAGTTTTTTTTTTCAGATGTATTTACCCAACTTCAATTGTACTCATTAGTCATTAAAATGTCAGGAACTTAAATTTGGACTATTTTATTGATAACAAACAAGAATTAACATGCTAATTTTTTTTAAGACATATAAAGTAATAAATCTAATACTGGAAGTAATTTCAATCATTCATAATATTCTTTTAAAAAATAATTAATGAAAAATTAACAATTAAATTTCTAACACATTCATAATTAGGTGCATGTAATCAGCTATTGATTGTCTCATTCAATAATTTAAATTATCCAATGAATTATTTACTTTAAATAGTTAATCCTCAACTACAATTTTGAACTCTAAACTACAAAAAATTTGATCCATATGAAGTTTAACTCAATTGGTGGAGTAAAATTTCATTGTCTTCTAGATTCTTATTGTATTTATATGATTTTATCTTTCTACCTTTTTAAAGTACAAAAATAGTACTTTTAAAAAAATATATAAAATTAAAGTTGTTAATTGCAAAATTAGAAAAGTAAGTATAAATAATTATATATTTTATTATAAATGTACATATATAATTACAAGTATAATAATGAACTTTCGATGATAATTATTCAATAATTATGATTATATATTTATTTATATTATATAAAAAATTAAACAAGAGATTAAGGTAATAAAATGAAACAAATTTATTTTAGTTTGTCTTATAATTAATTAAAAAAATAAAATAAAACAAACTGTCATAATTAAATTATAGATCATAAATAATTAATTATAGATCATAACTTATCTGACAGGTTGACGTATTATTAAATCGGTTATAAATTATTTTTTTATATATATAATTTTTTATGTGTATATTTTGAAAACACAAATTTAATTATATAAATAGTTTTTAAATTTTTATTTAATAATTAATATTTTTATGAGATAAATCAAAAAATTATTATATTTATATATTAAAACATTTAGTTATAATTAATAATATAAAATTAATTTATTTTATATTATAATATATTTATAATATATACATATAATATTTATTTTTATTTTAATATATTTTTTTAAATATTAACAAAATGTATATAGTGTCGTTGTTAAATCATTGAATTAATTAATTAAATAAAACGAACCAAATTAAAATTTTAAAATTATCAACTCCTTCTACAAATTTTTAGAACCACCTTAACTCCAGAAATATCTTAAGGAAACAGTGATGGAATATTTTAGTAATATAAAATTGGAAGTTAGAGACGATAAAGTAGTGATGCAAATAAGAGATCATGTGAACTTGCCTCTACAAATATCAACCCTTGTCCTTTTTATCCCCATCTTTTTAATAATTCAATTCAAACACACTTCTATTTACTGTTTTAAGATTTTAAGACATGTATAACTTTTTAATATCACACTCAAACTTTATATTTTTGGGAATAAATTATTATCTATTTTAAAGTAGAGTTTGATCTTCACCATCTATGCTAACATTTATTATAAATATTTATTTATGTGGATTAATCAGAGTTAAAAACCAGTATCTAAGTATTTTTTTTAAATAATTTAACTCTTTTCATGTTAGTAATTCTTAAATGAATAACTCAAAAAAATCAATTAATAATTTACTTATTGTTAAATAATACTATGTTTAGAACAAAAATATCATACGACGCAATCCTTTTGTATTACTAAAATAATTATATTAAATATAATTATTTTAAAGTAACACTCTCTTTATATATATTTTGATTAATTAGTACTTACTATAAAATCATATACGATATAATTAGCTATTGTTTAATAATTTTATTTTAATATTATATCAGATAAATTAATTTTAAACATTTTTTAAAATAATTTTTTAAAAAAAATAAAAAATTTGCCTCTAAAAAAATATAATTAACTTTTTCAAAGCAATATATTATTTAAATTTAATTTTAAACAAGTATACACTAATATAATTAAAGGATAATTTTTTTATTTATGTTATATTTGTATATCATATTATTATAAAGTTGATTCATCTCTATTCTAACTAATAATGTTATTATTTGTTTTTTAATTTATTATTTTAAAAAATATGATTAAATTCCCATATCATTATTTGTTGATATAAGATATAAATGACATCTGTATGGTTCAAAATTCAAATGTTGATAATGTTATTTTGAATAAGACAAATGGTTCTAATTATTTATAAATAGTACAATCATGATGAATAATTGATTTGGAGAGTTTTTTTAAATACACACACACACACACACATATATATATATATATATATATATATATATATATATATATATATATATATATCACTTTAAAACATATACTTACTCTAAAGAAAATAATTTGATAAATTGAAATTAAAATATATAAATAATTGAATTTTAAAAAATTATTTATATATGTAAAATATAATTTAGCAAATATTTTAGTACAATAAGGTTTCGAAATTTAAAATTTCTTTAACTTTTTTTGTTTCGTTCTCATCATTTAATTATTTAGTTCATTTGGATATTTTAAGTTGTATCTTTCACAAAGACATTAGAGTTTTCCTTTAGTTGTCCAATTTTGTCAATATTTTCGTTGATAACTTCATTGTCGCATTATTTTCTCAATGAAAACGACCATCTATTTAGCTGTCAACAAAATCCTAATTCAAATTGAGCACCTCAATTCTTCCCTAATCATAAGTGTAAAAAAATAAAAGTATTGATATTGTTTCTAACATTACTCTCAAAAACATATGTAAAGTTGGAAGAATGTTTATCTAGATAAATAGGTAAAATATATTTTTATATAATAAGTATATATATATATATATATATATATATATATATATATAATTTTAAATTAATTAAATGAAAACTTTGTTATTATGTTAATAAAATGTTAATGGCAGAACTTTTTCAAGAGGGTGAAGTGAGTTTTAAAAAAAACTCTTAAAATTTTAATTAATCATTTAAATAATTTTTTATGATAATCAATTATGAAAAAATTATCACAGTTTATATAGAAAAACAAGTATATCAAGATGGAGAGATGAAGAAAAGACAACAAATTTATACTTGATTCGATTCTTCTTGAATTTACATCCAATTTTAACCAACCATCTTTAGCCTGAAGTTTTTCACTTAATAGCATATTTACAATCTAATCAATTGATCTTGATTTTACACCACTCTATAATCAAGACCACAGTTCTTGAAAATATTTTACCTCACAATTTTCAAGTTAAGAAGATATAGCTAGTCTCACATACATCAAAACTTAAAAACAAGATACCAAAGAAAGAGATAAAATGAATTCACCTTGGATTTACAGAATTATGCACCTATGGCCAAACAACCTTTCTTTGAAATTGAACTTCAAAATCTTTTACAGAATTATGCTCTTTTCTTGATACCCAAAACGTTCTTTCTAATTGCTTTTGTTTATATTTGAAATTGATGTTTATTAAAGAAAGTTTGTATCCTTTTATAAAAAGAAAATTGTTATAACTGTCACAGATAATCGATTAACAGATTTATCTAATCGATTATTTGAGTGCAGTGGTAGTTTAAAAATAGTCAGATAATCAATTAGGTGCTTATATAATCGATTATTAGCACGATTATTATTAGCGCGTTGTGTTAAAACAATATTTTTGACAAATAATCGATTAAGTAACCACATAATCGATTATTAACGCGTCTTATGAAAGCTGAATTTTAAGTCATATAATCGATTAATCATTTATCTAATCTATTAGTAGCGCATTATGTTAAAACACAATTTTTGGTAAATAATCGATTAAGTGATTACATAATCCATTATTAGCGCGTTGTTTTAACATATTTGATTATTCAAAGCTTGACTTGTTTGACTTTATACAAACTAATTATCCTAACTACCTTGACATTAACAAAAAGAGATTTCCTAGTTTATCTTCCCTCTTCATTAACAATTTCTCCCTTTTTTTGATGATGACCAACAACCAAAGATAAAAGTAAAAATATTGAAAGTTTTTTAGCAGTAACATTCAACAGTTTCAACAATCTTTATGTAGATTTAATAGACTTTTTCTTTTCTCCCCCTGCAATAGTAAACTCTTTTCCATCTTGGAATTAATAAAAAAAAGGTTAATCTTGCAGTTGGAAAGGTTAATATGCATAATATCATAAAAGAGAGTCATAATCAATATTTAGTTACAGACCAATTAAAGTAAAGGACAATTATTACAATACAACATAAAATTTGTCCAAACAAAACAAAAAGAAGAGAAAAAGTTAATCATTCATCATCGTTGGATGATATTTGGACAGTGTCATCACTATCATCTCCATTATCTTCAAAGTCAGTATCATCATGTTCTAGTTGTAGCATATTTATGATTGAAGAGACTTGATTATCTAGTGCATCAAATCTGGAACAATAATATTGATGCTTATCTTGTTGTCATAGATGAATATTATCAAGCTTTCCTAGCATGTTTTGTTCAAATGCAGAAAAATTTCTCCTAGCAGAAGAATTAGGGATATCAACATTAATTGACTCTACACCTTCATCAATAAATTCATCTTCATCCTTGAAGAAGCATCCATTATCCCTCTTTACCAATCCTATATGATGAAAATCAGACTTTCCAATTGCATTGACATGACTCATGATTTTGAAGGATTCACCATCAATATTACCCCTACATATTCAAATACCTTGGACAAAAATATAGAATATGGTAATGGATAGAGAGGAAACCTATAAGATTTTCTCATATTATCACTAACAACAGTAGGCCAATCAACTTGCAGTCTAGACTTGAGGGCATGTATTATGTACATGTCCTCAGAGGTTAACTGAGCATGATTGCCCCCCCTAGCTACAAGAATCCAGGTGATTACAAAAGCTAATATTCGTTCATCTTTTTTCATACTCCCAGTTTTAAAAATTGAGTAATCCCTGATAGTATTGGGATTCCTAAGATAGAATCTAAAGACAACTAATTTGTTAAAATTTTCAAAACTCCCAGTGACATTTTCTCCACCTATTGTAAATCCAGCTACATTTGTCCAGATTTCTTCATCTAAAGCAATATCTACTCCCTTAACCTTAGAATGGATAACTCCATTAATAGTTTTCAGATTACAGTAAAACACTTTTGCAAAATCAGGATAAAAAACTCCATTTAGTTCAATAAACTTCTCTAATCCTTGGTACTCAAGTAAATCTTGAAATAAGAAACCATTTTACCTAAAGAAGGAGATAAAGATGTACTTATGGGTAATGAGCCTTCTTTCCTTCCAGAAGTTTAAAAATTATTCCCTTTGATCATCATCACTCAGCCAGTCTTCTGCAAATGCAGGTCTTAGTGGTCTCTTGGAGGTAGTCCTCTTCATCCTCTTGGGTTTTGCAGTGGAAGCCATGTGTACAGGGTAAGAAGATGAAGAAATGGAAGAGAAGAAGTGAGAAAATAGGTTGTGGAGGCTAGGGTTTTCGTGTATGAGTGCTTGAGGAGAGATGAGTGAGTGAGAGAAGGAAAAGTAGTAAAGTAAGATGTGCAGAGGATTTTAATCGAATTAATTATGTAAGTTTAATCGATTATATAAGTGGATAATCGATTAATAGCGCATGCATCAGTGTCTGAAGAAAGTTTAATTAATCGATTATGTTAACTAATGATCGATTATCAGCACAACATATAAAATCCTGAACAACCAAATTTAATCGATTATTTTTGTTATTAATCGATTATATTAACATCCTGAAGATGACCTAATCGATTATTTTGTCTCTCTAGAAGTAATCTAATCGATTATATTGAATTTTAATCAATTATTTCTATTAGATTTTATGTAAACCAATTTTTTAATCAGAGGAATTTATATGTATTATGCCTAATTCATTCCTAATAGTGTAAAATCTTTCCCTAGGCAAAAGTTTAGTAAAAATATCAGCTAATTGTTGATTTGTATTGATATATTCAATTTTATAATCCCCTTTAAGTACATGATCTCTTCTAAAGTGATGTCTAATTTCTATATGCTTTGTTCTAGAATGCATAATAAGATTTTTGGTCAGATTTATGGTACTAGTATTATCACATTCCAAAGGAATATGTTCTAAATGTATATCATAGTCTTCTAACTGATTTTTAATCCAAATTGATTGAGCACAACAACTACCTGCAACTATATATTTAACTTTAGTAGTGGATAATGCAACATATGCTTGTTTCTTAAAATGTCATGATATTAATGAATATCCTAGTAAGTGACAGATTTCACTAGTACTTTTCCTATCAATTTTACAACCCCCAAAGTCTGAATCACTGTATCCAGTTAAAATCAGTTTAGTCCCCCTAGGATACCAAAGTCCAAGACTTATAATTCCTTTCAAGTATTTTAAAATCCTTTTTACAACTATTAAGTGAGATTCTTTAGTATATACACACACTATGCATGATGTCAGGACGATTAGAGGTTAGATATAGAAGCGATCTAATCATACCTCTATGCATGGTTTGATTCACTACCTTACCTTTTTCATCATTGTCCAAATAACAATTTTTAGCCATTGGAGTTGTGGATTCCTTACAATTTTTAATTTGGTATTTCTTCAACTGTTCAGCATAGTACTTGGATTGATGTATGAAAGTTCCAGTATTTGTTTGTTTTACTTGTAAACCAAGAAAGAAAGTAAGCTCTCCCATCATGGACATTTCAAACTCCTGTTGCATGTTAATTGAGAATTCTTTAGACAAAGTAGAATTAGTAGACCTAAATACAATATCATCCACATATATGTGTACAAATAATAAATTCTTACCAGCTTTCTTAATGAATAAAGTTGAGCCAACTTTACCTCTATTGAAGTTGCTTTTGATAAGAAATTGACTTAATCTCTCATACCAAGATTTAGGAGCTTGTTTCAATCCATATAGTATTTTCTTTAATTTGAATATATGATCTAGAAATTCAGAATCTGTGAATCCAGGAGGTTGTTCAATGTATACTTCTTCTTTGATAAGTCCATTGAGAAAGACACTTTTGACATCCATTTGATATAGTTTGAAGTTTAATGTTGATGCTATAGCTAGTAGAATTCTGATTGCTTCCAATCTAGCCATTGGTGAAAAGGTTTCATCATAATCAATACCTTCTTCTTGACTATAACTTTCACTAGTGCAGAAAAGGGCTTTTACGTCACCCAATTGTCGTCGCATGTAAAAATATTCGACGTAAATAAAACGCGTTGGCAATTTTGTCAATAAGGGACAAAACTTTTACGTCGCACACCCCAGCACGCGACGTAAAAAGCCTCTTTTACGTCGCACCTGGGTGGTGTGACGTAAAAGAAGGCCTTTTACGTTGCGTGCTGGGGGGCGCGACGTAAAAAGTGATAGGTTTTTACGTCGCGCCCCTCAGCACGTGACGTAAAAGGCCTCCTTTTATGTCGCGCCACCCAGGTGCGACGTAAAAGAGGGCTTTTTACGTCACGTGCTGGGATGTGCAACGTAAAAAGTCTCTTTTATTCCCTCCCTGGCTAACTCCCTCATCTCGCGCAACCAGGGTTTTTGAGAACGACGACGAGAACGATGACAACAGCTACCTCTGCACACCATTTTCGATCAGTTTTACAGTGAAAAACATCTACATTGTGTGTCATTTGACGAACTTGATATTTCTCCCCGATTGGATTCGAGTTTGAAATCATTTTTCGTCTACACTCGAGATTAGTGTTCTATGTCATTGCTATATGTTTACATTGAATCCGTGATTGTTTTTGTGGATCTCAATCACGTTATAGTATGAATGTCTCCACTGGATTGTTATTGAAATGTAATTATTTGTTTATTTGTTTGAGTGCATTCGGTTTATACACTCCATTGTTGTTGGAACGTGCTTTATTGTTTGTATATTAATTTCTTTTTACATATAATTTTTAAATCTCTAGGAGTGACGAAAATTTATAACATAATATGAATCAAAGTTTGATGAATGCACGTCGTATTAGTGAAGAGTACGAAAAGGAGGTTGAGGAATTTTTGAAATTTGCTAGTGAAAATGGAAAAGCTATGAAAGTGACATATTATTGTCCATGTGTTCGTTGTTTGAATCAAATTCGTCATAAACTTGAGGATATACGTGATCACTTGTTTGTTTATGGTATTATTAAGAGTTATACAATATGGACATGGCATGGAGGAATATTAGACATCCCAACTGTGTCAACTACAGACAATTTTGATGAAAGGATGGATGATAGTCTAGAGGATATGATACGTGATATTGGTGAAGAAAATTTTATGAAAGCACATCTATATGATTCTTTGAAATATGATTTTGCGCAACAATTGTACATAGGATGTAGTTTTACAAGATTATCAGCAACTTTAAAATTGTTTACTTTAAAAGCAAGAAATGGATGGACTGATAAAAGTTTCACCGAATTATTGGAGTTGTTGAAGGAGATGCTTCCTGAAGATAATACATTACATATTCGTAACTATGAGGCAAAGAAGATATTATGTCCAATGGGTTTAGAGTACAAGAAAATACATGCATGTCCTAATGATTGTATATTGTACAGAAATGATTTTGCTAAATTAAAGATGTGTCCGACATGTGGTTTGTCGAAGCTCAAAAACAAAGTTGAGGAAAGTAGTGGTGAGGAAGAACTAGATGGTCCCCCTGCTAAGGTGTTATGGTATTTGCCAATTATACCTAGGTTTAAAAGATTATTTGCCATAAAAGAAGATGCAAGAAACTTGACATGACATGCAAATGGTAGAAAATGTGACAATCTTCTTCGACATCCAGCTGATTCTCCACAATGGAAAAGGATTGATGAAACCTTTCTAGAATTTGGTGCAGAGCCAAGAAACTTGAGAATTGGATTAGCTACAAATGGGATGAATCCTTATGGAAATTTAAGTAGTAAACATAGTTCATGGCCGGTTATGTTGATCATTTACAATTTGCCTCCTTGGTTATGCATGAAGAGAAAATATATGATGTTATCTATGATGATTTCGGGACCTCGACAACCAGGAAATGACATAGATGTATATCTTAGTCCTTTAATTGATGATTTGAAGATGTTGTGGGAAACAGGAGTGAATGTATTTGATTCATATCACGAAGTGAATTTCGAGTTACGTGCAATGTTATTTTGTACTATAAATGATTTTCCGAAGCATATGGTAATTTGAGCGGTTATAGTGTAAAAGGTCATTTAGCGTGTTCTTTATGTCAAGAAGACACAAGTTATATCCAATTGAAACATGGACAAAAAACTGCGTATAATAGGCATAGAAAGTTTCTAGTTGCTAATCATCCATATCGTAAAATGAAGAAAGCATTTAATGGATGTCGGAGAATGCAATTGCATCAAGTACCACGCAATGGTGAACAAGTATATGAGCAAGTGAAAAATATTAATATTGTGTTTGGAAAGACCCAAAAGAAATCCAATGAGAAAAACATTTGGAAGAAACAGATCTATATTCTTCAATCTTCCTTATTGGTGTAAGTTGGAAGTTAGACACTCGTATAGATGTGATGCATGTTGAAAAAAATGTTTGTGATAGTATAATTGGGACATTGCTTAACATAAAAGGAAAGACAAAAGATGGAATAAAAGCAAAACAAGATTTGGCGAGACATGGGTATACGTTCTGAATTACATCCACAATCAGTTGGAAAACGCACTTACTTACCTTCAGCTTGTCATACTCTATCGAAGAAAGAAAAGAGAAGCTTTTGTGAGTGTTTACATGAGGTCAAAGTGCCACAAGGATACTCCTCAAATGTTAAGAGTCTTGTGTCTATGCAAGAGTTGAAATTAGTTGGTTTAAAGTCTCATGATTGTCATGTGTTGATGCAACAACTTTTACCAGTGGCGATTCGAAACATCTTACCAACTTCTGTTAGAATTGTTATTACTCGGTTATGTTTGTTTTTCAACGCCATTTGTAAAAAGGTAATTGATCCAAAAAAGTTAGATGAATTAGAAAATGAAGCAATTGTAATAGTGTGCCAGTTAGAAATGTATTTTTCCCCTTCATTTTTTGATATCATGGTGCATTTGATAGTCCATTTGGTAAGGGAAATTCGATTATGTGGTCCAATTTTTCTTAGATGGATGTATCTTGTTGAGAGATACATGAAGATCTTAAAAGGATATGTGAAGAATCAGTATAGGCCAGAAGCTTCTATTGTGGAAAGGTACATTACAGAAGAAGCCATTGAGTTTTGTTTAGGATACATGTCAAAATCAGAACCAATAGGTATTCCTAAGATGAGACATGATGGAAGATGTGAAGGTAAGGGTACTCGAAATTTAAAGATTAAAAATGTTAGTCGGAAAGAAGTTGACCAAGCACATTTATACATACTGAACAACACTGATGAAGTAATCCCTTACATATCACAACACATAACTGAAATAAAGGCAACACATCCACGAATGAATGAAAAATGGGTATTGAATGAAAATAACAAAAGTTTCCTTTCTTGGTTTAAAAAAAGGGTATATGTTGAGATTAATGCTTCAGAAACACTTTTGAAACTTGCTCGTGGGCCTAATAGTGATGTCATTACATTTGGTGGGTATGACATTAATAACTATTGTTTCTACTCAAAAATAGAAGATGATAAAGGTAGAGTACAAAATAGTGGGGTCACAATTCAAGCTGAATCTATGCATTTTTCTAGTTCTAAAGACAAAAATCCTATCACAACTTCTATGAGTTATTTTGGGGTCATACAAGAGATATGAGAAATTGATTATGTTACTTTTAGGGTGTCTGTCTTCAAGTGTAAATGGGTTGAAGGGAATACGGGTGTGCGGACAGATGACCTAGGATTTACTTTGGTTGATTTGAGTAAAGTTGGGTATAAGGATGAACCTTTTATTTTGGCATATCAAGCGAGACAAATATTTTATGTCAAGGATCCATGTAATGAGAGATGGTCAATTGTCCTTGAAGGAAGAAGCATGCACGGAATTCATGAAGATGAGTCTCTAGATATACATGAAACACCTTCATTTTCAAGTAGACCATTTGATGACATAGTTGACAATGAAGTTGATGACATACATGCAATTCGAAGTGATCATGATGAAGGGATATGGGAAAACATACCAACATAATAGGTGTTTATCTTCACATTTTCTAGTTCTTTTTATTCAAACTTATAAAGTATGTTGACTTCATATTGTTTTGTTTTTCGGGATATGTCTGATTCCACAGTGAGTACTTGGTAGTGGTAGTGGCGGTGGCAGGGAGCGGAAGTGGTGATAAAGGTAGATCTGTCACTTCGGTTAAAGGGGTTGACAAGCAAGGAGGGTAGCTAGAGAGAAAACTCAAGTTGAAGTTGATCCACGTTCTGGTAAGACATCTGACCTAAATGCTGCTAAGTTGAAGAGTTATTTGGGACTACTAGCTCGACACCATGTTCCGATTATTACTCCATCTTGGGATGATGTAGAGGAAACCGAGAAGAACCTCATGTGGCGGGATGTTCGGGTATTTCTATATTTGTTGAATACTTTATATATCATTATTAATTGAATTTAACATTTATTGGTCATTTCACAGACAAAATTTTGATGTTCCTAACACCGAGGTGATGAGGAAGAAGATTTTATCCTCCATTGCCATTAGATGGAGGGACTTTAAGAATTTCTTGACACGGGAGTATGTATTTGGAAAGTTTCAAGATGAATCTCCCTGTCTAAAGTATCAAATTAGTGAGGAGGATTGGTTACGGCTTTGTGCCAGCTCGAATGGACCCTCTTGGCAGGATAAAAGACGTGTTGCCCAACAACGTCGGAGGTTGAATGATGCACCTCATGTATTGTCACGAGGAGGGTATGCATTATTGGAGCAACGTCTCACGAAATTCGGAGAAGAGTCGGCAGGAGTTGATTCTACCGACCTTGCATCTCCACCCTCGCTATCGGATGTGGAAGGCAGCCCGGACAAAATCTGATGGACAAATGACTTCTGAGTCTGCACGAATCATTGCTCAGAAAATCGTAAGTTATAATGTCAATTTGAATTGATTCTAATGTGAAAGTTAGTGTATGACTTAATTATTGTTAATGTGTTGTAGGATGATTTAGTTGAGCAGACCAGCCAAGGATCATTTATTCCTCATGGTCGACAAGATATATTGGCGACAGCCATAGGAAAACTAGATTACTCAAGACGTGTGCGTGGTGCTGGTGGAACCTGTGGTCTTCGTGATTACTTTGGTCCAACATCATGAAGGACCACTGCTGACTCTTGCAGCCAGGAGGCCTTGCATAAAATGGAGATGCAGTTTGAAGAAAAGTTAAATCAAATAATGCAGTCCTTGCAGCAAGAGTTTGATGAGAAAATTGAATCTCTCGTCCGCTCTCAGCAACAGACTCAAGGAACACCTCAAATAATTGAACATGATGTTGTTCGAGTAAGCACTAAAGGGAGTTGTGCTACTACTGCTGCTGATCCTTCAGGAGAATATACTCAGACTGATGCATCATACCAGTGTGAGTTATATGTTGAAGATGACCCCCCACGTCTAGTGGCTATTGGTCGAGTTTTTGAGGGTGACTTAACCATCCATGGTGTCCCTCTACAGGCAGACTGGACACGAGTAGTAGTTAATGAAGTTCATGATGCTAATGCTCTAGTGCCTTTTCCTAATGAAGAGATTCAATTAGTGGGGCAGACAAGCAGGACATTCTTGGCTTGGCCAAGACGTTTAGTTATGCCACTATCAGCACAGACCAAGGTAATATATATATATATATATATATATATATATATATTGTCTATTTTCTCTTTTCTAGTATTATAATTATATAAATGTTTAATTAATTGTTATCATTTGTTTAGGAGGACTTGCGTCGTGCTAAGGATAAAAAACAACCTATTATTGATGAGGATCTGACGGAATGTGATGATGATCCCATCTCTATGTTGTTGACCATATTACCATGGTTGAGGAAGAGACCGTGTCGGATACAATGGGATGTTAGAGTGTTTGGAATTGACAATTCCAGTGTTCCATTATACATTTCCTTGCCCGATGCTTTAGAAATTGTCTGGGAAATTGCATGTTAAACATTTCCATCATACAATTGTGGGCAATGTAAGTAATTCTCATTTATGTTTCTAAGATTATAATAATTATATTCAACTTATAATTAATTGTTTTAGGTACCTTAACAAATTGAGTGTGGAACAAGAAAAATCCGAAGTATACGGATTTATTGAGCCTCAATCCATCCAAAAATGCTGGAAATACAAAGGTTGGAATCCAACAATATATGCAAACATGGATGAGTGACTCAAAAAGACATATATATTTGGCTCCATACATTGAAGGGTTAGTATTTTAATTTGTATTTTAATTTATATTTTTGTAACTAATTTTTATGTCATACAATGTAGGTCCCATTGGCGTTAATTGTAATCATGCCCGGGATTACACTCGTGGTGTGGTTTTGTTCATTACATCGGAAACCGAAGTCAAGAAATGAAAAGCTTATTACAAGGGTAACTTTATCTTTTATTCATTAATTATGTTTTTAAATTGTGAATACATATTGAATAATATATGACTTTTTTTCACTTAGAATCGTGTATCTGAACTAATGTTCTAAGTGGAAAACCTAAAACAAAGACTTTGCAGTTCATTTATCCTAAGGTTAGAAACTTATTTATATAAGTGAATACCATAATTATTGTTTGTATTTAAATTTTAAAAATAATATTATGTTTTTTTCATCATTTCAAGTGTAATAAGCAAACGAGACTCGTTTGAATGTGGTTACTATGTAATGTATTGGATGAGAGCCATAGTTTGTGCGAGTTTAATTGATTATTGGACGGAGGTAATTATTTTAACATTAGTTAAGTTTATTTAACTTTATTCATGTTGCATGTTTACAAGAGTCAAATTCATGTTTCAGGTATTTCAAGATTCATCTCCATTACCAGAATATGATATTACACAAATTAGAGAACAATGAACACAAATTTTTGTTCAACAATTCTAGTACATAATTTTTTAAGTTCTTGTTCATATTATATTGTGTGTATTATGTAGTTTAGGTAGCTTAGTTTGTATTAACTTTTAGTTTGTAATAGATTTTTTAGTTTGTATTATATTGTTTTATTATGTAGTTTGAATTATATAATATTATATTTTTAATTTACTAGCTAAAGAAAACTGAACCTCTGGACTGTCTGGTTGTAATATCTATAGGTTTTAGTCGTAAAACAGAATATATAAACCCAATTAAAAAAAAAACAGCAAATTTACGTTGCATATACCAATACGCGACGTAAATTTACGTCGCAATATGCGACATAAATTTACGTCACGTATTGGTATATGCGACGTAAATTTGCTGTTTTTTTTTTAAATTTTTGAAAGTTTTTACGTCTGTTTAGTGGTATATGCCACGCAAAATTACGTCGGGTCTTGATAACTGACGTAAATCTACGTCGGGCTAAAGGGTCCGACGTAAATTTACGTCTCCCATTTTAACGTCGGACTTAAATACGACGTAAAAAGCCTTAAATACCTGACGTAAAAACCCATTTTTGCACTAGTGTTTTAATCACAAACCTAGCTTTGTTCCTCACAACACATCCAATATCATCCAACTTGTTCTTGAACACCCATTTTGTTCCTACAACTTGTTGAGATGAACTGTTAGGAACCCATTCCCAAACATCATTCCTTTGAACTGATTTAATTCATCTTGCATTGCTAGAAACTAATGGTTATCTTTAAGTGCTTTCTTCTATATATTTTGGTTTTTCTTGAGATACGAAAGTTACATTCACTCCAGTTGATATATCTACAATTACATTTTCTAAAGATAATCCTTTTAGAGAATTTCATACTCTTGGTAGTTGCTCTGTTTATTGATTCTTATCTTCTTCTTGAATTGTATATGATTCTTCTGTTGTTTCTTTAATCACATCCAGATCTGCACTTTTTTTAGACTCATGCAATATATCTTTAATAGTTTTATCAAACACAACATGCATAGATTCCTCAATTGTTAAGGTTATCTTATTATATACTCTATAAGTTTTACTAGTTGTGGAATATCGTAAGAATATTGTTTCATTAGCTTTAGAATCAAATTTTCCAAGATTACTTTTGTCATTGTTTAAAACAAAACATGTGCATCCAAACACTTTGAAATAAGATATGTTTGGCTTCCTACCCTTCAAAAGTTCATAAGGTGTTAATTTCAAAATTGGTCTAATCAAAGTTATATTTAAAACATAGCATGTTGTATTAACTACATCTACCAAAAAATATTTTGGTAGACTTGTTTCATTTAACATTGTTCTAGCTAACTCTTCTAAAGACCTATTTTTTATTTCTACCACACCATTCTGTTGTGGTGTTCTAGGTGCAGAAAAATTATGAGATATTCTAGAATCTTCACAAAACGTTTCAAACCTTTCATTTTGAAATTCATCACCATGATCACTTCTTAAGGTTTTGATTTTCAAATCTGTTTTATTTTAAATGACAATAGCAAACTTCCTAAAAACTTTGAAAGTATCACTTTTAGAGTGTATGAACAATGTCCAAGTGAATCAGGAAAAATCATCAACTAAGACTAATGCATAATAGTTTCCACCAAAAACTTCTAGTCCTAGAGGGTCCAAACAAATCTATGTGTATTAGTTCTAATGGCTTACTTGTTGAAACAATACAATTTTGATTTAAAGATAGTTTTAACCTGTTTACTTTTTTGACATACATCACAAATTCTATCTTTTTCAAACTTAATTTTTGGCAGACCAATTACTAATTCTTTTGAATTCAATTTGTTTAAATGAGACATATATATATGAGCTAACCTTTTATGCCATAACTAAGATTCATCTTCTTTTGTTATCAAACACATATCAGTTTCAAAGGAAGTGCATTCAAAATCAATCATATAGATATTTTGTATTCTTTTTCCAATGAAAATAACTTTTTTTGATGCATAGTCATATATGATGTAGTGATTTGTTTCAAAAATTACTTTCAACCATTTATAACATAATTGACTAATACTTAACAAATTATGTTTTAACCCTTCTACTAACAGTACATTTTTAATTATCAAGGAAGAATTATTACCTATCTTACCTTCCAAGAATTTTACCTTTATTGTTATCTTCATATGTAACATATCATTTTACTTTTAGAGTGATATGTTTGAATTTCTTTAAATCACCTGTCATATGTCTAAAACATCCACTATCCAAATACCACATTGAATTTCTGGTGCCCAGATTTTCTTGCAAAACATATTATAAGGTTTATTTAGGTACTCAATCAAAGTTGGGTCATCTGCAGTTATCACGTTTATCCACAAAATTCTTACTATTTTTTTTCCAAGTTTTCTAATTCTATTTTTAGATTTTCATTCTCATTCTCAAGTTGTTTTAACTTATTTTCTAGCCATCTATTTTCACCTTTAAACCTATTATTAGAATATGTTAATCTTTTAGTTTCACCACGCCTTTCATTAAAAGCATCTAGCAATTGATAATAACTATTTTTATCATTAGATACACTGGTACTTACATTGAATTTGCTTGATGTCTCTATATTCACCATTAAACAAAAATTTGCTTCTTCATTTGAGTTTCTACTTGACTCACTGGAAATGCTTGAGGTATTGTCTTCCCCGACAATGTATGCCTTCTTCTTTTTTGAATTCTTGGTTTCTTTTCTTTTTTCCAGTTTCTGCTTCATCTTGAATATTGCACAATCTGGTTTGATGTGTCCAGGTTTTTCGCATTCATAGCATGTAAGGACATTTCCTTTTTCCTATTTCTTAAAAGGTTTGATAACAAATTTGTTAGCAGATTTATTTTTGTATTTCAAAAATTGAGAAAACATTTTTACCAATAGATTCAAGTTTTCGCTGTCAGAATCCTCTTCTTCATTTCCTTGCATGAGATCACTTCTTTTTGCAATAGTTTTCAATGCAATAATGTTTCTTCTTTTAGTTTCTTCTTCTTCTTTGAGTCTTCCTAGTTCCAACTCATGTTCCTTTAATTTTCCAAACAATGTAGCCATATTTATCATTGTGTGATCTCTTGATTCTGAAACAGTAGTTACCTTAGGTTGCCAACTTCTTCCTAAACTCTTTAGAATCTTGATATTCAGTTCTTCTTTGTCAAAGATCTTCCCAAGAGCCATAAATTGATTTACAATATGAGTAAATCTTTTCTGAACATCATAAATGTTTTCTCTAGTCTTCATTCTAAACATTTCATATTCTTGAATGAGAGTATTCTTTCTTGATCTCTTTACTTCTTCAGTTCCTTCATGGGTGACTTCAAGAACATTCCATATTTCTTTGGCTATTTCACACACAGAGATTCTATAGAATTCATCAAGTGTTAGTGCAGAAGAAATAATATTCTTAACTCTAACATCATAGTGAGCTCTTTTATTCTCATCAGGAGTCCATTCATTAAAATATTTGACAACTGTTTTATTATCTTTAACCTTGGTTGGTTGAAAAGGACCATTAACAACAACATCTCAAACACTTTTATCAACAGATTCAAGAAAAATCTTCATTCTTATTTTCCAAAAAGAATAATTTTCACCAGAAAATAAAAGAGGTATGTTTATAGATATCCATTCAGCAAAAGTTTTGGAAATGTTTATCATTCTTTTTGGATCAAGATCAATTAACTTTTGATAACCCAGCTTTGAGGCCAATTGTTAATAAAATATTAATGACATAACTTTCTCAAGAGGGGGGTGAATTGAGTTTTCAAAAAATCTCTTGAAATTCTAATAAATTATTTAAAGAACTTTTCTTGATAATCAATTATGGAAAAATTATCACAGTCTATAGAAAAATAAGTATACCAAGATGGAGAGATAAAGAAAAGACACACAAATTTATATTGGTTCGATTCTTTTTGAATCTACATCCAGTTTTAACTAAGGAACCTTAGCCTGCAATTTTTCACTTAATAACAGATTTACAATCTAATCAACTGATCTTGATTTTACATCACTCTATAATCAAGACCACAATTTTTGAAAATGTTTTACCTCACAATTTTCAAGTTAAGCAGATGTAGCTAGTCTCACATACATCAAAACTTAAAAACAAGATACAAAAGAAAGAGATGAAACGAATTCACCTTGGATTTATAGAATTATGCACATATAACCAAACAACTTTTCTTTGAAATTGAACTTCAAAATCTTTTACAGAATTATGTTCTTTCCTTGATGCCAAAAACGTTCTTTCTAATTGTTTTTATTTGTATTTGAAATTGATGTTTATTAAAGAAAGTTTATATCCTTTTATAAAAAGAAAACTATTGTAGCTGTCAGAGATAATCAATTAGTAGATTTATCTAATCGATTATTTGAGTGTAGTGATAGTTTGAAAATAGCTAGATAATCGATTAGGTGTTTACGTAATCAATTATTAGTGCATTGTGTTAAAACAAGATTTTTGACAAATAATCGATTAAGTAACCACATAATCGATTATTAGTGCGTCTTATAAAAGTTGAATTTTAAGTCATATAACCGATTAATCCTTTATCTAATTGATTAATAGCGCATTATGTTAAAACAAAAATTTTGGCAAATAATTGATTATGTGATCACATAATCGATTATTAACGCGTTTTATGAAAACTTATTTTTAAGTCATATAATCGATTATCCTTTTATTTAATCGATTATTAGCGCATTGTTTTAACATATTTGATTATCCAAAGTTTAGCTTGTTTGACTTTATACAAACTAATTATCCTAATTACCTTGACATCATCAAAAAGAGATTTGCTAGTTTATCTTCCTTCTTCATTTAATCTGTATCCACATATCGTTTCTCTATATGAAATACAAGACAAAATCGAATAAATTAATAAAATGAATATATTGAAATTTTGTGATTGATCGTTCCTATAAATAATTTTTTAATTGAATTGATAAAGACAAATTTATAACAATAGTATTTATCTATCTATATATAGATATAGATAGATAACAAATATACGAAAAAAACATTCAGATATTATGTATTTATAATTATTTATGGTTTTTTATAAAATCGAAATTTTCTTAATATTAATATAATACACATTAATATATAGCTTACTTAATAATTCAGGTAACATAAAATTAATTATTTTTTAATAATGATAATTAAAATTTTAACAAAATAATTAATAAAATATTTTAATTATATTAAACATAAATATTTTTCATTATATATGAAAAACATATTTTATACAAAAATAAAATATTTTTTTTATAAACTAAAACTAGTTTATGCATATGCTTCTAAGACAGCGACATTTATATTTATTTTAAATTCTTATAATTTGTCATTCACTAAAACGTTTGAGAGTGAGGAAAAAAAATGCTACTATTTCAAATAAGGTTTTAAATTTTTAGAAATTAGTTGGATAAGTTTAGTTACTTGAATGCATCTATTATATATATATATATATATATATATATATATATATATATATATATATATATATATATATATATATATATATATATGAGAGAGAGAGAGAGAGAGAGAGAGAGAGAGAGAGAGAGAGAGATTAATGAGTTGAAGTTTTTACACACGTGATTTTTTTATAGATAAAAAGACAGAAAGAAAGATAAAGAATAATTATATATTTAAATTAGGATTTTCATTTAATACAATTTGTTACCTCACTTCTAAGTTTAACACTTCTAGAAAATCCTTGAAAAAATATTTTAATAAATAGGTTACGTCATATTTAATGCGAAACAGATCATAAACCCAGACAAATCATGTGACTCTAGCTCTCATGTAATTTTGTTCAACCAAAAAATATTGTTTTTGTTCAATAAATTTTTTTTTTTGCCATACAACACAAAAGATTATATTGACTTCTACGTGATTGATTTAAATCTTGTTAGTAAATACTCCTTTTGTTTAACTGCTAATAGGATATTCTTAAAAAAAATGTTTATATAAAAATAATCTTTTTGAAACAAGCAAATAATTTGATTAATGAAATATCTTGTCTGTGGACATATCAATAGCTATTATGTAAATGTATATGTCATGTTGATATTTTCCCTAACAACTTGACAATTAGTGGTACTTGATCCTCTTGTTTCTGGGCCTTTGCCCTTTTCGAATTATTCTTATGTACAAATTAATTGGTGTAAGACTTAATATTTCATGCTCTTTATAATTTTTTTAGTTTAGTATTTAACGGTAGACCTTTAATTATGTATTACTTTAATTGATTGTAATAATAAAAATATAATGAATTATTTATTATTCTTCCGTACTTATTATATTATGTTAATTTAATGTATTCTAATGATAAATTTTGATGATAAAATAAGAAATAAAAATTACATTTTGATTTGTCTACCTGTATTGTGTTATATACTGTACCTGTATTATCCAAAGAACCTCTTTCACCATCAATACCGATCAATAAATAATAAATTTATAGTAATCAATACAAATGAAAGCACATAAAATTTTTGAACAACATTTTCTTTAACGTACAGGTAGGAGGATGAGATTTTCATCATTTCAGATGCAGTAAATCCTATAATATGATAATGAAGCCACATCAACAACAAGCCTTGTTCAATCATGTAGACATATATAATATTATGAGTAATTAACCGGTGTACTAACAACATAAAGAGTTTTTAAGACATTATCTAATTATAACTAATATATACGATAAGTTTATTTAACAACAAATATTTTAAAAATAGACAATATTTAATTTGTAGATATTAAAATAAATTTTATTTTTAATAAAAAAATTATCTTATACCCTTTAACATTTAACACAAAATTGTCATAACTTCTTAGACTCTCTTTCGTAAAATCTTCTCTCAGTTATGTTTGCTTCGTTCACAGATACTCAAATTCAAAATTTTACTTCAACAGAAACCAATTATCAGAGATAATGACAAAACCATTTTTTTTTATAAAAGTAAATGTCTAGAAAGATAAATGGTTTGATTTTAAAATCAAACATTACATAAAGTAATAATAAAATTATTATTTAAAAAAATTGAAATTTACTTTGAATTCAGATTTAAATAAAATTTTGAAATTTACTTTGAATTTAGATTCGAATTAAATATAGGTTGATATTTTATTCGATTTTTATTTTATTTTATTTTTGCAAGAAAAATAATAATAGGTAGTCAAGATTTTTATTTTATTTTTCAAGCGTGGTTGTTTATTTAGATAGTTTTATAATATGATAAAAGCTATCAAAATAAACAAATTTATATTCTAAATCTTCCATGAGTAAATAGTAAAGGGATTTTGAATTTTTATGATATTGTTGACAATCAAAGACAATTTTTACAATAATTTGTGTAATTATTTTACAATTAAGAAGTAGTTAATCATATTTAAAGAATTAAGATAAACAAGGTGAGTTTTTTTTTTAATATTTCTTTTGGACAATTGAAATAGATAATTGATATCTCTATAATAAGGAAAACTCAATTTATTTTATATATTAGATTTTAATTAAAATCAATTACAAAATAATCAACAAATATATAAATCATATTTAAAATATTGAGATAGAAAATATAATTTTTTTCTTGACTTAAATAAAAAATCTATTTATTTAAACTAAAAAAATGTTAAAAAAATAGAAATCTATATATATAATTTTAACATGGAAAATGATATATTATATAATATAATTATAGTGTGATAAATATTAGTTAAAAAATGAAAGTTGTAAGAATAAAAGGAGGTGGTTATGATAACAGTGTAGGGTGTAGTGTAGGTATGGTAGTGATCATGGGTGGCCCGCAAGTTGAAGTGAAACCCTAGGCCCTCTTCTTCAATTTATGGTTTCCGTGTGGTAAGGGACCCTACATTTTGGAATCAAAACCTGAACCTTGCTGCATGTGCCTTTCAAATTTCTTGATATGACTTTTCTAAAGACTTTGCCTAAACAGTTCATGGAATCAACAATGATTCCTTTTCCATTCATTTTTACACCACCCTTGAGTTCCATAGAAAATGAATAACACGGAAAAAATGCTTTTAATCACGTATTTTTGTACAGTTCAGAGTGATTTCTGATTGTACAGTTTCAACGGTCATAACTGTGCGTGTGGAGTATATTAAGTAGTTATATATATTTTTTTTAAGCTCACGAGTAAAATAATTTATCAACTAATGATATTAAAAAAATAAATTATTACGTCGACATATAAATTTTTAGGATAATCATTTTAAGAATTACTCTAATAATAACTTTTTATTAATTGACAATCCATATTTTTATCGTCATACATAATTGTTTACAATTTTTATTTTTTGGAAAAATATAAGATTCTTGATTAACTCTTCCTTACTTTTGGGGTTAAATGTAATTTGGGAGATGTTTTGAAGAACTTTAATGCAAATTTCAAATTCCGAAATATAAAATAAAAGAGAATTTTTGTTAATTTTATTGCAAATCAAAATAAGTTCGAAATCGTCCAGCTCACCTTCAATTTGATGATCCCAACTCAGATTAAATTTCAACTCACCAAACATGACTTTAAACTTGAATTATATACACAACTTATTAAATTATTAATTACATAAGTCTGTGTGCCATCAAGAAACATATTTAAAAATAATAAGTATTTCCAGAACATTAATTAAGGATTTAAAAAATACAAAAAAAATGACCAACACATCTTATCATATTTTGAGTAAAAAAATGTTTATTAATGCTTTAATTTGTGTGCCTAAATAAACGCGTAACGCAAGCATATCCACATGCATGTTAATTAATCTGGAAAAGGAAAAATATGGACTTCATTGATAGAAAACATAAAAAGATTTCCACTTACAATAGTTCACATGTATTAAACATTCTTAACGTGAGTAGACAGAGCATATTTAGTGGAAGATGTGGTGAGATGAAGCATGAAGGTGAAAGCAGAAAAAATGAATGATTTTGCAGGAAAGAGAGAGAGGAGGAATGGAAGAAAAGAGTTGAACAAATATATGATATTAAAAATATATCCTCTTAAAACTTGATTAATTCTCCAACAGGGTACATTTACTGGGTGGTTCACCTCTGTGGGAAAAATGCTGCTTTCTAGTACATTTACAGTCTAAACTAGCTCATAATAACGACGACATTCTTCGATGGCCCAATTTTGTGAGGTTTGAGTCTCTCTAAAATACAAACCTCATTTATATATATATATATATATATATATATATATATATATATATATATATATATATATATATATATATATATATATATATATATATATATAAGAAAAAGAAAAAGAAAGAAAGAAAGAAACGGTGAAAAGCAAGAGAGAGAAGCAGTGAAGCAGCTTCTTCGTCTTCGATGGTAACTTGCTCATCGGAGCATGGACGTGAGAGACTCAAAAACCTCCTCTTCACAGGGAATGGTGAGACCCTTTTCGTGATCGAAGCCAAACTCTTCTTCTGCTTGGTGGAGAAGTGTTTGGAACTCGGGGCGACTTAGAAAGGAGATTGGAACTATATATCTGCTTCTGTTTTCTCCAACGTATACAACAAAGTGACCCTTGGGCACGTCCAAGCGTATGCCTTCATCGTCTTTCCTCCCTAAGCTGGAACATCTCTTGAGGATTTGCTTGATGAGTGCTGCTTGAGGGAGTTTACTTGATTTTCTCAAAGCCATTGTGTTGTGGGTTTGGAGTGACAAGAGCTAGGGACAGAATAAGGTTGAACAGAAATGTTGAAAGAGGTTGCTGTGAAAGGAAAAAGGTAATGTGGTGGTATTTATGGATAGGTTTGGGGAGATAAGTAAGTGGTAGATTCAGAAACAGAGTCATGTGGGGTTGTGGGGACAAATCATATTAGCTTAGGGCCGTCTTGGGGGGCCTATGGCTGCTCATGGGAGCTCACATCTTCCCCTTGTTGCCCTCTCCAAAGACACCCTGGCCCCCTCTCTACAAACTTTTTTTTTTAATATACTATATTTCTATTTTCAATTACTAATTATACCTTTCAAAGTTAAACAAAATATTATTTTATTGTCTCAATCTTCACACCACAATTTTCCTTCGCACGTGTCACTCTAAATTTACATTTTCTGATAAAATAAAATTTTCTTAAAAACCCCATATCAACTAAAAATAAAATACATGTCTCTTTTTTAAAATGAAAATTAACTTCAAAATTTATTTTCTCTCTGTTCTTCATTCAATCAAGGCTGTAATGAAACACAAAACTGATTATTAATGCATATAATTAAATGTGGTTTTCTGTCTCTTAACATCTCTTGTTATGTTCTTGATATATGTTTGAAAGCGTGTATAAATTTTCGTCATTCGTCCTATTATTACCTTGCATTTCATTTCATCTTACAACTTCCATTCGTGAAAACAAAATTTACTCGTTATACGATTCGCGCAAGAAGCATGCGGCAATTTCCAATGTTTCCTTTCCTTACAATAAGCTACATCAGTATAGAATTTTGGTTGTTTTTTTAAGAAAAATATTTCTGAAAATAGATAAATGATTAACAATATGAGATGAGAAAAAAAAATTAATTGTGTTGAAAATTTTACATTAATAAGATATATGTTCAGATTTATACACGTAAGTAGGCGTTTTTGTGATTTATTTTTTGAGAATAACACATATTGTAATTCTAACATGGTACTAGATTTCTTACAATTTTCATCTCTAAAATAATTTTATCACTTGTAATCAAGATGCTGTCACTACTTGTTATTAGCTTGGATCGTTGAAGGTTTTTAATATCTAGTTGTTAGTGTGAATTAGTATATAAAAAATATCATGTTGATGAGTGATACGACGAAAATAGTACAAATAAATAAAAGTAATTTTTATTTTGTAAACTATAGGTATTGAAGTCAAGTTGTATAAATTCGAAGATATTGAGTGTTTGTATAGTTTAGATTTTGAAATTTCTCTTCTCTTGACATATATGCTGCCATATGTTCTTCATATGTGCCGAAACCATACAAATTCGGAAATTCCACATCCATTCTTCAATTTTCAAACAGACAAATTACATTGAAATTTCCGACAGTGATTTTACATGAAACATCCTTCATTTTTATCTATCCTGCATATTTTTTATTAATTAATAAAGCCATACTTTTATCTATCAAGACTCCTTTCTCAATTCATAACTCACACCTTTCATAATTTATATTTAAAAAAAAAAAAGCAAAAGAAGATAGAAAACGGAAAGATATATGCATGGAGGGGAATTTTACTAAAATTCAGAAAGAATAAATGTATTTTGTCCTTAATATTTCCAGTTGTCAAACTCGAAAGGTACAATAGTGAGAGGAAGAAGCATCCCCGCAGTTTCCAATATTTCCATTAAAAGTATTTGACAAGTTTAGGAGGTATTTTTGAGAGGAAAGTCCAAAATTTGGAAAAAATAAAAAATAAAATTGAAAAGATTGTTAGCAAAGGAAGTGGAAGAATTGAAGTAGCCATGAAACACGACCCCTTTCTCAAGTGCAGTAAATAGGCCGTAACGTAATAGTCCTAGTCCGTATATGCTTCCTTGCCCTTATAATTGCATGCTCTTTTAACATCCTTTTCGACACCAAGAATGCAGAGTTGCAGATTTTTTTGCCTTGTCCCCTGCTACCATCCCCTCCAAAAATTTCACACTTTTTCGTTTTCTTATTTACTCAAACCTTTCACAATCCACCTCACTCTCCAACACTCACTAGGATTTTGCAGCTAAAACACGTTTTTGTTTTCTACATAATCTTATTCTTCTATTTTTGCTATCTTATCATCTATAATAGATCATTAGATAAGGATATTTTGCCCTTATAATCTTATTTTAAAAAAGTTTAAGTTCATACTTTGTACTTATTGCCGTACCAGTCCCTAATTTGGCATTTGTCTTGAGGACATTTATTTTTCTAGTTGGTGAAGTTAAATTTATATTATACTTCTGATTTATTGTGAAATCTATTTATTGAGCATTTACCTATTTTCTATGCGAAACAGGGATATTCACCTCTTAATAATATTAAGAGTATGTTTGGAATAAAATTTAAATTGTTATTATTAATTAAATAACATAACCACTTTTATTAGTTTTGACAATTATTTGTTTTTTTTCTGATATATATGATCAGATATTGTATTGCTTAGAATTTAAGATGCTTCTCTTCCCTATAATAACAAACCAAAAATCTTAAAACCTACTCTACAAGCTTTCAAGATCATGCGTCAATTTACCTTAACTAGGAAGGTGCAAATGTCATCTTTCATTGGACGAGATCAATCACTTTGACTTTGATTCTTCAAATCAGATATAGTAAGTACGTCATGAAAAGGTTAATAGTTATAAGATGAAAAAAACCTTGTTCATCCAGTGATAAAATATAGTGCCTAATGGAAAACAACTTTCTCTCTCTCTCTCTCTCTCTCTCTCTCTCTCTATATATATATATATATATATATATATATATATATATATATATGATAGACAAATCAAGAGAATGATATATATGCAGAGAAAATAGACAACCAATTGAAAGAAAAAAGAAAACCTTGAATTCAATGTTTTAACGTATAAAAATGCATAACCTTGCTTGTTCATGTAGATAATTTTCCACGCGTTTTCAGTAGAGACGCTTAAGTTTCCAACTAGGATGTTCCATTAAAATAATAATACAAATTAAACTAGACTAACGAAAGGAGTGATACAGATTTTGTATCTATTCTCAATTGCGTCAAATTCAAAGACTAATTTGACTTCAATGCTTCTGAAGCAATAAGGAGGAAGAGTAATTGACACAGTAAAGTTTAACGATTGAATAGAAGTTATTGCAAATTAAACAGTGAGAAGCCAACATCGTCATCAACGTTAAGCTAGAACATTATCTGTGGTGTGATGCTATAAATACTTTTAATGATACTCTTTAATTAAAAGTAAAACTAAAACTTTATTTCAACAATTATATATAGTGCCGACATTTGTTCCATAAACGATTAAAATAAAATAATTTGAATAACAGAAAAAAAAAAAAAAAAAACTTAAAAAGTTACATTATAACTCGTAAGAATTGGGTTGTGAGGAGTACAAGATGATGAAATCCAGCGTGCAAGATAAAGAATTATTGAGTTGAGAGTACAAACACATGCAATGCAATGCAATGGAGCTTGTTGGGGTTATGAGTTGACAGTTGAACGCAGGATTTCACATGCTTGCATTAAACTTTCCTGCTAGTTTTGTTGACGTACGTCTTTTCCAATCTTCTTAACATAACATGTACTCAAACGGGGGAGAATTTTTCTTCATGGGGACAACACCATCGTATATTTTATTCATGTCCTTTCATTTCATCTTTTTTATTTTCCATTACTTTTACAACTAATAAATAAATGTTCTTTCTATAGGAATGGCCACCACCACTACCCATTTCATACCAACGTCCATCTATATATATACATACGACTATCCTTCGTAGGTAGCAAATTTTTTGTCAATACAAAAGGCCATGTAGTGCCCCTTCTTCGTTTTCTTCTACTACTTGGATACCATCATTCATACAAATCAATTTTGTGAGTAAGTATTGGTACGATTCTTGTACTTTTTTGTCTTAATTAGATCCATAAAACGGGAAAGATGGTGTAGGTAGCATCAATTGTTCTGTAACAAAAATCGGGTGGACCAACTCACAATTAATTTGTTACGTTTGGACTGTTACTCTTAAGTAAAAAGAGTTCCACTCTGACTAATAGTTATAACTTTTGACCTAATGATAAATGCTTAATCTAACAAAAGGATTTTAGGATGATAAAAATGTGAGGATCCTTCTTATTTATTTCCTTCAACTTTCACTTTATATTTTATCCAATGGACCACCTTTAATGTGAAAGACGAACTTGCTTTACTATTTCATCCTCTTTTAATTCTATGAAAAGTTTGTTCAACGAAAAATATAGCAACTTTTGATTTGATACTCAACTAATCATTTTTCCACCAGACGTGGTTAAATTAAAATTAATTAAAATGCTTCCCTTAGAGGAATTGCAAATTACAATTTGAATCATAATTGTAAGGGTTAAAAATGTGGAACCACCTATCAGAAAGGTTTAGATGCTCAAATTAACCCATTCAAAGGCTTATGACAAAATATTGCATTAACGTGTAATTTAATAGCATTAAATTTAGAAACTAGTGAAGGAAAATATATAAAATACAATTATGGACTTTTTTGCTTTTAAGACACAAGTTAATAATATTACAAATTATAAACAAAAAATGATACCGATGCATTTTACATATATACTACAATATTTTAGTGATTTAAACTTATAAATATATTTACCTTCCCAATTTTATACTTTTAGGGGAAGAGGACAATGTTTTCGTTCCTTTCTTTTATTATTGTTATTATTTTCTTTTTCAATTGTAACTATCAAACAAAATGTACGAAATTGCGATGCATGAATAAAACTATGAAAAACAAATAGGCAAATGCTACTTTAGCATTTACGAGTCTATACAGACAGTTGAACTTGCAGCCAAAGTCACAAATAAATACAATATTAATGAAATTTCCAAGATGCACACTTCCCTATAGTAATATTACTTTTTTTATTTTAATGCAAAATTCAGTTGAAACAGATTCTATAACCATCATTTTTTTTTATGTTTAGGGTTTACGAACCCTAAAGCCATCAATATTATAGTGTGGGTCTTATTTAATGGGTCTATTCTTCTAATTTTGTTTAATAATTATGCATAATGTGTATTTTTAATCCATCATTTTCAACCGCACCAATTAGATACAAGAAACCCTAACCATGATAGAAGTTTTTTTTTTTTTTTCTCACTCGTCATTTCTCATATTAATTGCATTATCCATCGTAAATATGTAGAGTATATACATCTATATTTTCCTTAATTAAACTGTGTATTTATTTGTAGCATGTTACAGTATGAGCAACATGATTTTGAAAAATAATTCCCTCGTCACGAAGCTTATGATGATAAAAAATGAAAGTAACTGAGGGGGGCTTGTGACTACTAATGTAGAAGACGATCACATGCAGAGAGAGAGGGAGAGAGAGAGAGAGAGATCCTCAACCCTCTGGTAAAGGGAGTGGTTGGGGTGTGGTCCTGTTTAAAATGTACGCTGCACAGCAAACGCATGCAGCAGAGAGGGCACTAGCAATGGAGAAGCAGGGGTCGCAATCAGATATGAATTGGTCGAGAAAACATTAAATATGGGGAAGGACTAATGTACTCGCCTCTGCACTTGGCTTTTTCTGCAGAATAACTACTCTAATATCATCATTCATACCCATGTTCTATGGCCAACTCTTACAATATAAATCACCGCGTACGTGGCCATCAATGAGAGTATGTGCATGTGCATGATATGTTTATATATGTGCATGCTTTTCTTTCAGCGAGGATGATCCATATCTAACGCCCTCGCGTCCTCTTCTCCTCCTCCAAGTCATTAACTATGCCTCTCATCTCAACCAGTAGTACCTTCGTTGTACGTACCTGTGTGTATCTCTATGAACAGGCATGGCATGTGATCATCCTACATTGATTATCCCATTTCATACACCCCTCTAACTCACACTCCTCCACAACAAGGTCCCCCCACCCCACCCCCTTTTCTACTTTCTTTTTTTATTCTACGTGATAATGTGATGAATAGTTTTAGTTTTCAGGTGTGGAGCCAGGTTTATTGACATTTTCAATGGCTCACGAATAAAGTAAGTGACCAAAAGCATCAAATTTTCTTAACAATCTTATAATCATTTTCTGGTCTCTTACAATTTAAATTCCGGACCACCAAACTGGTATTAATTATGAGGAGGGAAGACGTCCACGGCATTCCATCATTGGATAATATGACCTGTTTATGATTTCTACAATAATGCTTTTTATTTTCATCTTTATTTATCAAATATTTGTTTTAGTATGTCCAGAATATTTACATGCTGTTTACCTTTATCGATAGAATTTTTTTTTCATATTTACGCGATTATAAAATTTAAACTCTTGATCACGTCTTAATAGGGTATGTATAAAATTGATTATAATTTATTCTCCATGCCACATTTCTTTTCTTGGAGAATTGGGGTGGTGGTTCGAAATCGCATAGTGTGAATGGTGAGGTCTGTTTGACTTGGACTCTCCATTTCCGAATGCATGGCCATGAGTAGCTCGTAATAAATATAGTGTGGAAAAGTTTATGACCATCCTTTCTGAACGGTGTAGTTATGAGATGGCTAAAACAAGCCTTAAATGTGAAATGTGAAGCTTGGGCCAACGTGTTCATGTTATCAGAGGTTCAGCCTTCAAAAGAGGCTACCCATGTTCTGTGATTGAGATTGGTTGGTATTTGTTAAGAACGATGAAAGAAACAGATGGGATATGCTACCCTACCACGCTCCAAGGAAGAGAGTGTATGTATATATGTATGTATGTGTATATATTTATGAAAATATACATAGTCGTTTTTAATTTTTTATTAACGGAGGTAGGAAATAGAACAACCTTCCCCTGCCACCCTCTGTTGAGCACATGCAGGCACGTTACTTTTGCACTCAAAGCTGAAGAGACATTAGGAGTGGTAAGGACATGAAGTGGCAGTAGCAAGCAACAACTTTTCTCGAATTTACCAAAAAACATTCAAGTCACGGTTACAGTTTTCCCAAGTTTATAGTTGAAAGAAGGTAGAGAGAGTAGAGGTGATGGTGGGTTTGTTTTGGTTATACTAGAAAGAGGTGTAAACAGCAAGTTGGATTATGGAGATGGAGCATCTGTGAATGCGTATGGTATTTCTATATCTTGCTAAATTCTAAGAGCATGGGCCCTAATATATGATCTACTAAAAGATACCAATCTCTAGTTTACCTATTAAATGCTAGACAACGATTAATCAAATAATTCTGGGATAGAAAGAAATCAAACATGAAATAGGAAAAGACAGAAGAAAAACATGTTTAGATTGGTATGAGATATAGGTCTACACCGACAATAGCCATCCATTTTCATGACTCAATACTTGAACAACCAATCCCCTTAATGTAGCTACTTGCTAGCTAGCTAGCTACCCTAATGTGCAGCCTAATATTCATTAATACTAACAGTGAGATACGATGCAATATTGCAACCTTACACTAATCAAGCCACACACACGTTAGGTATATATGCATCAGTTCATCTTCTTGCAGGGGAAAATAGAACCGGCCCCATCACAGCTCAGGCTTGGAATCACGAGCACCAAAGGACTTTCACAATGTACCTCTAACATGCTCAAGCACATGTGCTGTGTGACTCCAAGAGAAGTATATCATCAGTATCAAATTCGTTAGTTTGCAATAACAAAAAGTGACCACTCTATAATACCTACAAAACTATTATGCTTAGAGGGGTCCAATCCAGGGTGGAAAATTTGTTCACAATCTTTATTGAAATGAAGCTTAATCACACTTCACCCGCTTGCTCTTTAGTTCAAAGGTAGCTCAACGACTAACTATTCGGATTCATTCTCCTCCTATCTACCAAATTCAAACCAATTTAAGGACAATGAATGAATGAACGAATGGTTTCAGAAATTGTAAATAGCATGTAGCTTTCTCTGAGGAGGTCATTGAAGAATTGCCATTGCAAAGTGTGACCCCATAATTGAAAAGGTCTCTTGTTGAAAATAGTAATCAATATTTTCAGACACAAAACGAAGGAGGGGCTCGTTGAGAGAGACGTGCATGGACATCACAAGACACCGGCTATTTATTATGGACCCGCTCAAAACGATTGTTTACCACGTGAAAAGGTCAAAATAAAATCAATAGTTCGTGTGAGTAACTAAAGGTTTGTTCAAACAATTCTTGTATGCCGTATGTATACGTAGTACTTTTTAACACGTCAAACACCAATTCTTATTTTTTCTTAAAATAAGTTATCTCTTTATAGTCTTCAATTTTTGTTATGATATCCTCCAGGATAAATTACTTTGGAATTGATTATCAAGTTAAGCCTCAAAATATCCTCATAGATCTTTTCATTTTACTGCTTCTTTTATAAATAAAACACGTACAATTTAATAATCTGGTACATTAAAAATCTCTCCAACTCTTATAACTAAAACTAATCGTAATCCATATGTATGCGTGCTTAAAAAATAAAAAATAAAAAAATCACAGAATTAAGATTATTAATTAAAAATATTAATCTTAAAATCAGTTTGTATATTCATCCATCTATCTATTAGTTAGATAACTTTTAATAATCAATTATAGATCTGTATTTTTATTTTTATTTTTTTGTTCTCTAAAATAGATCAGTCACTTTAACCTTTGTTTGAATGAAATATATAAAGTGAGGAAGAAAAAAGAAAAAGAAATTGTTTTTTGTATTAGAGAGTAAAAATAAATGAAAATAAAAATAAAAATATTTATTGAATAAATTTATTTATTATTTGAATAATGAAAAACGAAAAAATATTAATACTTTTTTTATAGATAAACAATTATATGAGTCTGATCTCAAAGTTTTGCCTTTACACACTGTAATCCTTTTTTATCATTAAAAGCAAACAAGGTTTATGCGTCTAAATTCTTTTTTTATTTGGTTTTTTGCTGCTTCTTTTTTTTTTAGCAAGTTACGATGTTTATATTCGGCCCACGACAAAGGGCAATAGTACATGGGTAGTAGAAGAAAAATTGTGTTTTGGGCTGTTTCTCGGGATGCCCATGAATCACAAGTCATGGACCATTGTTTATATTCGGCCCACTTAATATCTCCATGGGGCATGAACTAAAATTAAAAATCAGATAATTGCTTGGCCCAAATAAAAGAGGCATGAAACCAAAAATGAAAACGAAATTGGATTAACCAAAAAGAAAAAGGTAACACTTCTGAATGGTCTATTCCCATCATTAGTCTTTTATTGGACGTAATCTTAATTTCGTCTTCTTGGAAGTTGGTCCGTATCGACGGAACACCACAATCTAACCCATCTTCATCGTCATGTCAAATATGGATTCTTTTTGAAAAGTGAATTTGATATAGGGAAAAACGAGAAAAAAAAAGGTAGAAATTGAAGTTTATTTGAATTAAGAGAAAAAAAATAAAAAATGAAAAAATTATATAAAATAAAATAAATTTATTTATTATTTTAATATTTTTATTTAATTATTTATTATTATAATAATTAATTTATTTAATTATTTATTATTATAATAATTAATATATTTTTTAAATAAGAAAAAATTACTGTATAAAAAAATATAATCAATTATATCTTAAGTATTATTCATTTCATATTAATAAAAGGCAATGTATATATATATATATATATATATATATATATATATATATATATATATATATATATATTATTTTTTTACTTTTTCTTATCTTAATTTCCGAGTTTTCTCTGCAAATCAACCCTTCTTTGCCTGATTCAAATACAACGTAAATGTAAGCATTAAAATTAAAATATCTTGAAACTTATTTTTGACGATGGAGATTATATTATTGTTTTTAATTTAGAAAAATAGACACGGCAATTACTTACCCTATGTTTCGAAGAAATCAGGCTAAATCATAATTATATATATAAAAAAATTAATTATAAACAATTCATATCTATCTATTATCCATCTATCAATCGATAATAAAATACATTAAACTGATTTATTATAAAAGTCTTAAAAAATATATCGGATCAAATTCATTTACTTAATTTTATAAATGAATAATTATGTATTTATTATTTTTCCAATATTTCCTGTCAATATTTACCAATCAAGTAATTAAATTGTCCCTTATATATTATTTTAAAATTATTTAATTTGTTTTTTGTTAATTTATTATATTTTTTAGAGATTAATTTAGATAAGAATTATAATCACTTAAAATGAATTAATAATTTGTTATTATTATATTAGTTTCGATGCTATATTAATGGTAATGATTAGTAATAGATAAAGTCAACCATGTTTCAATGAACGAAGATTATATTAATGGCACATCAATCAATTTGTATTGTGTTTCCCGTTCAAAGAACATGCATAGATTTGGAAAATAAATGATTATCCACATTATACACCCTCCTATCACAATGTTCTATTCAATTTCTTTCAGACATGTGACCAGTCAAAATGCCAAAACTCAAGCAATTTGTGAATCATTAATTAAGGAAAACACACAGCCACGAGACATGTCAAATAATTAGGCACATTTAATGATTTGGTACGATAAAAAATACTTCAACATTCATTTAGCCTTTGACCAACACAAACTACAAAAATCCTACTTCGTATATATGTGTACTTCAAAAGACGATGATGCTTGCTAGTATAATAATTCAATTCAAAATTCATCTTAAGATCTATCTATCTATCAATTTACTATTTATAATATAACAATTCATGAAATTATTATATAGTTTATTATATCTATTATTAATAAAAAGTTGTAAATCCTGTATTATATTTTTTAATGCATATATGATTCAATTTATAACAAAACAAACAGTTTTAGAGATTAATTTTAAAAAACTATTTTTGAAAATAAATTAATTTTTATAACTCTATTTTTAACATTATTTTTAATTTTAAAAAAATGATACAGACAGTTATAATAAAAGTTTAAAAATTATTTTAATAATAAAATAATTGATTATTGATGAAAACATTAATACCTGACATTAAAACTGACACACAAAAACTTTTTATCAAATTTACTTTTTGTAGTTTTTAAATACTAAAAAAAAAGTCTTTCAGAACTGTTTTAATAAAAATAATTATCAAACAAATTTTTTATTTTTTATTAAAAAAAAACTGTAAAGAACCAAGTACTAATTTTCTTTTTCTCAATAGTGTCCTCTGTTTTTTTTTACTACTTCTTTGTTAGCAAGTTCCAATATTTGATCACCGTATATGTAGCTTATAAAAAATTTATAGATATGGGCTTTGATTTGGGATGCCCATGAATCAAAACCCATGGACCATCGTTTGCACATATCCATGGGCATTGATTACTCTAAAAAAATCAGATCATAGTGATGAAAAATGAAAAGGAAATTGGATTGTGAGAATACAAGATGTCACAAGGTTAACTGCATCTGAATTTCTATTTCTCATCTACTCGTTTTTCAAACCAAGGGAGTTACTCCGTAATTGATGCTACACCATAATTTAAGCCATCAATCATTTTTTTCTAAATGCATTAAAAATTAGAAGAAAAAGAATTGCAAGTATTGTGGACTCACATTTAAGTTATAAAAACATAGCAATATCAGAAAATTTTGAAGTAGTTATACTTTTATTATTATTATTATTTTGTTTTATAAATACTTATTCCAAAAGTATATTTACAAGAGTTACTTCTCTATCTACCTCTTTTTTGTTTTCAATGTAACCATTTTAAAAACTTATTTATCTTTGACAATTAAATTAAGAAAATAAAATATTTACATAAAGAGTAATTCTTTCGATTACTATGAATTAACTTTACATTCTCTCTCTCTCTCTCTCTCTCTATATATATATATATATATATGTGTGATTTTAGCATTTTTGTTGATGTTGGAGGGGGAAATTTTAAACCTGAATTGGTTCAGGTTATTATGCTGACAATATTTTTATTTTTTTTATCAGTGTGTTTAAAACTTTATCTTCATCATGTTAACTTCACCATGTTATTTTTTTACATGAAGTATCACACGGAGGAAATTAATTGCGCAGAACTTTTTGTGATTTGTTGGTGGTGCACATGATTGTTTCAAATATAATACAATCTTGTCATTTAAGGAACACAACAAGGCATATTGTAACAAACTTATTTTAACAAGAGACTTTACAAGGTGGAAGGTTCTTTAATCTTTTACATCGAGGGATGATTTTCCTCTTTAATTTTATAATTGTTATATTGGTGCTTTCATTGAAAATCAGTTAACTCGAGAAAGAGCTACCCATAAAGGGTTCTAACTACGTGAAAATTCTGACCGGTAAAAAGACCAAGTAAAATATCGGGAAGTGCATCCATGGAGGACACTAATAACATGATAATTTACTTTAAGGAATACTTTCTTAGTCTATTTCAAGTTTTTTTTTTAATTTCGTGTTTTAAAGAATAAAATACTACATGTTTGAATAATATTGCCACAAACTATAATAATAGATGAGTTTTCTCACTAATGTTTGTGTGAATCCTAATCATGTATTAAAAATAACATTTTTCATTTAATTGATATTATTTCATGAATATATAGTTATTAATTTTAAATTTTTTATAATCTAATTGAACATATTAGTAAAATTTATATAAGATGGAGAGTTTTTTGTGGAGTTGATTGAACTCTAAAACAAATGTCTCCATCAAAATGTTGGATGGGATAAAAATGATGCAACACACAGCAGTACCTCTTCTTTCTGGGCTACGTACAACATATTTGCCCGACCAACACAGGACGTTTACCTTCTCAAATCTCTTCATACTGTCACCATCATATTTCACATGCCCTTTTCATTTATTTTAAGAGAAGACTCGAATCTAATATGATAAAAATTTACAATAATTCACCAACCAACTATGCTAAACTGTTCATAAATGTCATATTACAGTGTCTTGGTAGTTCTAAATAGTTGGCACCAGTAGTTTATTTAGAAGTTTCATATGGATATATATTCCATTACTTTTTCCAACCAGAACACTTGTTCAGTTAGAATATAAGAAAAGAAACTCTGAAACTGGTAGCTATAGGATTGAACTGATAAGGTTGTGTTTGAAATGCAATGAGGTGAAGATATGCATGGGAAAGTGAAGAAGTAGTAGGTGTGTGTGGTTCCAAGTTGCAATTAATTTAACGCGTTATTAAACAGTCGGTGATGGGGATTGAGAACTGAAATTGAGCACCAAGCGTATATAAAATGATTGCAAACCAATCAAACACACGAATATGCATCGCAGTCAGAGGTCACAGGTTGTATGTGTCGGCCGTTGCCACAATTAGAGGCCCGTTGTCTTCAAATTCAGATACTCTCTGTACGTACTTAGTACGGGGATGGACCACGTCGTATACGGTTCATATACGTACGTAGTTCCTCATAATTTGTATAATTATCATCACTGTACTTGTTCAAAAGAGAACCTACGTTATGGTAAATACGCATGCAGCGTGATACGCCATATAGTGAAGGTTTTCGAAGAAATTCTGGTAAAGCTTAGAGCAAGTGTAGCAATAAAATTGAAATAAGTATTGAAAATTGAAGTCTCTGTATGATCATGCATGAATAAATATTTATTTGAAATATCAATTAAATTTTCAATTTATAATAAATAATTATTGATTTTACAAAAAGATTTAAATTCAATTTAAAATAATAAAGATGAAAAGAAACAGATATTGTTAAAAGATAAGAGATTAAGAAAAATTCTTCAAGAGAATCTCATGAAAGAAAAACTCTTTAAAATGTTTTAACTGAGAGATGACTTCTAGAGATGCTTTCATTGAAGATAATTATTCTAATCTATAAAGACATAGATGATTAAAAGTTTATGTTACATCTGTGTTTTATCATAACTCGCAATACCTTTATACCTCCTCATTAAATAACTATTATAATTAATAATAGGTATAAACATTAATTCTAAACACTTTATCAGGATTTGAGTGCTTTATTTGATACATATAATTATAAGTCATTTTAACTTATTGCTTAATATTTAATATATTACGTTTATCATAAAACATAAAGAATATATTTTTTTTAAATTAATATAATTTAAATGTACATTCAAAGGGAAGTTAATTAACTTTATCAAATACAAAATTATTTTACTTAATAAATTTATTACAAATAATTTTGTAGTTTTCAAACATATATATATATATATATATATATATATATATATATATATATATATATATATATATATATATTTACGAAAGACAATTATTTACCAAATTTACATTATAAGGTGTCCTGTTTAATTTGAAATTAAAAGAAAAAAATGATTCATGAAGTTTATGTATAAAAATCTAGAAAGTTTACAATCAGTGAAGGGTAAAGAAAATATACAAAGTATTTAAGTAAGATTAAATTTGCAACTTTTTAGAAGTGAGTCTAAATTTTTCTATTATGCTCACAAATATCTCCATTTACGCATTTGCAATCTAACAAATTTGAGTTCTCTTTTAGAAATCCCTTCGCTTATTCTAACAAAGTGATACAAAAATCTAGTTTTTGTCTGAAGATATAAAAGGATTGAGTTTAACGAAGAAAAAAAGTTATACTGTGTTGGAAGATTGTAAGTAATAAATATAATCCTTGTCAATAGTTTAAATTTAGGCTTGATTGAATATTTTTTTATAAACTATAATAATAATAAAAATTATATATAAGTTATTAGTTTTAGAATGTTGACCTTTGAGAGATAATAGCATGATAAAGAGTTAGAAAGACTTTTGTGATAGAAACAACTCTATTGGTTGAGGGAAAAAAAAAAGTCTCCATTTTGTTTAATTAATGATTCACAAGTGCGTGTCACGGAGATGAATGTGTTCTTAATTCTTTAAAATGTTTGTTTTTGAAAGGAAAAAAAGAAAAAGTATTCTAAATGCTAAGGATATGCCAAGTGGCTTTTTCCTCACCCACAATGATGCTCTGTTCTTCAACAATCGATGAATTTCTACCATACCAAATATATTAATTCATTAAAAAAAAAAAAAAACTCATGGCCTGCGAAAACCATGCGAGTAAGCTTGATCTATGCTGCGAAAAATATGATTAACTTGACTTTTTCTTAAGGAAGAAATTATACACACAAAAAAAGCCTCTTCCCAAGACTAATACGGTAGTAATTATATATTCTATTTCGCAGTCCACGTTAGGAGGATTAATTACATAAATAAGCGATAGTGAGAGGAGCAGACACATTGTGAAGCAACAACATTAAACAATTTCAAGTTCGCACATTCAACTACATATATAAAATATTCCCCCAATTAACACCCACGAGTTGCGAAAGGAACGAGTGTGAAGAGGCAAAAAAGAGGGCACATTCCTGTTCAATTTTGGCAAGCATAGATGTGCATGCCTTTTAGAGACAGCCTCATACTATATATAATAATTAAGGGGGAAAATCATATTAATCATGCCACTAATAAAAAATACATTATTAGCAGCTTCACGAATTGTTGTGGAATAATTTATTTAAAAAATAAAACACATTTATATATAAAAATGATGTATAAAGAAACCCTAGTTGGGTTTAGATTATGCAGCAAGGTATAAGACAACAGCCAACCACGTAAGATAAGAATTTTGGATAGGATGTTGAATTGAAGGGTAGAAGATTCATTCCTATTATATGTTTGGAAGCACTCGATTACTTTCCCTGTTCTAGAAAAGAAAAAAAGAAGAAGATGCATAATATGTTATGATGTGATTTATTAAAAGAAAAGAGACAAAACGGTGGCATTGATGTGGTAACTGAGAGAGGGATTCACATATGGGATGAAGAATTGTTTGTAGAAAGATTGAAGAAAGAAAGAGAAGAAGACAAACTAAGATTTGGGTGGTTGTGTTGTGCGTGGCATTGGGATTCCAAGGGAAAAATATATGAAAAGGACCTGACATGTCCCACGCGGCGTTATCTTATCAGGTCGCAAACCAGCTCGTATGGGGTACCTGCTTATTCAGAATCTATACTCTATACTAATTTTATACTTTTTTTTTTAATATTTTTTTACCATTTTATTCTTGTTATAATAGGATAATAATATTATGGTCATAACTGATTTATTTATGATAGCTGTATTTTTAAATAATTGTGCATATAATGAATATTCTTTATTATATTAAAAAAATCAGATATATAAAATAAAACCACAGGCAAAATCTACCTGGATGTAGGTAATCAGTAACTACTTTTGATTTTTGAGGGTTAGCAACTGATGAGATCATTATGTTACTACCTATCTTTGTTCTTGCTAACAATCTTTTCGAGGATGTTTTTTCATTTTATTCTTCAAAACGGTTATCAATACATATTCAATTCAATTCTTCTAAGAGTAAAAAATATTGCGTTTGAATAATAGGATACTATTGACTCTAGCACTAATAATCTCGTAGCAAAATTTAGATTATGTTTCTTCAAGTTTTTTATTATATGTAACGTATTCTTTCTTTTGTGCTTCTACCCTTCTATTCACTATACTCATGATTAAGACTAAAAAGAAAAAAACATATTTATGTAATATAATGGATACGTATTTCCGAGTTAATGATTTTTATTTTATTTTATTTTTTTGTAAGTTTTAAAAATAGTTTTAGAAATTATTTTTGAAAAGCGGTTTTTACAATAAGTTTGAAAAAAAAAACTATTTTAATAATTCTAATTTAAAATATGTTTTTAGATAAAAAAAAAGTTAAATTAGAAGATGATTCCATAATTTCATGACAATATAAATGATTGATGTACCACAATCACTAAGAAAAATGTGCATAGTAATAAAAACATAAAACTAAAATATATAATTTTTTTCCTTTAGAAATTATTTTAATAAAAAAGCGATTAAATATTTTTTAATTTAAAAATAAAAATAAAAAATTAATAACTATCGTTAAAAATTTTAACTGGGTAAATGATGTTGAATTTATAAAGAAAGTTTACGATTTAAAATGATAAAAAAATATTTATTTTCATCAAAGGTTGAAGATATAATATAGACATATCTTAAATATAATAATTAACCTTAATAATATTATTTAATGAATTTATATATAAATAACCTTACGTAGACATGAATAGTGACCAAGTCAAACTTGATTTATAGCATTCTTTAGTTTGAACAAATAAAAAAAGGAAAATATTCTTCAGTTACGTTTGCTTTATAGAAATTTGAAGGAATGTTTTGTGTGATGTGAAATTGAAATTGCGGCTAATTTTATTTGAAAGGAAGAGTCCTGAGGGTTAAAAATGATATAGAAGTGTGAGAGTAATTTTTCAGGAAAATTGAAAAACCAAGGTTCTGGTATCTAATTAACTCGTTGAAACTAAATATGAAACTAGTTTTAAGGAAAAGCAAATGGGAATTAGAGATGAAAAGAGAGTGGCTACTAGGCAATAACAGTTGAAACTTTATTCTCATTTTGTTATCATTAACTTTATTCTCATTTGATCAAAGGTGTAAAGTGGGTAGGCTCCGACCAAAAAGGAAAAAAAAACTTCTCCCCTTGCTCTAAAAAAAGAAGGAAAAAGTAAAAGGGTATGGAATATTAGTATAAAACATTCTTTGCTCCATAAGTTGGAAAATGACAGGTACATAAATATAGGTTAACAATGTATCCTATTTGAGCAGTGGAGAGTGCTTGACAAAGACGATAATGCCACTGTTCACTTGTTCTTCGACTTCAAAGTACTTCCTCCTTTTGTTTCCATGATTGACAAAATTAAGTACTATATCACCATTAATCAATTTGGATAGCTAAATTGCAAAATTATCATTTCAAATTTTTAACATGCATAAATTCACCCCTTCTGATTCACTATGTAAAGTAATACACACTTGTTTTTTTTAAAAAAGTTAAAATGCTAATCACATAAATTATGATATAATAAAATGATTGAGTCACATAAAAATATGTTTATTAAAATAGAAATTAATTATAAACTATTTATTACTAAAAATGATTGATATTGCATTATTTTAAAACAATAAACAGTGTTAGATAAATAAATATCTCTAGAATACCGGATAATGTGTAATAAAAGAGAGTATATATATACCTCTTGAGTCTATTTAATTGAGTACATATAAGACCATGTGAATTTGATTTAATATTTTAAATTTTGTTACGAAATGTCCCTTTTATGCATTATTATAATGGTGATTGATAGGCAATAAGGCAGGCCCAGTAGCTTGGTCCTCTATGTAACAACCGCTACAGCTGTTATTATCATTCTTCAAAAGAAAAGAAAAAAAATAAAAACTTGTGATTATCAATTTATCAGATATATCCTTTTAGTGTAGGTCCATAAAAAAATTTCCACTCATCCATAAAGAATTTAAGACAACACTATAGTTACAACAGACACGTAAGAGTGACATTAAATATTTTCGTAATTTATACATGCTTTTAATAAAAGAGGGTGCTTTAAATATATAAAACTATTTTTTTTCCAACACTGATATAAACAATATATAGGTGTTAATAAAAAAAATCATTGTAAATTATTGCAGATAGAATACATTATTTGCTTGCTGCAATAAAATCATACAAATATTAAAAAAATTAATGAGTTAGTTACTGGCGTTTAGAAAAATGATTGGCAGAGTTAAATTAAATTCCAGATATTTATGCATACCGACCGATTTCCTTTGCATTTTGTTTCCACAAGCAATTCACGAATCACGGGCCGGACACAGACAACATCCAAGATTTCACGTGACATTCACGTGTACTTACATAACTCCCAAGTACTGGGACTCATATTTATACTTTTAACATCATCAAGGTTTTGAAATTCTTAAACAATTCACAATGTGCTGTAGTACTGTACACGCAAAAATTAGAAACAGAAAAATGAACCTCATTAATTATTTAATAGTTTGTGTCTCCAAAATTAAACCAACAGTCATTGCAATTTATATTGTCTAAAACATAAATAAAAAAAATCTAAACTATGTAAGTATGATATTAAGATGGTTATGATCATCGGAAACTGGTGGAGAAGGACAATTATTTTGGGCCACTGAACTGTACAGCGGTTTGATATGGTACGCAATAATATGAGAACCGCAAAGAAACTGCAACAACATGATATGATGAAGTTTTTTAAGGTACTGCGCATCCGTGCATGACAACTTCGCGAGTTTCAAACCATTTTAACAGAAAAAAAAGTTCCATGATTTTGCTCACAACAGATATTATATAACAAGAACTGCTAACTCAGATTTCTTTTTGTTTGCATCAAAGATATCTTTGCAACACAATTTAGCTTTGTTTATAATTAATAGGATAAAAAAATTAAATATAAAGCTGTATGAAGTCTTGAACGTGTGTTATTAATCTAATTAAGCTGTCGTACACATGACGTACCGAGAGTGTGTATTTATATATTTTTTAAAAGGTTGTTAATTAATGTATGATGAAATTACATAAAAAAAAAAAAAAAAAAGAATTAGGTGGGTGCATGAATTATAGAATTTGATAACTGTAGACTAAGGTATAGATGGAATTTGGAAAAAGAATATACGGAGAAGAGAACTAGAAAAGGAGAAGGATAGGGGAGTGTCAATGAGATTCAAGGAAGAATATGTGACGAGAAGAGAGGAAGAGAGAAGAGAGATGTGAGATGTGAGATGTGATGGGGAAATTGATATGATATGATATGATATGCTCGATATTATCATGTCATGTGGGTAGCATGGCACTCTCATTCTCATCTTTATTTATTACGAGACACACTCACTATAAAGAGAAGCAGTGACGCCAATTCTCATTCCCCCTCACTTTTGGCTTCAAAGTGATTGCTGACTCCTTATTTTCCTTCTTCCCCTTTCCTTTCTCTCCCTTTCATTTCCTCTCTACTCATGGAAACTCAACACCAACAACCCTCCACCAAGTCTAGGTTCAGACGCATCTGTGTTTACTGCGGTAGCAGCCCTGGCAAAAGCCCCAGCTACCAGCTCGCTGCTGTTCAACTAGGAAAACAACTGGCAAGTATATACTAATTTCAATCACAAACCAATACGCAAGCTTTTTATTCACTTTCTATCTTTAAAATATAATTGCATGTCATGGGAAAGTTATAATTAATTGGAAATCACTATATATGTATGTATACAAGATAGTCAAATAATTTCTGAAACCAAAGCAAAGTGTTGTAGAATTGTAGCTAGTATTGAATTGAGCCAGGGGTTGAGGGTGAATAATATATGGTTAATTTGAATAAAATGTAAGTATGTGTATGATATGTATGTAGGTGGAGAGGAAGATTGACTTGGTTTATGGAGGAGGAAGCATAGGATTGATGGGGCTAATCTCACAAGTTGTATACGATGGTGGACGCCACGTGTTAGGGTAACTCACCGCTCCCTTCTTCTGTCTCTTTCTTCCTGTATTTACATATGCTCATGAATCTTCTCGCTGGTACAGGGTCATTCCAAAGACACTTAATGCAAGAGAGGTACAGTACTATCTATTACTTGCTTATTCCTTCTTTTTCACAATTAGCCTCATAATTCATTCAAAAAATAATACCAGTGGAATTCACAAAAGTTGCTTAAATCGTGTGTTCAGATCACCGGAGAGAGTGTCGGAGAAGTGAGAGCCGTATCGGGCATGCACCAACGCAAGGCAGAGATGGCCCGACAAGCCGATGCATTCATTGCACTGCCAGGTTTCTCTTCTTCTTCTTTCCCCGTCATATTCATATTCTCCTCTTTCCCTTTTTCTAAATTCTCTCTTCTTCAACTTTTTGGATAACTAGATATTATATTATCGTTGTCGTTACTGTTTTTCAAACAGTAACATTCTTGAATAACGTACTGTCACCTCTCAAAACCTTATTCACGCTCTATTCAATAATTTTTATTCCCATCCAAGTTTTTTATACCAATCATTTTATTAACTAACAAATCCTGCAAGCAATTTTTTTCTTTTTGCATTTTTCGCTTGTGAAAATAAAATAAAATAAAAAAGGTATTCGTATATATATGTTTGTTAATAATTTCTCATCCTTTGTTGACATTCTTTTCGAAATCGAAAGCGCTTCCCAAGATAACTGTTTCTGTAACTGCCAACCGTATGTGTTGTATAATTCCAATTCTTCAGGGGTGATTCCTATGAAATTCCTAGTATTGGCAGTAATAATAATTGGTTGCGAATTTATGTTCCACCAGGTGGATATGGCACCCTTGAAGAACTGTTGGAAATTATCACCTGGGCTCAGCTAGGTATCCATGATAAACCGGTAAGATTTCAAACTTAATTAATTGTATAAGATAATTTGTTTTAGTTTCTACACAAAAGCCTTTTTCCCGTGATAGGGTTTTTTTTTTTAGATGCTGACGTCACACGATAATAAAGTAATTGATTTAACAAAATGATCCGTTTATTAATTAGTAATAAATGGGCATTATTAGCGAGAATGCTTTTGATTGAGGAAGTCAAAGAAAAAGACAGAATGATTATTTTTGGAAGCTGAATGCTGACTAATGATGAAGCAATATTAAAGAGAGAGAGAAAAAAGAAAAGAAAAAAAAAAGGAAGAATTTGGATTGATTAAGTTATGGTTTTAATTAACGATGAAAATGGAAGAAAAGTGATGGGAGTGATATGGTTGCAGGTGGGGTTGCTGAACGTGGATGGGTACTACAACTCGCTGCTGGCATTCATGGACAAAGCTGTGGACGAAGGTTTCGTAACACCTGCTGCCCGTCACATTATTGTTTCTGCCCAAACTGCCCAAGACCTCATGTGCAAACTTGAGGTAAATAATACTATAATGATGTTATGTTATGGTACATCGGAATCAGTTGTAGAGCCTATAATATGTGCACACGTGGGACAACGTGGTGGGTCCAATCGAATTTATCTGAACCGTTGATTTTCCACTTTGAACAGGAATATGTCCCCGAGCACTCTGGCGTGGCCCCCAAGCTAAGTTGGGAGATGGAGCAACAGTTAGTTAACACTGCAAAGTCAGACATATCCCGTTGACTAAAATTAGAACCACACTAATGCACCATCAAAAACCCTAGGTTAATTTTTAATTTAGGTTATAAGTATAACCTCAACTAAAATCTTCCACAGAATAGGTTTTTAGTTCGCCTGTGGATTGGGTCTCATCATTTGTAATTTATTTGGCTAAGCTTCAAGTTCCAGATTTTCACTGTGTAATTTTCTTTCTTCATTAATTTGCTTTCGCGGCTCATACCGCTATGTATTTTGATTTCTTAGCAACCAACTAATTGTGCATTAGAATTTGACTGGGATGATAGAGATGGTTATATCATGTGCATATGCAATGTGCATTTTGTGTAGTGTCGTGTCGTGTCGTGTCGGTGATTTGTAATGGTATCTAAGTTTGAAATATAAATATAATTAATGAGTTGTTGAATACAGCTCTTAATGGAAAGAATTGATGTGAATGGAAAACAATGATGACACGTTGAAAATAGAGAAATGGAAGCGAGGAAAAAAATAAAATAAAAAAAAAATGAAAAATGGTTGGAATGTTGACGTGATTCACATGATGAGGTTCCATTCTACGAGCATCTATCTATCTATCTATAATGTGATAGAGGGGTTATTTTTTATGTGTGGTGGGTTCCGGGACGGGACCCTATTCCTTTTTTTCTTTGGTAACTACTCCTTCAGAAAAAAAAAAAAAAAAAGAGACACTTTCTGAGTCTTATTCTAACCAACCTTACAGGTCCCACTCTTTTTATGGATGAATGAGGATAACCCAACCACACTTACCATATAATGCGCCATCACAAATGCTCTCAAGAATACCGTGTTTCAAATTTTTATCATTCACAGTTAAAACCTCATCTCCCTTTTATTTTATTTATTTTTTCTTTTCAAAAGGGAGACCCTGTTATTAGCTGAAAGGGGAATGAATGGGCATTTTAATACTTCATTAATTTCTTCTTAAAATGTATGCAAATTTAGATATACACTATAGTCTACAAAATTCCAACTTTAACACAAAAGTATATATAGATGGTCACTGTAGTAAAGCAGACAAACTTCAAACAATCTTAAATCGTGGTTACATCGTCATTTAATCGACATAGTATAGTGGGACATTTCGGAGTTTGGCCTCACAATTGGAGCAGCAATTTTGGGGGATGGTTGAAGAAATTGTTGATGAATCTTGAATAATTTAAGGGCTGAAAAGAAACCTCTTCTTGGACCTACTCAATCCACAGCGTCCACGCTGCCTCGTCAACAAAATAAAAGGGAAGGATAAATAAAGTGGTCATCAACCGAGACTGTCCCACATCACACAACTTAGAATATAGAATATGTTTGGACATTTTTTTCATAACTTTTTTAGAGCCAAAAAAAAAAAAAATACAAGTTTTTGGAAATTAAAATTAGTTTATGTATAAATTAAAAATAAGATAAATTACACAAAAGGGTCTATACAAAACTTAATTTTAAGATATAATATTTTACTTATCTAAAAGTCTTTATACATGAATTTGTTCAAACAAATGCTTACAGTGTTGAATGAATTAGCTATAAACTACTGACATTAGAAAATAGGAACCAAGGATGCACAGGCGCAATTATTATTACATACCTTGGCATATGCTAAAACAGGAAAAATCTCTTAAACTCTTCAACAATTACTATCTGTGTTTACATCGAAGAACGTGAGAGGAGAGAATAAAATATGTGGTAAACGTATATAAACTTTTGTGTACTTTACTAACGGTAACAAACTGTGAATTATCAATGATCCAAGAGACAAAACAATTTACACTTTTCCATACGCTGCATCTGAAAGACAGGTATTTTAGAACAATTGTCCTCATGCATGTGTCGGCCAATATATTTACGATGAAAAGTTCATTCATAACATTCTCTGAACTTGTAAGTCTGAAAAATTTAAGATGTGCATCTTTATTGGATCAAGACATATGACAGAAGCCTCTTGATCCAATTGTTGAACTCAAACTAAGAGATGATTAAAGTGTGAATCGATTTTCACATGAGGAAAATATCCAGCATGAACGAGTATAATATAATGATAGAGGAGAGGATGCAATAATGTATAGGGTGAAAGGAACAAGAAGGAGTGCATGGGCACGTGGAGAAGGCATTTGGGTACTAGAATGAATGGGAACTGGTCACGTTGTCATTCTTTCTTTATTCGACAAAAGGTGGCATGGCAGTGGAATGAATGGGAAACTAGGAAGGGGATGAGTATGGAAAGGAAATAAAAAAACCCTTTTGGCCTACCTTTCCATTAATTACTTTTTCTTTTCCCATTTTTCATCTTTTTGCGTATTGGATAAGCATCACCCTCGTTCATAAAATTCAATTGCGTGTTTTTTATTTTATGCTGGTCAAAAAGATTAAAGAGAAACCAAAAGAAAGTGATTATAACATTGATCAACTCTTGTTTAAGTTCTGCTAATGGCTTCCGTTTAGTGACATAATGAATTTAGTTCATGTCCCACCAGAAGAATCATCGTTTAGCTTTTCCTTACTTTTCATTAATTAATGCGTATTTGGACTTTAAACTTGGCTTCCGTTTTCGCATGTTCTTTTGCCACTTTCACCCCAGTTTCACCGTCAAACAGAGTCGACATTAATACGTACCCTCTGAGTTCTGTGAAGGGAAACAAAATCATTAGGGTTTTGAAAGTTTGGCGACCATCACGAACTTAAGCTTGGACTTGTTCGCTGAAATTCTAAAATTTTGGGGTCTCCGCATGACAACTTGCTGCCACAACAATTCCTGTTGAACCCAAAAGTAAACATTCTCGTCTGCTTCTCCCTTTATGCATTCAAATCAGAAGGTAATATATAGCTTCATTTTTTGTTTCCATCTGACTTTTTCTTCACCATCTTCACGTCGCCTTCAACTTCATCTTACGCCATCTATGATTTTTTAAACCTCCTCCATTGTCTTGTACATTCATCATTTCTTTCGTTAGAAAAGCCACAACAATATCCACCCTTTTCTATTCTGTAAGATTGACTATTGACTATATATAATCAGTGCTGGAAACAAGCTTTTTCTATTAATTAAAGCTGTTGAAAGTTTAAACACTACGACTGTGGCTTATTCAAATGAGAGGCGTCAAATTTGTGATTTTAATAAATTTTATATAATAATATATACCATGTTAGAATAACATATTAAATTGTTTTATTTCACTACAATATATATATAAATTAATGTTACCACGTTTGTGTATGAATTATTGAATCCGAAATTCTTTTCATTTAGCTATAATGTTATCTTCATTTAATACTTTCTACTAATTGAGGTGTATATTAGTGTTTATTTCAAATGAGCAAGATGTGTCTTGATAGAGAATAAATTCTCTCGAGTGGGATTCTCAAAGAATGGTTTAGCCCACAATTGTCTTGCATATCATACAGGCTGATGGGTCATCTGCAACCATTTAAAAAATAAAAATAAAAATAAAAATGAATCAAAAGTCAAGAAAACAAAAGTAATATAAAAACAAATACTGTCACTAGCTTTCTTGAAAGAGAAGAGGTTAGTTTCAACCAAGAATACCAAATATTATTGTTCTTCATAATATTGAGTTTATTTTTATTTTTTAATATTTCTTTGATAAAATAAATATATGCTTGCATTTTATCTGGTGAAAATCTTTGTTATTAAAATTTCTTAATTTTATGTCTTTTTTATTATTTAAATTTATCTCTTTTATTTAATTATAGTTATACATTTATTCTTCATCTCATCATCATTTTCTTATAATCTAATAATTAAAATGAGTTATTATTTTAAAATATTAAATTAAAAAGAAATAATAAAAATGAAGAATAAATATCATCATAATAAAACTTAGAGTCATCTTAGTATATTGACTTCCATTGATATTTAAATCATTTTAGCGTTAAACATTTTGAGTGACAAATCTTATTTTGAAATCTAAAACGGATCCTTGTAGTAAGTAGGATATAAAATCTCCTATCTTATTCAATTCTTACTTTCATACTAAATCTTATTTTAAAATGTTAAATAACTTCTGTAGATTAAGGTATTGAATTTAATTTGGTATTTTATTTTCAAAATCTTGATATTCTTTTACAAGAAACCAATCTCCTGATCTTAGAAATAATAGATATTGTTGCATTCAAGATCCATAACAACACATTTTCTCTCACTTGTTTGGTTGCAAGGTTTTTATTTTGTTAAAAATTGTAAACTATGAAAAAAGATTCATTCAATAGGATCTGAGACCTACAACATTTTGTGATTTCAATAAATTTTAACAATTAAAAAAGGTATATTCCTACCATTTCTTGGATTTGAAATACTTCTTCATTTCATCCATCCCAATACAAAGCAACATCCAAGGCACATAATGCGCGAAATCTTGTCCAAAGCACTCCATACAGTTGTACAAATTTTGTCACCAGTCACAGATTGATCTAATTTCAATTTTAACAAGTGGTGATGTGTACCACGGTATTATGAAGCATGCAAGTAGTGTTATTTTCTTCTTATCTTGTTATATTTCTGTTAATGAAGGAAAATAATAACATCATATCCTTTCCTCCTAACTCTTCTTTGAACAATAAAGGATCACTGCATGTAGGCAAATGATCATGTGCGACGTCAGTACTAGGTAGTCGTAGATGCCAACAAAATGTACTATGTCGAGAGTTGGTTATGTCAAACAAATTGCTCGTACTACAGAATGAAACAAAAGATCAATAATGTGATCAGAGTCTAATGATAGAAATAATGGCAGAAGCAGTGATTAATAATAAATTTTAAAAATGTGTTCTACAAACAACTACAACAAAATAGCTCCACACCTGCTGAGCTAATAATGCCAGAGCAAACTACACCCGTACATTTTCATGGCTCAGGATTTACACTCATACAATCAAGCATATCATTACAATATTATGTTTCATGCTTTTCACAACACTTTCCATTTGTCACGATCGGGAAATGAATAAAGCTACAAAAAACACATACCTATGCCAACAAGTGCAATTGAGGACGTAGAGGAAGATACAGCTTAGGTAAAGGATTGAACAATAGAAGACGTGGTGACTAAACTTGATAGGAGACCGACTATGACAGCACTGTTGTACGTGCTTGGTTCTGTTTGCATGGAATTGTTCCTGGCATCAATGAAAGTCTCATTCATGAAGGGTCCACCAACAAGTGCTCCAGTAGCTACATTGGGATTGGGATCAGATGACTCTAGCCACTTGAAGCCATCCTTGCAGCCAGTTTTTGTATTAGAAGGAATTGAAGCACCCCTATGATGCACGAATTGCGGGAATTTATCCCCGTAGCCCACCAGAAAACTCATATGCATAGGATTCTTGCCCAACACGTAATCAGCCTGAGAGTATTACATAAATTTTATATTTGAGCATGGATCATTTCAAACAGATATTTTGTGCAATTAATAATGCATGCATACCTGAGATTTGGCAAAGTCTCGAAGATCTGATGGGGTAAAGGAATCTGAATCACATTTTAGTTTTGGTGTCTGCGATGTTAGCATATAGTCACTGTAAACAACAGCTAAGAATGCAGATGCAACAGGATGTTGCAGAGAGTTCCATTCGCTCACCCATATAAGACCATCTGTGTCATAGAAAAGTAACAAGTTAATTACATAAAATATAGAAATAGAAATATTAATCTAAAAATTAAATTCAAACGTTTAAATTTCAAAAAATATTTTTATCCAGGAGCAATGATTATCATATGATAGGCCAAAATCTATGCAAGAAGTTATAATTCAGTACTAAGTTAATAGTTAGTTATTTCCTATGTTTTGTAGAGGAAACTCCTTATTAGAGGGAAACCCTGTATGTGTTAGGGGGAAACATTGTGTTCGTACTAAAATCTGCCCTTAAAAAAAGATTATTTCTATCTATATTCAGAAATCGGTTGAGGAAGATGGACTATCGAGTGGAAGCATAGGAAAAGCATGCAGAGGAAATGAATGTCAAGGAGATGCTAAGATCCAATTATCACCATAATGATTATGGGCAAAAAATGGGAAATGCAATCCAAGACATTAACAGAGATCTTGTAGAAATGAGAGAAAGGCCTAATAGTTTGGATACCATTCCACCATTGTTGAAGGATTTGGATGTGCAAAAGGAGCTAATTGATAATACCCAACAGGAAGTTCTAACCTAGTCAACCCATGATAAGGGCATTTCAACACTCGCTCATACAGCTGTTTAGAGGGGAATACAGATGTGTTTAATTAAAAATGCAGTGCAGAAAGTAGAATTACCCACTTTTGATGAGCAAGATTCAATTCGATGGCTGGCCAGCTTGGAAAAATATTTTGAAATTCAAAAGACTAAACCAAAGGTCAGGGTGTCCATGGTCGTCATTTGCACGGAAAGGACTACTGCACACTGGTTAAGAATATTTGAGGAAGAGACTAACAAAGATTACATGGGAGTTTTCATGGGTTTTCTAGCAGTGGAACTGAAAATTCCTCTGAACAATTAGAAGCCATCTTCAACCAGAATCAATGGAGTAGTGTGGACAACAATTTGAAATATTTTTGGCCCAATTTTAACTGAGATTACAGAAGAATTGACTTAGGATTTTTTATGAATGGTTTGAATGATGTGCTAAGACAAAAAGTGAGGACTCGTAATCCACAAACTATGCCTAGAGCCATTCATTTAGCCAGAAAGATTGAGAATGAAAATCTGGTGATAGTATGAAGTTAGGTTAGGGAAAAAAATTGAAATCCTCAAGTTCCTGTTTGGTGTGCTTCGCTTCAAGTGGAGCAGTTACAGATCAACACAAGGATGGCATTTTTACTAACATTAGGTCCAATCGCTTGGCTGCTTAGAGCCAAAGAACAACATTCTGTTTCTTCTTAGTGTGAAAGCAGGCAGAAATACATTGGGAACAGGTGCAAGTTTTTCTTGTAGTAAATTGTTTAAAACTGTGGCACTGGCATTTACCATATTAAAAGAATGTTAAAAGGAGGGAAAAAGGTAATTTTCCATGTGGCCAACCATTTGGGCCACTTCATCGGTGTCTTGAAAGGAAGTCACATCTGATAATTAGCGGGAAGATGATGATGTGGGAGAACAAGAAAAATTCAAAGGGGTTGAATTGATGAAACCAAATTCAAATGTTGATCAGCAAGAAACAGTTCCGTATTTCAGACTTGGTGAGGACAGGGCTGCTATTGTACTGGAAGGCATTGACAGTTTAAAATTTAATGTAGTTCTGTATTGGGAAGTTATTAAAGTTGTTTTTATAATAAATTTTTGGATCAGGCAATGACAGATTATGATGCAACAGTTAATGTAATATAAAAGTTGTGTTGTAGACTGGTAAAAGAGAATTAAGTCGTACAATTGTTATTTCATGTGTTTTTCAGAAGGGAACTCTTTCATGGATCTTCATAACCATAATACATTCTAATCTATGTTCTAATAATGCAGACACTCATGGGGTAAAGTTGCAAACATTTGACCCTTTCTTGATCCCTCGAGTAGAAGACTTATGCATGTGGCACTGGGCGGCTAACTAACAAAGATTTCAAGATGTGAGATATGAGAAATGATAGGCTGGGAGAAGAGAAGCATATGGTTAAAGGTATACCAATAAAATCATATAGCATTCAAGGAGAATATTACCATCTGTTCTGTTTTTTGTGGCTGTTGGAGATTCTGGAAGAAGGCCACACATTACAGCCTCAGCTGTTTTCCTGTAACTTTGGAGCCCAGAGCCATACGAATTTGAAATGTCCTTTGCCTTAAAAAAGCTTAATCTAGCTAACAAAACCTGCACAAGCAAGATTGAATTATTATAGGAAATATATGTGAATAGCATAAGTCAGCTTTGTATAGTAATATTATAATTATTATGACTTGAAGCTTGATCCTGAACAAGAGAATGCCACAAGACTCTTAATTTAACTCAACTCCGTTCATAAGACAGAAATTTAAGCGGTCATTTTGTCTTTTACAATGTGATGTGTAGGAAAGAAGGTTGCAATAAAATCTGAAAAGGCATTCTCTATAGCAACAATCGTAACACTAACGGTTGGCCTCGTCAGTTAATGAGTTCTACTGCGTTGTATGAAGATCGTGAAATTTGACATGTTCATAACAGTACTGGTAGATAACAACTTAAAAATAAAAAATTAAAAAAAATAAACAGGGAGCTTGATGAAAATCATTCGAGGAATGTGTTAATCAGATTTTTGGCAAACGCAAATGCCTACTTTCCACCATTATCATTTCTTATACCTGAGTTCCAGCAAGCTTGTTATCCCAACTGAACCAGGTTGGGCTTCCCCAATCAGCATAGTCTTCTCCAGCTTGGCCAGTCACAAACTGAAGGTAAGAATCATCAGCCGTAGCATGATAGAGCCAGCTGGCAGCCCATAGAAGCTCATCACCATATCCAGTGGAGTTATAATATGTCTGGACTTCGGGTATACTCTTACTATAGTATCCCCTATTGTTGTCAGCAAAAGTAAACAACTGTTTAGCATGCTTGAGGAGTGTGCTAGAATACGTAGAATCAGTTTTTTTAAAGACCAAAGATGCTGAGGCCATAGCTGCTGCAGTTTCAGCTGCAACGTCTGATCCAGGATAAGATGCATTCACTTGTATGAGTGGTCGTGCCTCAGTCATGTCTTCTGGTCTTTCCCAACACTTGTGATCTGCAACAGGATCACCCACCTGCCATGATGAATTTAACACATGAAACAAGTTAGAAAAGAAAATTAAGTGGCTGGGCATAAAAAGGAAAAGGAGCAATCAAAGTTATTCAATCTCAATAGCCTGCTCTGAACAAAATCCCTTGTCCAATTTCACGGCCTGCCATAGGATTAACACCACAAGCATACCAATTACCTTACAAATAGAAAGCCAATTCCAGAAGAACATCAATATAGATTTGATTTTAAATTCAATAACTGTGAATGCAGCAGTTTTTCACTGTAAGGGAAAATGTAGCGTCACCATCAGCACTAATAAATATCTTGCACTTCCAGTTACAAGATTTAATTGTTTTTCAAATAAATAGCTCAACGTAACTCAATTATTGCGTAGAAAGTCAAGTCTTATATTCAAGATAAAAGAAAAGTCAAATCCAAATTTAACCACACAGAACACTCCAAGAATAATGGAGTACCCACACAGAAAAGACAATAAATTTATGCATTCACAGATGCAGACTAACTATCTTGCACAACAAGGTGGCATAAAACCAATGTTGTAAAACACATAAACCTGAATGTAAAGAACATTGGCAGAAGGGTGAGCATGGATGAGATAATCAGTGATCCACTTGAGTGACTCTTGAGCCGAGTCTAACTGGCCCACATGATCCATTTGATCTCCATATTCTAGAATGGCCCACGACAACACTGTCGCCGTAAAAGCCATCGGAAAACCAAATTTTATGTGATCCCCAGCATCAAACATTCCTTTAGAGAGATCCAGCTCGGCTTGGCTCCCATCCTTAAGACCCGAATCCCCTCTCCAAGGTATTTTGTTGTTGACTAACTTCCCAGCTGCATGCCGAGGAAACACAATTGTTAACCAACACACCATCACTTACAGAATAATCGCTAATAGAAACTAAAGAGTCTAATAACTAAATCATATGGGGCATTAGCATACCATTAATGCCATAACTAATATACATTAAGAACAACATTGTGAAATATTGAAATAAATAAAAACAGAAAAATACGTAAAAGAGGAGATAGAATGAATTACACTTCTGAATATCGAAGAATTGCAATGAGGTTTTTAGTGCAGTGGCGTATTTTTGATCAACGGCGCCAGGGGGACCGGGAACCGGAGCCGCTTTATCGGAGCCGGAGTGACCGAATTTCTTCTTGACGGTTAAAACAACAGCAACGACGACGATAGCCACAATGACCAACGCGATGCACCAACCCCAACACCCACCTTTGGACTTCGATTTTTCTCCCATTTTTTATTATTAGTATTATTGAAATTGCAAAATGCGCTTCACCACACAGTTCGGGGTCTCGATCTGCGTAATATGCTCAAACCCTAACGCGACGCATTGCTGTCGCTCACGGTATCACTTTCTAAAACGCAATGCCTCCACCTTCTGACAATGACAACCGCTATATTTGGAATGAGGTTCGATTTGGGACAGAACACCAACAACAACCTACTTAACTGACTTTGTGCGAGAATGCGTCTCGTTGAAGTGTTGACCCGACCCGATCCGATCCAGTACGGTGGGGATTAAGAAAATGGAGCGGAAATGGTAGCGACGGCAAAGAATGTTATTCTCGCGGGAGAAACACTTTTGGCTCTGTGTGACGTTTGTCTTTTTTTGATTGGGTAAATGACGAGGATGTGCGTGTGCGAAGAGAGGGTTTTATCGGTGAGAGTGAGGGTATAAAGGTAAAATGATGGAGTTAACATGTGAGTGATGTGATGCCAGCTGCGTCGGTGGGCTTTTGTTGTTAGTTATTGAATTGAAGGGAGGGATCCTTAGATTGGTGTGGGTGGGTGTGCAGTGAGAAGGACCCCCCATCTTCAGCAACCACCCTAAACCATTCCTTTTACTTCAACTTCAATCAAAGCATCCATGCCCTTGCCAAGGGACGGTCACGATCTTGCATGATTTTGATCAAATGAAATTCGAATAAATTAATTATCATTAATTTGAATTGTTCAATTTTTATTTTTTTTCTGTTTCAACAAAACCAATCATTACTATTTTGGTAATCATATCTTCTTAAGATTTAAAACAATTTCTCAATGGAGTATTGTTTGCAATATAGTTTTCTGATTTGTCTTCATGCACAATTTTGCTTGATATTGTAAAACATAATTTTTATTATTATAAAGTTGAACAAGAATTGATTCGTTGTATTTATTTGTTGTTATAGATAATCTAGATTTCGATAATTGTACAAAAATTTTTAGTAGTATTTGAAATTCGATAATTGTCTAAGAGTTTTTAGTGTATAAAAGGTACCTGTAAAGATATTCAGACATTCAAGTCAATGATATTATGATGTGTTGACATTTATATATATTAGTTATCCTATCTTTTTTGTAAATATTACAAAGTATTTATATGATCATGATTGGGTGGTACCATTCGGAGCTTCTTAAGATGGGACTATATTAAGTCCTCTAGTGAACTACAGTATTAAGTCATCTTGTGTATTACAATATATATGTCCTTGAAGTCCAAGTTAATCGTTATAAAATATTATGACATGTTCATCGAGTGTTTGGATGTTATGCGACAACGGAGGGCTTAGTAGTTTGTCGATCACCCATGTCACCACACCGCAACTACCTGTCGTCCAGGATAAGCTTGGTTTTCTTGGGTGAGGTGGCACGGGAAAGAAATTGCATGAATTTTTGAAATGATTTCCCGTGCTCTCATACCCTTGTTAACGTGAGTTGTTGATTTAAAGAAGATCAACTGTTAGGATTGAATGAGGGTCTCATTTGCGTATCTATATAATGGGGTGCCTAAGGGCATTTCCTACATTCTCTTACCTTGTGATATCTTGCTTTTAGAAGTGTTCCGCCTTATTCCATTTTTTCTCTCGTCATCCTATCAGTTATCGCTCTTTCTTTATTAAGGTAAACATGACTTACTATTTCCTTTTTTCGTCCTTTGATTCCGAGAAGTCTGCGGTTGAGTTATCGGTGGGGTGGAAGGTGTGTTGGTCAACCATCTAAAAGGGGGCAGTGTGGAACGTGCCTCCTCTGACTCATCGGCTACGACTACTGATGACCTGGTCGTTGTTGGGAATTGTTCATCCTCTGGTAATGTTGTTAAAAGTATTGATGTCGACCAGGTTGTTGACGATCTATCCGAGTGCGAGGGTTATGACTGAGTGGATCATCTCGTATGCAACTACTACTCGAAGTATCAATAGCGAGCTTGTTGAAGTTGCATATTGAGTACCAGGATCTATTATTTGAGGATGCTTTGGTAATGTTTGCTACTGCCAGAAAGGTGGTGCGAAATACTTTTATATATATATGTTGAATTATTGGCAAGCGTACCAAAATTATCAATCGCAGTATAGTATTTCAATTAAATAAAAGTCGATCCCACGAGGAACAGTTTCAATGGAAATTCCCAATTATGCTTACTAAGTAGATTAAAAAGATTGGGTTTTGCAAATAAGAGTTGAATTGAAATTAAATTACAAAGAACTGTAAATTGTTGAGAAAATATCAATTAAAGGTACTTAGGATTGACTTCCTTCCTTATCCCTCTTTTGTAATGGCTATGCCAATTAAAAACGTCAATTAACCTAACAATGTTGATGTCACCTACTTAAATCATCCATGTTGATTCCTCACACATGAAATTCATAAGAAAACATAATAAATGTTGATTCCTCACACAATTAAGAGATTTTCTAGCATTAGGGTTAGGATGTTAAGCAATTAATACATTCATTTCATTCCTGGCAATTAACGTAACAAATATTTTTACCGTGATCTAGGGTTCAAGATATATTTTCTAATCATATCTCAAACAATCAAGAATAAATCATTCCAAATCATAAAGGATAAGAATAACAACATCAAAGCATAGATTAATATCTCAAAACATCACCATGATACAAAAGAGTTCAAAGGAAGTGCACCTAATCCTAAGAGAATGAAGTTAGTCACTCATGTTGGTCATTACAATGCTCTAATTGATGAAGAAGTGAAGAATTGATGAAGATTAGACAAAACTCTAACAGTAGTCGTGCCTCCTCCTCTCTAAGACTGCTTCCTTTTCTCAAAATACATCTTCTCTTTAAATTGGAAAAATTTGGGCTTTTGGGCTTCGCGTCTTTCGCTCGAGCGAGAACTTTCCCTCAAGCGAAAGTAGCCTGTTTTCGCTCAAGCGACAAAACGCTCGCTTGAGCGAATAAACTCCAGAGAAGAATAACTAACATTCGTTCAAGCGAATTTTCCTGCGCTTGAGCGACTGACTTCCAGAGAAGAATAACTGATATTCGCTTGAGCGAGTCTTGACTCGCTTGAGTGAGTGAATTCCAGAGAAGAATAACTAACATTCGCTCAAGCGAGAATCCATCCTGCTCAAGCGACTTTCATGCTGAAAATCTTCTTCCTTTTTCCAGTTTTACTCCAATTCTGCTATCAATCATGCTCCTTACTCTTGTATCAAGGTATTCTTGAATTCATCCTATATTGAGAGAAAAATAGATTAGAATTAGAAATAGTTAAGTGGTTTCATAATAATTCAAAGTATAATTATATCAATTTTTTACCACTTAACAACTCTCCCCAACCTAGAATCTTGTTTGTCCCAAGCAAAGTAGTTTTTCCAAAACAAAACCATCGCCTATTATCACATTCTCTTCCAGAACCACAACATAAAAATTTTCAGAGGTGATGCTCACAACTCCAAATGAAAATAGAACACATAAGCATTCAAGTTATAGAAACCAACAAAGAATAATTTGTCCTCAACTATCCTCAGAGAAGTATGATGTCTCAAATAGAGTTATATATACCCATCTCTAATTCTCACAGGTAAGTGTTTATCTCATTCAATCACTTCATTTAGACAATCCAATATTGATAATCATCTTCAAGCAATCAACATTTGTTAAGCAAGACTTAAATCAAAAGGTCTTTTGAGGCTTGTAACGGGGCTGGGCTAAGAAAGAATCATTGGTTTTTCTGGGATACACAAAAATATTTGAGAAATTCAACTCATATGAATGATTCTTGATTAACAATTCCTCAAGTCAGGTTCCAAACTTCATGTTTTTGTCCCTAACACAATGACAGTGAGTTAATAATCTCACAAGTTATTATTCTCCCCTTGAACTACTTTTATACTTTTTTTTTTCATGCTTTTGCATGTATTCTTTTTGGCTTTGTCAATTTTTAAGCTTTGTTTTTCCTTTTCCTTTACACCCAGTGGTGGATCTTGACCATTGATATTGGGAGGGCCAAATAATATATTATTAATAAATAATAAATAAATATAAAAAGAAACAAAAATATGAAAAGGTAAAAAGATAAAATTGTAGATATATACTTAAATGATAATTAAGTTTGAGGGAAACAAAATCATAAATTATATGAGAGTTACAAAAGCGAGGAGAGAGTTGAGAGGATAAAATTATAAATATACAAGTAAATATATTAAATGTTCATTAGGTTTGGGGGGGCCAAAATCATAAATTACATGGGAGTTACAAAACTTTGGGGGGGCCACGGCCCCTCAACTCCCAAGAAGATCCGCCACTGTTTACACCTTTTTTTTAATAACACCCCAATAATACTTGTAGGACAACAATAGCAATACTCAACAATAAGAAAAATAGTGACATTCATACTCATTTCCTTTCTCAAATATAAGAAGGTAGATAAATAGTGTCTAGGCTTAAGGGTTCTGTTTAAGAAACAATATTATTTTGGCTCAGAAGAGGTTCAAATGGATGTCCTATAATTAATGCAGGGTTGGCTATTTGACTCTGGGTTATATCTACTACAAAGAAAAAAATGCCTTTATCATTTTCAAGTCTTACCAACATGTAATCAAATCAAAGAATCAACAAATATCAGTTATCAATCATAAAGTGTTGACACTCAATTTATCTGTTTTTGGTACTCTACTCACCTGGGTTTTGGCTAGCTTCTCCAATTCAGTTACTTCCTAATTCTCCTTATCAATTCCTTTTCACTATCATACTCAATATCCCAAAATCACTTGTTATTGGAAACAATCAAAATGATTTTCTTCAGTTCCATATTTGAATTAGAAAATAAGCAATAATCTCATATATGACTCTAAAACAAATTATGGGACAACAAGGGAATTCAAAATTTAAAATAAAGCAATTAAAAACATTAAATTAAAAATAAAGGAATTAAAAACATTAAAAACAAAGTAAGTTTCTTCCCTCATTTTCTTTACTTGTTATCTACTCCTTATCTTGTGTCTCAGCTTCAGTTGCAGACTTTCTCACCCCCTCCAGAAAAGTTGGACTGTCCCCAGGTCATTGAAGTAAGGCTTCAAAGTCTTGAGGAGAAGTTCACTGTGTACCTGGAGCAATTTTGCAAAGAAAGAACCTAAGGAAGAAACATGCACAAGAAACTTAAACTGCAAAAAGAAAAAAAAAACAAATTCAAAACATAAGGTTACCTCCCAGAAGCGCTTGTTTAACGTCTTCAGCTTGACGCCTATTTGCTTTAGGGCTCATGCATGTGAGTGATCAAGGTGATATATACGCATTCTCCATCCCTTGACTGTCCTTGTGGAAATGAATTTATTCTTTTCATTGCGAATAACCTTACGACTATCAGAGATTGGATAAATCATACCTGCTTCAGGAGGTTTCAGTACCTCTCTTTGAACAACTTCCTTCATAGTCAGATTGAGATGTCTTTGGGGTTGTGCAACAGGCTTGTAATCTTATTTTTCAGTTGAGATGGGTAATTCCTCCAAAGTATCTATTCTGAGGCAATCTTTCTTGACTTCTGGTTATTGTACAACTTCAAACAGATTAAAATTAACTTCATCATCTCCACTTCTAATTTTCAACTTGCCCATGTCAACATCTATAATTACTTTTTCTGTTTTCATGAAAGGTCTTCCCAGGATCAATGGGACTTCCTCATTTTCCTCCATGTCCATAATCACAAAATCAACAGGAAATATGAAGTTATCCACTCTAACTAAAACATTTTCTGCTACTCCATAAGGAATCTTTACAGATCTGTCAGCTAGCTGCAATGTCATTCTTGTAGGCTTTACTTCTAAGTCTCCTATTCTTTTAAGCATAGACAAAGGTATTAGATTTATACTAGCACCCAAATTGAGTGATGTCTTACCTACTTGTAATGTCCCAATTGTGACTGGTATAGTGAAACTGTTAGGATCCTTGAACTTTTGAAGTAATGATTTCTGAATTATAGCGCTGCATCCTGCTTCTAGCTCCACTATTTCTGTGGTAAATCTCATTTTCTTAGTTAACAACTCTTTCATGAATTTGGCATAAGTCGGCATCTGCTCCATAGCTTCCATAAATGAAATATTGATCTGTAAATGCTTGAAAATATCCATGAATCTTGCAAACTGTCTTTCTTTATCTATCTGCGAGGGAACCTTTGGATATGGTAACTTCTCTACAAATCGTTTTTTACTCCCTCCTTTTTCTATCTTTTGTTCTCCCTCTTTGTTCTTCTTATTAGGGATATGTCTTTCTTTATTATTCTACTTTTTTTGCTCTTTATCTTCCTTTACCAAAACTTCTTCTTCAACAACTATATTGTCACCAATCCCCTTACCTACAACTTTTTCACTCCTTATAGTTATTGAATTGCATTGCTCCTTGGGGTTGGTTTGTGTGTTAGCTGAAAACTGTCCTCCTTGTTGCTGTTCAGATAATTGCTTAGCCAGTTGGCCTATCTGGGTCTCTATATTTCTGAATGAAGCCTTAGTATTTTTCTGATTAGCCATAATATTTCTGAATGAAACTTCAGTATTTTGCTGATTAATCATAGTGCTTTGTATGAATTTTTCTACAATATCTTCCAATTTACTTATTCTGTCAAGCACTGAAGGATAATGTTGTTGTTGTTGTTGATATGGAGGTTGCTGATATGACTGTTGTTGAAATGTAGGTTGTCTTGTAGATGAGTTAACACCTTGGTTGCACCCGAAATTCTGATTCTGATTTTGATTCTGATTTTGATTCCCTCTCCATCCTTGTGCAAAATTATTATGATAATTATTAGGATTAGAAAAATTACCTTGTCTGCCTTGACTACTACCTTGGGCCCCCATATAATTAGTTTCTTTTTGTTGAATGTTGCCTTGATAAGAGCATTGTTCATTTGCATGCTCACCTCCACACACGTCACAACTCATCTGTTGATTAGGAATAGATTGTACTGTGTGCATTTGTTGAGGTAATTTCTCTATTTTCTGGTTCAATGCTTCAATTTGATGGGTCAAAATTTTATTCTGGGCTAAGAGAGCATCTGTGGTGTTAAGTTCAAGGACTCTCTTCCTTTGAATTGGATGTCTATCATGTTGACCTGTTGGTCTGTAAAATCTAGTGCATCAATAATTCTTGTGGCATGCTCAATTTCTACATCCAAAATGGATCCTCCTGCTGCAGCCTCTAATAACATCTTTGCATCATGTCGCGACCCAGTATAGAAAATATTCAACTAAGCAACGTCATCAAATCCATGATTTGGGCATCTTCTCAACAGTGATTTAAATTTCTCCCATGCTTCACAAAATTGTTCATCTGCTCCTTGTCTGAAAGAAGTGATGTCAGATTTTGCTTTGATGTAACAGAATGATGGAAAAAAATCTATTCAGAAACTTTTCTTCTACACTACTCCAATTAGTCAAACTCTGATTAGGATGTTCTTTCAACCACTCCTTTGCCCTACCTGTCAAAGAAAAAGGAAATAATATCAAATATGCAGATTCAAGATTTGCTACTCTAAATCTCATGATATCAATCAACTCATAAAAAGTAGACAAATGAATATAAGGGTCTTCATGATCCAATCCAATGAATTGATGAGCACTAATCAAGCTTAAGAAGGATGAATTCATCTGCAATGTATGATCATCCGGAATGACAATGCTGGAAAAATGTCTTGGACCTTGCTGCATAGCACAATTTCTAAGAGTTCTTCAAGGTGGATTTGAATTTGTGTTTTGATTTAGATTTATATTGGGATCTGGATTCGGATTCAGATTTGCTCCTTCTTCCGTCATATCTTCTATAATTGAGTCTTGTAATTCAAGTGTGGAAGAAGAATTAGCAGATTCTCTTGTGGCTTGTTCTTGAGTTTCCCTTCTTCTTGTACCCCGGTTCCTCCGAGCTGTTTTTTCAATCTCTGGATTAAATTCTAACTGCTCTGAAGATACCTGTCCTCTTAAACGCATAAATCAAAAGAGTAACTCAAGCAAAGATTAACACAAACCAAAAACTAAAACTGAAAAATAAAACAAAAATAGAAACAGAAATAAAAATAAAAATAAAAAATAAGATACTCAATAAGCTAAACAAATAATTCTCAAAGAACACCGCTCCCCGGCAACGGCGCCATAAATACTTGTTGAATTATTGGCAAGCGTACCAAAATTATCAATCGCAGTATAGTATTTCAATTAAATAAAAGTCGATCCCACGAGGAACAGATTCAATGGAAATTCTCATTTATGCTTACTAAGTAGATTAAACATATTGAGTTTCACAAATAAGAGTTGAATTGAAATTAAATAACAAAGAACTGTAAATTGTTGAGAAAATATAAATTAAAGGTACTTAGGATTGACTTCCTTCCTTATCCCTCTTTTGTAATGGCTATGCCAATTAAGAACGTCAATTAACCTAACAATGTTGATGCCACCTACTTAAATCATCCATGTTGATTCCTCACACATGAAATTCATAAGAAAACTGAATAAATGTTGATTCCTCACACAATTAAGAGATTTTCCAGCATTAGGGTTAGGGTGTTAAGCAATTGATACATTCATTCCATTCCTGGCAATTAACGTAACAAATATTCTTACCGTGATCTAGGGTTCAAGATATATTTTCCAATCATACCTTAAACAATCAAGAATAAATCATTCCAAATCATAAAAGATAAGAATAACAACATCAAAGCATAGATTAATATCTCAAAATATCACCATGATACAAAAGAGTTCAAAGGAAGTGCACCGAATCCTAAGAGAATGAAGTTAGCCACTCATGTTGGCCATTACAATGCTCTAATTGATGAAGAAGTGAAGAATTGATGAAGATTAGACAAAACCCTAACAATAGTCGTGCCTCCTCCTCTCTAAGACTGCTTCCTTTTCTCAAAACACATCTTTTTAAATTGGAAAAATTTGGGCTTTTGGGCTTCGCGTCTTTCGCTCGAGCGAGAACTTTCGCTCAAGCGAAAGTAGCCTGTTTTCGCTCAAGCGACAAAACGCTCGCTTGAGCGAATAAACTCCAGAGAAGAATAACTAACATTCGTTCAAGTGAATTTTCCTTCGCTTGAGCGAGTCTTGGCTCGCTTAAGCGAGTGAATTCCAGAGAAGATTAACTAACATTCACTCAAGCGAGAATCCATCCTGCTCAAGCGACTTTCATGCTGAAAATCTTCTTCCTTTTTCCAGTTTTACTCCAATTCTACTATCAATCATGCTCCTTACTCTTATATCAAGGTATTCTTGAATTCATCCTATATTGGGAGAAAAATAGATTAGAATTAGCAATAGTTAAGTGGTTTCATAACAATTCAAGGTATAATTATATCAACTTTTTACCACTTAACAATATATTCTTGCTTGTTCTCGGATATACATGTTCGTCTTCCCTTCGATGAGTTTACAATGAGTGTTATTCGCTATTGAACGTTGCCCCAACACAACTGCATCTGAATAGTTGGGTCGCCTTACAAGCATTTCGTAGTTTGTGTGAGGGTTTGCATTTGTGGCCGACGCCTTAGGTTTTCCTTTCACATTTTAGTACCCGACCATCTTCTCCGGTGAGTTGGCTGTCCTTGGTTGGTCAGCCAACCTTCACCCTCTTCTCCCTATACACATCCTCGTACAAGAACTTCGAAAGAGGCTTCTTCAAGGTGGTCATCCGCCCCCCCGGTTGAGAGTATTATTTTGAAAGTGACTAGCCCCGGTTCCCGTTATATTAGACTCACAATCCTTTATGCTTCAAAAACTGGCCCCGTTCCGAGATGTCCTCCGAGGGCATCCGGATGTTGGGATTTTCGACCAACTCCCCTGTTGACTGTTCACCCGAAGACTTCTCGATGTCTACTTATCTCCCTGTTGTCTTTCCAACCTTAATGGTATGCGTTATTTTATTTGAAACTGTTTTTCATTTATTTGTTTGACCCTTTTGTTGAATATGAATTTTTTGCCGACATCATGGTTGTCAAGATGTCCACCAACAAAAACTTTTTCCATAAATTTTTTCAATAAGTTGGCAACACCTCTGATAAGAGAAAAGGGGTTATTGTCGTTGTTCCTCCTCCGCCTCCAACTGAACTGCTCCCTCCTCCTGATGTGTGAAAAAAGCATAAGAGAAAAGAGAAAGAAAATTATGGTCATCGCAATGACTCTCCCTGTGTTTCTCTGAAGAGGATGCAGACTCACATTTCAAGTCTTAACTCCGCCCTTTACTCCTCTAGCTGCTTCTTGGGCACTAACCATCATATCAGTTCAAAGGTGATAGTAGATATGTCCGCTGAGAAGGATCTCTACACAAATGTCGATCATCCGGAGATACTCTAGGCCTTCATTGAACTCCAAACCCATGTGTTTGTCCTTGGTAAGCAGTTGTTTGTGGACATCATCAAGAGTGACAAGGGCTCTAACTTCACCCGCTTGAAAGGGGAGCTCACTAAGACGTCAAGCTCCTTGAAGTAGGTTTTGGAGACGAATTCCATGTTAAATGTCGATATCAACAGGTTATGTGATCATTAGTCCGAGAGGGACGTGTTGTCACGAAGATTGCGATCGAGAAAGATCTTGCCGAAATAAAGGACTACATTATCCAAGAGCATATAGAGGGTTTTAATAAGATCATTCGCCAGATGCACCATTTTGTTGGAAGTAGCGTGCCCCTAGGCGAGACGAACTTTGACGTTGAGTATGACATTCACAACGGTTCTCTCGTCCACCAGGATGATCTTCCGGATGATACTTAGTGTTTTGTTTGATTATTTTTTGCTTTGGCCGGTGTCGACATCCAATTTCGTCCGATAGGTAAAAATAAAATAGTGATAATAAATAACAATATTTATTCTAAAAAGTTAAAAAATATATATTAAAATATGAAAAAAGAAAAAAATAATAAAGAAAATGAATAAAATAATATATATATATATATATATATATATATATATATATATATATATATATATATATGTACATGTAGTAATTTGGGGGAAAAAAAAAACAAAGAAGAAAGGGTCATATTTTTTGGCCCAATTTTGTTTTTTTACCTTAGGTTTTGCATCTTTAACCTAATTGTTTTAAAAAGAAGGGTAGTAACTAAGGTGAATGGGGATTTTTTTTTAGAGAGAGAGTCGCACAAGAGAGGTTGAAGTGAGAAATATAAAAACTGAAATTAGGTCACATTTTAATGCATATTCTCATATTTTTCTGATTTCATTTGTTTTTGAACTTTTTTTGTCACTGGATCCCATCCCCCACATATCTCTCATCATCCTAATCCGCGGCCCCCACTAGTGTGGTTCGCGTCTTCCACACCCCCCTCCTAAATCATCACACAGCTCTCACTTGCCACACTTTCATTATCTACAGTCGGCATCCCTTCTTTCCCAATTCTTTTACTCTTCTTCACCATCGACATCACCCTCACTCACACTCATTTAGCACCCTCATCGGCCATAGCCTCCCACCTCCCACCTTCCACCCTCACTCACACTTGCCCAACACCCTCACCTGGTCTTATCTTTATGGTTTTTCCATAGTTTTCCTGAATAAACTATGGTGGCGACTCCAAAATTCTTTTTTTTTTTTTAAATCTTGAAATTTTGGTACATCGTCCCATCATAATTTGGTTGCGACAACCAGGTTGTTTACAAATTGTTTGTAATGACTTATATTATTGTCTTTGTTGGTCGGCTTTTTTTATGTTTTGTATATGAAGTAATGGAAGTGATAAGCCTTTTTCTACTTGTGCATCTCATTATACTTGTTTATTTTCGTTAATTTTTTACACGTGATGTTAAGTGGTGTTTTTATTTTGGTAGGGATTGTTCATCGAGCGAACAAAACATCCTTAACCGTGCTGTACTCGGGAGGGTTCACTCGGAAGTGAATCATTCAGGACTGAGATATGGTAGTATGTGGTGGAACGATTCTACTTTTATTTAGATTTACATGTTTCATTAAAACCTCCCAAACCAAAACACTTCTCAAGAAAAATGTTGGTGGTAGGAAAGGGTACATGTTGGTACAAAGTATACACATTTAGATAAAGAAGAACTTGAGTAAGAAAGTGTGTCATGTGCACGGTATTGGTTTGTCAGATAGCTCTTTCAGGTGGTATACGTCATTTCCTGGTGCTTCTACCACTTTATAGGGTTCTTCCGAATTAGATGAGAACTTCCCTTCTACTGAATCCTTCCTAGCAATGCCCCTTAAACAAAGTACTAGGTCACCTTGTCAAAAAATCCTTAAACATACCTAAGAGTTATAATTTTGCATCATTCATAGTTTGGATGTTGCCTCTTGAATGGTTTCCCGATCACTTCCTTCCTCAACAAGATCCAACTTTACCTTCATATTTTGCTCATCCTCTCCTTGGTCGAACTTTTATCGGCGTAAAGATGTCTCACTGATTTCGACCAGGATCATGGAGTATGTCCCATACGTGAGGTTGTATGGGGTTTCTCCGGTTAAAGACTGGGGGGTACACCGATATGCCCATAATACTTCTGAGAACTCCTCGACCCGTCTTCTTTTTGTCGCTCCTAGTCTTTTTCTTAGCTCGAGTAAGATCAATTTGTTGGCTGCCTTTGTTTGTTCATTGGTTTAGGGGTACTCGACAGAACAAACCCTATGAGTAATGTGTAAAACCGCATAGAACTCAGCTAGTCTCTTGTCTACAAACTGCTTACCATTGTCCATGATGATGGAATAAGGAATTTCAAACCTGCATACTATGTTCTTCCATACAAAATGTTGGACCTGTTGAGTCGTAATTTTTGTGAGGGGTTTGGTTTCTATCCAATTGGTGAAATAGTCAACAACTAATAGGAGGAACGTGCATTGCCCTTGTGTCAAAGGAAAAGGCTCGATTATTGAAAGTGATGAAGATCTTATTGAAATACTTTGGCAAAGATCTTATTGATTTGATGAAGTCAAAGATGAAGTCAAAGGCAACTTTGTAGCGGACAAAAGTCACTTAGATAAAAGAGTAGAGGAATTAGTATGTCTGCAGCTCTGCTTAGGTATAATCATTTTTATCTTTTCTGCTGCATGGGGTTTCTTCACTTAAAAGATTTTGCAAAATGCCTCTAAAAACGTTTAAACAGTTAAAAACAAAGTATTTTGACAAAAGCTTTCTTAAACAAGTTTTTAACTGATATAATTTCGAAATAACTGATTGATTTCACTAAAGAAAGTTTTGAAAACCTTCTGTCAGTATTTTAACTGATACAACTTTGAAATAACCGATTAAAATCACTTAAAATGGTAAGAGAAGTGTTTTTGCAGTATTTTAATCGATACAACTTAGTTTTAATCGATTAAAACCACTTAGAGTTCAGGATGATCGATCAGAATGCAATAATGACCGATCAGAATCAGATATGATCGATCAGAATTGAGTTATGACCGATCAGAACCTTTTTAATCGATAAAAACATGTTTCAATCGATTAAAACAACTTAGAAAATTTCTACACAAGCGTTTTAATCGATTAAAACTTATTTTATCAGCTTAAAATCACTTTGAAAATTTTACAAGAAAGTTTTGCAGATATTTTAATCGATTGAATCACTGAAACAATCGATTAAAACAAATTAGAAGATTTTTTGTAAAGAGTTTTAATTGATATAAACGTTGTCGTATCAGCTTAAAACAAATCTGTTAAAGAATCAAGAACGCTTTAATGGATTAAAGAAGTTTTAACATATTAAAACTACACTTTTAACAGATTAAAAGATTATTTTAACAGATTAATTAAACCAGCTAGCTTTGAAAATCTTCTATATAAACAGAGTTGCTTGAACTTTTTATACATCAATCTTTTACACATCCTTTAGCAATCAAGCAAGCAAACTTTAGCATTCTTTCAAGAAAGATTCGCGCTAGTTTTTTGTGAAGTTCTTTGAAATTCTTTCTTGAGGCAAATTACTTTCTTTTGAAGAAGAAACACACTGCAGAATTGCATAAAATTGGTTTGAGCATTCTAGCTTTCTTCTTTTTATTTCTTTTCATTCTTTTCATGTATTGTTTGGTGCCTGGAATTGTGGGCACTTGGTTTCTCTAGTAATTGGAATTTGGTTGTAGAGGTTGTCAAGAACTCGAATTTGGTTCTTGGTGAAAGGTTAGGTGCAGGAACCTGGAATTGTGGTTCTTGTGATAGATTGAGTGTAAGATTGTAATCTGTAAAACATTTGATATAGTGGAACCCAACTCGAATTTAGCTGGAGATTGGACGTAGCACTGGATTGGGTGAACCAGTATAAACATTGGTGATATCTTTCTAAATCTTTCTCCTTTTTAATTCTGTTACTGCATTTATTTTTGAGTGCTTGTTGTGTGATTCAAGAACAAATTTGAATTCTTAATTTTACAAATAGATAATCTGTTAATTGCGAAAATCTTTCAAAGATCAATTCACCCCCCCCCCTCTTGATCTCAGCCTATTTTTCTAACAATTGGTATCAAGAGCAAGGTTCTTGAGAGTTATTCAAGTATTTCGATCAAATCCTTAATGGCTGAAAACAGATTACCGTTTTCTGAGGGAGCTTCTATTAACAGACCTCCACTGTTTTGTGGAACAGATTATCCTTTTTGGAAAATTAGGATGAAGATCTTTATTGAATCTATTGATAGGAATGTTTGGGATGTAATTGCTAATGGCCCTTTAATTACAGAAAAAGAATGGTCCAGTCTAAATGATGAAGAAAAGAAAAAAGTTCAAAATGATTGCACTGCAAAAAATATAATTACTTCTGCACTTAATATGGATGAGTTTTTTAGGGTCTCCCAATGCAAATCTGCCAAGGAAATGTGGGAAGTTCTTGAGGTTACTCATGAGGGGACAGCGGATGTAAAGAGAGCCATAAAGCATACTCTCATAAGAGAATATGAGCTGTTCAAAATGCAAACTGGTGAAAGTATTGCAGATGTGCAGAAGCGATTCACTCACATCATTAATCATCTAATGGGCCTAGGTAAAACCTTTGATAAAGAAGAATTAAATATTAAAGTCTTGAAATGTCTTGACAGGTCATGGCAGCCAAAGGTCACAGCAATCTCAGAGTCAAAAGATTTGTCCGTCATGATAACAACTTCTTTGTTTGGCAAACTTAGACAACATGAAATGGAAATTAACAGATTTAATGAACAAGAAGTCTCTCGAGAAGAAAAGCGTAAGTATAACACTCAAAGTTGAAGAAAGAAATCAAGAATCGGAGGAGGAAAGTGAGAATCTTGGATCGCTTGTCAGAAAATTCAACAAATTTCTCAAGAAAAAGATTCAAGACAAGGAAAAACATAAAAGGTATGAGAAAAAAACTGATTCTTCTAACTTTAAATGTTATGGTTGTGGTAAGCAGGCCATGTAAGATTGGAGTGCCCAGAAAAGAACAAATATAATGACAAGAAAGAAGAGAAAGTCAAAAGAAGAGCCTATGTAGCATGGGATGACAATGACACTTCATCAACAGACAATTCTGATAATGAAGAAGTCAACTTATGTCTAATGGCAAATCAAAATCTTCAATCCAGTAGTGTAAGTTCTAATTCTTCTTCAAATTTAGTGAATTATAATTCATTACAAGAAGCATTTAATGAAATGCATGAAGAGGCTAAGAAACTGCAAAAAGAAAATGATAGGCTAAAAGGATTGAATAATTGGTTAGTAAATAAAGTAGACTCTCTTGAAAAGAAATTTCTCGAAGATGAAACTGATCGTGATTTCTTAAAATTAATTCATGATAATTCTGATTGTGCATGTAATAAATTCTGTAATAATTGTTTAGAATTACAAAAGAAAATTGATTTTTTATCACAAACCGTTTCAAGATTTACATAAGGTCAAGCTAATCTTGACGTTTTACTTGGGTCACAAAAACTAATTTTTGACAAATCTGGCATAGGATTTAAATCTATGATGAAATTCCGAAAAACAAATGTAAATAGGAAATCATACTCTGTGATTAAATGTTTCTACTGCATGAAAAGAGGTCATTCAGTAAAATATTGTAAAATTAAAAAATATGTTATTCCTAAAGGTAGAATGAAGTGGATTCCCAAAAATAATTCATTTCAAATAACCTGATTGGACCCAGTAATTATAAAGGGTACCAGAAACATGCTAAATCTGTTTTGTAGGAACAAAATCTGGGAGTCCCTTGGTATTCAAAACAGCAAATCAGGTTCTATTTTCATAAACTGATTGTTTTAATTGATATAAAACAGTATTAATCAATTAAAATAACTTACAGAGGATATCAGAAAATATGTCCGTACTGTTTTAATCGATTGAAATGTGAATTAATCGATTAAAATGTTCTCAGGATTTGAGTTTAGTTGTTTTAATCGATTAAAAAGAATTTATATCAACTAAAAACACTAAGATGTCAAAATTAATCGATTCTTTTTCGTTTTAATCGATTCAAATTTTGTTATCATGTAGCATTTTCAAACCTAGTATTAAAGATCAAATTAATAGGTTAATTAGTTGGTTAATCGATTAATTTGTTTCTGAAAATTAGTTTTATAACATCCAATTGAAAATTGGTAAGCAAATCAAAGTCAAAATCTCAAGTTTTTATGGTAATCAAAATCTGCATAATGCTTTTAAATATTCTTTGATCAAGTCAAACATCTTCCCAAGAACAGTTTAGCTGATACACACACTGTCCAGAAATTTGTGCCTCTGTCCTTAGTCAAGGGGACATATGCAATTAAAGCTGATCTTGCAGGTTCTGTCTAAAGTAAACTGCAATTAACGAAAATTGACATCCGTGAATCTTCAGTTTGCTCTCTTGTAGCTCATTCTTCTCTTCCTGGTTCAAAGTGCTTCTCCCTTCTTTCCTTGTACACACGTCTCGAAACTCTTATCTCGAAAATACAACAAGATGCTGAGAAGATCAAAGTCAAGAAAGAAGCAAAAAGGGGAATCTTCCTCTCGCCGCTAATCCCGGTGGTCATCTGGAAGCCTGGTTTGATGGAGATATTGGAAAGATGAACACCTTCATTTCTCGAGTTTAGTCGAAAACATATTGTTATTCCAAAATTTATCAAGTTCAGGTGGCTTGACGAAGAAGGATTTACTAGTCTCGAGAAGAAAGCTAAAAAGTCAAAAGCCGAAAACCTTCATGGAGTTTACTGGAAACATTCAACCTGATTTGGTTCGGGTTTTTACTCCAACTTAACAAGTAAATGGGTCTACAATCGGATCTCGGGTAAAGGGAGTAAATATGGAAATTACTCCCGTCGTTTGGGAGCAAATTGTTGGTCTTAAGGATAGAGGTGTCAAAGTTTCTAGGGGAAATATTTCTGAGATTCCTGAGTTCAACAAAATTCAGTTTTTCCGGTCTTGCCTTAAGGATCCAGATGATTCGGTAAGAATTTTAAATGCTGGAAAACTTGCACTTGAACATAGATTACTTGCTTTTATTATGGCATGGATGCTTACTCTAAGAGGGAGTAATCATGTTATTCTTAATGAGGGAGATCTTGCCCTCATGTATTACATTTTTAACAATATTCGGGTAAACTGGGTGTATGTGATTAAAGATCACACGTTGAAAGCTAAAAGGTTGGCAGATTTCAAACTGCCATATGCCATGTTAATAAATAATTTCTTTAGATATTTTGAAGTTGATCTTTCTGGGGAGAGCATAGAAACCCCCAAAGCATCAAATGAAATTGACGACTCCACCCTGAGAAAAATGGGATATATAAAAGTTGATGATGAATGAATCTCCAAAATTGATGATGGGATGTCTGAGGGTGTGGAAGAAGATGAAGATGAAGATGAACAAGGCCAAATTCCTTCCTCTCCAGCTGCTGCAGAGGTTCCTGAGTCAACCAGTGGTCAAGCTTCATATGAGAATATGGAAATTATTCCCTACATGGAGCAACCTGACCGTGGGACTCCTTTATCTCAATTTGAAAGAACAATGCTTTCTCAAATGGCTGCAATGCAGGAAAATCAGAGAAAGCATATGCAGATGACATTTCAACATTTCCAGCAAACAAACAATCAATTCGCATCCCTTGGAAACCAAATTGTTGATATCTACACCAAGCTGGAAGATATGCAGCTGAACCAAGAAAACTGGGATGATTGAATTTGTGGATAAAAATGGTCCCTTCTTATCTTTCTTTTATTTCTTATTTTGATGCTAATTTCAATTTCTGGTCTGTAATATTTACTGGTTGTATATTAGGTACAATATTTTTAGCTTTGGTTAATATAATGTAGGTTTTAAATCGAATCAAACTAGCCTAGATAGAGTTTAACATAGATCCCTAATATTTTTAGCTAATACAAAATGGATTTAATCGATTAAATCGATTAAAGGAAACACTTTCACAACAAAATAATCGATTAAACTGCGTATCAATCGATTAAAATCTATATAATCTAGGTTACATCAGTTAAATTAGCTAAATAAGATCTTATTCTGATTTTGATGGATCTATTGGTTAACATTTAATTGATGTAGTTGATATTATTGTAAAGCATCTTTCTAAATGATCGGGTTTTACAAAATTTACACTTGGATTAGGTATGATAAATTCGCATCAAACATTACTTAGTTTTCAAAACTGATTATTTTAATCAATAAAAAATCTTTTAAATCGATTAAAAGAATTTATACAACATATTTCTTTACTATTTTAATCGATTAAAAGTCGAATCAATCGATTAAAATGAACTTATGTTTAATACTTTCAAAGTCCTTCACTGTTTTAATCGATTAAACCTTTATTTCAATCGATTAAAACCATTAACAAGAAATTTTTAATTGATTTTGTCCTGTTTTTAATCGATTTTTATTCTGGAAAGAAAAATTAAAGGCTTTAGTTAATGGTTGTTCTTGTAACATGCTACTAAAGCGTGGTTCCCTTATCTTTACACGTGTTCATTGTATTCATTACAAATGTGTTAATGAAGATAAGTTTGAATCAACTTTGATTGGTCTTTACATGAGTAAAGTATCGTATTTTAATATTTTTTTTCTATTTTCATAATCTAAAACTTGATACATACCTTTGCATTGTTTCTCTTCTGTTCCCTATTTTTGATGAAGTCAAAAGGGGGAGAATAGTTGCTTTACTTTTGATCAGAAATAATTCTTTATTTAGGGGAAGCAACAATTTAGGGGGAGAAATAGGAAAATAATTCATTTCTTTATTACTCACTAATGTGTATTATCAAGTGACTTCTTTTGCAGAGTTATTATTCAAAGTGGTGTTTGTCTTCATCAAATAGGGAGAGATTGAAAGTGATGAAGATCTTATTGAAATACTTTGGCAAAGATCTTATTGATTTGATGAAGTCAAAGACAACTTTGTAGCGGACAAAAGTCACTTAGATAAAAGAGTAGAGGGATTAATATGTCTGCAACTCTGCTTAGGTATAATCATTTTTATCTTTTCTGCTGCATGGGGTTTCTTCACTTAAAAGATTTTGCAAAATGCCTCTAAAAACGTTTAAACAGTTAAAAACAAAGTATTTTGACAAAAGCTTTCTTAAACAAACTGATATAATTTCGAAATAACCGATTGATTTCACTAAAGAAAGTTTTGAAAACCTTCTGTCAGTATTTTAACTGATACAGCTTTGAAATAACCGATTAAAATCACTTAAAATGGTAAGAGAAGTGTTTTTGCAGTATTTTAATCGATACAGCTTAGTTTTAATCGATTAAAACCACTTAGAGTTCAGGATGATCGATCAGAATGCAATAATGACTGATCAGAATCAGATATGATTGATCAGAATTGAGTTATGACCGATCAGAACCTTTTTAATCGATTAAAACACGTTTCAATTGATTAAAACAACTTAGAAAATTTCTACACAGCGTTTTAATCGATTAAAACTTATTTTATCAGTTAAAATCACTTTGAAAATTTTACAAGAAAGTTTTGCAGATATTTTAATCGATTGAATCACTGAAACAATCGATTAAAACAAATTAGAAGATTTTTTATAAAGAGTTTTAATTGATATAAACGTTGTCGTATCGGTTAAAACAAATCGTTAAAGAATCAAGAACGTTTTAATGGATTAAAAGAAGTTTTAACAGATTAAAACTACACTTTTAACAGATTAAAAGATTATTTTAACATATTAATTAAACCAGCTAGTTTTGAAAATCTTCTATATAAACAGAGTTGCTTGAACTTTTTATACATCAATCTTTTACACATCCTTTAGCAATCAAGCAAGCAAACTTTAGCACTCTTTCAAGAAAGATTCGCGCTAGTTTTTTGTGAAGTTCTTTGAAATTCTTTCTTGAGGCAAATTGCTTTCTTTTGAAGAAGAAACACACTGCAGAATTGCATAAAACTGGTTTGAGCATTCTAGTTTCTTCTTTTCATTTCTTTTCATTCTTTTACTGTATTGTTTGGTGTTTGGAATTATGGGCATTGGTTTCTCTGCAGCTGGAATTTGGTTGTAGATGTTGTCAAGAACTGAAATTTGGTTTTTGGTGAAAGGTTAGGTGCAGGAACTGGAATTGTGGTTCTTGTGGTAGATTGAGTGTAAGATTGTAATCTATAAAACATTTGATCTAGTGGAACCCAGCTGGAATTTGGCTGGAGACTGGACGTAGCCCTGGGATTGGGTGAACCAGTATAAACATTGGTGATTTCTTTCTAAACCTTTCTCCTTTTTAATTCTGTTACTGCATTTATTTTTGAGTGCTTGCTGTGTGATTCAAGAACAGATTTGAATTCTTAATTTTACAAATAGATAATCTGTTAATTGCGAAAATCTTTCAAAGATCAATTCACCCTCCCTCTTGATCTCAGCCTATTTTTCTAACAATTATGTCCATACCTTATACCCCGAATGGCCAGTTAGCTATAATAGACCGTAACTGCTCAAGATGTGAGTGTATTGCTGGTCCGTGAACTTGGCACTCATGACATCATTGAGTGTACCTTTTGTACTCAGTTCAAAGTGTTGACTAGTAATAGTTTGTCCTTAAGACACTAACGACCATTGTCTGTCCTCTAGAATGCAAGTCGTTTATTTCCTTGTGTAATTCCTCCATAATATATTCAGTTCTGGAGATTGAAATGCACTTTAATAAAGGCGTTGTAAGTCCTCTCCTGAAAAACTCTCCCCCCACTAATATAAATTTTGTTGTTTTCTTTCGAAAGATTCTTGTTTCGTCCGGATTAGTCGGTTTTGTGCCATTGGTGATATATTCTCGAAAATGTGTCATCCAACAGGGGGTTATCCCTACCTCGTAGCATTGGGATTCGTCGATTGAAGACTTATTTAGCATTTATTGAATAATAAACTTAAGAAGGCCTTTTTGTTTGCATCCAACAAGTTTGGAAAGTCGGTCCGCTTGAACGTTGTCTTCCTTGTTGAGTGTTCCACCTTCGCCTCCTTAAACTAGGTCAACAATCCTATTACCAGATGGTAATATTTAATTAGTTGGGGTCCTTTACCTGGTATGCTCCAAATACTTGTCCGACTGTTAGTTTTGAATCACTCATGTATTTAACCTTCTCGGCTCCCATTTCTTTTGCTAATCGAAGCCTAACTATTAGTGTTTCATACTCTGCCTGGTTGTTGGTCATTTTGAAGTTAAACAACAACAATTACTCAAGAGTAAGTTTCCCATGCCCTTTGAGTACGATACATGTTTGTTGAATTATTGGCAAGCGTACCAAAATTATCAATCGCAGTATAGTATTTCGATAAAATAAAAGTCGATCTCACGAGGAACAATTTCAATGAAAATTTCCAATTATGCTTACTAACTATATTAAACAGATTGAGTTTTGCAAATAAGAGTTTAGTTGAATTTAAATGACAAAGAACTGTAAATTGTTGAGAAAATATCAATTAAAGGTACTTAGGATTGGCTTCCTTCCTTATCCCTCTTTTGTAATGGCTATGTCAATTAAGAACGTCAATTAACCTAACAATGTTGATGTCACCTACTCAAATCATCCATGTTGATTCCTCACACATGAAATTCATAAGAAAACCTAATAAATGTTGATTCCTCACACAATTAACAGATTTTCCAGCATTAGGGTTAGGGTGTTTAAGCAATTGATACATTCATTTCATTCCTGGCAATTAACGTAACAAATATTCTTACCGTGATCTAGGGTTCAAGATATATTTTCCAATCATACCTCAAACAATCAAGAATAAATCATTCTAAAGCATAAAGGATAAGAATAACAACATCAAAGCATAGATTAATATCTCAAAATATCACCATGATACAAAAGAGTTCAAAGGAAGTGCACTGAATCCTAAGAGAATGAAATTAGTCACTCATGTTGGCCATTACAATGCTCCAATTGATGAAGAAGTGAAGAATTGATGAAGATTAGACAAAACCCTAACAGCAGTCGTGCCTCCTCTCCTCCAAGACTGCTTGCTTTTCTCAAAACACAACTTATCTTTTTATAAGAGAATTTGGGTTGGGCATCGCATCATTCATTCGCTTAAGCGCTCTTCTTTCTTTCAATTTTACTTCAATTATGCTGACAATTATGATCCTTACTCTTGTATCAAGGTATTCTTGAATTCATCCTATATTGGGAGAAAAATATATTAGAATTAACATAAGTTAAGTGGTTTCATAACAATTCAAAGCATAATTATATCAACTTTTTACCACTTAACACTACTCCACTTTTGCCTTGGACGAGTCATCTACATACATGAACCATAACACGTTTGTCGTTGCCTCGGTAGGGGCATTTCATTCACAAGTCTACCAACCATTGCACCTTTATGGGTCCTCTTGGTTCATAGCCAATGCTATGCTCCGACAATTCAACCGACCACATGATCATTCGTCCTGCCAACTCTGGTTTTTGCAATACTTTGGCTATTAGATAGTTGTTTTTGACGATTATTAGGTGACTTTGGAAATATGACCTTAACCACCTGGTCGTCGTCACTAAGGCCAGTGTCACCTTCTTAATTTATTAATATCGCGTCTTCATCTCTTGGAACACTCTACTAACATAGTAAATAGGATTATGTTCTTTCACACATTCTTGGACGAGGACTGCACTTACAACTTCTTCGGACATGACGAGGTATACTAGTAATGAATCCTTCGGTCTCAGCTTCTACAAGACTAAGAGGGGACGCCAGGTATTCTTTCAATTTTTTAAAAGTCTCCTCATTCCATGCAAACCTTTTAGCTTTCTTTATCACCTTTAGTATGGACTACACTTTCTTGGCTAGTTTCGGGAGAAAACAAGTTAATGTCGTGATCCGTCCAACTAGCCGTTGGACCTCCTGAGAGCTCTTCATGCTAATGACATACTGACACTTGTCAGGGTTTACTTCTATTCCCATATGCGTAAGCATAAATCCTGGGGATTTTTCACCTTCTACACAGAATATGCAATTTTCTTGATTCAATCGCATGTTAAAGTTCTAAACACATGAAATATCTCCTTCAGACTTGCGACATGTCTTTCTCCACAATCCAATTTTATGACCATATCATCCACATAAACTTCCATCTTACGAGCGATTTGGTCCCGGCACATCTTGTCCATCAAGTGTTGGTATGTGGCCTTGACGTTTTTCAATTCGAACGACATGACCTCATAGTAGAAATTTGCAGAGTCGATCATGAAAGCTATTTTTGACTTGTCATCCTGATGCATGGGTATTTGGTTGTACCCCGAGTAGGTGTCTAAGAAGTTAAGCACTCGATGGGCGGCTACTCCATCTACTAGTCAATCAATGTTGGGCAACATATACGCGTCCTTCGGGCATTCTTTATTGAGGTCCGTACAGTCAGTGCACATGCATCATTTTCCATTAGTTTTTTTCACTAGTACCACATTTGATAGCCATGTTGTGTATTGGGCTTTCTGGATGAATCCAACTTTTAGTAATTTATCTACCTCCCTTTGCACTGCATATCGATGCTCTTCACCCATTTTTTGCTTTCTTTGAGATATTGATCTTGCTTCTCGGCATATTACAAGTTAATGAGATATGATTTGGGGATCTATGCCCGGTATATCAGCGGTCATCTATGCGAATAGGTCGGTATTTTTAATTAATGTTTGTCTTATTATCCGTACATCTTCCCCCTTCAAACTTGTCCCCATATGTGTGTTTTGCCCTTCACTTCCTACTTGCACAGGAATGGTCTTCTCTCTATTAGGCTTAACCCAAACGTCCTCACCATTGCGGGGATCTAGATCTATCATTGTCACTGCTTGCAATGATGCGTTGGCTCCCTACTGGATAGTGGTGACAGTTTGAGGCTCACTACATAACATTCTTGAGTCATCTGCTGGTCACTGTGTATCGTGGTTATATCGTCCTGGAATTGGTTGAGAACTTCATTACTAGGTGTGGCATGAATACTATGGCGTTGAGAACATTTAAGGTCGGACAACCGAGGAGGATGTTGTAGGAAGAGGGTGTGTTGACTATCAAATATTTTATCTTGATGGTACGAGCATCTCAACAGTCTTCGCCAAACTTGGTGTAAAGATCAATATATTCTCTTGTATCGACTCTCTCTCCCCCAAAAATCTGATAATTTGTTCATGGTATGAGAGTATGGCGTCGTTAGCAAGTTGAAGTTGTTAGAAGGTCTTTCAATAGAGGATATCAACTGCACTTCCCTATTATACTAGCGTCTTGAGGATTACAAAGTTAGCGATTTCTATTGTTATGACTATTAAATCGTCTTGGACCGGATCAATTATAACAATCCTCATTTATGAAGATGATAATGGACATAAAACATCGGTAAGTTGACGTGATATTACTATTCTTACTTCTTTTAGATATTTTTTCCAGTTTCTCTTCTTATAAATCATTTGTTATATTATTGATTACTCATCTTAGATTATTACACGCTCTTCACATTTTGGATTTCTTTACTGTTTTTTACTATGTGACTTATCATAAATTTGAAGTCATTATCCACCAAATTGTTAACTATTCCTTTTTACGAATTTCTATAAGTGTTCACTTAATAAATTCCTAGATCTTGTTCGAATTTAAGTATTGAGTACTCTCCTATGTTACCATACAATTTCCATTAAAAAGTTGGGTGGTGGAAGAGTGTTTTAGAATTTTAATCCAAAATGTTGTAACCAATTTTTTATTATAAAATCCCCAAATCAGTCGTTAAGAAAAGAACTTTCACATATCACATTAAAAAAATTAACGTGAATAAAAAATAATAATATGAATAAAAAATAATAATATGAAAATATTAGATACCCAAAAATGTTCAGTATTTTATTGTCACATTAAGCTTTTAAAAGTTCAATCTCAAAGAATTCCATAGCGTTGTGACAATACCAAGATACAAACCCAACAACACGTGGGTCATTTGTCGGAAAATTCTACGATGAGAACAAAATAATAGAGCACGATGGATAAAATGTTACTAGGCACCGTAGTGGATCTCAAACAATCCACTAAAAAAATACAATAGTATAAGTTTGGTCCAATTGAGATTTTAGTAAATGGTATTCATTAAAAAAAATACAAATATCTACCCAATAGTAAGAAGTAAAATAAATAATTTGAAATTTTTGGTACAGAAAAAAACTAAAATTAATCTTGGATTAATTTAAATTTTACAAGTATATATTCATAATAAAAAATAAAAGAAAATATTATATTATTATTACGTTATATAGAGATAATTATTGTATTCAATAAATTATATAATATTAAGGTTAAATATTATTTTTATATTGAACGTATACGTGTCACATTACATTAGAGCATAGAATGGAAAAACATTATAAATCATTCAGAATATTGGAAAGGAATTATTTAAGAATAAAAAAATATTTTATTATAGATATAAATTATTTAAAATTAAAAATATTATTGAAATAAACAATTTTAAACAAATTTTTAAATAACTAATGAGATATATAATAAATATTATTTTTTATTTTTTTAATAATTATCGTAAAATATCTCTCTTTAGAAATGTACTTATCCATTCAAAAGATCTCTACTCTCATGCGTACCAATAGCATAAGTCATATTTTATTTTTTTTAGTTTCATTTATTAAAAATTCATACTTTAAAACATATTGTTTTTTCCTAAAAAATTATTATTATTTTTATATAAATGAATATTTGAATAGAAATAATTAATTATGAATTTCATTATCCATGACATTCTGTTTTCTATATTATTATTAACTAAAATTGAATACATTATTATTAACTTTATATTTAAAAAATATACTGATGTTAAAAACAGTATTTAGTTATTATAATTGTTATTATCAGCCAAAGTTATTTTTATAAAATATGTATTTCATTCTTCAGGTTAAATTTCACATTTGATATTTAAAATTTGTTGTTACTTACATAAATAATCATTATAAGAGGTTTATCTACATTAAAAGAATCCAATTATACCATTTATTTCATTTCAAAAAAATTAAAACAAAACATTAGCGAGGATCATTTAAATATTTGAATAAAAAAATACTAATATAGTTTTGCATAAAATGTTTGTGATGGGATATCCTTGTAATTATGTAATCTTAAAGGTCCCTTTGGCCATGTAACTTTTATTAAATATATTGGCCTCTTTGTTTGTCAGAATTTGCATTTTTATCCCAGTAAAGTAATCAATGTACAATGTGTGCTATTTTACTATTACCTTTGACTTTCTTGTGGTTGACAAAAACGAGCACCACTGATGGATGGATGATGAAGAGAAAGCACTTAACTCCAATGGGACCATGAGTGGATGCTCCATTGCGGACTTGTGTAAGTATCACAATGATGGATAATTAGACATTACAATTCATCGCGCGAGTGTGTGTATATATTCATATTTTTGTTAATTGTTGCTTAAATTTATTTCATCTATATTAAATATTCATTATTTAATATCTTTTGTGTGACAGAAAACATATCTCACTTTTTGGGAAATTCATTTCTCAACCATTAAAGGAAAGGATATTTTGACGAAAAATATATTATAAGCTACGTTAATTAAAATTATTAATTTAATTTTTGCACATTTCTTGACTTAATAAATTTGTTTAGTATTAAAATAAACATTTCAACGATCTCCCATTGGCTGGTAGTGCATTTAATTAAATTTATTATTAAATTATGATGATAGTGAGAAACAGGTGAAGAGGCGCATGGGCAAGCACAGTGAATCAAACAAAATCTATGGTTTGGATTGGATTGGGTTGGGTTAAGTTAGAGTGTAGAGTAGAAAAGAGTATCCGCCGTATGTATAAATTGTCGAACAGAAATCCAAGCAATTACAAATTAAACACACAATCAAACGGCTCCATTCCCAACTTCCCTTCTCTTCTCCACTTCTCATCACATTCTCTTCTTTCTCTCTATTCATTTCATTCTCGTTTTTTTATACTTTTCTTCCTTCCTTCTTTCTTCTCACACGCTGCACAGACAGGTATTACACTTTTCTCACTTCCCATGATTTTCCCAACCGTAAAGTAAATTCAACAAGGTTCTCTGTCTCATTATTAGAGCCTGTTTTCTTGAGTTTTATGTTGAAAACCGATCTTTATTTTGCCACGCCCTAATTCGAGTTGTGTGCTGTTTAGAGACAACACCGCAAACGAAACGCGTTGCTCTCAGCTTCAACGTGTGTTTGCAATTTCAATTTGAATCAGCATACAACCGATTATTGTGTACTTCATATACATCGTTTGGTTTTGGTTTCAATTTGTGTTGCACAACCTGTAAGAAGCCTACCTAACGTTATGTGAATATATGCCTTTAATTTCTGTTGACCCTAATTTTATTCATAGCCCTCTTAGAAATGAATTTCGTTGTAATCAAATTTGTGCGTTTTCTCTTATTAAAGCAAGCTTAATTAGAGATGGGTATATTTTATGGACTCACAATTCTTCTTCACTTTCAGTTTCTTGGAAGTTTTGAAAGCTATCTTGTTTGGCTTAACTGGTTATCTTTTTCTACATGGCAGGGATACACAATGATAGGATCTTTTATTACGAGGGTACTTGTGTATGTTTATGCTGTACTAAATCTCCGATCATTTTTTGTATGATGTAATTTTCAAGATTTACTGAATTTGTATTTCCATCTACTTGTTGGTAGGATGGTTTTTGGCTATGCCTTCCCAGCCTATGAATGCTATAAGGAAGTTGAAAAGAATAGACCAGAAATTGAACAACTTCGCTTTTGGTGCCAATACTGGTAGATGGCACAACCATCATCGGCATAAAACTTGTACATAACTCTTTGTAAATGCAATATTGAATTCTTTTCGTACCCCCTTGTGTTGCAGGATTTTGGTAGCTGTTTTGACAGTCTGTGAGCGGATTAGTGATACTTTTATTTCATGGTAATGGATACTATCTTTAGATAGATGTAGAAAATGCTATGTATTTTCTGTAATTGTAAAAGGAAAAAGTTTATTGTGCTTTCTTATTGAATAAGCAACGTATTATTCTTGAAGGGTCCCAATGTATAGTGAAGCTAAGTTGGCATTTTTCATATACTTGTGGTACCCGAAAACTAAGGTATGAAATTAACTAATGTGGTAGAATCTGGTTTTACTCTACAATTTGCTTCTCTTTAACTTGATGGTTGAATTTATTATCATTACCTTTTTTAGGGAACATCATATGTGTATGATTCCTTCTTTAGACCGTATGTTGCAAAACATGAGACAGAAATTGATCGCAACTTGTTGGAACTAAGGACAAGGGCAGGAGACATTGCAGTTTTGTATTGGCAAAAAGCTACTGGCTATGGCCAGACTAGAATATTTGACATTTTGCAGTATGTTGCTGCACAATCAACACCTTCGCCCCACCCTGCACAGGTAGTTGTCGAGCTTATCATTGACTTTTGTCCTATATTCGAGGGTGTGGCTTAGCTATGCTGAAATTTTTATGTAGATTGATGTTTTCTCCATATTATCAAACGTGGTATGTGCTTGATTCAGCATATTCTGGAGAAACAGTCGTATAGTATTTTTGTCAACTTCTTAAGATATTTTTTTGGAAAAAGAAAGACTTCCGAGAAATAAGTTTTCCAAATGACGAGTTTGGTTTGCGCTGCGTACATTTCATTCTGTTGTTGGTACATAATTAGCTATAGATGTGCATGCCAACATCGGATTCATCTGATACGATAATTTTAGAAAGGATTGTTTTACGATGGTGTTGCTGCTATTGCTTTCCATGTTGTCACATGTTGATCAATTATCTCTAATTTGCAGAGTATTATTTGATAATTGATTGACTAGCACATATCTGGAAAGGATCGTTCTTAGAAAAATAATCTCGCTTATTTCTTTAAAGTTGTTTAAGAAAAGTAGGCTAAGAAATAATCATTATTTTCCAAAATAAGTTAATGTGGTTCTTCTTTGCTGCATCAAATGCCATCTTCCTGGCCTTTATCCCATTTCCTTGCTGTGCTTACTCTCGTAAAAAAATTCTCTTTTAATGTTACAGCAACCACCAACTGTGAGGGTGCGTCAACCCCCATCTAGTAATAGCCAACCAGTGGCTGCAACAGAACCACAAGCTGAAGATCCATCTTCTCCTACTTCTAGCACGTCCACTCAGTTCCAGAAGGAAGTAGCCGGGGAACCACAAGTGCCTAAAGCACCCTCCACTGTAGCAGGATTGAAGAGTCAGAAGTCCAATCCTATGCTTGAAACTACCAATCAATCCGTACCTCCAGAGGAAGAGCCAATGCAGAATGTAGCAACAGCACCTTCATCCTCTTCTCCAAATGAAAATGAGAGCGTTCCCGTGGAAGATACCATAATGGAAGAAAGTATTAGGGTTACACGAGCTAGACTAAGAAAAAATCGATCAGCTGGAATCCATTAGGACATCAATAACTTCAATTTTTAGCCTGAAAAGCATGGATAGGTGGACAATGGTGGGTGTGCAATTGTAAAATTTTATGTAAATCACTTGCCTCAGTTTCATTCCATTTATTGCTTTTTTTTTCTTACGAATATTTTTTTTACAGGATCTTATCAATATTAACCTCCCTGTTAGGCGAAAAATGTATTAAATGCTTATTTTTACGTTTCTATACTGTAATTTTTTTTTCAATCTAATATTTTATTTATAAATATTAAAAACATAAAAAAATATAACATTAATTTTATAAATTATTACCATCTTTGCTGAATTGTCTAGACCTTGATGGGCATATTGAAATTTGAAAGGGATGGATAGGATACATAGACTAGGTTACATGTGAACCATCTAGTGTTGTGAATTTCTATGCAACAAAAGAAACGTGAAGTTTTAGGCCCCCGAAGACGTGCCAACGATGGCACTTCCGAACGATGAATGAAGGAGTAAGGACATTTGATGACTTATTAAATTATATGTATGATGTATTAATGTATATGTGGTCTTTTTTATGGTGTCTGCCTACATAGGACTTCATGTACTGCTTGTAACATGAATGTACGGAGTCCTTTTGTTACGGAGTGAGGATATTAGGCCTCTTGTTTTGGTGACATATTTTGGTCTCATTCATTTTGTCCAGCAACTATAAGATATAAAAAAAAATCACACTAGGTGGTTGGTAAAAGCGAAGGTTATAGACAACTTAACTTATTTACTAAGTGTGTTAACGTTAGTCAAACATGCTATTGTTACTGTACGAGTATGGAACTTTTTTTTTTTTAAATAAATATAGAAGATAATTAGTCTTTATCTATTTAAATTTAACATGTGGTATGAGAGTTATTTGACTTCTTCATATACTAAGCGATTCTATATTGGAGGCAATTCTACTTGAGAGGGTAAAACCACTGATATAATCAAATTAGCCAAGTCTTAAAAAAATAATTCTGTCCCAATAACTCTCAAATAAACTATTTTTTATCACTCCCTTCCTGCAGACATTTCTTATATGAATTTTAACACAATAATTATAAACTTGAAAATTGCCTACCATTAGAACATATATAAAATAATTGGTCCTAAAATACATAATTAACCCTAGTACAACAATACCCATTTAACAATATGTAACCTTTCCAATTTTTTAAAATATTATCTTTAACTTTGTTAATTATTATGGACGGTAAAATTTACCTTCAAAAAAATTATTACAATTATACAAATAAGATCTAAATTCAAGAATCAAGTTCTTCAAAAGTTAGCCATAAATAAGTCAAATTGTTGTATTGATAACATAAAGATTAAATATTTTTTTATACTTGTACTTTTTTTAATTGATTTTTATTTTTATATTTCAGAAGTAAACAAATTAGTCTTTAATCAATTTTATTATAATAAAGTATTATTAATATCAAATTCAAATATTAAAATTATTTAATTCACATAAAATCGCTACATTAAAAAAATAAAAATTAAAAATAACCATTTATTATAAAGAAAACGAAAAATAAAATTTTAGAAAAATGAACCTGAGATAAATGTGTATTTAAAAGCCTGTTTCAGGTTTTCTTTATCTAAAGAAATTAAGGCCTTTTAAATGGGATGGAAATATTAGAAAAAGAAAAGAGGGTAAAATAACTACTTCTAAACAAGCTAATGAATGTAAACTATATATATATATATATATATATATATATATATATATATATATATATATATATATATATATATATATATATATATATATATATATATATATATATATTAGTGAGTTTAAAATTTTAAATAGATAAAAATATATACAATATTATAACATTAAAGTGATAATTTAATACAATAACAATGTTATAATTAATGCAGGTCATTACTATTATTATTATTATTATTATTATTATTATTATTATTATTATTATTTATTGTTATTATTATTATTATTATTATTATTATTATTATTTAATTACTTAAAATAAAGAATTCATTAAGCCTACTTTTTTAAAGACCTAAAATTTGAAGTTTTTATTTAAGGGCTAAAGTGACTGGTGATACAAATTTTAACAAAAGTAAATTGATTTATAATTGTCAAAGTTATAGAAAAATCTTGCATATAAGGATCCGAATAATTGGTGTCAATTTCAAGAAATACATTGATCTTTCCCTCCTTTTTATGCCTATATTAGATTAAATCTACCAATTAATGGAGATATATAATGATGCAAGAAAAGCGTTTTCAACAAGAAATAAAGTCATAATAAAGAGCAACATTAATTGTCGGTCAAATAAGTTATTTCTGTGAGATATAAATAATAGTAAAAAATATGCAATATATAAATAAAGGAGAAGAAACTATAAGTGTTGCGGGGAATAAAATTGCAATTTTGTCCTTTTAAAAAGATGCAGTAGATAATTTGCAACTTTATTGGGAGAATATTTATGGATTTGTGTATGTAAATAAATCTACAGAACATTTGAGATTCTTATAATTAAAAGTTATACCTCAACCTTATTCATAAGTTACACTGTACGACAAGGACAAAATTACCCTAGTTAAGGCAAATGCTTCTAGGAAAGGGCCAAAGGAAAAAAAAAACTGAAATTTACAGTTTGAAATGTACCCTTTGTGTCATCTGAACAATTAGTAGTCTATCTCGTCCTTATTCATCGTATCTGTTAGTGAAGCTTGTGTTGTAGAAAATCCCACTCCACTTATTGGATTAATCATCGTGAAGTTCTTCTCTCCGAACCAACTGCTCATTTTCTGAACAGAAAAAAATAAAAACTAAAACTAAGCATTCATTAATATGAGCTTTAAAAACTGGTTGCCTTGCGTCTTCATATAGAGTTAAAATCCAAGAATCAAATTCATATAGTAAGGATTAGTCAGAAGATATTGCTACCCCAAAGTTCTGTTAGGCTCACACCAGGATCTGATTGAAACCAATAGTCATCTTCCATCTGCAAATAAACACCATGGCATGAATTTTTTTTTTCAGTTTTTGGTAATTTACCACGCAGCTTTTAGTTATACATACTTCAAAATCCGTGGGAGTTATCTCCTGAATTCCAGATGCTTGTGACCCCTGCAGATTGAAACTCTCAGAAGGATTTTTTTTATCATGGCTTTCTAATAGTCCTACACCCCTCTTTCTGCAGTGCTCACTATTCCATGATGGATCCATTAACTTCACCCGTTTGACACTATCATCCTCAAACTTGGAGCCGTCCTTGCTACAAGGATAAAAATATCAGTTACTAGAAGACTTAATTCAAAGAAGTTAAAAATGACCTTAAACCAACAAAGAGAAAGAGCAAAGATTTTAACCAAAGCAAACACAGAGAACATAGTAATAAAGAAACTTTTGGCTGCAATATTACAGTAGAGAAGTACCTCAAGAGGTACAAATATATTGGTCCAGTGGCGCTTCTAACAATCATTTCGTACTGCCTTTGCCGGAAAACTAATTCCTGCTCATTTGAGTGAGGAGTCAATCAAAATCATGTTATACACCAAACCAAATAAATTTCAACGCCCTTGAAAAGTAGATACCACCTCATCAGGATCAGGGACCTCGATGAAACTAGCTTTTGGAGCCTTGATTGCAATAATTTCTTGATTCTGTGAAAATAGTAGATAAAAGGTAAGTGGCCAAAATGGTAAACAGATATATCTTCATAAAATTTAAACATTTAAAAAAGAGAAGGACCTGGAAGCATGGAAGACAAAGAATCTCTTCCTTGGTCAAAAAAAGGTACCTAATGATCCAGCAAGCTTACTATCACGTAAAGAAACCAAGAAATTGCAACATAAATAAAAGACAAGTTATCAGAAGTTCACTTTCGAGAGCTTTCGCTTTCCTCCAGGTTTCTAAGAAGCTCCTGCTTTTTCCTGAGAAATTATAATTATAATTATTCTGCTAAAAGAAAAATAGGTCAACCACATGAAACTTTTCACACACTATATTAGTAGCAAACAAACCTTATACAATCATCAAGTTCGCATTCCCTGGCATATAGACTTTCAACTTCATCCTGCATTAATTCAAATTGTTAGAGTTGGACCAGATCACTAGCACACTACAGTATTCGCAGGTGGAACTGAAATCCTACGAGCAACAAGCATTTTAAACTGAAAAATGCTGATCGGTTAAACCAGTCCGAGGAAAGAGAAGAAAAACTTGCAGTTAAATCTGCATAGGCATATATAGTCCCAGATAGAAGTGGCAAGTTCAATACATTCGTTCCATAGCATAAAGTTCATACCTGATCTATATGTAAATAGTACCACCATGAGAGATGGAATCATGTCGCATTTAGATTTTGCCTCGTCCAAAAAGCTTATATATTGTTCAAGAGACAATAAAGCTATTCAGCAACATTTCAAGCAGAAGCTTAATTTCTGCAGAACTACTCACGACAAATGAACCTTTTTAATGCGCTTATGTGACCGAAAATTTTTCTTTTGCCTTTTAGAACAATGCCTTCAGCAGTTCAAGTTGCAAGTTACTGCCAGCAACTTTAATTTTATTTTGATTAATTTCTTCATCATTTGTTGCCTTAACTGTACAGTTACTAACAAATATTTTAGACATGGGTACTATATATTCCAAGGGATTTTGCAGAATTCCATTTATTTCCTACTAAACGTTAAAAATCAAAGATTCCTTGGAGGCTTGAAGCAGTGATTAATCAGATGGCTAGGAATGTGATCCCAATAAGACATCCAAGATTCCTATAGCCATGACTTCAAAAGAAGCATAGGTTTTCATTTTTCACTTATATGGTCGTGTGTAAAAAATTAAGTCATGTTTTACAATTTAAAGCAACCATGCAAGCAGTCTAAAAGCAGGAAGTGCGGAATACATCTGAACCGAGTCAAATAAAAAAGATCCAAAACCTTTAGACAATTAACTTGGTCTTCCAGTTCTCGTGGCCCAAGTCCACCACATCCCCTGCTCGCAAGGCACAGCGAGTATTATAATATCATATATCAGAAATATGATAAAAAGCCAAAGTAACAAACAAATAATAGATATTTACTTCCACTGTATATGATTCTTTGATGTTTTCTCTATCAATCCTACTCCTTCAAGAACATTTGTAATGTCATAAATTCTCCTTTTCTGAACCTGCCAAAAATAGTTTTAGATATATCATAAAAACCAGAAATGAAAAAGCCAGGAAGCAGAAGTATATTATACTAATAGCACAAGTAGGAAAATTTGAACAATAGGACCAGAAGAGAAGCTCAAAATAAGCCCTGACAAAAAGAGCCATCAGTGAACAAAACCATGAAAGTAATTTTCTATACCTCCAAGATCTCAGCGGTTTTATTAAGATCCAGGGTGCCATCCTTAGCATCTTGGATCAAGCTCACAAATTTCTTTGTTAACAGTCCTGCCCAAAGCATATGAAAATAGTGCATTATAAAGAGTCACATTAACTAAGAAAATTGAGTGAAAAAGGCATCATTGAGGAATACTTGTGAACGGACATACCTAAGGAACTGTCATAACGACAGTTGTTAACCACAGTTGAATTAGGGGAATCTGATAGGAAAATCCACCCACCATAAACTCAAGCAAAATAATAGTAATAAAAAATAACGGAAGAAGTTGATAAATGTAAATTAATGAAGAATTAACAGAATCATAGTCTAAAAGAGTGTTACCGGCATTAGGTGTGTGAGTCCCAGATTTTGTGTTTCTTGAAAGTTTTGATTTACCATTTTGCTTTCCTCTTATGGTAGGCCCGGTTTGAACTGGAGGGGGAAGATTTACTGCTTTGCTGATTTCAGCTACTTCGATATTACTTGGGTGAGACTTGAAAGTATTGCTTTCATATCTTTGACTCAACTGCATATAGGTAGTTGAATGCGAACATTTAAGCCTTGAAAAACTACTATTTGCTGGATGCTATTCAGCATAGAATATTTCTAATATTTAAACGTTGAACAAATCAAAGGGTCACATGAGCGGAAAATAAAATTCAAATATAAAAGCTTACACAGAGACAATTTTTTTTTTATCACTTATATATATTTTTTTATGATTCACAGAGCCAATTTGAATTCGCATGAAGATCAGCAAAAGGTCAAAAAGTAAATACAAGGGCATTGGTAGCAAACACGTACATTAAGAAACATAAAAAAAAGGAAATTAAAATAAAGCAGTGAATTCCCAGATGAACTGTTTGGCTTTTCACTTGAATAACCCAAGAAAATTGATCAAACAGTGTGTCGTGGAAGGTTACAAACAGCTAAAAAGTGCACGGAATGTATTGAATACCAAAGAAAACAGCATTCATAATTTAGATGATGAGATTGTGTCAGTTAAAATAGGGGACATGATCCATCCATCCATCCGATCATGTGCTAGTGGAAGATAAATATGCATGAGCAGAAAAGGAAAAGAGAAAAGGAATTGAAAAGAGAGAACTCACGGGGAAATTGGGAAAAAGAGAATGGGGATAGGGAGCAGAGTGAGAAGAGGAATGCAAAAGGTGGAATTGGAATTGAGACGGATGAGGGGGGTGAGGCTGATGATGATCCTGGCCAGAAGTCGACATGAATGGAGAAGAGAGGGTTGAGGGTTTGAGTTTGGTAAACAGAGAGAGCGGGAGAAAGGGGGTAGCAGTAACAGTAAGTGTTGGAAATGGAAATGGGGATGGAAAGAGTGAAAGTGAGATTGTGAGATTGTGAATGTTGGAAGAAACAAAAGAGAAGAGATGTGTTGTTGTGTGAAGAGTGAGTGATGAGATACTGAGATGAGATGAGATGAGATGAGATTGAGTGGCCGCCAACACCAACGCAAAAAAAGCGGTCAGTTCAGTTCGAATGCACACGCCACCCCGCCTTTTGTTTTCCTCTCTCTCTCTCTCTCCCTTCGCTTGGGCCTCTCCCTCTCTCTCTCTTCTGCCCTATTTTCCTTCTTGGGCCTCTCCATTTTCTCAGCAACATACTTCACAAATCTATTTTCTCTGTTAATTTAAATTTCCCTTACAAACTATTAAATGCTATTTAAACTTTGCAAAAACTTCTCCTCTATATTTATTTAATAAAACACTTTTCATTTAATGCTTGGATCCCTGAATTTTAACAAGCAAAAACAAAGATTATAAACAAATTAAGTGAATTGCGGAAATTGAGGTAAGATACGAAAGAATAGTGGAAGTGAAGCGGTGTAGAAGGTTGTGGTGGAGATTTAAAGGCAAATAATGGTTTGAGAATTTGATTAGTTTCTTTTTTTTTTTTTAAGAAATACTAAATTCCGACGAAGAAGAAACTGCACCAAACACATTCATCAAAACCGATAATTGAATATTTACAACCCAATCGTCTTCTAAATTTACATTTTCATTAAACTATTATATCACGAGACAATTTATGAAACCGGAGCTGCCAATTTAATCCAATCCATCCTCCTCGGTCCAAAAACAAACGGAACAGAGCTAAAAAAAAGGGCTTACAAGATTACAAAAATCCAAAAAAGCCCTGTCTATGAACAAGGACACCCCATGCCCTGGGCCTTAAATGATGATTTTCTTTAAAATAAAAATAACACGTACAAATTTTATAAGGAAATACATTATTCAATTTCTCTTTTACACTTTATAGATAAAAAATTTAACTAATTTAATCTTATTTAATGATGTTATTTTGCTTTATTTTTTATTTAATTGAAAAACTATTTTCAGTAACTTTTTTTATTCTTTCAAATTTAACTCAAAACATTAGATAAAACTTTATTTAAAATGAGACAAGTGAAATTAAATAAGCTATTAGTTTTCTTAATTGCTATAAAATAATTATATATGTACAATACTATATATATATATATATATATATATATATATATATAATGCAATAAATAAAATCTCTTAAGTCAAAGTTAAATGTTTATAGTTTAATCTGTTAAAAAAATTATATTAATTCAATTGTAACTAACTTGTAGAACTATTTCACGTCTTCATCATTTTTTTGATTAATTCTATAATTAAATTAAATTTATTTACTAAAACTTAAATAAATAAAAAATTAGATTAATTTATTGAAAGATATTATTTAATTAACTTAGTTTTTCTCTCCAAAATTTATTATAAATATTTTTTATTATGCCAGGATATTATCCGATTTATTTTGAAGTTGAAACTAATGTCATTATTTTGTATTGAAAAAGTGTCTCGTGCATTAAGGAACAAAATTATAGATAAAATATCTCAATTTATAAATAATTTTAAATTTTAAAATGTAAAAATAATTTGTTTATGAATTTTTGGTAAAGTTTTGTTTGAAGAGACTTACAATGTCTTTTAGAAAAAATAATTTGCTCAGATGTTACATGATGTTATGATTATAATATATATATATATATATATATATATATATATATAATAAATTATAAATTTTTTCAAAACCACAAAAATATTTGTAACTTTTTTATCTTTTAAAATTAATTATTATTAAATATATTTATTTATATGTTTATAATTTGATCTTTTTATTTTGTATATTTATTTATTATTTTATTAATAATATGTTATTTAATTCTACAAAATCAATAATCAATATTAGTTGCTGAAATTTAGAGGATATGGTTTTTTTTATTATTACTATCAAAGAGCTTTTTAATATCTAGTGACATTCTCTAGGAGATCAAGAATAAAATATTGTTCTAATTTTAAGAATAAGTCGTTAAACGTAATTTACACACATATAATTTATTAATTCATCAAAATATTTTTTAAAATAAAGTTGTAACATATAAAAATTAAAAAAAAAACATTTTAAATATAAAAAGCATAATATTCTCTTATATTATATCTCTCATTATTCCTAGTCTCTTATTAAATAATATTATTGAAGATTCATCACAGAAAAATGTTATAAATAAAAGAGATAGTAAAACTGAAAAATTATAATATTAAAAAAGGTTGAAATTGAAACTTCTCAAAATGTAATTTTAAATTGAATAAATATATTAATGTAAAATAAACATCATTAAAAAACATGTATATAAAGCGAAAGCAATTAAAATACATCAAATGTAAATAGATTGAAACATAAGTGGGCGAGAAAATAGATTATAAAAAGGGTTTGATTTAATTATGTTTTTTAATTTTAAAAAAATCAAGGTTAATTTATAATTTTTTAAATAGGTTAAAAAAATATTTAATAACTCTATTTTTGAAACTATTTTAAACAAAAAAATCAGATAATCATACAAAATTATGAAAAAAGTTAAAAAATAATATTAATAATTTTATAATAATAAAAATAAGTGATTTAATATTTCATAATTACTTTTAATTTAAAGTTAAAAGTTAAAATAATAAACAATTTTGTTAAAATAAAAAAAATGTAATTTTAGAGATAAAAAAAAATAAAAATTTATTGGTTATCCAAGTACACTGAATGTATTATTTGTTATGCAGAAATGACCTCATCCTATTCTAAGGATGTTGTTTTTAGACGAAACAAGTACAAGACAGAATGATTAATGTCTTAGGAATCAATCATCATTACCCCCAAACATTCACCCTAATCATAAAATTCCTCAGACACAATGCTCAGCGATTCTCATTCATTCATTATCATCATCACGTTTTACATTCTCCATTCCCCATAAATTATATAATCCAACGATATTATTATATGTATGTTTATCAAATTATGGTTTTTCCCAAAAAAAAAATTATTTGACATTGATTTGATACAGCCAAAAAAGCAATGTGTAGCTAGCTTTTTAGATTATGAAAAAAGTTAATCAAATTCAACAACTGATTACGTGATTAATCGAAATCATAAAATTAACATACAATAATTTATTCTCCAGAGACTGGTGTGGTAGTACGGAACCCATTACTTTAATTAAACGGGTTAATTTGGCTGAACAGAGAGAATTTAAACGAGTTTATTTGGACCACTATTAGCGTAAAAAAAAAATGAAAATATCCCTTGTTTCCGCTAAAACTTGCCAAAAGAATGCCAATCATTATATTCTTAGCTTCTAATCTACTGCGAATTGGTAAGTAAGTAATGATATGCTAATGCTACTACAAATCTCATTAATTAACGGATTAATTACTTCCACATCAACCAAAAACAATAATACTTGGGGTGAGGTCATGCCGATATGCTATTAGTATGATTGGTTGAAGGCAAATCTTAAAGGAAAGAGAATTTTTTATTTTTTATTTTCCCTAACATGAAGGTTTTATTTCACACACCCATATATATTAGTTAATTTGTTTCACAAGGAAGTCGTATTTAATTTACTTACTATTTTTTTAATTGAAATTATTTAATTTAATAGTTAGTTTGAAAGTTTATACCAAATACTCAGTGATATATAAGTTTATACTTTCAATATTTTTTTAATTAATAATTTTTTTAATTAAATATTATTTTATTAGACAATCCTTTATGGACCATACAAATATGACACACACATATATATATTTGTTAAAATTATAAAAATATTATTTTAACTTAAAAAATATACACAAGATGATAATTTATATTATTTTTAATAAATTGTAAAAATATAGTTGATAAATTGATTAATAAATTTTTGAAATAAAAAATTAATTAGATAACTAAATATTATTGAAGAATGCAATTATATATTTTCTTAACAAATTCTCTTAGGTTTTTTTTTCAATTTAAGATCAAATAATCAATAAAATTATTTGATGTCTTAAAATTGAAACACATTTATAATTCGTTATATAAATAACTAAATCCCATTAAAAAGGTAAATTATATGACAATATAAAAGTATTCATAAATTATACTTTTAATATAATCATGTTTTATTCTATTAACCAATTTAAATAATTCTAGATGCTGTTTTAAAAATTACTACCTAGGTCCTAAATTGAGAGTGTAGGTTACTATTTTGTAAAGATTATATAAAACATTACATGTATATATGTCTATTTTTCTTTAATCTATTTGTAAAAAATTTAAATTGTAGATAAATTGAGACGGGGAGCTAGTAATAGTATGACTTGAAATATAGAAAAGTTATGATTGAATGAAAACATGAAAAAAAAAAATCTCTTAAAACTATTTTGCGTATTCGAATTAGATTTTGATTCATGTCTTACAAAACTACTCTAATAACAGAAATAAATAGGAGTATGAACTTGCGATTTGGGGTGCAAAAATGATTCTGATTGATGGTGATAAATAAAAGACATAATCACACATAAATATTGGTGACCTCATTCCTGCATTATTCACGTTATCTTTGCAGAAACTTTTGCAGGATTGATGAATGTGCATAAAAGAAAAATCCAGAAAGAGGGAATTAGGTCAAAATGAGTTGCTTTAACGTTGGACATGTTGGATGGGTTCCACAAATGTTACAAATCATTGTTGCTGGAGATCCGTCAAGGTTTTATATTTGAGGCAGTGGACCGATCATCATTCTTCCCCTTCTAATAAACTTACCCGCTAAACAACAAATCATCACATTTTTGCTCTATCATAAGCGCCTAATTCTCCCACCATTTAATTAATTAAACTCTGCAACTCATCAATTAGCTTAAGATGTTAACTCAACATAATCAACAAAACCAAGCAAAGAAACCAAATTGAGAAGACACGAAGGCCATGCAAATGATTTGGTCACATGGGACTACTTTTTGGCCTCACAATATGGAATATAATCTCAAGCTTTAAATGCTCAATTCCTCACCCTTTAATATATATATATATATCCACAAATTAACCAAACCATATTTGTCCATGATAACTATATATTTCAAGAAGGTGTCATTCTGTGAAAGGGAGAGAAAAATGCACAAGAACAACCCACTTAGAGGAACAGAGAGTTTTGTTGTTATACAAATAAGAGGAGCTACTGAAGAAGCATCGTTTGAACAAACCCCTCAACCTCGTCCCAAGTTCAACCTCTCTGCCATGAAGCTCTTTCAACGATTCCGCAAGATCTTCATGCGCCTTGTTTTCTCGGTGCCTTCTCGTCGCTCCCAGGATTCAAAGCACAAAGTTTCCGACCGGTTCGAACCGCCCAAGACTTCATGCAGTTCGTACTATTCCTCTTACTCGCATTACAACGAGGCCATTGCGGATTGCATCGAGTTTTTCAACAAGTCAGCACAAGATGGCGTTTTGGACGGTCGAAAATCTGATGCTGTCTGAGTCTCACATTAACCAACCTTTCTTTTTAAGGTTCTGTGCGGACCCATGTTGCCATCACACGTCGTTCATTATACTTATATATTTTTCTTTTCCAATGCATAGTGATTGGTGTATATGTATATGGGAGCTTTGTATTTTGCATAATGGAGTTACTTCAATTCGTTGGCTTCTTTATCATGTTCTTAATATTTCAATTGTGTTTTCGATCGTGGGTGGTCAACGAGGGGTTCTGGGATGGGATTGGGTTGAATTATCAAGTGCAATACAAAATTATACTATCTATAAAAAATGAGTTCATATCTCACTGGAACGTGAAACTTTTAGACGAGTCCCAAAACTCAACTCTTTTAAAAGAAACAAAACTTACGTTGAACTGGATCTACCCACCCTGAATGCAATATATGTAATAATATATATTAGCTTCATAATATTTATGTGAGGAGCAGAATATGAATATCCCACCGTGGGTAATGATCGATAAAATAAAAGTAGCAGATTATAATAAGGCCCAGTATTACATGAAGGGGCTACTTTTCCGGTGTGCACATTATGTTGCTCTCTCTAACTTGCACCTCACACTTTCAAAATATTTCATTCAATTGTTTTTTGTCTGGTTACATAACATATGAATATTACTACTTGATAGTGAAGAAGTATATCGGATTTTTCTAAGAAGTAAGAGTATTTTTGTGAAAAATATGGATGAAATTGTGATTAAGTACTTTTAAGAGTAAAAAATAGGGATTTTTTAATTTATTTATTTTTAAGCAAAAATTAGCTTATACAAATTAAAAAATTTAAATCAGTTATATGATAAAACATTATACATAAAATAATTTTAATTTACATATTTTTTATTTTTTATTTTAAATGTTTATCAAAACATTTGTCCAAAAGATTGTGTTATTAATGATTATATATTTGTAATATAACCATGCCATATTTATATGAAAAAATAACCATATTATATTAGAAAGTACATGATCAATTATTTAACACAATTTTAGAATAAAATAAAAAATTAATTATGTTTCTATGTTTTTAAAAATAAAAAAGGTATTTTTTTCAGGTTAAAAAATGTAAGGACCGTTTTCTTCAAAAGTACATTGACCGTTTTCTTCAATTTGGTATTTGAATTTTATGTTTAGATTACCATTTAAATGGGTTTTATAAACTCATTGTTTTCATATATGCCATGAAAGTTTATTACAGAGGACATGAAAATACACCTTTCCAAGAAAAAGAAAAAAACTCAAAACAAAATGCAGTTGGCAATTATTCTGGTAATTAACATAATACTAAATCGAAAACATGTTATTCTGTGGGATTGAAATTGTGTTATGGAACTTCTTGGCTTCCCTTTTTCCTAGAAAAAATGCCTCCAATCAAAGGAATCAAGGACTTCTTCTTCTTCTTCCTCAGAGAAGGGTGCCTTTCCAACTTTTCAACGCCCTGTTGTGGTACCATCATATGAGACACCGATGGAGGATTCGCGAACGTCACGTACCTTTTCTTCTGGAACTCCATCTTTTCCTCGTCATATCTCGAACTTTTCACTTCAAACGTGGTTAAATTCTCAACAAACTTCACATCTTCGATTTCAGATTCCACCGGGTGTTTCTCTGTTTCCCGTTGCTTCAGTCGTTGAAGTTCTTCCTTCGTACGTTCAAGCTCTTCCTGCAGAGACGACAGGCAATGCGCCATTACCATGCTTTCTTCCTTTGCCCTCTGAAGGTTTTCTCGTGTCTCCTCCAGCTCAGCTTCAACGTTTTCAATTCTCGAATACTCCATGCCATTTTCACCTGCTCCACTCTGTATCATAACCACATAGCAACTCAATCAGATGTACAAATGTAACAATGGTAAAGTGCGTGCACGATTCACACAATATAAATACTTACCAGAAATTATTTTTCAACAACAAACTTTAGCAATTCTTTTACAGTTATTACGATAGAAAAGTAAGATGAAATGAGTTCTGTAATATAGACATGGGAAGAAAAGTAATTCTTCTACAGTTACTTAATAGCAATAGTATAATATTTCATAGAAAGCTTGAGACATACAATGAATAGATTGTAATTAAAGTATGGTACGTGCAAAAGCAAAACATGAAAGCGTAAATTAATATTTTTTTTCAGTGGCTTTATTGTGTGACACGACAAAGAAAGGAAGGCACACAAATACGAGAAAGCACATGACACAGTCTGCAACTGAATAACCATTTGTTGCTTGCACCCTGTTACAAGAAAGCATATAAGATTGGAGCTACGAACCATTGGTTCGGTGAGTGAGTTTTCTAGAAACATTTATTTGTCATCTAATCTTCTGAACTCATCTTGTCTGAAATGTTGGGACTAAGATATTGATAAAATGGGAGTCAACAATAAAAATGTTACGGCCAGGTCAGAAATTTTAGGCCAACACAGTTGATGCTTACGGGTACGAGCAGCTGAAAAACCAACAAATGAAAGCAGTTTTGTGCAAATGTTGTAATGGCAGGTGAAAACTACAACATCAAACTATTGGAAACCGCAATAAACAATTGAAGAAAATATTGTTTGTAATTGAATGGGCAATAAAGATAGTGATGTGTAGAACCTTTTTGAGCTTGTTTGCACTTGCATAAACCTCCCCAGCTAAGACTTTCTCACCAAACAATGAGACAGCCTCTTTGACAGACCGGAATGGCGCCCTTGTGTCTATCTCTGCCTTTCTGACCAGCATGACACCATCTTTCATGTTCATGTTTGTGTTGCTTCCACTATAAAGCAAAGAAAATTAAATGGTGTGCGAACAAGGATGGGTATATATATCTGGGTAGGTAGATAGTGAATTGTGTAGGAGAGAGAGAAGAATAAGATGGATTGAGTTAAGTACTAGGATTGGACAAAGGAGAGGGTTGAGTTGAGACATATCTTATGAAGATTGGAAGCTTCGTTTCTTCGCGTCCACTTCACTAGAATTCTGTTTATGTTTGAGGGTGAAGGCGGTGGGTGGATATGCCACATTGGGTCTTGTTACTGTGGATGTTGGACCAAAATGGCCCAAACTTTTTATATATTTTTTCACCACAGCTTAAGAGAACGACTCTTCACCCACTGTTCTTTTGTGGAAAGGTACACACTTCCTACATTAAAAAATACATCATATTATCTCTCTTTGGTTTTTTTAATTTTATCTTTTTGTACGTGATTCTCTCTCTTTCGTTTTTCTTATTTTCAGTAAGTATTATCATTTATTCACAAATCTTGCGTCCCTTCATTTAGGTTGTCCAATCTAATGCCAAAGCTCACCAATTCATCTTCATCTTCTACAATATTTTATGAAAACCTAGTAATAAGGAACAAAATTTCCTCACCTTCGAAGAGTAATAGTGTATTAGTTTGCTTTTCATTTAAAAGTGAGAGAGGAATAACAAATCCAAACAAAAGAATTTTGTAATTTGCAAATTGTAGACTTAACGACAAAGAATGTCTGAGGGAGAGAGATAAAAAAACTTGGATTTACAAAAGAGGATAAGTGTTAACAATATAATTTCAATTAAATTAAAATTAAAGTTATAGTAACACCCTTTTACTATTACATGTTCACTTATTAACTAATATTTATTAAAAAAATATAAAATCATGAATAAACTTTCGTAGGTGATTTTCAGTAAATAAAGATGCTTAATAAATTATTCCTAAATTTCAATAAATAAAGATGTTTAATAAAGATCTAGTCACAAAATGAGGATATAAAATTAAGATCAAGTTACAGGGAAAGTTGTTCATCAAATAATAGAAATTAAGTTTTGAATGCTTATGTTGAATCTAATAGACACTCTAATTACGAGAGATATTGTTTAGTTCTAAATGTTTCATATGAAAAGGCTTCAGATTATGTTGGTAGCTATAGTTGTTGAGAACTAATATGATGTTTGTTCTAAATGAGACGAAACTTCTATTTCTTTCGGGCATCCTTTGGTTCAGATCAAATATTTTTCTAATTTGATGGTTAATTCAACTTTGTTATATTATATAGGTCAAATAAAACCAATTTTGCTAATTGTTTCACAAGTCTAAAGATTAATTAATTAATTAATTAATTAATTAGATTTTTCAAAAAATAGTAACCATATGATTTTTCAGGAGATATAGTATTTTCATCCCTCTTCTCAAATGATTAATAAATGGTTACATTTTTAATGAAATGACACCTTCTCCTCTTATTTTAGTTAAAAATGTCATATTAATTAAAGTTTTAAATAAATAAAAAATTAAAATCATTTTTTGTTAATGTATGATTTCCATAATGGAAAATATTCTTCCTATTAATTCCTTTTATGCATATTATGCTAATAATGTATATTAAATATGTTTGATTGTTTGGTTACATATAATATTTATTAATAAGATAATAATCAGTATTAAATGATTATTTAAATATTCTAATTACTTAAATATTTTGGTAAGAAACTTATAAATATAATAATTTTATTCTTTTGTTGATAGTTTTTCATATCTATATTTGCTATCTCAATATAGTTATTCTCTTACTAATTTATGGATTGGAGTATCTTTATGAATAAAGTTTTACTCTTTTTCAACCCTAAACAGAACTCGAACAATAAACTTTAAATTAAAAGAAGCTATTTATTATTGTAATTTTTTATAACAATATATTATAAATATATTTAAGTGATCTAAAAATTAAATTGAGCAAGTTATTTAGTGGAAGAGGACAAGTGTTACTAATATTTTTTTAATTAAATTAAAATTAATTTTATAATGAAACCTCTATTATCACATACCTACTTATTAATCAAAATTTATTAAAAAATATCAAATAATGTGTAGTTTAAAAAAAGTTGCAAGTTGAAAATAAATACGAGTGAATTACTTCATCCCGCTAAAAATTTACACACTATAAAATAAAATTTTGATAAAAAAAATAATTTTGATAACAAAAATAAGTATTAATGATAAAAATATAAAAAATAGTTTTTTCCTAATTTATAGTTTAAAGTAAATTATTTAAAAGATTTTATCATGTCAAAATTTATTAAATTTATGTACATATGATAGTGATTATGTCATTAGCAATGTTAACAGTTATAACAATGATATAATATCATTAATAATGGTGTGAAATTACGTAAACTTAGAAAGTTATGACAACGATATTATATTATTAATAATAGTGTGAAATCTACTTAAATTAAAAAATATATTAAGAAAAATATATAAAAAAATGACAATTAAAATATATTTGTGATTTTTTGTGAAGTTATTTAAATTCACTATTTTAGAATTTCAAAATTCTAAAAAGAAAGCCAATCGGTGTCAGATTTAGCTGAATATTTACGTAGTATTTCCCTTGAATTTCCCAAGTGTTAATCAACGATGGCTTATAAATATGGCAAGTTCTCTGCCACGTTGATTAACGTGACAAGTGTAGCAGTAGCACATAGACCAGCGCATGCACAAAGACAAGAATGCAGTGGTAGTATATTTTTATGCCTTTCTGTTTTTTCTGTTCAATTTCAGATACCTTCATCACATAACAATTGTAGCGATGGGGTACCATTACTGCTACGTAATCTACCTTTACTTTCTTCACATACAGAAGAAGTAAGATGAAAGTCTTGCACATTTGCACTGGATCTTGATGAAGCGAAGGTAAAGAGGTGTTGTTGCTCAGAGATTGAAGGGATCTTGGATCCAAGTGCTTCTAAGGATGCAGGGGAATGGGGAAGGATTAGTTGGGGACAAGGACTCGGTAAAGAAGAGTCATTTCTACCACTTTGCCAATTAGGATATTGGCCCCTCACAATGCTGCAATTTACAGCAGACCCACCTTGAGCTGCAAGCTGCACCGCCCAAAAACTTTGGTGCTGTTGTTTATAGGAAAGTGTCGAACTATAATGAGTTCCACGTAACGGGGTACCATAATAATGAGGCTGCTGCTGCTGCAACCGAACCTGCAGTCAATAAAAGCATTACGGAACTGAGCTTAATATGATAATAAGACAAAGGGAAAGGGTGTTGGTATGTTAAGGATATAAACTGCATGACTTCTCTCTCAACTCTTTTATTTTCTTCTTTGAGGGCGGCCTGGTGGGGCAGGTTATTCATAGTTAAGACAATAAATTTTAACCGCTTCATTAATATCATGTTGATCAATATAATCACTTTAAGCCATCTTTCTTAAACTTGACCCTAGATTTTGTAGTTCAATAATATATAAGATTGATAGGTGTCTAGTAAGTAAAAACCTGTGGTCCTACAACAGGAAGCTGATCAAGGAAAGTTGAGGCATACGGACTTTGAATGGGCATGAGGCCATGCCGCTGTTGTAGTGATTGAAAATAAGGCACTTGCGATTTTGAATATGGTTCCAACTTACTTTCGTCTTTATTAAAACTTTCGTTGACCTTTACCTCACTACCACCAGTTGACAAGGACAAGAAGTTGAAACTCTGCAAAAAATGAATAGTCATCAAATCAGGCACGAGGAAGAGGGGACACACGAAGGTACTATTATCAGAATTATCCATAGCTTACTTGTTTTTGAGGACCATGCACGCCAGGTGTTGATGAAATCTGAGAAATGTCGTGATAAAGGCTATGTTGAAGAATACCATTCTTAGTTTCACGTGAATTACTCTTAGTAGCGGAATGAACAGTTCCAGAGGCATTACTATTTCCACTTCTCATCCAATTCAAGTTGAGTGCTTCCATTAGAAGCCCACATTTTGACCCTTCGTGTCCTCGCGCTTGATGACTTTCATAAAGCTCATGTCCTTTGCCCACCTGTCGTTTTGACTCTTCTAAACTACGGATGAGATGACTGATGTGAACATGAGCTGAACAGCTCTTCCAAGGTTTTTTATTATGAATAACAATTTCGGAAATCTGTATTGATAATAATTATTAGACACAACAAATAGGCGTTAGAACGAAGTGCATGGACCAGGATGAAAAACTTTTGCCATTATTTAGGTAAACCATTCAAAAAAGCACTATAAGCATAACTTTGTAATTCATTACCTTTCCACCAGAAGAACAACTTTCCATCAAATCCTGTTTCGAGGAGCCAGTAGCAGTATTCAGCCAATCTAGAGTTTTAGCAGCTGAAGAAGACCTTTGGAAGAAAAACCCATCAAATCAGGACATGATGATGAGGGGAGAATAGGGAATGGATTTGGCTCCATAAAAAGGACAAAATGAAGTTAAATTAAAGAAATTTACTGCAAATAAGAAGCACCAATTCCCGCTGATGCAGTGGGAGACAAGCCTGGCCACCATGCTCGGCCTTCTGATAAAACAAGAAAAAATGGTCAGCCAACTGATGAAATTTTTAGCTCATGCTTATAATCACCGCGGGACAATCACCACTTTAACAGGCACATTAAATCCACGAGCATACCAGTTTCTTTTTGGTACTTGATTATATGTTGTTCTTGCATGCAGTCAATGCTTCCAGCCTGAAATGTAAGATGACAAAACCAATAGTACTAGCACTAGCTTGTAATACAAGAATTTTAGCACAAATTGTAGAAGTTGAAGTTACTACCGTCTGATATTCTACGTTTGATTTCCTTCCAATATGTGAAATCTGTGGTTGTGTGGGTACGTTTAATCTGTAATATGATGAGACAAAAATGTAGTTCCAAGATTAAAGATTTGAAAAGATAGACCGGATAGATTTCAGAATGCAGCTGAAAAACTACCCACCCCATGTCCAGAGACAATTCAGAGTCCTGCAATGCAACTTTGCCGCCAGTTTCACTCTTAACCATCAAAGGCACGGCCTGCAGATTTACTTTTTGAACAGTGCTGTGAGTAGCAGCCACAAACAACTTAGCACTATCAGGAAAATCAGTCTGCTCTGGACCAATGGTTTCACTCAAAGAACTGAGTTTTTTACACCCCTTAGGTGGTATTTTTCCATCCTCCTGAGTAGCTCCCGAAGCTATATCACATGACCCAAAAAATTGAAAGATAAAATTAAAAACTTAGAATTAATTAATTAATTTAATATATTATAAAAGTGCCGTGAGGAATGGATCAACCTTCAAGAGTAGCAGTAGCACTCTGACTCTCCTCTTGGTCCTGCAAAACCGTGGAGTTTTCTGGTAAAGATTCACTGTCTGGTTCACTCTTAACACTGGAGCCGTTATCAGGGAACATTCCAGCCAAGGCATAGAGAGTCTCCGCAACCTCTTCCTCATCTTTCGTTATGGGCCCGGGCAAAACTTGCCTCGTGGACCAGACCGGGCTTCTTTGTTTCTACGAAAAGCAAAAGCTCAAGTAAAGGTGAAATTGAAATGGCTAGAAAATGAAACAAAAGGTTAAGTTTTGAACCACAAAGACGTGCTGCAACACTCACTTTGGATTTCTTTATGCCATCTTTTTGAGGAGATTCCATTCCGTTCATCTCATGGTTCACCTTTTCTGAATCCCCAAAGATAGATTCGCGACCCCGTTTTGTCACAGCTGTAATTTAAACAGAAACAAAATCCCAACCTTTTAGAATAAATAAACAAATAGAAATATTATAATAAAGAAAATTTGATATTATAGGAAAATGGAAAAAGAACAACAAATCAAATCCACTACAGAAACATCTCCCAATAATAATTTACTAAAAAAATATGATTATGCTTTTCAGAAGTCAGAAAGTACCACGCACTGTTAAATTATTACACTGTACATACACCCTTTATTTTATAATTAGAGAGCAGAGGGAAACATGAGTCCCGTTATTGTTGCTTCAACCCTTATCCGAGAGATGCATGACAGAATTTGAACGGAAAGGTATGTGTGGAAATAACATGAATACTAATGAGAAGATAAATGTGACATGGTCCACTGTGAATCCGAGAATAGCACACCTGAACGTATCTTCCGCGGAACAGAGGCATGATCGACGCCATTGCAGTCCTTCGGAAACTGCCAAACCATTAAATATTGAAAAAAAAAAAAACAAGGAATAAAAAAAAAAAAATCACATAACTAAGCAGTACTAGTACTAGATGCTATATGCAGTACCTTTCTGGGAAGTTTAAATTTCTTTGTTGGTTTTGGAGAGTGAGAGACACGGCAACCCATTGATAATGCTTTGGCAACAGCACTCAAGCTTCTCACCTTCTCCTTCTTTGATTTCTCGGAACAGTCACTACTCGCATTCAAACCTATCAGGAATAGAAAAAAAAAAAAAAAAAAAAAAGAGGGAATATTTATTCATCGATTGATTTGTTTTATTTGGAATGATAATGAGAAGAAGTAGAAAGAGAGAGGAGTAGGGAAAGCGACAGGAAGAAATAAAAAGAAAAATGAGTGGTGAAAGAATTACCTCCACTGGGAGGGATGAGGCTGCGTCCCCCAGAAGAAGCAGATTGAAATTGAGATTGTTGTTTGCTAATGTGTCGTTTGGCGTTCGAAAACCCACGCATCGTCGTCGCGGTCGCGTCTCCACCTTTGTCCATATCCTTTCCTCTCCCTCACTCATTCACTTGGTCAATTCACTACCGCCTTTCATTTAAGAAGCAAGCACTGACGAGTCGGAAAAAGCTAGGCAGCAATGAGAATGAGACTGTGGCTCTGAGCCATCTGTGAAAAAATAAAAAAAAAAGCGAGGAAGAGAGGGAGAAAAGTAATTCGTGCCTTGTGTTCAGAGAATCAGGTTCTTTGTGAAATAAAGTAACAGATTGAGTTGAGGCAAGAAAAAGAAGAGAGAGAATGAAGGGTGAATAAATAGGCGTGTGGTACTCACGAGAAAAAAAAAGGTAAGGAAAGAAAAAGAAAAAGGATGCCTCTCAAATGCTATGTCCGTGAGAATTGTATTTGTGTTGAAAAATTAGGGAGGAAAATAATTAGTATTTAATTAGATACTTGTTGTGATTGAAATAGTTTTTTCTATTTTGTATTAATTTTAAACACTGTAAGGAATTAAACCCGAATCCCAGATTAAATGATCACAGAAGAACAGAAAGAGAGAAGAGTAAACGAACAGAGGACACAGTTCCCCGGTGATGATGGGACGGAACAAGAAGTCACAAAGTCAATCAGTTTAATGGCAAAATAAATAAATTGAATGCAACTTGAAACCAAACATGACGTACAGTTTTTCAAATATTAAAATTAATATATGATTTATTTAATTTTGTTTTAAGGATGAAATTTTGCCCAGGAGATAAGCATGCATGTCAGATGGCATCTATCCGTGCAGTGCCGCATGGGAAGCTTGTTCTTGTTGCATGTTTCTCAGCTTCTCACATTCACATTTCAATCTGTTTTTCGCACTTTCTTCTTTTAGTTACTCTCACATTATTATGTTAATTTATCTATTTACCGTTTATTTTTGTCATGCCGCAAGCACTTATGGAGTGTGCGTGAGAAACACGTGTGCAGAAAGGGGTGTGGAAGTTTGAAATTTGAGCGGAAAAAAGAAACAGTGGTGTCTGAGTTTCTGGCATTTGAAATGAAATTCCAAGTTGAAACGCCATTTATGATGATTTGAGCGGCAGGGATCATGTTTCGTGCGTGAGTGACTTATATTATATCCACCATTTTTTTCGATTACTTCGTCTTTTATTGCAACATTTATTGTATGTATAAAACATGTTGAAAGATTAAAGAAACATACTATCTTAAAATATTTTTTAAATATTATCACATATATAAGAGGAAAGAAAAAAATAATGCTTACTTTCTCTTTCCCTTATTATGTCTTTAGAGATTCAATTAAATGTACTTATTTTGCTTATACACCTTGATTTACATCATTTTAAATTTTAAAAATAGATTTAGTGGAAGTTTTATAATTATTTTAATTTTTTAAAATAAGTATTTATTGTTAATAATAAAATATTTAATAGATAAATTTTTTTATATATATTATAATTATAATATATTTATTTATTTTACACTATGTTTTAAATTTTTTTACGAACATCATGTCTGTAATATTCAAATAAAAGTGAGTGGTAACAATTTAAAAAAAAAATCAAAGATTATAAAATTAAATTTTACAATTTTTTTTAATATTGTATTTATTATATTATAAGTTTTTAGTTTATTATGAAATAATAATTTATTATTAAAGGTGACAAAATTAATTATATATATTATGCACCCTCATGAATCAAGGTGCTGAGAATAAAAATTACTTATAGAGTATATATTATATATAGTTTTGTGGTATATTTTCTTCTAATTTTACATTCAAATTAATAAAAAATATTTATTATATTTAAATATAATATATTATACTTATTAAATATATAATAATAAATTTTAATTACAAATAGTTTAATTTATTTATAACGTTAAGAGAAATTAAAATTATAAATACAATATAATTTTTATAATATGTATTTCAGAATTTTTTTACTATCAAATATTTCTTAATTTCTTTTTTCAGTTAAATAATTTTTTTATAAATATCTAACAGTTTTATAAAAATAAAAACTATAAAATCAATCTATTTCAGAATTGTAAATATTTATAAGATTTAAACTTTACCTTCAATTAAAATCAAATAAAAAATATTCTTTATTTTTATACCAATTTAAGTTAATATTTAAAAAATCAAATCAAATTGAACAGGAATGTTATTATCTTTAATTGTGATCGGATTAATCTATTTTCTAAGTCAAAACTTGTAGAGTTAAATTTAACTTTATTTATGATTAATTTAGTGCTTTTTTTAATTATCTCTATTTATATTAATATTTAAATGGCTAACACAACTGTCACTTTATTTGGTTCCTGTTGAACATGAATAATGTTTCCATAACAGAGAGAGGAAAAACTTATTTTTTTTTACTTTTTTCTATTACATTTTTATAAAATTTAAAAAGTACTTGCATCAATATTTTTATATATAAAAAAGTGATTTAATACCTATTAGTTTTATTATGAATTATAATGTGTAACTATACTTAAAAAAAAATCTAATATGTTAATTTGATTATTTAGATTAGGAATAAGTTCTGATAAAAAAAAAATGGAATAAGTTCTAATATGGTAGTTTGATTACTTAGATTGTGAATAAGTTGGATACCAAAAAATACATGGAATAAAAAGTAAGGACAAATTAAAACAATTAGTAACCCCTTAAATCACACAAGAAAAAAAAATCTATTTAATTTTTTTTTTTTTAAAGTCAGTCACATAACAGATCAAATTAACAAAAATCAATCTAAATTATTTATTTAGTTTAGTTATTCCTTTTACAGATATATTTTTAATAAATACAGATTCTATGAGATTTTACAATGATTGTTATTTATAGTGATTATCTTTATCTTGCAAAATTTTATTACAATTGATTATGTTAATTAAAAGTTTATTAAGTTTTTTATTTATATTAATTATTGTTAATATATTATAAATTATGGAAATTTAAGCTCAGTTAATCATAAATAAGAATAAACTATTAAATAAAAATTATTACCTTAGTTATGGGTTAAATTTTAAAAAAATGAGATATATTTCTAGTTATAGTATTTTTTTTACAAACTTAATTTTGTTATTATATTTAAAAACTGATTAAATAGCTTTAAATTTTAAGATATATATAAATATAAATATAAATTAAAAATAATATAAAATTATTAAGAAATATAAAACAAAAAAAATGTGATCAAATATCATTAAATATTAAATTTAGATATCAAATAATTAAAAATTTTAAAATATTAGATTAAATAATTTAAAGATATAAAAACTAGAAAGAAACTAAGCAAAATACTTACCCCAATTTTAAAAGAATACAAAACATCACCATGTTGATCTTTTTATTTTTTTTAACAGTTACATTATCTAAATATCAATTTATTAAATGAACAGAAAAGAAATTCTATTAGTCCATATTTTATTAAATACTCCCCATAGTTTTCTCCTTGTAAGAGTTTTTCTTCCATAAACGTTTATATATATATATATATATATATATATATATATATATATATATATATATATATAAATGGAAAGTAAAGTCAAAATTGTTTTTCTCAATCCACCATAAAAAAGTTTTATCTAGATAAATATTAACTTTACATATTCTGCTTTATATTTCCATAAATGAGTGATTAATTGTATTGACCTTTGCATTCTACTCATTGTCATGGAGTCTTCTTCCTCTTATTAAATGTTTCATAAAGTTTTGTACATAAAAAAAAGTGTATATATGATAATGTTTGTGTTTTTTACTATTTAAGTGTTTTTAGCAGAAGCCCAAAGACAATTCGGATCCAACTTATACATTGAGTGACTAATTCTTTGGACTTGAGTACAGATTTTTATCCTTGAGTAGAGTGTCGTGTTATTCAGCCCACTCAGGATTCATTTGGTTTACGCCCAAATTAAAGTATATTATTACAACTACTTTTAATTTAATTATTGAAACTATTTTTTCGAAAACCAAAAAGGTACACATAGTAATAAAAAAATAAAATAGGAGAAGGAGAAAATGTAGTAACAAAATATAGAATTTGTTATTTCACAAATATTAGTATTCAATTTTGTTTGGCGCATGCATAAGTTTTGTCTTTATTTTTATCGCGTTTAGAACTTAAGTACAGAGGAAAAGTTGACTTAGAATAAGTATTTTTTTTTTTTAATAATCGTAAACATGGTTTCGTTTATTTTTAATCTATACAAATTATTTATTGTTTATAAATCTGTAACCATTCATTTCTAGTTCTTATAATCAGTTTAATACTAAAAATAAAAAATATTAGTTAATATCATTAAGGTTGTAAAAAATACTTGAAAGAAAGATTTTAGATTCATAATTCAATTCAAAAATATATTTATTATTTAAAAAATGAGATAATCACTTTTTTAAAAAAATATTTTGTGAAGGTTATATTTTTATAAAAAAAGTATGATCTACTGAGAAACCTATGATTGATAAATTATTATTTTGAACCCAGTGTTATAACTTTGATTAAATTATTAGTTTAAACCCGGTGATGTAACTATTATTTTTTTTAATTTTTTTTATTCAATTTTATATTTTTATTTTGTTTAGCTATTAGATGAATTTGACAAACATTATAGAAAAAAAGGATAGCCTGTATAACCAAATTTATTATATTTAAAGGTAAAATAATATAAATTTATGAAAATGGTGCGACGATAATATCAGATTTGGTTTGTGGAATTGATATTGAACACTGTGTAAGGCTCTAATGGACTCCAATATCTTTTACCCAAAATAGCAAGATAATAAAAGCTTGTTCATATATAAGTTTGACACACAATACAACAGCAGATAAAGAAGACAATACTCACAAACTCTGGCAAAACCCAAGGATTCAGAGTACGCATCACCGACGCTAGAATTCTTCACACAACATTGACATTTTATTGGACGCAAGACACCAAAACAAGGACACATATATAGAGTATGTTATACATAAATAGTAACTTGCATTGCATTTGCATCTTGATATGAAAATATCTAAGGGCACTTGCGTCTGCCACCGTGGGTGGTGAGACTGGCATAGCAGGGACACACTTCTTGGTTGCCGGCAGTTCCCGGTGGCACGCAGTTGCAGCGTCTGCAGCAGGTTCCACACGCTCTGTGACACATGCGCTGGCGAGATGCTAAACGGCACCTCGCAGCACATGCGGCATTACAATCTGTCGGATCAATTCATTCCAAGTTAGATTCGAAATCAAGAAATTTTCATTTCCACTCTTTCTTATATTCTTTTAATTAAAAAACATGGTGATCATCATGCAATACCTATCTGCTGAACAAGAGAACCCGGAGTCTGTGCGTTTACCTGCGCTTTCTCAATAACACGTATATAAATTAGTTAATTATTAAAACACTGAACAGAACGAATCAATAATATATAAATGCAGAATAGCAGCATCTTCAATTTAATTACCGGTTGATCAGATTCAACGAGACGGAAGAGGAGAAAGGATAGCAGAAGCGACGAAACCAGGAGCTTTGAGAGAGGCATGGTTTTGATTGGAAGAGGTGTTGTACTTGAAAATGAAAAGTGCATGGAATGAGAAACTAGGACCCTCTATTTATAGTTAAATGATAATACTACAACAATGAACCCTAGCTAGCCTGCCAAAGCTTTCAAGTTGGTGTATAATTAATTAAATAAAATTATTTTTCAATGTTCTACTGTATTTGTTTTTGAAAATTTCGATTAAAAGCGTTTTTCTGAATTGAATATAATTAAAATAACTACATTTAATTAAAATACAAATTAATTTCTGTGTAGACATAGTAATAAAATGGAGAATATGGTTGGTTCTTTCCAATTCCATCTCTGCAAAAGACGAGACGGATTTGGAGTTAGTTTGTAAAAGGTGGTTAGAACAAAAATTAAAATACTTAAATAAGTATTGTCGAAAATTATACTTATCTAGAATATTTCTCAAGTTTTTATACATTATAATTTTAATTATTAAATTACTAAATAACTATGAAAAATAAAGCATGAATATTGGAATAATAATTCCATCCAAAATAAGTTTGTTGATTAAAAATAATTATGAAAGAAATATGTATTTTCACGTATATATTTTACAAACCTGCAAATTCAAATTTAATTTCCACTTGAAACACGGATAAAATAATTGATTATATATGAAATAGGTAATATAAAATAAATAATGGAAGTGGGATTCTATTTGGTGTGATGGGACATGAAGAGACCTGAAATTGAAAGTGTTTACAAGTGACTGATGAGGACATTTGGTAGTGAAAAGAGGTTTGGGAACCATTAAAAAAAAAGGGGGCGACAGAGTGCCTTTGGTTCGTCAAAGCATGATGAGTCATAAACTTGGTCATGCAACGCAAATAGTAGAAGAGAACAGTGTGAAGTTTCATTTAGCCAGGGTCTTTGAGTGCAGTTGAAGCGTGAGAGAATGGTATATGCCATTTGAAGGAGTGGATGTGGCAGTTCGAAATCAACTTGATTACAGGTATGAGGGCACTGGATTGCATTATTGATGAGGGGGAACAGTGGAAAATGTATGGTATGGTATGGCATGGAATTGAATGAAAGGGTTTTGGTTTTATGAAGGAAAAGTACAGGTGCTGGATTATTATTATAACAGCCAAGAATTTGTTAAGTGGCTCGCCGCCAACTATGGCTTTGGGAGATGGTGATGTGTGAATTTGGATATGAAACTAATCATATCGTGAGAAGGGAAGAGAAAGTAGCAAGTAAAGTTAGCTGAAATATAGGAAAAGAGGTAAATAACACAACCCAATCCTTCCAGCTGTATATGCTTTCGCATATCACATTATCCTTTCTCTATTTTCTTCAATATCCCACATAAGGATCACAGACAAAAAAATAAATAAAACATATAAGCTATTAAATAAATAAATAAATTTAGAATATTTGAAAACATTCTACTTGTTGCAAGGAGTAGGATGAACTCCTCTGCATTGTTTAGATGGTATATTGATAAGGAAAAAAAAAAAATCCCAACACCTTTAAAGTTCATTTAAATTTAATACATCAAAGTTATAATGAAAAATAAAAATATTTCATCCCATTTTTACTATTGATATCACTTTTATTATTAGTATTACCAAGGTAATCATTATCATTATTAATTCAATTGTTAACAAAGTTTTCTCATTACCATTTTTTCTTAATATCGTTTATGAGCTTTATGTTACCCTATAAGTCGTAAACTCCTCTATTTTATTTTTTATCTGTGTGTGTTTCTTTTTATATATGTATATATAAACTTTACGCGATAGAACTATATATAGGTGATAACATAGGTTTTATTTCTTCATTCACCAAAAATAGCCACATAGATTAAGTGTATGTTCGGTTAAACGTTAGATCAAGTTAAATATGGATAAATTTTTCACATCTAATTGAATAACTTTAATTTTCTATGTCTAAATAATCGTGAATCTAAGATTCTTAACGTCAACCCAAACAGATACTAAATGCTTCAAATAATAAAATTGTTTACCTAATTTAACCTATTAAAGAAGAAATTGAAAATGGGATGGGACCAGACATTCAAAATGCCATCCTGTCATATATATTCCACACATAAATATATATTTCATGTCACATTGTCAAATATTTATAGGAACTAAAATAGCCAAAATAATTTTACGGAAACTAAAAAAGAAAAATTTTAGGGACTAATAGTTAAATTAATTTTATAAAGATTGAAAAACAAGCCAAAGTATATACTAAAAATATATTCAAGCTAAGTTAAAATAAGAAAGAGTTAACTGTTATAGCTTACATTTTGTCTTAAATGAATTTAAGTTTTAAGTAGATTTGGTCAATGTAATGGACTCTGTGGTGTGGATGGTTGAAAGAGAAATGGAGTGTCAGCATTGGTCAACGAGACATTTTAATTTGCTTTTGTTCTTATTTTTATTTCGCTCGAATATTTTTGCTTTTTCAATCTCCACAATTTATTTATTATTGTAGCCTCAATATAACACTATTGAATCACGTTATTTTCTAACAAAATTAATTCAACAATAATAACAAAAGAAACACTATAATATTTTCTTTACAAACACTAAACTAACCAAAATAGTTTACTAGAGTAACCAACAAATAGCACACAAACTAGGAATTAAAAAATATTTCAACCAAACATTTAAATAAAAAAAATAGAGAAACCAGGCAAGGAGAAAGGAAAAAGTAATTTAACATAAATTTAAGAAATAAAAAGTATTATATTTTGAAACATAAATTAAAAATTTTAAAAATATTATCAATCATAAAAAAAAGTTTAGAAAGGCAATTTTCATTTATTTTTATTAAAATTTGAAAAAAATGTAAGCACACTTTTTATTCATTGGGTAAAGTTTTAAAAAAGAAAAAGCTATGAAATTTTATGGAAGTCAAACACTTATTTAGTAACTCGTTAAAAATGAAACGTAAACCGAACTTATTTATCCACGGATAGATTACAAACCAGGAAAAACACTTCATTTAAGCATGGCAGCAACGCAGTTTTTGTCAACCCCGACCCGTCGTCAATTTTTTTAACCATTTATGCCCTCACCTCCGATCTTTATGTTTAGGGTTTTTTTACTCTACACCTCCAATCCGTCCTCATTTCCCATTATTAATATATTTTTATAAAAATAAATATTTTTAATTTATTATAATTATATTAATATATATATATATGTAAAATAAATGATTAATTATTATTTTTCTTTACAAAATACAAAATACTTATAATATTATTATTATATATTATAATATTATATTTAATCATTTAATTATATATATAATTAAATTATTTTCTAAATTATCCTTTTAAAATATTTATAAATATTAAACATATAATTTATGAAAAAATATTTAATAAATTAATTATTATTTAATTACTTTAAAACAATAAAAATTTTAATTATCAATTATTTATAATCTTTCAATATATAATTATTTTATTAATAAAAATTAATGTATAACAAATAAAAATAATAAAATTTTAAAAATATAACATAATAAAATCTAATAAAGATAAATTAAAAATAATTTATTTTTATTAAATTTATTGAAAAGATTGTTAAAACTAAATTAATTAAAAAATGTGAAAAAGATAAAGATAAAAATGAAAATAATATAATAAACTAATTAATCTAAAAAATTAAAAAGTAAAAAATGGATAGAAAAAATTCAAAAATATTAAATATAAAAAAATAATCTTATATGTAATATGAAAAAAAATATATATATTAAAAAATTTAAAATTTAAATTTAAATATAAAACAAGACAGGTTGAAAAGTTTACATTATCCATCCTTGTCTCATCCTCGTCCCTAATATCAACTCGATTTTTCTGTCAAACTCCAACAGAAACAACTCCAACAGAAACAAGACGGATTTAATTGCGATCCTAACTCTAGTAAAGAGCACAATGCCTTAAAATAAGATACCAAGTGATCTCTTGGGGAAAGAATGATACCTAAGAGGGTTTGGACAAGTATAGTTCTTGCTTGTTTAAGAGACCATCTCTGCAGGTCCTGTGCAACCACCAAATCCATCTACTTGCTCCTATCCAAACCAACATTCAATATATTTGACATCTGTTAACTACTAATTAATACTAACCTGGAGAACTGATAAAAAGTTAAATTAAAATTTCAGTAAGTTACATATATAGTACATTCTCAACTCTGTTCACTCAGTGACGTGGGTACATAACATATCAAACTCCTCTAGCTAGCTGCCATAGCTATTCTGACTTTCAGAGTGGTGCAAGCTTAAAGGATCGTTCTACTTGAGGGGGATCTGAAAACGAATGTCAAAGTTACACCACTCCTGAAGGAAGTCGAATAACAAGTTGTCCCCCAACAAGACTGTAGTCAAGGAAGAAAAAAAACGTTAGAAAGTTGACAAAGAGCATATTAAGGTATATGTTGCATATTCTTTGAATTTTATTATCCACCTCTTGACGTAGTAGTAGCAAAAATCTGCCAGGATGAAAGTTTGGACGATTTCTGATAGAAGAACCAACGGAGGCCACAATCCGTAACCCAATGCAGTTAGTAGACGCCCACGAGTATCTAACACCTGAGGACAATCATTTTCTTGAATCAAACTTCTTGCATAAGTTAACGTTAATTTATGCACTTCAACTTTTTAAAAAGCTCATTAATCTAACTTGGTTACATTACAGTCAACTTCCTATGAACATAATAGAGCTCAAGATTCTTGTCCTATAGAGTTTTACTGGTTCTGAAAAACTCACACGAGGTAAAAGGCAACCAAAACCAGGCCAAACTATATATGGTTGGCCTATCTATCGTTGGATATTAAAGGTTAAGGGGTCAAAATATATAACTGGCAAACCAAAGGTCTCGATGCCATAACTCATATGCAACAAATGTCCTAACAGAACCTTATTGTCGTCCAGAAACACTCAAGGAAATACTTCTAATAAAGTATGCACAATTCAAAGTTCTAATATGAAAATTCTCCATACCTCATATCTCCCGGATATTATGTTAAATTCGTATATGTATTTCCAGAATTAGGCGAAAAAAAACTTGGAGGAGTTCAAATTTTGACAAACCTGGAGAATCCAATGTGCACAACTCAAGAACCTTGCAACTCCAAGCGCAAAAACATAGTGTGCGGTGAATGGTTCAACGATCTGAAAGTTGAATTTAGGAATTAAATCCAAAGACTAACATGCAAAGCTGAGTGATAACTGTATTTAGGAAGACTAATTGGCAAAGGAAATAACTACATCATCAACATTTCAAACAATTAACAGATAAATAATAAAAAGGTAATAGGCAAAATTGTATATATTTGAGACCTTAGCGTTCTGCATAACCCGCAACTGAGGGAGAACAGAAATAGCTTCAAGATAAACACAAAATGCCCAGAGGATCCTATTAACCATATGATGCCGGGTTGTCGGATGAACAAACAGGGACAGCACAGCACAAGGTATCACCTACATTTTGTAAAAGAAAATTAGAACACTCCACACTCAAAGGCAGAGCAATTGAATCATCCATTCATTCAGTCATATAAATTATCTTAGATATGAAAAGATAGAACATCCTAGTTGCTATGACAAAACACTTTGATTGGGATGGTAACATGTGTTTAAAACGAAGACAATTCCATTCAAGAAATTCATAGGTAAAGAGAAAACTAACAAAAATAGTAACAAATGAAAATGTGAAATCGCTGCCTTGAATCCATTTTAAATTTCATAATGTAATTCATCAATAAAGATTTAAAAAAAAAAAAAATTGAATTAAGCACATCTTATATACCACCTTCCTCAAAGTCGGCACCTCTGTTTTTAAGCAGGTAATCCAGCCAAACAAGCAAGCCAGAACACATTCAAACTATACCCTACCCTTTCCGTTTCTTCAAAACCATATTCCTTTTAAGGTGGAGGAAATACACAAGAAATCAACAATAACTATTGCAAACCAAACTTCAAGAGCTGTAGTACCATGCAGGAAAAAGGAAATTGATATACCATTAAAAAACATACAGATAACATAATATAATAATTTTATAATTTGGAGAAGCTCCTGAACTGTTTTCAACAGAAAACTACTCTAAATGTTTGAAGAAGAAACCACTGCAGTTTTCGTATTTAACGCCTAAAAAAAAGGTTTCTTATGTGAGTTCATCTGGCATTAGTTGGTCGAAAAAAATTACATACGAGATTTTGTGAGCCGCTTAACAGCAAGGCCGTAAGAAAGCAACATTGCCAAATGAAAACAAAAAGAAGTACACAATATATCGTTCACTCACAAAAAGAAACATAGTCTATACTCTATAGTCTATACAGAAAACATAGAAGACTTACAACATAGTATATTGCAAGGTTGTCCTTATCATCCATATAACTAGATTTGAGTTTGAAGCGTATCGTATAAATAACCCAGAGGGTCGTTCCAAATGTTGCCAAATCCAGTAAGGTGTGTATATCATATTCCATCACAAAACTACAGTAAAGTCTCACGCCTAGGAAAATTGCCGTCAGCTCCTGCGATTTCAGCGAAAGCCCTGTGAAGACATGAAATCATCCGTTACATGCAAACACATCAAAAATATGTAACATTAATTTCTGCTAAGACCATATCAGGGTCGGAAAACACCGCAAAAATCACATAAAACCAAAGGTCCAATTTAAGACAACCCTAACCTGAAATGTCAACGGTAAATTTTTATTTTTTTTTTGGGGGGGAAGGCGTTTAAAGTAAGATTGTAATGAAAATGAAGGGATTGGTACCGGCACAGGTTTTTTCCTTGGTGAGTTTGTAAATGAGGACGGAGATTCCTAATGCATGGACAAACTCGGCGACGACGAAAAGGCTGTCGTGATCGTGAACGACGATTCTGAGGAAGAGCAAGGCGGCCAGGCCGAGTAGCACCGCGAGAAAGACCTTCATCTTGGGCGGTTGCCGCCGAACCCATGTCATCACGGCGTGGATCCACCTCTTGCTTCCCTTCATTATTTTTATTTTTCCTTTTCCGAACAGTTTTTTTTCTGTCACTTTGTCCGGTCATGTGTTTTCTTACATTGCTCCAAAAGAAGCTAAAAATGTAATCCATCTAATGTTCTGTGTTCCCACTTGAGGATGAGTTAGAGTGACACGTGTGACATTGGTTTAAAAGTGTTTGTATTTTAGTTATATGCGACGGGTGGGTTGCTCAACCACTTCATCTCCTTCGTACACCTTGCATTTAGGAAGGTGGGTGGGTGCGTACAAGACACGGCCCACTCACGCATATGGTAATGGCCCATTAATGCAAATGCTGAGTTCTGAGGACAAATATTTTACCAGTTTTGGGCGCACTTTTTCAAAAATAAAAATCAAATTCCATTCACTACACAACATTTATTTGAATGATTGACCACCGTCAAAATAATATATGCTAGTTTACTCTGGATAGAATTTTTTTTTTTAAATACTCAATGGTAAATAACGAAAAATTTAGGATAAATAAGGAAATTTAACCTAATAAAATTAAACCATTTAAGTTGTGAGTGTAGATTATCTAAATCTTAGATAGATAGAAAAAAGAATTCTAACTGATTAAATCAGATATATTATTAATGTTATAAAAAAAAAAAACTTAATCTATTGTACCAAGTACACTTGAAAGACATTATGATAGAGAAATCTTAAAATCATGAATTATGAGACTTCTCATTTTACAAATAATTAAATTTTGTCTGATTATTTGAAATTTTTTGAAAATGTTTATATAAATTTTCTGAAAATTAAAGATTAATATTTGACTTCTATTAAAATCATTCGTTCATTACCATAACATATTATTTAATTAGAGTAACGTGATATTTTTGTATTACAAATTTTATTTTAATCCAATAATGTTCTATTCTTAATACTCATCATCATTTATTTTCAGAAAAATATAAAAAATATATATATTTCAAAATACATTGTTTCGTATAAATAATTTTTAAAAGTTAATTTAAATACGAGAAACATAGTTTTAAAAATTAAAATTATCAATTTGAAGTATGTGGTAGCGTATGTAAATAATTTTTAATTTTTAATTATATAATAGGAAATTGTAATAATATTAAGATATCGAGTAAATAATTTGAAGATAGAAATTAATTTTATATTAAAATTTAAAAGACTATAACGGGTGTCTGTGTGTGTGTATATGTGTATGAAGAGGAAGTATTGGGTTATATAAACGATGGTTTTCACTAAGGAAGAATTCCTGATTTCCCTTTCTTGTTGGGTAGATGATGAAGGATAGAATTCAAAAGGGTGAGTTAGTAAGAGTGAAAAAACTTAATTAGAACAGAGACCAAGTAGTGTATATATTCATCAAACTGATTAAGATGTGATGTGATACACAGAAATAGATTCGATTTCACGTATTATTATGACTTACATATGATAGGTGTAACTGTGTAGCATCTAGTAGGGGGTCCAAATGAGTGGCGACCACATGGACCTGAAATTGGAAAGGTAAGAGGCCAAAACCAAGAGCAACACCACCAACGCCGCCACGCCCCAGGGAAACCCTCCACCGTCTGATCTGACTCGTATGCCACCGAAGAATGGTGGCGGCGCCGGAAGCAGAAGGCGTGGTCCATATTTAGAGATGGTGTAGGCAACGAAAATCAACAAAAGGGGGAACAGCAAGAGGAACACGTGGAAGCTGATTGTGGCTGTGTGCAGGGTGGACTTGAAGTTAATGTAAGACGGAACAAATAGCAAAAACATGACTATGCCGACTACGGCGAGGAGTTGCAAAGGTGGCGCAGACAGAGAGCACAAAGTGTTTGTCGTCCACCCTTGCTTCCATGCTGGACCCCTTCTCTCCTTCAATGGCCACACCATTTTAACTTCTCAGGCTTTATGTCTAACAATAACTTCTAGCGGCTCTTATTTATAACCCATAACAAGATTAAACAGGAGTGTAATATAATACTATAGAACGAGGGAATTTATTGGAATTGTGTGTTGGCTTTAGCATAAATTCTATTCTAAGGTGGATTATATCTCCAATCGGACCACCTTTTCTTAGAGCTTTTTGGCCCATCGAGTTTCCAGTTGGGAATTGGGATTGATACCAAAGGAGAACCCACACACCCGCCCTTTGTTCAATGCCCTCTTACACGAATATATTCTTCCAAGGACAATTTCTCACGTTTCGCCCTGTAAATGCTTCAGGATGCAACTTCATTTTCAAGTTTTTTTTTTTCTTTTTAGAATTAATTTAAGTTTTTAAAATACCATAAATCATTTCAACTTGGATTTCCTTTTTAACACTGAACTCAGATAATGAAAAGTTTTTTATTTATGTAAACAGTTTAACATGAGCAGGGAATCAACGGATGAGAATTAAATTCGTGGAGATTAATATCTCCCATCCCTGAATTTTACAGGTGCGGGTTCAGGTTTCCTCGCTTTAAAAAGTCAAGGGTAGGGACGGAGATGTATAATGCAATCTCCATCCCAACTCTGACTGCATTCTTGTCCGACTTTATATTTAAATTTAAAATTTTAAATATTAATATTTTAAATGTATTTTTTTTCTTTTTCTATTACATATAAGATTATTTTTTTAATATTTCACTAATTTTTATTTTTCTTTTACTCACTTTTAATTTTTTTTATCTTTTTTAATCTTTTATATCAATTAATTTATTACATTATTCTCTTTTACCTTTCTGTTTTTTACATTTTCTTAATTTCTCCCATTAATTTACTTATTTTTTTAATCTTTTTAATCAATTTGATGAAAACAAAATAATTTTTTTCTTTATCTTTTTCTAAATATTTTACATAAATCCGAATAGTAACTAATATTATTTTATTTATAATTTATATTTATTAGGTTTTATTATATCATATTTTTTTATCTTATTATTTTTATTTATCATATATCAAATTTTATCTTAATAAAATAATTATATTTTAAAGAATTAAAAGAAATTGATAATTTAAATTTTTATTCCTTCGAACTAATTAAATAAGAATTAACTTATTAAATATTTTCTTATAAATTATATATTTTATATTTTTAAATGACAACTTAAAAATAAATTAACTTATATATATAATTAAATATTTGAATACAATATTATAATAATAATAATAATATTATAAGTATTAAAATATTTGAATATAATAATAATAATGTTATAAATATTTTCTATATATATAAATAAATAATAATTAAATATATTTTATATATATTTTTAATATAAATATCATAAATTAAAATATATATTTAATTAATAATAATTATAAATTATAAATATTTATTTATATATAAAAATATAATAAAATTAAATTATTATAAATATAATTATTTTTTTAAAAATAATATAAATTAAGTACGAGACGAGATACTGAAACTTAAAATAGAGATAAAAATTTAATATTTAAGTCCAACAACGATCACGATAATGGTTAAAGAAGTGAGTGCGGAATCGACATGCCACTTATGCAACTGTCCCAGGTTTTTATTTGGTGTGATTAATAGGTAGAGATAAATATATTAAATGCTGTGTTACTTATCTCCCACTATTCACACCCTCAGGTTTTTAACATAAAATAAATATTAGTTAATTTAAGGTTACTCAGTAATGGTTTATTTATTAAGTTATCATCTAGAGATAAAACATATATTTTGTTTGTGCTTTATTTTATTAGTGGTGCCAGAGTTAATAATTCATATTGATGGTAGATTTTTATATTGAAAATCTTTTAGACAAATATTTTAGATAAAAAAAAACGCAGGATAATTATGATAAGCATTAAAAATCTCGTAACAAATAATTTTTAAGTTAACAAGATCTATAATGTAATATTTTTAGTTTAAAATAATATAATCTTTTTTTATATAATTAGATTTCTCTTATCCATAAATATTATTCCTTTAAAAAATACTTCACCATCAAATTTTTTTAACATAATCTCCTATTATAGACATTATTTATACTTTTTCACAACCTCCTTGTTAAGGATTTCTTATTAAATCTTTTAAATTCATTCCTAATTTGTATAGATGTGAATTAATGAACTAACCCGTAAAGTAACACAGTAAATATAAATACTTTTGTAAATGTATCGTAGTATATCTTGAAAATAACTATTATTTAATTTGGAAACATAAACGGGCCTTATTTTGGGCCGGACCCAATTTGAGTGTCCGGAACCCATATAAGACGCTGAGTTTTGGAAATCAATACCCCAAAGTTGATTTTTCGTGAAACGAAGGTGAAAGAGCAGCACTGCAATTCAACACTTGAGTTCCACACTTCACTCTTTAGTTTTCTCTCTCTTCCCTTCCCTCCCGCATTGCAGATTGCAATTAATTTTCCAGAGGAATGGCTTCGGAAGATTCGAGGCCGGTGAAGAAAGAGGAAGAATCCAACAACAAGAGTTCCGTTTCCAAAAAAGTTGCAACCTCCAACTCTAAGGTCGCAAAAGTTAAGAAAGAAGAGGCCGAATTCGTTAAGAAGGAACCTAAATCTGTACCCGTCAAGAAGGAGCTTAAAGTCAAGAAGGAAATCGACGACGAGCTTCCCCTCGCCAGAAGGACCTCCAACTCCAAGGTTTGTCTCACTTTTTTTTTCTTAATTGGGGTTTTTCATTTTATATTTTTTGCTTGTTTTCAAAGTTTTATGGTATGATATGGATTGGACTGTGTTTTTATTTTTGGTTTTAAAATTGTAGGAAGTAAATAATAAAAAGAAAAAGGTAAAGGAGATAATTAAGGAGGAGGAGAAGAAGAAGAGAGAGAGAAAGGTTTATGACTTACCTGGCCAGAAACGAGATCCACCTGAGGAGGTATGCCTGTGCTTCTCTTTGCTCTTGTTTTTGTTTCGGGTCATTTGAAGTTTGACTTGAGTAATAGGTCTGTAACTTCGTATTTTTCAGAAAGACCCTCTTCGGATTTTCTATGAGAGTTTATACGCCCAAGTTCCCCACAGCGAAATGTCGCAAATCTGGTGAGTTTTTTTTTTTTTTTTTTTTTTTCATTTAAAAGCTTACATCCGAGAAGGAAGGACGGAATTAGGTTGTGATTTATTAAGGAATGTAGTATTGTTTTGTTACTGTTTTCTGTCTACTTTGCACTTTTTTAGTTCTTAAAGAAAAATTAACCCTTGTAACAATATTCGTGGAATATAATTTAGATGACATGCTAATTTGGCTCTCCATCAAAAACACCAAAGGAGCGTTGAAACACTCACTGTGAAGGGACTAGTTATGCTTGTTTTTTAGCAAATAATGAGTGCAGCGATGATAGAACAGTTAGCATGCTTTTAGCTACAAAACGTTTGGCACAACATGTTTTTGGATTATAAAGCAATTTTTCAACAGGTATAAATAAGGAATTCTTTAATGCATTGTTTAGGATCTCAGTTAGCTAAATGCCCTATGGACTGTGGATTTGGTGTTACAATATAATGTAAGTCTAAATATCTTTGCCAATAAAGTGGACTTGTACTGGTAATGCTCCTAATGTTTTTTGTGTAACATTATACGCAATTGAATGAAACCAAATATGCTAAAATGTGAGCATAGTAATTTCCCAGCTTTTATAACACTTTGTCTTAGTAATATATCAAATTATTTGGGCAAAAGTGAGGGTTATGCTCTCTATTATTTTCTTGACAACAATTATACTCTTACTTTAAATTTCCTCAAACGAGAACCCCCATTTTAAAGGCAGATCTACATGCCCCTGTCTTCCTCCCGTGTTGTGATTGACCAATTTTTAATCACTCTAGAAGGATGAATGGGATGGATAAACTCTGCGTCTCAATTTGAACAAAAATAAGAATGGCGGGAAAAAGGAGCATATGTTGGCTCAATTGAGCCCCTTCTATGTCTAGGTATATATTCCCTGTCATAACAATTTATAGACTGATACTGCACCTTTAAATCCTAACCTTATATTTGTGGGTAAACTGAATGGAAATGATGTATTTCATGTTGGTTCAACTGAGTCCCCTCTTATCCCTAGGGTACCTGTTATAACAATTTATGAACTTGTACTGCTCCTTTAAATCTTAACCTCAAAACCAGGTTAGCACCTAGCAGTTGTAAATTGCTTCCCCTTGTACAATTGTGGGAAACTGACTGAAAATGGTGTATTTTATATTAGAGTGAGTAAAGGAATAGATCTGGCATAAGTTGATGATTGATAGTCAATAGTTTTGACAAAATATGTGTAGTTCTCCACTCTCCATGATTCTGAATTTTTTTTGTTTTATTTTTTTTAGATTGAATGTCAATTTCTTTTATCGTATGTAATGACTTAAATTGCGTATTTCTTTTCATTTAAGTTAACAAATTATTTTAAGCATTTATTTTTGGTTAGCTAAATGGTTTCGGTATCATGATTTCATGACCATGACTGTATCACGTATGAATTGCAGGTTGATGGAATCGGGGTTGCTTCCAAAAGAAGTGGCAAGAAGAGTATTTGAGAAGAAGCAAAAGAAGTTTCCGCATAAACTGTCTTCACCAGTCAAGGCTGTAGCTGGCGGGAAGAGTGGCACTAAATCTGTATCTGTGACAGTTAAGAAGAAAAGCCCAACTTCTTCTGTGTCTCCTCTTAAAAAGAAGACAACGAACTCCACATCAAAACAGTCCAATAAGAGGAAATCTAAGGCTCTTAGCTCTGAGGAAGACGAAGATACTGATTCTGATGATGAAGTTATTCTTAGTGTAGCAAAGAGGAGAAAATTGGCCTAGTTATGCTCTTATGTGACAAATCATTTCCTAAAAACTTTCACATTTAGTGACCAAAAAACTTGTATGACATGATGTTATTAAGCACGGTCTGGACCAACTTTCACATCTCAATTTTTATACTTAAATTTCTCGTTGATTTTTTTGTTGTTGAATATATCTTATTAAAGCTTATTAAGGAGGTTGGAAGGGATGAGTGACTTGCGTTGCAAGTCATATTTACAAATTCAATTTTCTTGAGGTAGCTGGTTATTACCTACCACTTAAAGTCATCATGATTCATCGTTCATCAACGTGACATTTTTTTCCCTTAACTAGCCAACTCATTTTCTTTTTCCTCATATTAACTATCTTCTCTCCCAAGCTTTATAGGTTTTTAACTAGTGTTTTTTATATAAGATAATACAATTCAAAATACATTTTATACAGATACTTAAAAATAATGAAAAATAATTCAAAATTGAAAGGACAAAAGATAATTTAATTTTAATTAAAAACATTAATTTTCTAGTAGGATTATATAATAGTTATTTGGTTTTACTCATAAAAATATATTAACTACATGTTATTGTTATTCATGTAGATTTAATTAATAATATATAAAGGAATTAACTATCAATGGTATAGACCTCACAATTAATATGACTAAATTAAAAATTAAACTTTTTTAAATAACTATAATTTAAAGCTTTACAATTTATTTTTAACAACTAAATTTTAAAATTTTAAACCATATTTATGTAATGATAAAATAAAAAATAAGTGTGATATTTGGAAAAAAAATTGTAATTGAAATTTAAAAGATACATGCGAGTAATTTTAATATTGAAGGAATTTAAGAACGCAATAAAGTATATATTGAACAGATTTTTTATGTATGAAATGTATATTTGCAATATACAAAAGTGTTTTAAAAAACTAAAATATATATTTTTTATTATTTAATTGTAAAAGTCTTAACGTGTTTTTGATAAAATATAGATTTGTTGATGGATGAAATTTCATTTGTAAAATTATTTTATTAGTTCTACTTGTAAATTTTTGAGTAAAAATCTCAATTTCAGTTCTCTTTAAATAGGTATGTCAACTAGGGATGGCAATTAAACCCGTCCCGTGGGGACCGACCCGTCCCGCCCCGAGTTTGACGGGAAAAACCCGAGTTGACCGGGGTGGGGCGGGTTCGGGTTTTCCGCTTTAAAAGTCGGGGCGGGGATGGGTAATGCAATCCCCACCCGACCCCGGCCTCGTCCCCGTCTCGACTTTATATTTAAATTTTAAAATATTAATATTTTAAAAGTATTTTCTTTTCTTTTTCTATTACATATAAGGTCATTTTTTTATATTTTACCAATTTTTATTTTTCTTCTACCTATTTTTTAATTTTTTTCTTTTTTAATCTTTTATATCAATTAATTTATTATATTATTCTCTCTTAGTTTTTCATATTTTCTTAATCTCTCTCATCAATTTGTTTTTTTTTCAATCTTTTCAATCAATTTGATGAACACAGGTTAATTTTTTTATTCTTTATCTTTTTCTAAATATTTTACATAAATCTTAATAGTAACTAATATTATTTTATTTATAATTTATATTTATTAGGTTTTATTATGTCATTTATTTATCTTATTATTCTTATTTATCATATATCAAATTTTATCTTAATAAAATAATTGTATTTTAAAGGATTAAAGGAATTGATAATTTAAACTTTTATTACTTTGAATTAATTGAATAATAATTAACTTATTAAATATTTCATTATAAACTATATATTTCTTATTTTTAAATTACAACTTAAAAATGAATTAACTTATATATATAATCAAATGTTTGAATACAGTATTATAATAATAATAATGATAATGTTATAAGTATTCAAATATTTGAATACAGATATTATAATAATAATAATAATAATGTTATAAATAAAAAATGATTAAATATTTCTTTTACATACATATTTTAATATAAATATAATAAATTAAAATGTATATTTAATTAATAATTATTATAAATTATAAAATTATAAATATTTATTTATATATAAAAAATAGATAGTAAAATTAATTTATTATAAATGTAATTATCTTTTTAAAAATAATATAGATCGGGGACGGGACGGGGACGGGAACCCGAAACCCAGCGGAGACGGGGATGGGGACTTAATTTCTAACCCCGACGAGGATCGGGAGGCAAAACCCGCCTGTTGCCATGCCTCCAATCCTGTTTCCGGCATTTTCAAACTATTTTCATCTTACCCTTCTCTAAATTCTTGTCAGGATTAGAAGTTAAATTTTTATTCTCGTTTCAGGTTTTCAATTATCTCGTTTATGATCTATATTGTTTCTAAAAAAATTATATTTTTAATAAATTAATTTTAAAAGTTTTATATATTTTTTATACTTAATAAATATTTATATTCTATAATTTTTAAATGAAATTTATTTTTTAATTTATCATATTTATATTAAAATATATATGTAAAAGAAATATTTAATAATTTTTTATTTATATAAATATAGAGTACTTATTTCATTATTATTATTATAATACTATATTTATATATATAAGTTAACTTTTTTTTAGTTGTCATTTAAAAATATGAAAATATAGTTTATAAGAAAGTATTTAATAAGTTAATTTTTATTTAATTAGGTAAAGTAATAAAAATATAAATTATTAATTTTTAATCTTTTAAAATATAAATATTTTATTAAGATATAATTTGATACATGACAAATAATAATAATAATAAAATAAAAAAAATATGACATAATAAAACTTAATAAAGATAAATTATAAATAAAATAATATTAATTTTTACTAAGACTTATGTAAATGTTTATAAAAATATAAAAAAGAAAAAGAATTAATTTTATGTTAGTCAAATTAGTTGAAAATATTGAAAAAAATAAATTGATAGAAAAGATTAAAGAAATGTGAACAAGTGAAAGGTAAGAGAAATAGAATAATGTAATAAATTAATTGATATAAAAGATAAAATTATTAAAAATATATAAAAGAAAAATAAAAATTGTGAAATATAAAAAATAACCTTATATATAAAAAAATGTTAATGTTTTAAAATTTAAATTTAAAAAATAGGGACTGAAAGAAATAGAGACAGATTGGGGTGAGGAGTGTAGTATCAAACTTACCTCTGTCCCGTCTCTATCCCTAGTCAACTTGATTTTATTCCATCAAATTTAATATAGAGACGAATTGGTTCTTTCGATTACGAGTTTAATTATCATTCTAATCTTAATCAAGCAAAATAATATATAGTGTTCACATTGTTGTAGTGTATATGCATATTTTTTTTAAGTAAGTTTTGTATAAAATATTTAAATTTAATTATGTTTTAATTTTTAAAATTTAGTATGACTTTGATTGTTGTATTAGTTTTAATATTATAAACAGTTAAACCATAATAATAAATAATTATATTAGTGATATAAATGCTGAAAAATATTTTTCAAGAAATATACGATAATAACATAAAGTTAGATTAAGAAAAATTCAAAATATAATTCGAACTTATATAAAAATATATATATATAAGTTTAAATTTCAAATTTTGAATTCGTCAAAAATGACTTCGAACGAGATAAAATCAGTAGGATGAGATGACGGGTAACACTATTAACTTTTTTTTTTATGCCAAATAAAAGTTTTGTAAAGGCTAAAATAATAATAATAAAAAATCAAATATTAAAATATAAGATTTAATTTGCATAAAACGTATAATTTAATTATATCACAATAATTAATTTTTTTAACTAGCTTATTTGGGGTCTTTGTCTCTCGAAGATTTTTTTTTTTTTTTACATATTCAATTTTAAGATTGAGTATAAAAGTAATCCTTAATTTGGATTGTAGTTATGCTTAAAGTTGACCGTTAGTATCAAATGATGTGATTGTATGATAATAAAATTCTAATATTTCTTAACAAACTCGATATATGTTGTAAATCAACATAAGTTATAAACGATTTTTTATTAATGTTTAATTATAAATTATTATATATGATAAATTTGTAATTTACACAAAAATTATTTTAAATCAGTACTGATTAAGTATTGACTTATATCTTTTTGATTAAGTTTTTCAGTATTTGAATCATAATGATGTCATTTAAAATATGAAATAAATTATATTAAAATGAGAAAATTAATAGTATATATATATATATATATATATATATATATATATATATAATACCTAAAACACATCTAAGTAACTAAAATGTAAAAACTGTAATAATAGAGTAGAATTAAACAATATTCAATTATAAATTATTAACGAATACCTTTTTTTTTTTTGGCTTAATGCACTCCAAATTAAAGAATTCATATCTAAAATTTCCAAATATAAATTCAGAAATCTGATTTGGCAATAACTAATGTGTATATATATATATATATATCATGATCAACGTATTTAAATTAAATCAAACTTAAGGACTAAGATAATTTAAGATAACTTTAGATAATTAGTTTTGATAATTTATCATTCGTAAATATTTGTATATTATTATTAAATTATAAATCTGTTTAGATATTATACTTAAGATAATTATTATAAATGTCAACAATCTTGTCATTATGCATAACTTAAAATCAAATGAGTTTTTAGTTTTTTTAACATGCTCGGTGTATTTTAATTAAATCAAATGTTTCATATAGTTAAGCGTCTAGATGGATTTTCGATTTAAACATATTGAATTAACATACTATTTTTTTCTCTTGCACAAACAAAAGTATAATGACATAAAATACCCAAATTTTAAGATAATAAAAATAAAAGACGAATAAGGAGCTCAATATGGTAACATTCTGTTTTAAAATTAGTTGTCTCCATCTTTATGAATTCAATTTTAATACAATAGTATTTTAATTTAAGTATGCTATTGTTTATGGTGGAATTTCGATCGATTTCGATTCTAAGGGTGTTTTGGTCCTAATCAAAATTCTACCACGTAAGTTCTTTTTACTTAGGCTAGCAATTTGATTTTCAATCGAAAACGTGTATGAGAATCGAAAACTCCAGGATATCGAAAATGTTGTTTTTGGTGTTTTGTATTTAAAGTATCGAAAACATTTAGACTATCGAATCGAAAAGCAGAATATTAAATTGCGAGGAAATGTAAAATGCGAGAACCCCAAACTTGCATTAATTGTAAATAGCGAGAAATCGAAAACAACGCAAATATAAATGACAAGAAATCGAGATTGCAAGAAAAGTAAATGACAGGAAATTGAGATTTGCGTAATGTTAAATAACAGGAAATCTAAATGCGAAACTCAAATTTTCATTGAATTGAAATGGACAAGGAATCGAAATACGTAAACATAAAACCGCTGAATTTAAGTTGCATCAAAGTAAATTACCAAGGAAAATACAGAAAGCGGTAAATGTACTCAGTGAGCAAGGAAATCCAGATTGCTAGAAGCTTCATGGTGTTCGTCGTTTCTCCGGTAGACTTTTCACTACTGATCCTGTTCTCTGCCAATTTCTGCTCCCCTTGTTCTTTTCTCCTTTGCTCTATTTATAGGGCATCCTTCAAGCTTTCCGAGAGCAGTTATCGCGACTGCTACCACGTTTTACGTGCGTATGGCAGTTTATCTTCTATAGTTTCCCACGTTCTCACGATCTCCGACTTTTTCCCATGATTTCAAAAACTGCTCTCTATACGTACATTCGACTTACTTCCCTTCATAATTTGGCCAAAGTCTCGATGTCCACATTGGCTTTCTTTACTCTCGATTCTGTATTTTTCGAGAACTTCGAATTGCTCACGATTCCTTTTTAACCCTGGTCTTATATGACTTAGTTTTTATTCGACAACAGTCATTTGATTATAATTCATTTGATTCTCGATTGTGTTTCTCGATGCTATTAACAACTATAAAATAAATATTTATTTATATATAAGTTATAAAAGAAAAATATTTGTAAAGTTAAAAATTATATTTTATATTTACAGTAAATAGTTTAAATTGTGATATAATATTTTAAAATTGAAACGAATGGATGAGTAAGAAAAGTAAATACTAAATATTTGTTATGATCGATAAATATATTTAGCTAAATTTTACATTCTTTTCTATGTAAGTAAAATAAATTTTAAAATTGTCTTTCAAATATTGGACAAAAATATTTTTTCTTTCAAAAACAACCATATATATATATATATATATATATATATATATATATATATATATATATATATATATATTAAGTAAATAAATATTATCCTTTCGCTGTTTTTTTAAAGAAAATATATTTTTTAGCCATTTATAAGTTAACGATAATATTAATTACTGTTTTTTAATTACAATTTAATTTTTATTTTTTTTAAATGGTTACGGACTTGCTATGAATATAAAGTAACTAATAACGAAAGTAACATTAATTTTAATAAAAAATAAAACTATCAATTACCTTTTTTTAACGTGTTTTTTATTATATTAAACAAGAAAATAATAAATGTTCATTTATTTTATTTAAACTACATTAAATTCGATTTGACGCATTAAATTCTTACATTTTTTTTACAAGTATATACTATTTAAATAAAATATTTTTTAGCTAAATATATCTTATTTATAAACTTTCTAAATCTCATTTACCATATTAGAGTACAATTTCACATGTATGGAGTATTATTAGTAATTTCTCAAAAATTCATACATTTAGCGATAAATTAAGACAATATATATTATCAAATTATCACAGCAAAAAAAAAGTGATACTTGACAATGTAAATATCTGTTAAAATTGGGTTTATGAATAATGTTTAATGATATAATAAATCGTAAAAAAGTATGATAAAAAGATTAGTAGGGTCATATAGAAATGCATAAAAGTGTGTGATAAGTGTTGTTTGGTAGTATAATCTAAACGTAGAATAAATGGCACGACCAATGAATACTGCGAAAAAGAGCGCGACCAAAAAATCACACAAACTCAACAGACACAACCACAAAATAACTCAAAGCAAACCATAAACCCTAGTCACCTCAATTCTTCCACACACGACACGTGTCAACCTTCAGCGCGTGCTTGGATTTCCAAATTCCCCTTTTTATTGAGCATTCATACATACACAGCAGGAGCCTCTTTCTTTCGACCAACACCAAAACGCAAACTCTCTCTCTCTCTCTCTCTCTCTCTCTCCCTTTCTCTCTCTCCTATCTCTTCTTCGTCATTCTTCCTCTATCTACTTCGCTCCTCGCTATAAAGTTTATTTAACCCTCTTTATTCTCTCCAATGGGAATTCAAATTTAGAGGAACGCCAAACGAAGATTAGGATTGGTGGAGAAAAATTATGAGGATGAAACAGAGGAGTGGGTCGTATGTCTCCTCGTACAGCACGAGGGAGACCGAAGTTGCGGATATCCTCGTGGAGTTCGGAAGTCTTGTACGGGAATTCGAGTGCGGCTGCGGAACCCGGCCACTGTCGTGGGGTCGGAAGAAAAAGAGATCTGCGATTGGTGTTAATCCGAAAGCAGAAGAAGCTTCAAGTCCCGCAACCCCTCTCTCCTTCTCTCCCAGTGAATCCGATGAAAACCCTTCCTCTTTCTTCAGGAGAAACGTTTCTGTCAAGAGGGTATCCTCCTTTTCCTTTTATTTTATCTTTCAAATATCTGTTTTTGTTTTCTTTTGCGCCTCTTTCTTTCATCCGCGTAATTTGCTGTTTTTCTTCAAAACTCGCAGAAGAGAGAACACTGTCTGAAGACTATACAGGATTTGACCAAAGCCAACGATTTGCTCTCAGGGGTAACTTCTCTCTCCTTTTCAATTTAATCGATTGTAACAGATGGGGTTTTAGCGAGTAATCCGGGCTCTTTCCTGAGTTTCTGGTGTTCGGATTTGAACCCTGTTAAGTAAAAGTACGAAATTTTGAAAAAGGAAAGAAGAAATCTTGGTTATAAATCGTTGATCTGTGAAAATCCTTGGCAGGAGATAAAGAACGTGAAGAGTTACTTTGACAAGTTGAAAGACACGAATCTGAAGTTGAAAGCAATGAAGCAAAAGGTAACACTGCTTCTACTACCACTCCCAGTAGTGTGCCAGTTTTTTTGTGTTTATCCTTCTTTTTCTTTTCTTTGGGGATTTCTTGTTCTAGTTATATTTATGTTGCTTTATCTTTTTTTTCTGATGGTGGGTCCACTCCTTTATTTAGATTTATAGATTATTGAATCGCTATTTTTTGGTTTTGTTTTTGACAGCTAAGTAATGGCCCAAGTCAAGGTGTTATCGTACAGAAGCAACCGCAACCGCAACCACAACTGCAATTCCCCGCTGTGGCGCATCACCCACCGATGATCTTTAATCAGACGGCTTGTGGAGTCGCAACGACGTCGTTGGGAGTACCATCATCGAGTAGTAACGATGTGGGCCCAATTGGAATTCCCGATCTGAACCTGCCACTCGACGAGTCCATGACAATGGAGTTTTGTGAATCGTTGGATGTGAACGTGAACGTGAGTGTGGCTAACAAGAATCTGAGTAGGGCCATGGCAGCTCAGGCTCGCCAGAATAGGATTCACATTTACAGGTTCAAGAATTCAATAGGAGTTAGTAGTAAACCCCGTTACTCTTGTAGATGATGATATAAATTATTATCATTATATTAGCCAAATGTTATATTTCCATATACATACCATTCTTCTCTCTATTCTTCCTTTTTAAGTTCTTACCTTCAATTTTGTTATTGACTTTTTATTCCTAAGGAATTTAATACGTATTAGGGAAGCTCTCAGAGATTTTTTTGGATTTATGTTTCATGAATCATGATAGTGATAATAACGTTTCTGATCCAGAGTTTAAGGCAGTTTCAAAGCACGAATCGGTGCAATGGTATATCAGCATTACCTATTTAGTGGTCATTACATCTTCTAATCATTTACGTTTCCATTTACTTCTTAAACATTTTATATACTTCTCATAAATGAAAATAATGATAATGATAATGCCATGTTTTTAAATTTATTTGCCTGTGTACGACACAATATTTTTATTGTGCTATGATTGTGATTAACCTTTCCTTCAAACTTGGATTAGCTTCACTCTCTCATATATGGAACGTCTGAAAAAATGAAGCAAAGATTACTGTATAGTTGGGAATTACTGAAATACTCTAGAGTCGTGTTTGGGGACAAGAACTCTTAACAGTTTATTTAAACAAAATGTTTAGTCTAAGATTATGCAAGTCTATGAAGTATCAACGCACGTGGGATAAGGTTAACGCACTTTTGTAGCTCTGTCGCCTCTCAGTAAAGTTACATTTAATTAAAATAAATAAATAACAATTTATGTCACGCGCCGCCTTGTGTTGTGTTTTGAGTTAGGGTTTGTTTTAGCCTGTTCTGGATTGGGCCTGTTTTTGGGCTCTGCATTTTTCTTGCTCCTTGTTGCTTTCTGTTGACCTATATAGAAAAAGCCCAAATTGTTTTTAGAGTGTGTTTGTTTTCTTCTTTTGGGTACGCTCTCTCTTTTTGGTGAATGGTAGGTATATCAAATAACCTAGAAACCTCTAGGAAAAAAATACAAACTAAATTCCCTGGAAGAGTGTTTTAATTCGAATAAAATTTGAGGACAACATGAAAAAACTTGTCTCTTGCCATCCATCTCTTTTATCTTCTTTCTCACTCTTTTCCTCTTCTTTATTTCCACTGTCTTTTGCACTTTCTTCTAGGTATTGTTTATTTTTCACTGCTTAATTATATTTTCTTATAAAAAAAGTTATAGTATACTGATGTCATGACAATATAAGCACAAATGTATATTTTATGTGTTTTTGTTGTTATTTTTTATTTCTTTTAATATTAATTTAAAAATAATAATTAATATATAAACAAGAGTTATTATTAATATGATGATTAACAATACTTCGAACGTGAATAAAAAAATAAAGAGACATTCTACTTATTTGGTAGATAATACCACAATCAAAACTAATTAAAAATTATATTGATCAAATAAATTTTAAAGACAAAAATTGATTTTGAAATTTTCAAGTTATTTATTTAAATTAAATTTGAAACAAATATGTTAAAAAAATTTAAAGTGATTTCAACGTGGGTAGTAATAGTATATTAAACTTGAAATATTTCGAATTTCCCTAATTTTATCTCCACTAGCGTAACTGCTTCTTTACCTTCACGCCCACTAAACTATAATTTTATTACCCAATCATTTTGGTGTTAGCAATAACCGTCTGCCTCCTTTTCACCACCACTACTACCGGTTACCACCTCCATCGCTCACAACACAGTTGCCATTACAAACGTGGCCTAATTTTTATTCAAACCGAACTAGACCACAAGTTACTTACAGTAATTAGAAGCGTGTCAAAAAAAGATTACTATTCATGTTTAAATTAAAAATTATATTTTTAAACTGATTATGCAACATAATTTCTTTTTTATAATGAAATCATTTTTGGTTTTTTATTTGATGTCTTATTATTCTTCCATTTAAGAAAACTATATAAAATATTTAAAATTTTTAATATTTAACTCAATCAGTACAATTTAACAGTCAATTAAATGCCCTCTGAAACGTAATATAGGATATTTAAAACAATTATTACGAAACATTATATCATAATTGCATTCGAATTGTAAATATATTTTGATTAAATTTTTGAAAATCATGTAGAAATACGCACAAAATTAAAAATAATAATTAATAATGAGCAGGTACTTTTAGATAAACAGATAGAATATCGACTATTGTCTCACCGCGCACATTCCAAACAATTCAAAAGCAGTACATTTAACAACGAAATTGGCAAAATGTAAGAACAGATAAATGGGAATGACAGAGAAAGTTCATATGGCTGTAGATACACGAATAGCAGCAAAGGTAGATCGGGCATTGGAATTAGGCATAGCCTAAATTCGATCCAGTTACTGCTCACCATACTGGTCCTCATCACCTTCTTCATCAAATTCTCCATCCTCATCTGCAGTTGCATCTTGGTACTGCTGATACTCTGCCACCAAATCATTCATGTTGCTCTCTGCCTCAGTGAACTCCATCTCGTCCATTCCTTCCCCAGTGTACCAGTGCAAAAAGGCCTTGCGCCTGTACATAGCAGTAAACTGCTCACTCACCCTCCTAAACATCTCTTGAATTGATGTTGAGTTCCCAATAAAAGTGGACGACATCTTTAAATTCTTCGGAGGAATATCACACACACTGGACTTCACATTGTTGGGAATCCATTCAACAAAGTATGACGAGTTCTTGTTCTGCACATTGATCATTTGTTCATCCACCTCTTTGGTGCTCATTTTTCCCCTGAACATAGCGGATGCAGTCAAGTATCGGCCATGTCGAGGATCAGCAGCACACATCATATTTTTGGCATCCCACATTTGCTGAGTCAGCTCTGGGACAGTAAGTGAGACGTACTGCTGAGACCCACGAGAAGTGAGAGGTGCAAATCCAACCATAAAGAAGTGAAGACGGGGAAATGGAATCAGATTGACAGCCAGCTTCCTGAGGTCAGAGTTCAGTTGTCCAGGAAACCTCAGACAACATGTAACCCCACTCATTGTTGCAGAAATAAGATGGTTGAGATCACCAACTGCAATTAAACCATGAGGAGAGAAATCAGTAAAAGTTATCTATATCCTAATCTGAGAGAAATTGTGTCACTACAAGACAATACTTACAGCTAGGGGTGCTGAGTTTCAATGTCCTAAAGCAAATGTCATAAAGCGCTTCGTTATCAAGAACCATGCACTCATCTGCATTTTCAACCAGTTGGTGTACAGATAAAGTGGCATTGTATGGCTCCACAACTGTGTCAGAAACCTTAGGAGATGGGAAAACAGAGAAAGTGAGCATCATTCTGTCTGGGTATTCCTCCCTAATCTTTGATATCAATAGTGTTCCCATGCCGGAACCTGTGCCTCCTCCAAGAGAGTGGCAAACTTGAAAACCTGAGGAAATTAAATTAGACCTTCAGATTTCAGGACAAAAGATGATATAAATTTAAGCTCTCTAGCATTAGTGAAACTCAGATTCCCTACAGCAGGTACCAAGATTGAGACAATTACATGTCACATGAAACATTTCAATTAAATTCAAATCTAATGGAAGTCGCATTTCAAGACCATGAAAGCATACCAACAACATTATGTTCTGAGTAATGCTAACAGCTACTCAAGCATGAAAACAGTCGCATTTTGCAGCACAATCCGATCAAAGACAATTGTGTTCTTTTCTGAAAACTTTGTGAAGCTGGATGCTTACTAGATTATATTATGAGTTGGCTAAGTAATAACTCATGGCTGAATAGCATTAAACAAAACTTTCATGAATCTGCGTCGCTGGTATGCAGGTGTTTTCAATACAATCTACAAATTCAGAAGCAAGGGGTAAACTAGTATATTTGCAGTAACTTGCTCCCAGAATTAAATATCCAATTTGAACACATACTTTCCTGTATAAATCAAAATAACAATTTATTTGAGAAAGTAAAGATAAAAAGTATCAATGTAGGATTATTATTATAATTATTATTATTTTTACTACTATTATTATTAAGAAATACTCAAATATCAATGCAGAAAATAAAAATAAAAGTACGTAGAGAAAAATAACCAGATTTTATGTAGTTCAATTTAATTAATTAGACAATATAAAATAACCAGATTTTAAGTAGTTCTATTTAATTAATTAGACAATATAAAAGATATAAGGTGGTCCCTACCTGTCGTCATTCTAGACAACAGGGGTCACATTTAACAGCTCAGCGCTGTCATATTCTCCCAGAAACATGCAATCCAATTGCATGATGAAACAAGAAAAATAAAATAAAATAAAATAGATAATTGAGATTTGAGACAGCAATTATTGCGGTAAAAAGATGACATAAAAAAAAATATCTTGATTCCTGGAACAGTGATAGGACTCCAAATCTCCTGTGTTATTCTTCTATTTTTATGATAGATTTACAAAAGAAAAACTATTATAAAACAAGGAGAGTTGATGTAGCACTACTATTTCCCTTTCCTCGCATATCAGTAATAACCTGGAAGTGTAGGTTGTTGTTCAACAAAATGTGTCTAACATTCAATATATGGGGTCCACTAATCAAGAATTTCAGCACTATGCAAAGTGATTGGATCTCATAGAACCAATTACATACAAGAATGCTAGATCTTATGCATTTATCATTAAGCTCAAACTCCATTACCATTGAGATCTAAGTCATCATGCATGTGACCGAGAGAAACTTAGAGATCCATAACCGTCTACCATAACAACAACAAATCACAGTTTGATCAATGCAATTTTTGAGAACATAAATATCGGAAGTTCAAAACCATTGCAATCAATGACATTAAGACACAGAAAAAAAAAAAAAAAACATAGGAGATTTTACAGATCTGAAGATCTACCCTCGCATTAAGGAATTTGAAAATAGAAAGACATAAAAAAAAAAAATACAACCGAACAGGAACAAGGTTACATGCGGAGATTTATATGCAAAGAAATGTGTATGCAGATATATATACCTTGCAAGCAATCACAGTTTTCAGCCTCCTTGCGAACGACATCGAGAACGGAGTCGATCAACTCAGCGCCTTCGGTGTAATGACCTTTCGCCCAGTTGTTTCCAGCACCGGACTGGCCGAAGACAAAGTTGTCAGGGCGGAAGATCTTGCCGTAGGGGCCAGATCTAATGCTGTCCATGGTTCCAGGTTCGAGATCCATAAGCACGGCTCTAGGAACGTACCTTCCGCCAGAGGCCTCGTTGTAATAGACATTGATCCTCTCGAGTTGGATATCGGAGTTTCCAAGACCGTTATACTTTCCGGTGGGATCTATGCCGTGTTCGTCGCAGATGACCTCCCAGAATTTGGAACCAATTTGGTTGCCGCATTGGCCTCCCTGGACGTGCAAGATCTCTCTCATGGTTCCGACGAGGGGAGAAAGAGAGATTTAGGGTTTGGAGTTTGTTTGGCGGTGAGAGGAAAATGAAATGAAATGCAGTGGAATGCGTTCAGGACAGTGCAGTCATTTATGGAATTGGAGAGAGAGAGGGGAAAGAGGGATATTCGGAGGTTAAGATGGTAATAATGGAGGGCGGGGTATTTTGTTTTCGAGTGAGGTACCCTGTGCCGTTCATTCTCCAAGGGTGACAGCCATGTTACCGCTACCTACCATACCAGCGCATAACTTCGTTCACGTTATCCCTCAGACCCCACTTCCTCAATCTTCATTTACATTATTACCCATCCCATGATTGATTGCCTCTATTCGGTGCGTTTTCTATTCAGATTAAATCCATTCCAATGGCCAATCATAATTTTCTTTCTATTCTATTACAAATAATATGCTACTCTTTTTTTTCCTTTTTTTTATACAATATAAACTTAAATTCCCCTCTCTACCTTAAAAAAAATTAAGTCTATTGATTTTACAAATGTGTACATTGTTGTCTGAATTGTTTTAAATTCCCTTACATGCATTCCATTTTTTTAGATAAAAAATAAAATAAAAGTTGTCTTATATTGTTTCCAAAGTTTGATTTTCCTTCTGGTATATAATTACAATATTGATTTTTTAACTTTCATAGTTAAATAATTTTAATTTATTATTTATATATTATCTAACTTTTTTATCTCCTACTTATCTATTATTTAAATTATAATAAATATTGATTATTTAAACTATAATAATAATACCACTATTCAATTCTCTAGTATTGGCTATACTATAAGTTAAAACAACAAATAGTTGTTTTTAGATTTTTCAATTATTGGATGTGATTATAGTGGTTATAATATACTCTTGTAGATATACAAGGATACACTTAGTTACTTATTAACGTGCTAATTAATATTAAATTTAACCATGTGTCATAATAATAAACACAATAGCACTTTTTTTATAGGAATTAGACTATAGAAAAAACTTATATAGAAGTTAAGTTATAGGTACAATCTATTATGTTTTTCAATTTTATTTATATTTCTATTTTGGTGATATAATATATATTTATATCTATCTATATTTGTATATAATATTTATTTTTTATTTAATTTTAATATAATAATCTATTTTAATCATAAAAATAAATATTTTATACTTACACTGTCTTAAAATAAATAGATTCCTTCTGGTATGTTATTGACAAGAACACCAGTATTATCTCTCAATTTCATTTTTATATTATCCTTACTCTCTATATTTCACTTTACCTATCATTTAAAGTTTTTTTCACATGTAATAATAATAATAATAGTTAATGAATAGAAAATTGTCACCAATACCTATTTATTTTATTATCTATTTCATAATTCGTAATTATTACGCAATTAAACAGAAAATAATTACATCTTTTTATGAACACACTTAAAACATGGTTTTATAAATATATAAGTTATCAAGGATGTTATTCCACCTAAATGGTTTATAAAACATGATAATATATATATATATATATATATATATATATATATATATATATATATATATATATAAACTACATCAACGAGAAGTAAGAAAAAAAAACAAAATTATTGAATTTGTTAGGATTAAACAATTATTTAAAGTATATAATAGAAAAAATATGTCAAGATTAATGACAAATTGTCTAATAACTTATAAATTGACGAGGAACTGTTTCAATGATACACATAGACGAATGTATCTAAATGTTTTACCATACATGCAACTCTCCACACTTTTGAGGATGTAATCTTACATTTATTGTAAAGAGCATAATACATTCAATAAAATTAACAATATATTTATGTCTTTCTATTTCATTGATGTGTCAATGCATCTAACATTCATAGCAGAAACAACACATTTAACAACTTCATTTATCTTTTTAATTATAATTTTAATAATATTTTTTACCAACTAAGCCTTGTTGTTTTCAGATTTTTGAGTAATCTCATAATTTTAAAAGTTTTTTTTAATAAACATAATCTATCAATATTTAAAGACTTGTTTTTTTTTATTAATTTAGCTAAAAAATATATTATAGTTGAAAAAAAGAAAGATGATATGAGATCTCAAAATGAAACGGGTTAAATGTTGGACAGTGTCATGTTATTGTTTTTAATTTTTATCTATCTAGTTTATGGCACATGTGAGTCTAGGAATTGAAGTTTTATAAAGATGAGCACACATCCCCTATTTTAATTCCTTTTGTAGATCGAAATCATGTGCACGGTTCGGGATCCCTTTCCTCTGGCGAAAGAACGTGTTTAGCTATTATCCTCAAAAGACAATGTTAGACTGAATACTGAAAAGTTGTATCAGTAAGATGTAGAAACCTTTGAATATTCCAGCAATTTGGGGTAGCCCAGGTTAGAGGTTTTTGAGCAACACGTTACAACTTCACCTCCTTGATCCACACTAGATTCCACCCCTATTTTAGGACTAATAGTAGTCATAGTAGCAGCATATTTGGAACCATCTGACTCAACAAACGGGAAGTTAAAGGACCTATCACTTACGCGGGATAAAGAAACGGTAGTATCTCAATATAAATTTTTATTATATAAGGATGACAGATTAATAATGTAAACACAATTTGATTAGATTAGATTCTTAGGTAAACTGTAATTAATTATGATCTTTAATTTAATGATCAAATATAAAATAATCTCATACTGTAAATATGTTATAAATTAATTGCGAGAGCGTACCTGAATTAGCCATAGTGATGATGTTCCTTTTAGAGCATTATTGATCTTATGGTTTTCCACCTGAAGAACACCTGTATTTCCCTCTTGGTTTTCTCTCTTAATGGGATAGAAAGAAAAGAACGGGACTGTAAGTGTGTCCTGTCTACGTGCTCCCAGAAGGAGACAATGACCCTTTAAAATAACCAAAATTAGGTTAATTACTTAAGTTTTAGTATTTCCAATTTGGCCCCTCATCAAATTAAAAATTGCTCTATAGTCTCTACACAATTTTATTTTCATGACATATGCCTTTAGTCAAACCTTTTTAATTTAGTCAGATCACTTTATTATTTGACTTAATAAATAATGACCCTAACACATTTAACTATGTATCATATATATACATGACCCAAATTTTGCCAACAATCTCCAACTGGTCACAAATATATATGTCCTTACAACCTCACAAATGTGTTAGACTTTATGAGCTCAAAATTGTCATTATATTCCTTTAGCATATTCCAAAAGTCCTGTCCATTAATCATATCAAGATATAGAACCAAACCAGCTTTTTATTGCATCATCGCAACTAAAACCAACAATGATTACTCATCCTGACATAACCAAATGACATGGATTCATCATGAAATGTGTAGCATGAAAAATTACGTGAAGGTGATCTGTACACGTCTATTTTCAACTGATCCAAACTTTAACTTATTGAGATCGATATAATAACCTTAATGTACAAAGTGTAATGAATGAACAAGAAAACCGCATATCTATAGATAACCAAATATGTCCAAAAACAATGTATACATATATAAAATTAAACATAGAACATAAAATATATGAAAGTGACTAACTCCCACTAAACCACAAATTCCTCAAACTGTAAAACACCCATGTGAGCGACATGCTCATGAAAGACATTGGGCGGAAGTCCTTTAGTTAGAGGATATGCTATCATGGAGTTTGTCCTTAAGTGTTCTATGGAAATCTGTCCACTTTGTACTCTTTCCTTAACAATACAGATTGATTTATTGTCACAATATAACTTAAGTGGTCTTTCAATGTCTTTCACTATTTGCAGCCCTGTGACAAAATTTCTCAGCCATATTCCATGATTTGATGTCTCATAGCATGCTACAAATTCTTGACATCCTGCAAAATCTGAGTCAGAAAACCCAACGATCTCCAACTGGTCTGACCTCCTATATGTGAGCATATAATCTTTTGTTCTCTTTAAATATCTTATAACCCTTTTTGTTACTTTTCAATGGTCTATTTCTGAATTGCTTAAATATCTGCCTAGAACCCCAACTATGTATGCTATGTCTGGACGCGTACATACTTGGGCATGCATCAAACTCCCTACAGCTGATGCATAGGGAATCTTTTGCATTTCCTCAATTTCCAAATTCCCCTTTACGCACTGATTGAGACTAAACTTGTCTCCCTTTAAACTTGTGATACATACAATCATCAACAATATTCATCTTGAAGCCAAATGAGTTTCATACCTTCTGGTAATGGGACTAGTTCCCAATAACCTTTTTGTCTTGCATGTACTTATACTTATCCTATTGCTTCAATCCACTTTTGAGAGTTAGAACCTTGTATAGCTTGACGGAAGTTAACTGGATCATCTTCCATTATATCATTATTTTCCTCATGTTCCTGAAGAAATACCATGTAATCATCTGAAATAGCACTTCTTCTTTCTCTAGTGGATCTCTGCAAATTATTAGCTCATAATGCACAGGTTCTTGAGGATCTTGAGTTTGTTCTTCATGAACAACCAAATCATCTTGAGTAAGGGGTTCATCAACAATGCCTTGTAGAGGTTCCGAACTTACTTTATCAAAAGTAACTATTTGAATCGGTTCTGAAATTGTTACCGATTCTTCCTCCAAGATGAAATTCTTAATCTTATTCTTCCCCCCAAACTCAATATCCTCAAAGAACGTAGCAGTTCCCGTCTCAAAAATTGTCTTTAATGTGGGATCATAAAATTTATATCCCCTGGATCTTTCAGCATAACCAATAATATAACCACTTACTGTTCGGGAGTCCAATTTCTTTTCATTTGACTTATAAGGTCTTGCCTCAGCTGGACAATCTCACACATGGAAATGCTTCAGACTAAGTTGTCGCCCAATCCAAAGTTCATAAGGTGTTTTGGTAGCTGCTTTAGTTGGTACTCTGTTTAGAATATAAGATGTCGTATTTAGTGTCTCTCCCCAAAGTGATTCTAGTAAGGTGGAATGACAAATCATACTCTCTACCATATCTTTAAGAGTGTAACACAAGCCCAAATGTCACAATTTGATTGTGACCTGAGCACTTGTGCCATAATGCACTTGAGTGAGTATTTTCAATTTTACTTTTAGTACCACATGATTCTGTATTAATGGTTTCATTATAGGTGGCCACAATATCAAGTAAATATAGATTATCATAAGGCAAAAGTGAATCAGTTCCAATAATATCTGAATTAAAAGACAAACTGAACTTATTGTTTCCAAATGAACACAAATAACCTAATTTGTCCAGATAAGAAACTGAAACCAAATTCCGTCTAAATGACGGCATAACAAAAGTGTCTTTCAAATCCAAATAAAAACCAATACTCAATAACAATTTAAAATGCCCTATGGCTTCCACCTCTACCGATTTTCCATCTCCAACATATATCCATCTTTCAGAATCAATTGGCTTCCGGTAGTTTAAGCAACCCTTCATAGAAACACTGATGTTAGTAGTTGCACCTGAGTCTAACCACCAAGTGTTACTAGGTACTGACGCTAAATTGAATTCAGAACAGATCAAAATAGGAGACATACTTTTGAGGATCAAAACATAATTTAAATTGGCGGATACGTGAAACAATTGTTGCTAAATTAAAAATAAGAGAAATAAATTAATTATGCTCACATTATAAAAAATAAATAATTATAAATAAAATATATATTCAAATAATGGTTTAACACATCTCAAGACACCCAATGCACCATCAATATCAAGTCTTTGGACAAGAATGTTAACTGTTAGAGGTATTTTGTTATAATAATCAAACATTGACAATAAAGCACGTCCAACAACAAACCAGTCTTTGGATTGATTTATCATCGACAAAGCAAATCCTTATAATTATCACATGTTTATCATTACAAGTGTGTATATAATTCGACCAAATATTAATCTTCCTTTGTGCCGACTAATACTCACATGAATATACACAAACACTAACATTCAATATTTTTCATGAACTACCCAATTCAAGAAATGTTACTTTGGTAACTTCTTGACTCAATTTGTTCACAAAAAATATTAAACTACAAAAAAAAACTGAATATATTCATTATATAGCAAAACCAAATATTGTAACTAATAAAATACATCATTTTTCATGTTGCGCAAGAATTAACACTGGAATATGAATTCTCCTGGGGACCACCACACGAACCCAATTCTTTAGTTGCTAACCCAACTTCTCTGTGCAACAAACCTAGCTATTCGAAGCTACGCGCCAAGAGAGGAACAACCATTCATCTTACCATGATGACGGTGTGCCACGCGACTCATTGAGTTGAACCAGATTATACATTGAAGAATAAGGCATAAAAGTAGTTTTTTTTTTATAACTCCTTCACGTCGTCTACTCATATACTATGTTTCGATAAACTTTTCAAGCAGAAGTAGAAATGCAAAAGCAACCAGGAGTACTGATGGAGATCTTATGCAATGATCAAAGGTGCAACCTTTTTGTTATGGTCAGCAAGAAAAGTCACAGAAATCTGAACCACTAAACACCAAGCCATGTGAATTTGATGGTTAATGATTAGCGAGAATAAATAAAGAATGCACATGGATCAACACAACCATGATGCAATTTTGTAGATAGATACTTGAAAGCAAAAAGCCTTTGGGTAGCTACAAGTACAACATTATTTTCTACTACATGAGTAAAAAAAAAACACAATAAGGGGGACAGATGTTACCATCATACATCTAATTCATACTCATCATGCGACAAGTATTGCAAAATTAGACGGTGAAGTACCCTGAATCAAATTTCTATATGAACCCAAAATGCCATTCACAACGACTAGCAACATATTACATAATGATGGTACTCCTTACTCGTCACCACAAATGTTAGGGGGAATAGACATATCTCTACCGCAAAAAGCCTCAACTTACCAACAGAGGCATGCAAATTCAACGTGAAATCATTTGTATACGAGGGCATCACGTCCAAGTCCAACACCAATGTAGTGGATAGGGACTCCCACAAGTTCTTCTACCCTTTCCACGTACTGCCGCGCAGCTTTTGGAAGATCAGAGTAGTTTCTTATGGAAGAAATATCAGACTTCCATCCAGGAAGTACTTCATATTCCACTTTCAATTGCTCAAGAAGAAGGAGGTCAGAAGGAAATGATTTGATTAGGGTGCCATCAGCAAGTTTGTAAGAGACACCCAACTGAATTTCTTCAAGATCCGATAAAACATCCAGCTTGGTAAGATTCAACGATGAAAACCCGTTGATCTGACACGAGTATTTCAAGGCAACTATATCAAGCCAACCACACCGCCGAGGACGGCCAGTAGTTGTCAACAACACACTCCTTTTGTGTGCCCTTTTGTGTTTGTTTTTTACTCTCTGCAGTAATCCATCCTCTGTGTTCACAATGAACAGCATGTCATCACTCACGTTTGATTCTCACGCTATATGCAACCTTCACCGCCCCTTTTCATACCGCCACTCTCGTCCCTCTCCGAATGTTGTCTTATGCTCCGCCAAGCCCGTCGCGCCTCCTCCCACCAAGCTCGCCGTCGCCGACACCTCCGTCGCTCGCATCGGCTCGCTGAGCCAGGTCTCCGGCGTGCTGGGTTGCCAGTGGGGTGACGATGGTGCAGGAGGAGTTTGGGGGTTTTTGATTTCGATGTGCAGAGAAAGAGAAGAGATATCGCTGGTGGACCTAACGAGAACCCTGACGGGGTAACCTTACTGGAGGAGTGCCTCGCAGAGTCTTCCCCCTTATGACCCTGAATTAGGCATAAGCCACCGCTGTTCAAACCTCTCCAACGCTTCCCCTTTCGGTCGCGAGCAGCCCCGTGACTGAATTACCCAATGAAGACGAAGGAGCAGAAGCAGGGCTTTCACCCTCAAATTCGAAATTAGGTTTTAAAATTGGGGATTTTACCCAAATTTGAATGTAGGGTTCATAAATTAGCAAGAATCTAATTTTCAAATGTAAACATGAATCAAGAATGGGTTACTCTGATATCAATTATTAGGTAAAATGTAATTAATTATGATCTTTAATTTAACGATCAAATATAAAGTAATCTCGTACTGTAAACATGTTATAAACTAAATGTGAAAACGTACCTGAATTAGCCATAATGATGATGTCCATTTTAGAGCACTATTGATCTTATTGTCTTCCACTTGAAGAACACTCGTATTTCCCTCTTTGTTTTCTCTCTTAATGGGGATAGAAAAAAGAACTGGAATCGTAAGTGTGTTCGCTTTACGCGTCTCCAAAAGTGACTATGACACCTTAAAATAACCAAAATTAAGTTAATTACTTAAGTTTTAGTATTTCTAATTTGATCTCTCATCAAATTAGAAATTACTCTATGGTCTCTACACAATTTTATTTTCATGACATATCGCTTTAACTAAACCTTTTTAATTTAATCAGATCACTTTATTATTTGGACTTAATAAATAATGACTCTAACATATATAAATATATATCATATATATATATATATATACATGACCCAAAATTTTTTAACATAAATATCACAAATTTCAATAACATAACCTAGTGTTCCAAACTCAAAATTTGACGTCTTTGACTTCCATCTTTTAAAGTTTATGTACTAAACTTTATTGTGAACAATCACATCCCAACCCAACAAGATTAACACATCAAAGTTACCAATTATTTGTAACATATTTATGCTATATTAAAATTAAATAAAGCAAAATACAATCTATTAGTTAAACCAAATTTTACAATAGTATTTGTTGCACATTTGTTTTCTTCGGGGTAACCATGTGACACAATATATATTGTATGGAGGAACAAATCAAAACGTAATCTCCTCCTAATAGGTAAAGATACCCTAGACTTATTATGAGATGCTTCAGTCACCAATTTTAAGTTACATTACAATAATAATCTCTTCCAGCCACGTTATCTAACATGGTCAGTAACCAAATTAGCTGTCATGATTTTAACTTATATAAAAGTTTAAATTTCAATGATAACCATAAAACCTCCTCAAATTTCACCCCTTATATGTTTGAACAATTTTAACACTAGAAGCATACCCAAAATTTTACGAAAGGCTCTACCAGTGTTGCATTGTACATTGCCCAAATTTAGCTGAAAAGTAACTTGTAGAATATTATGTAGGGTGAGAAGTAATAACCTTAAAAAAAAAAAAATAATAATAATAACATTTTTTTGTGGAACCATACACCATTCACTTGCATGTTAGAATTCCGTTGATCATCAGTAATATTGTGTGAAAATTAATCTTAGAGGTTAGGCCTGATCCGATGGCGAGTTTGAAAATATATAAATAAACACGAATAGAAAAGAATGTAATATATATTAAATCACATTATTTTTAGTCTAATGTATTCAGTCCTATTCTGTAAAAATAAAATATATAAATGAGATACTAATATAAGAAAAAAAGTATTTAAATTAAAATTAAATTTATCTTGAATAAAAAATTCCTTAATTGTACTTGTAACATATAATTTTATTATATATACACACATTTATACTATAATATTAAAGTAAACTCAATGTAAATAAAAATAGCCAACATTAATAAAAATAAAAATAATAGTGAAATAATGTTATAATCTTAATAAAGTTAATTTTATTTTTACAAGAATAATATAGCATTATAAAATATAAAATAATAAGAAATAAACACAATTAACAAGAATGCACCATACTACAGAAATAACATATGTATACCCGTGTGACGCACAGATACAAAATCTAGTTTCGTTTAAACAAAATTTTTAATTCGAGTTTGGAAAATAAAAAACAATAATTAAAAACTAAGATCTTATATATTATAGTTGAATAAAACATAAGCATCCATACCTTTAAAATAAATATGCAACTATTTGCTTAATATTCTCATACGACGTCTTTAATAAACCATGATAAGGTGATGAAATTAACTAATTGTTACTGTTTAATAATCTTAATCATATTATCAGTCAAAGAAGACCAATACCAGTTAATTGATAATTAACATATATATTATATTATGAGCTGTGTTAAAATTGTATATTTAGTATTTTTAATTAATATCTAAAAATGTGTAATACTAAAAGAATGGAAGTGTTTGTTGATACATAAGAGTGGAAGGGTCCATCCAGATGGTGGGCGCGACTTGGAATTGCTGTGTTTTCACGTTTTGGTGTCTGAAAGGAAGGAAGGAAGAGAGAGTCGTCGCTGGCATTGATTGTGGGAGTGCCACGTCGAGTCAAATACTTCATTCCATTTGCGCGTTTCCTCTTTTCATAAATTGTTTACTTTTACTATTTGATTTATGATTCGTTCAAATATTTCAACCATATGAATGAATGAATGAATGCCATCAACAACAACATAATGTCTTCATTCATCTCTATCTTTCAAGTTTTTAGTCAAACCCCAGAGTCGTAAATTCCCGTCGACTTTTCCCTTTTTATACCTCCTTACCATCCCCATTCTCTCCTTTTCTAATCCCAATTCTCATCTCCACTCCCAACACTCTCTGTAAATAGGTACGCTCCCATTCTCGAGCTTCCAATGCTTCGTTATTTTTGTTGTTTAATCGAAGCACAGTTGAACTTTAATCAAAAACTGTTTATTTTTGCGCAGGTGTTAGGTTTTTATTTGTGGTGTGTTGTATTGTGTTGCATTTCGTTTTCTGGTCACTGTTGGTAACTTTTAGAGGAAGATAGTAATGGGAGCGGTTTGTTCGGCTGGCATGGTGGAGAGAAATGCTGAACTCGGAGGGAAGAGTTTGGGGTTTTCTGGGAAGCTTAAGAAGGAAAATAGCTTTGTGAATCGTGGAGAAGCTTTTTCAGATTCTAGGTCTGGTAGCGGTCAAGGTAGAAAGCAAAAGAGGCACGACTCTGGGTTTTCTTATGAACTTGGTTTATCGACTCCAACTTCAACTGGAGGAAAACAGGTGTGTTTTCATACCGCTTGCATCGATTTATGTATTTATTTGGGAGGTTTGAGAATATGCACATCGTTAGGATTGTTTCCGTGGAAATTGATTGGTTGAAATAACCGCTTTCCTGCTATTCTAGAATTGGATGTTGAAGGGAATTACATTGGTGCCTGCAGTTTCTGAATGGCCGCCAGTTGTGATAATTTAATGTATCTGTGGCATGCCTCTATAGTTCGTGTATAAAATAGAGTTTCTTGAATGGCATTTCATGGTATGTTAGGGATCTTCTAAAAAATTGAATGGTTCATGATTGATGTCTATTTTTTTCATAGGTGAACCAGAGAGGTTCTTTCCTGGGAAAAGCTGGCGAGAGGGCAGTGGAAGTTCTGGACACACTTGGAAGTGGCATGCCAAAGTTAAAAAATAGTAGTGGTTTTGTCTCTGGCACGACTTCCAGAGGGAATAAGATATCAATATTGGCATTTGAAGTAGCTAATACAATAACCAAAGGAGCAATTTTGTTTCAATCACTTTCTGAAGAAAATATCCAGTTTCTTAAAAAGGATGTTTTACAATCGGAGGGGGTTCAACTATTAGTCTCAAATGATATGAAGGAGTTAGTAACACTTGCTGAGGCTGACAAAAGGTTTTAGCTTGTTCAAAGAATATGGTTCTTGTTTCTCGTCGCTTTGAACTTTCTGTGCTCTTTGTTTCTGATTTTTTGGGGGAATTTGTAGGGGAGAATTCAATGTATTCTCACGGGAAGTAGCAAGATTTGGAAATATGTGTAAAGATCCACAGTGGCACAACCTAGATAGATATTTCTCAAGGTGAGTTTCCATGTGCATTTCTATTGACAAGATTAAGCAACTTGTCATGATTGAATTCTTAGCTGATTACATTCAATCACACAAATTTCACATTAAAACCTTTGACCAAAAAATTATCAGATTAGACTTGGATGTCCTGGATGACAAACAATGTCAAGCAGAGGCGGAAAAGACAATGCAGGAGTTTACCAGTCTAGTTCGGAATACTGCTGTGAGCTCATTGTCATTTTAAATAAAGTTCCGCATAATTTTTAATTTCTTCAGTTGACAACTGAGTAAATCTTTTGTCATTATTTTGGTTTCTTCGATGTACGCTGCATGATATTGATTCACGGATCTTTGGTTTGCCCTTGTGCAGTGCATACTAGCAAGTTTATTAATATGGTTCCTATTATTTGTTTCTAATTCTGATACGCTTTCTAAGTTCTTTATTGGTTCAAGTTAAGGTTTCAATTCAATTTTTTTTAGCAATTCATTCTTTAATTACCGATTTTCTCCTCGTTTTGTAGGAATTATACCATGAATTGAATGCTTATGAACGTTTTGAACAAGATTATCTGCAAAAGATTAAGGAAATGGAGTCCTTAAATCTTCCTCTAAAAGGTTAGAAATTTCATAATGTAGTTTTTCCTCAAATCTTTCCAAATAAATAAATGATACTTATTATACTCTAGAGGGTTTTAGTTTTTTTTTTTTTTCTTAATATTTGAGCGGAGTATATAGTAATATCGCACAAAAATTATTGCTTTATAATCTTTGTTACCCACTGTTGGCTGAACAAATTCTTATTATTGGTAGGCTTAGAAGTAGTTTCAGATGCAGTTTGGGTTTTCGGTTTGACTTACATACTACCCGCGGGACACTTGCAAATTTTATTCTGCCGATGTTAACCAATGATTGATGGCTGTATTCTTTTTACAATTGTAGGGGAGAGTATCTCAATGTTTCAAAGTGAGCTAAAGCACCAAAGAAAGCTTGTGAGGAGCTTGAAAAAGAAGTCTCTTTGGTCCAGAACTTTGGAAGAGGTATATTTTCACTCATCGAATATTTCTTGATTTGCGTCTATTATTGTTGAATTTAGAATTTCCCCATATGTTTACTTCTTTGAAGTGAATGTTTTATAGCTGCGGATTTACAAGAATGGACTTACTTTTTTTATAATGAATTTGCTTACTGCAGATGGTTGAAAAGCTCGTGGATATTGTTACCTATATACATCAAGCAATTTACGAGTTCCTCGGAAACCATGGTATGAGATTGTATCTCTTAAGAACCAAAAACTGATGTATCTAATATAGCTAGATAATATGCATTTCTTTATGCACTAGGATTCTAGGAATTATCTTAGGGTTTGAAGTCTGAACTTGTTCATTTAATCCTGTTATGGAGACAAAAATTCAAATCAGAGGCATTAAAATCCTTTGACATTATTATTTTTAATGTTAACAGACCGTGTAGATTAAACTTTTCAATGTTTTCTATGCTTTTGTTTTTTAATCATATGTAACTGGAAATAACCAGCTGCTTTTCTCTTTGTGGTTGAGCTACTTGAAATTAACGGCAATAGATGCATATTTACAAAGAAAATAAAGCCTTGAAATTAAACACGTCATATTGTTTAATATGCAATTTTTATTGCTGAAGATTATTTTGGAATCATGGTATGCATACAACAAAAGTTATATGACTCTAATAAAATGAGATTACAATTTCTTCTGTTAAATCATCTTTTCTGCTTGGATTGACTAACTGAGTAAAAGCACTTGGAAAAACTGCAAGACAATGATGTAAATTCCTTTATTATTTTTAATGTTTGTGTTTCCAGTCATGTATTGACTTGTATGAAAATATACTTTTTGTTTGTGTTATCTATCATGTAGATCTAGATCTCGTTGATTGGTCATAATAATTAGAACATGCGAAATTGTGGATTTATCGCAGGTACAGCTGCAGCCAATTACTGTGAGGGTCATGAAAGACTAGGAGAAGCTGGTCTTGCGCTGCACTATGCTAACATCATCAATCAAATAAATATGATTGTATGTTTCATGCTGAACAAAATTGTTATGACCTTACAAATAAATGTTTTTAATAAAACAACACTTGTTTATATCAGGCATCTCGCCCAACTGCACTTCCTCCAAACATAAGAGACACATTGTATCATAGTTTGCCCAACAATATTAAGACTGCTCTTCCATCTCAGTTGCAAACCATTGCTGACATGAAAGAGGTATTACCCTCCTTCTACTGAATATCCATAACCTTCCATTTTCTAGGCCTTTTTATGGTGCCATAATGCCATTCCTTTTTAGGGGAGTAGTCACTTTGACTTCATGGAAAGAGAGTTTTATTTTGTTTTGGATTTTGTTAAATGACATATCAATTTTCTGTAGCTCTCCATTACTCAGATCAAAGCCGAAATGGAGAAGATTCTTCAATGGCTTGTACCAGTTGCCGCAAATACAGTCAAGTAAGATATGTAATATATTTGTTTGGATTTGGTTATACTTGTTTTTTTTTTTTTTTTCTCTCTTCTTCATGTTGGTCTTATTCTTTTTGTGTGAAAATGGGCTAAAAACTCCAACAACTGTTTATGTATTTGTTTTCTCTATTGATATTCATTACAGAGCACATCAAGGTTTCGGATGGGTTGGTGAATGGGCAAATACAAGGTTTGCGCTAAAGTTGAATATCTTAATATTTATTGGCATACAACTATTGTGTTTACATATATGCAGTTAGAAGAATTTCAAAATAACTCTTGAATAAATAACTCTTGTTCTGATATTGCAGTACTGACTTCGGTGATAACACCTCCAGAGAAAGTAACCTGATTCGCCTGCAGACACTTTATTATGCCGACAAGAGGAAGATAGACGTTTACATAATTGAGTTGTTGGCATGGCTTCACCATTTAATTAGCTTTGTAAAATCTAGACAAAATACCTTGAAATCAATGCCTACGCGGTCTCCACCCAAGGTACTCGAACTTCAGTCTAAGATGCGACAGTTTTTAATTCTATCCGTGGACAGTGGCAACAAGCCATTGGGAACTCAAATTTCTCAAGAGGATAGAAGATTGTTGGAGGAGGTTATTGCCAGAAGAAATAACCCGGGACTCAGCAAGAGCGAGGATCTTGGTTTGGCTAAGAGCAGACAAGTCAAGGATTTACATGCGACCAAAAGTGCTGGGAGTTCACCTGCCAAGGAATTCTTCGGTACTAGACTTGTCATAAACCACCGAAACTATAATGTTTTGGATATTATGGATGGGTTAAGTCACTGATCGTCCCCTCTGGGTTCTCACCTCTCACTCTATTCTTCTGCTGGAATTCTGCTAGCCCATGCCTGCTTACAGATAATACTCATAATTCATTTCTATATAGTTATAGTTATGTATATATCAATATAAACCACTAACACAAGATCTTTATTTTTTATACATTATTTTTGTACAGCGGATGAAGGAAATAGATGAATTCCTTTTATGAATTTTTTGTCTATTCATTTGGGTGTAATTTTGTTGTCACTTATTGCAATTTCACTGCTTTTGGTGCTTATGGAATCTCATCTTTATGACGAAAGTACTAAGAATGCAGCCTTAATAAATTAACAAAAACATTTCATGTAATTTTGTATTTTCATGGGGATCAGATTGGGAAAGAGGAACCTCAAAACAAGGCTTTGAGGTGGACACCTTGCTGGTATAAGTTGAGATCCCCACCCTCTCCTCATATCCTCTACATTGCCTACAGGATTGTGAATCAAGTAGTAGTATTTCACCCAAGTGGGACTTAACATGAGTCTTACGCAATTACACAAGTTCGGATTAACTTGCTTCAGTTACTTGGAGAGACAAGCCTTTAAAGTCTTTATCAAAGTGATAACTGAAATTTTAATTTTACAGTATTTTTGCCGATAAAAATAAATTTGATAATTCTTATGATATTTGACTCAAGATTAAATGGTTAACATAAATATATTTATATAAATTTTGTTAACTAAATATTTATTTTAATATTCAATAGTATCATTTAATTTATTATAAAAATTATTTTAAAATAAATATTAATTTATTGTTAATGTATTTTATTATATGTTATTAATTTTTCTTTTCTTTTCTTTTCTTTTCTTTTCTTTTCTTACAAAAATAATAACATATTATATAATTATTACTAAACTAATAATAAATCTTTATGTATTAGTATTTTTTATCTCATAAATTTTATTTTAATTAATAATTAACGATATAAACTAAATAATAAATTATTGTACATATACTTCGTTATACATTATTTTTCAAATTTATTTTGTTAAAATAATGATAACTAGCAGAAAGATAAAGAAAATAACTTTCAATAGATTTTATCCAATTTCAATTTTCAATTTTTAAGAATAAGCTTAAGAATTCAATAATTAAAATTAAATAAATAAATAATTCAAGTAAATTAGTTGAATAGTAAAAAAAAATACTAACTCTCATTTCTTATTTATTATTGAATTATCCGATAAACTTGTTTTATTATCAACATTTATTTTTATTTTAAAATTTTTTGAAAAAAAAAATGAATAAATCCTGCTACTTCCAATTCCCAAGTTTCTGTTATTGAATTCTTTTATTATATTGTTTTATTATAATGATTTAAAATTTAATCATACATATATCTATTTTCTATTTTATTTATTATTTTAAAATTATATTTTTATTTAGTGTTAACTGTAAAATAATATCTAATTAAGTTGACACCGTATATCTCACTAATAATTTGTCTCAGGTTAAAGATATATATAAAAAAAACTTACTCGACTAAAAAAAATCCATAATTAGGAAATAACATCTAACAAATATAAATTCATTAAAAAAAACATAAATTAATATTATTATCTATATCATTTTATCTTTTATCAAATATAAATAATTTAATAAAATATAAATTAATAATGACTTAACTTTTCAGCTCAGAAGGTAAATCATATATATTTTTACCATCAAACTTTGACTTATAATAAATTATGCTATCTTTTATCAAATATAAATAATTTAATTATTTAATAAAATGTAAATTAATAATAACACAACTTTTCAGCTCAAAAGGTGATCATATATATTCTTTAATAATATAAAACATAATATTTTATTTTTAATATTTGTTTCTAAATAATTAAAATATATTACAAAATAAATTATTTTTTCATATTATAAAAAATCATATAAAATTTTAAATTAATATTCCATATTACATATATAAATAAAATTAATATTAATATAAATATTAAGTTTTTGTTTTTACAAATAATAATATTATTAATAGTTTATTACAATTTTTAATTTCCATAAAAGAGGATGAATTTAATATTCAAATTATATTTGACAACAATTCAAATTTTATAATATACATATATTTTTTAAATAAAAATATAAATTTTAAGTAAATTTGTGAGTGTTTATAATTTAGTTATATATTTGTGCATCCTAATGTAGAAAACCACAATTACTTACTGAGCAATCACACACTTTTAAATTGTAACAGCCACTTTCTTTGAAAAATGGTAGTAAGAATCTTTAAATTCTTTTGGTATTGACCTTGGAGGAGACAGAACATTCACAACAAAATTTACACTGAAACAAAGAAGTCAAATATATTGTTTTTTTTATTATTGACATTTTTAAATATTAAAATTTATGTGAGCGTTCTTATATTTATAAAATAAATAATTTCTATAATTTAATTTATAATCATTTTTCTTCAAAAACATATAACTTAATATTTAACATTGTAATATATTTACTGATTTTTTCATAAAACTATTGATGCGTGTGTCATTTAATATTTAATAATAATGATTATTTGCAAAATAAATAATATATATGTCATTAAAAGTTTATTTTTAAACATATTTCTTATTTAGATGCCATATAAATTTGTTGTCTTCTTTTCATTTACAAATTTAGAAAAATATTCTGCTCAAAATATTTTCTTACCTTATTTATGTAGACATTTCATTTGTATATGATTGATAATTTTTTTTTTAATAAAGAGACATTGAATAAAATTTTGATAAATAAGGACACAAAAAGTAATATTTTACTGTTAATATATTTCTACATAAAGTTGGTACAATATTTATCCTAATTAAATGTAGTATAAAGTATATAGAAAAGGGTACTATAAAACATTTATAAGGAAATAATTCAAGTTTATATACTATATTAAAAATACTTTATATAATATATTAATTCCAAATTTATTATATTATCAGAAGAGAACTTTTAAGGGTTTCAATCAAATATTAGTCTATCTTCCACTCTGCTTTAAATTTGTTCTTTATTATACAAATTAATAATAAGAGAATAATATTATAATTACCATAAATTTATAAAAATAATTAACTTAAACCAGTTATAAATTTAAACTATAGAGTTTTATTTTAATAAAAGTTTAATACAATATTCAAAGCCTTCATTTTTTTTTATAAAGAAATAACAATAAATATAAGAATAAATCAACGTAGTTAATTCTAATAGTTAGTATATTATATTTACACATTTTCAATGTTATCAGTATTTCTCTTTTAAAAAAAGTCAATAATTATGATTATCAATTAATTCACTTATAAAGATAACACATCATTAATTTTTAGTTTTCTATTTATATATTATTCACAGTAAATGAATTATAATTATTTTCACAAAAGTATCGAAATTCTAATTTATTTATAGTACAAATTTATAAATTAATTAAAGCGTAATTTTATTATATACTCTATTACGTAAAAACTATTAAATAAAAAAAAGCGTGCATCTTACCGGTAAATATACTAGTTGACATATAAAAGAGAGGACAAGAGAAAATGGGTATGTTTTTTGTTTTAGTTTTTGAGGATATTTTCCTGTTAAAGATTATTCAAAATTTAAAATTACAGTAATCTTGGTCATTCCTAAAAAGTTTAATGTAATCTTGATATGAATAAATTTTTTTAAGTTAAAATAAATTTAAATTGATTAAATCAAGATTATAGAAATCTTAGAGATAATATATATCTGTTTTAATGATTTGTTAACCTCGTCTCTATCCTTCACCATATATGCAGCCATATTTCCGTTTGTATAATAAATTTCTTAGAAGATATGAGTGTTGGCGTTTATATAAATACAGAAAAAAGTATGAAGGTCTTGTAGCTGAGCGTTCATGGTCATTAACATGACAACAACAGAAGAAAGAAGAATAAGTTTCTACCGCTGTCTCATGCGAGTTGAAGAAACAAGAATGAACGTCAAACCCACCGATAGGTTGAGAATTGATGTGACTATTAGTGTTCGATATCAAGATTATTTACATATTATTCAAACATCAACCTTATTAAAAAGGTTAGTATTCATTAGCTGCCAAAGTTTCCTTGAAAATAATAAAGATTTCTTAAGAAGTTTGTTGTTCGACCCAAGTTGCTCTCACTGCTTCATCCCAGAAATTGTTGATCTGGTATCAGAAAGAATTCTCAATATGACTCAACAAATATTGGGATGTTGTCGTGATACTGAATCTGTAGATTCAGAATGCCAAGAATTTTCTTTGAATTTAGACATCATCGTGGATATAGTTCCAGATGTAGAAAGCGAAGAGGAAGAGGAGGAGATTGAAAATGCAGTAACAGAAGAGTCCATGCAGCAAGATGCAGCAATGATTCCGGCGTCTAGTGAAGCCATCCATTCTCTTACAACCTTCACAGATTTTCATTTTTTGAAAAGGATAACCCAGAAATGCAATATTTGTTTGGAAAAATTCCGTCTCGGAGAAGATGAAGAAAAAGTGAAGTTTTCGTGGATGCCATGCGATCATGCATTTCATCATCACTGTATTGTCAAGTGGCTGCAAATAAGTCACACTTGTCCATTGTGTCGTTATCCTCTGCCCATTGATAATAATTAATATATATATATATATATATATATATATATATATATATATATATATATATATATGGGTTTTTTTTTGCGTTGAAAGACAATAAGTCTAATTTTATGATGAAATGTTTTTGTTTCTTTTATTTTTTTAAATAAGAATAACAACTACATATTAGTTTATAAGTTAAATGATTTTTCTTTGATTTTAAATTATGTTAAAATAATTATGTTCTAAAAAATTTCGTCTTATCATTTTAGTTTATAAGTTAAATGAGTTTTAGAAAAATCAATTTTAAAGAATTATGATTTAAATAAAATCAGATTAATTGTATCCAATCAATTTATTTTTAAATGAATTTAAGTAAAATTATTAGGTAAGATTATGAATGAATCTATTTTATAAAATAATATTATTTTATTAATATTATGTCACTTATTTAAAAATAATTTATATTTAAAGTAAAAATAATTTTATTAATATAATTTAAGTTCAAAAATATATTATAATTTTTTATTTTCAATTATGACAGTACCAATCTATATCTCTAGTCTAGCCGTCTCTTCAAAACTCATTTTAAATGTGAAAATTTGAGTATTTAAAGATGTTTTGGTTATTCCTAATAGTAAAATTCGATAACAAATAGACTTTTATAAGTAACAACACCAAACTCGTTCAATTCACAGTAATCTAATTAGTTTATCGGCTAAAAAAATATTAAACACTATTTTAATACTTTTAATGTTATTTGAAATAAAATAATTTTTATATGTTTATTAAGAATGGAAATTTCCTATATCTATAAAATTTCTGAATTTTATTAATAAACAAAATTCGACTTTACATTATAGTAATTATTTATTAACGAAGAATTCAAAAGGAATATAATAATATTTGATATAGGCTTATTCCAATTATTTGTTGACGAGTACTTAATTGTCTCGTACCAGAAATCACGTGGATCAAATTACAATCGAATCAAATCAAATCGTTACGACTGGACTCTCAAATAAAAAAAATTACGTCATGATTAATTGTTATAGTCTTTTTTTTTAATACTAAATACTCAATCCTACGAAACCAAAGTCATGAATTACACTCATATTAACCCTCGTTTCAAAATTTATTTAACTTCTAATATAAAATATTAGTATCACTAAACTATTAATTTATATTTTTAGTTAATCTTTAAAACCATATTCTAGATTTTAACATATCTTTACATGATTAATAATAATTAAATGATTGGCAATAATACTATGCATTTATAATATATTGAATAATTATAAAAATTGACATTAAAAATTTATAATATACATAATTCTTAAATAAATAATAAATACAAATCAAGTGAATGAATGATTATTTTGATTATACTAATTTATATTTTAATTAAATTATTAATATTTTTATTTGATAAAAGATAATATAATGGGAAAAAGATAACACAAAATATTGTTGAAAGAAATTATATATATATATATATATATATATATATATATATATAATCATAAATATACTTTTTAAACACGTGCTGAATATATTTGTTTTTTTTTTCAATGAAATTTAAAAAATATTTTTATTAAAAATTATTATATTTCATTTTTATATGATTGATAACGTATTTTGTTTCTTTTTAAAATCAAGAGATATTCAATAATTCTGATATTAAATTATAAATAACATACATTTTTAAAAGCGTAATTGTATTATATACTTAATATAAAAATTAGTTGAAAAAAACAGTGCATCTTACCTGTAAATATACTAGTTGGCATAAAAGAGGATTACAGAAAATTAGTGTTTTTTTTTTCCGTTTCCGAAGATTTTTGTCTAAAAGATATTTCAAATTTTAAAATTATTGTAATCTTAATCATTGGTATAATGTTTAGCGTAATCTTGATATGAGTGGATTTAAAAAAAATTAAAATGGATTAAAGGAAGACTATAAAAATCTTAAAAATAATATATATCTGTTTTAATAGTTTGTTACAGAACGAAGAAATCTTATCTCTATCATTTACCCTTCATATGATAATTGATAAGAAGATACAAGTGTTTTGGTTTTTGTTCTCAGATTTTGATACAACCTTATAAATACAGAACAAAGTATTAAGGCCTTGTACCTGAATGTTCATTATTCAACATGGGATCCCTAGAAAGAGCAATAAATTACTATCACTGTCACATGCAATATGGAGAAATAGGAGTGAAGGTAAAACCCGATGACAGATTGAGAATTGATGTGACTATCAGTCTTCGATATGAAAATTATTTACGTTTTGTTCAAACATCAACCTTATTAAAAACGACAGTATGCCTTTGCTGTCGATGCTTCTTTCAAAATAATCGAGATTTCTTAAGCATTTTGGTGCTCGATCCACCCTACTCAAACTTCTTCGCCCCAGAAAGTATTGATGAAGTATCAGGAACAATTCGTACTCTGGCTGAAGAAATTTTTGAATTTTGTTCTGATACTGAATCATCAGAATACCAAGAGTTTCCCTTGAAGTTAGACATCATCGTGGATTTAGTTCCAGCAGAAGATACAGTTCCAGAAGAAGAGAGCGAGGAGGAAGAGGAGGAGATTGACAATGCAGTAATAGAAGAGTCCATGCAGCAAGATGCAGCAATGATTCCAGCATCCAGTGAAGCCATCCATTCTCTTAAAACCTTCACAATTTTACCTTCTTCGAAAAGGAGGACTGAGGAGTGCAATATTTGTTTGGAACAATTTCGTGTCAGGGAAAACGAAGAAAACGTCAAGTTTTCGTCCATGCCATGTCATCATGTATTTCATCATTACTGTATTGTCAAGTGGCTGCAGATAAGTCACACTTGCCCATTATGTCGTTACCCTATGCCCACTGAGAACTAGCTTTTGTATTTTGTATTTCTTTTATTTTTTTGTCAAAAGACAATTAATCTTAATGAAATAGTTTTGTTTCTTTTATTCTTTTTTAATAGAATGACTATTACATATTAGTCTTTCTAATATATATTTTACTCCAATCAATTTGCAAGTTAGCATTTCATTTATTTGATAAAGACTGAAAGAAAGAATTCATTTACTCTTCTTACAGAAGTTCGTATCACAATGGTGCTACTTTCAGTATAAAAAATTAATATAAATAGTTACCTAACATAAGAATAGAAATACTCTTCTTTGGCAACGTAAATGAGATTTATACGGATCCTATTTGTATTTCCGTTTATACGAATCCTTTAGAATAATATTAATTAAAATATATCAACTTTCCCTTCTTTCTTTCATTTAATAAATTTGTTGCAGTCCCCTTCACTGTATTCCTATTGTGTTATATTAATATTCCAATAAAAAAAAAAAAATTGGCCTATTATGCGTATCAAATAGTATGATTTTTAAACTGATTCCTTTAAATATCAACATATTTATTATGTTAGTACACGGTTGAACTACTGTTTAAACTATTTTTTTTCTCTAACGTGATGACTTTTTTCTTAATTTTCTTTTTCAAACATCAGAAATTAATTTTAAACGTATTTAAAAGTGAGTCATATTTTTAATATAAACTTTGTTTAACTTAGACTGAAATTTTTCTTTTTTTCATAAAAATAAAATAAATTATTTTAATAAAAAATTTATTCTATCATGTTATCGAGGATAATCAAACTATCTACTCTAGTTTTAATTATATTTTTAAATGAATCATAATTTTTTTAAATTTAATTATAAATTAAACCAACGAACTAAAATAAATTTAATTTAATAAAAATTTTAAAAAATTTATAATTATATTTATATAAAAATAATTAATTAAAATATTAAAAAATAAAATAAAATGTACTTTAAAATTTTAAATTATGTTTGAATTTATTTAATATATAAACTAGAGGAAAATATATTCATTTAGTCAATATAAGAATTAAAAAATCACTTATCATTCAATTTTATGTAATGATTTATTAATCCAAAATATTAATTCGTCCTAATTATAATAAATGGATCTTAGAAGTTTTTTCTTATGCTTCTTTTAAAATAAAATAAGTAAATTTTATTTAACCTACTTTTCGAAATGACTGGGCCACCATCTTACTAAATCTATTTTTCAACCCCTCAATTATCGTATAAACATAACAAACAGACTTATGACAGAGAACAACCCATCTTCGCAACATAATGGGCCTATACCGATTTGGACCTTTAGGTTTTAATAGATTAACTTCTTTGTTGTATTTATTTTTCAACCAAGAAAAATATATATTTTATACAGACTAAAATTATGAATAATTAAGAATTAAAAAACTAAAATTAATTAAAGTAGTAAAATATTGAAATCAAAATTACAATTAAATTTATTTACAAATCATACAAGAGTGTAAAATATTTACATTATCATTATCCATATAGTTTATTTTCTTTGCTTCCTTGTTTCAGATGTATTGCCAGTGCAAACTTGGGAGGAATCAGATAGAAAATCTCTGGGCATGAAAATTAAATTTAAACCAAGTGTGTCCACCTGCAAATTAAATTATGGATGTTATTTTTCACACCATATATAGCCATCCTTAAACTAAGAAAAAACATCAATAGTCACGGATCTTCTTAGAAGTTGAGGGACTGTGACCCCAAAAATTTTATAATTCTCATGTAATTTATGATTTTAACTTCCAAAACATAATGAACATTTAATATATTTACTTGTATATTTATAATTTTATCCTCATTCTTTCTTAATTCTTATATAATTTATGATTTTGTTCTTATCAGACTTAATGATCATTTAATATATTTAAGTATATATTTAAAATTTTATCTTTTCACCTTCTTATTTTCTTTTTATATTTATTTATTATTTATTAATAATATATTATTTAATGTTGGATCAACATCTGTCACTAAACATAAGCCACGAGCCATGCTTGAAGGGGTGGCAGATAACGTTTATACAAGAACACGAAAGAGAGGAATTTGTCACCATTGCACACTACAAAAGCTTGCTGTTAGGATTATATAAATTATTATTATTAGCATAAATACCAACTTCATGCATCATCTTCATGTCATCCACAGTGTTGGAAGCATGCTTAAACATTGTTATCATCACTTCAATTCCCCATCCATCAATTGATGGTATGTTACCAACCAAATGTGGCCGTTTTATTTGGATTATTATGTAAATTTCTTTCAAATTTGCAATCACTTCAAATCCTGAAAGACAGTTTCCAATTTGTTTCAACTCCGAAATCAAAGAAAATTGAATGCCACTAATTTCCTTTAGTACAAATACATTATGGTAACAACAACTAATACAATGAACTTATTTCTCACTATTTATATACATATTTAAATTATATTATATGATATAAGATATATATGTGCCACTTTTAATACGTCTTTTTAATCAAACTTGTTGAATTTTATTAAAAAAAGAAATTGACTCAAGATTAATAATAATAGTAATAATAAAAAATTAACTTTAAAATCATGTTAAGGTTGTATCGTAAAATCTATTGGATAATATATGAGTTATTTTTTAGTAGGAGTTAATTTTTTGAGTCAATAATTCATCCGAATAAAGCAGGATAATATATGGAACAAAATCAAATCTGCTGAATTTGCGAACGTAATTTATTATTTATAATCATCTTTAGTTAAATTGTAAAGTTGAAAAGAAAAACAGTTTTAATAACTCGAAATGTAATTGAAATAACTTTTGACATATATTAGTTCTTACTTTTTAAATCTAAATTCACCTAAATAAAATTCAAAACTATTGAGCCGGTAAAATAATGAGAAGAAAGAGGTAAGTAAAAAATAGTAATTACTCATAAACTATTTGGAAAAAATATAATATACAAATAAAATAAAAAAATAATTGCTCTAAAATAAAGTAGAACATGTACGTTCGTACAACTAATCATTAAAAAAGAGTATCGATGAAGTAAAAGGTTTGAAAATGATGAAAATTACATCGACAAGTTGGTCATCATTATTCTCAAAAGAATAGCCTTTAAAACATACGTACAGAAATTTGTGGTGCTAATTCGATAGCATTTTTGTCTTTATGTTTATCATAGTTTTATATTTAATTATTTTTTTTAATGGTGATGATATAAATTTATTATTAAAAGGTAGATGACTTTATGTAAAGTGGTCCGTGACATAGCTCCGTGGGACCTCTATTCTCTTATTTTGGTAGTCTTTGTGTGTGTGGTTTTTCCTGAATACAAACGATTAATTGATACGAAAATCTAAGAAATGAAGTTGAAGAGTTGTAGTTGTAGTCGCTGCCAACTTTGTTATTCGGGGTGGTGGTGGCTTCTATTGAAGTTTCAGAAATTCTTCCTCATAACTTCAAAGTTATGTCTTGATGATCTTTCACACTTTCTTGTTCTTCAAGCTTGTGCTTGTGTTTGTGTTGTGTTGTGGTTACCTTCCTTCTTCCTCCCAATTTCTCTAATTTGATTCAATTAATTTGGAAATTAAAATTTTACAAAATAAATAGGACCAATCAAATAGAACATTCATTACTAGAAAATATACTTTCAACGTCGCTGTTTAACGTCGGTTACATCTTAGCCGATGTTGAACATGCTTTCAACGTCGGTTGGTCAACAACCGACGTCGAAAGTCGAATTTTGACACATTCTACGTCGTTTTAGCATGCACAACGTGGAAAGTAGGCTTTCGACGTCGGTTATGCCCTCACCCGACGTTGAAAACCCTTCTGAACTCATTATGACCGATCAGAATATAAAAATGACCGATCAGAATCAAATGTGATCGATCAGATTTTAATTATGAGCGATCAGAATTTTTTCAATCGATTAAAAACACGTTTCAATCGATTAAAATCTCTTAAAGGGTCAGGATGATCGATCAGAATCCAGTTATGACCGATCAGAACTATTTTAATCGATTAAATCTCGTTTCAATCGATTAAAACAAGAGATAAATCGAGTTTCAACGTCGGGTGTGGGTATAACCGACGTCGAAACCCCGTTTTCCCATTTGAATAGGCTACCATTTTTGTATATCTCCCCTTACTCTCCAGCATCGCGCCCACTCCCCTTACTCTCCAGCATCGCGGCCACCACCTACCACCGTCATTTGGACTCTCCGGACGCCCTCCCTCACGTCGCCACCGCGCACCGCGTGACACCCCCGCCGCAGCACCTCCACCCCACTGCAGCTTCCACCCCACCACGACGCTAGTCAACCACCCTCCACCCCCACCGCGACCTCCACCCACATTGCATTGTCCGCTCACCACGGCCTCGACCCTAACGCCGCATTGCATCCTCCACCTCCACCCCGGTGCAGCGCCGCTCTGCTTTCTCCGTGGTGTGAACCTTCATCGCCGCCTTAAACCATAGGTACGATGTTGTTGCACTTATATTTGTTGGGCAAAGTCATACAATTTTACTTACTACATTTCATAGGTAGAGATTGTTAGTCATTTGCCGTTAACTCGTTGATTCAATTCTTAGTCATATTATAGTTTTTTTCAATGTATTGATGATGTGTACAATTATACTTGAACTGCTTGAATATGCCCGTGGGGCTTTTTATTGTCAGGTTTCACTCGTGTCATTTAAAATTGTTGCCAAAAAACAAAGGAAACTCTGTCGGATTTTTGTTAGAAATTAATCATGAAGTGTGAATTTGAAAACTACATATAACAATGTAGTTATATAAGTGATGGTAGTAACAATGAAAACTCTATAATTTCAATTTATACAAATTTGGTTTTGACCAAAAAATAGACGAAATTCTGTTGAAATTTCGTTACAAATTAATCTACTTTGGTATAGATTTCATTAGAGATAACGATTATTAGTATTAATCGTTTTATGGGTTTCTCATTTGTAGACTCCAATTCCAAAATGGATCGAAGTTGGGTAAATGCAAGTCGTATTTCACAAGAGTATGAGAATGGAGTTGAAGAATTTTTGCGATTTGCCGAACACAATGGCACCAAGGTTAATGGAAAATTGTATTGTCCATGCGTTAATCTGCGTTAATGGGAGAGTACACACACTAGAGACAATACGGGAACATCTTTTATGTGATGGGATAATGAAGAATTATATCCTATGGACATGGCATGGTGAAGTGATTGATACACCAATAGTAACACAAGTCGAGGAAGAGGAGGATATGACAATGGAAGATTGAATAGAAGACATGATTCGTGATGTAGGTCAAGAGAATTTTCTCGCAAGCACATGCTCATTGCCTATGATAAATTGAAGATAGATTCGGAGATACCTCTGTATGCTAGATGTACAACATTCACGCGATTGTCACCTGTATTGAGATTGGTCAATTTGAAGGCCAAATTTGGTTGAAGTGATAAAAGTTTCACCGAAGTTACTAGAAGTTTTGAAAGATATGCTCCCAAGCGATAACACCTTGCCTGATCGTATGTATGAAGCCAAAAAATACTTTGTCCAATGGGTTTACGAGTATAAAAAGATACATGCTTGCCCTAATGATTGTGTATTATACGGAAAAGAGTTTGAAAGCCTACATGAGTGTCCAAGATGTGGTGTATCGCGTTACAAATTGAAAGACAAGGATGATAATAGTGAATGTATTGATAGAAAGAGACCTCCCGCAAAAGTTATATGGTATCTTCCAATTATTCCAAGATTGAGGTGATTGTTTGCCAATGGAGAAGATGCCAAGAATATGATATGGCATTCAACTCGCACAAAAACGTGATGGATTGCTTCGTCATCCGACTGATTCTCCACAATGGAAGAAAATTGACTGCCTATTTCCAAGTTTTGGCGATGATGCAAGAAATGTTAGACTTGGACTAGCCACAGATGGCATGAATCCTTTTGGTAACTTAACCAAGTAATCACGACTCATGGCCAGCTTCTTTTAGTGATTTACAACCTTCCACAATGGTTGATTTTCAAGCGCAAGTACGTGATGTTATCCATCATGATTGCAGGTCCAAGACAGTCGGGTAATGACATAGATGTTTATCTAAGTCCGTTAATAGATGACTTAAGGCTATTGTGGGAGGAAGGAGTGGATGTGTTTGATGCATATCAACAACGAGCTTCAAGTTACATGCAATGTTATTTTGTACTATCAATGACTTCCCAAGCATATGGAAACTTGAGTGGGTATAGTGTCAAGGGTCATCATGCTTGTCCTATTTGTGAGGAAGATACAAGTTTTCTACAATTGAAGCATGGAAAAAAGACTGTGTATAATAGGCACAGTAAAATTTCTTCCACATAACCACCCATATCGAAGATTGAAGAAAGCTTTTAATGGTCGACAGGAAGATAAAATTGCCAAACAACCTTTAACTCGGTGAACAAGTTTATGAACGGGTTAGAAACATTAATGTTGTCTTTGGAAAGACTAAAAAACAATCGTCTGATAAAAGGTTGTGGAAAAAGAGATCAATTTTCTTTAACCTTCCATATTGGAGTCATCTAGATGTGAGACATCGCATTGATTTTATGCATGTGGAGAAGAACGTATTTGATAGTCTCATTGGCACACTATTGAACATTAAAGGAAAAACAAAGGATGGAGTCAAAGCTCGTCAAGATCTATGTGAATTGGGAATACGTCCAGAATTACATCCAAGACCCGAAGGCAAGAGAACATATTTACCACCAGACTTGTCACACATTGTCAAAGAAGGAGAAGACTAGTTTATGTCAGTGTCTTCACAGTATTAAAGTGCCACAAGGATACTCTTCAAATATTAAGAGTCTTGTGTCCATGAAAGATCTGAAGCTAGTTGGGTTAAAGTCGCATGATTGTCACGTTTTGATGCAACAACTCTTACCCGTACCTATACGTGACATATTGCCAAAGAATCTACGACATGCAATTATGCGTCGTTGTTTCTTCTTCAATGCTATATGTGCCAAAGTAGTTGATGAAAAATCATTGGAGCAAGCTTGGAAAATGAAGTCTGTGGTTATATTATGTCAGCTTGGAGATGTATTTTTCTCCATCATTTTTTGACATTATGGTGCACTTAATAGTTCATCTTGTAAGAGAGATAAGACTGTGTGGTCCGATTTATTTGAGGTGGATGTACCCAATTGAGCGATGTATGAAGATATTTAAAGGGTATACAAAGAATCCATATAGACCTGAAGCTTCTATTGTTGAAAGGTATATTGCAGAAGAAGCTATAAAATTTTGTTCTGAATATTTAGGAAAGGCCCTAGCAGTGGGTGTACCTACTCAATGACATGATCATAGAATAAATGGTAAGGGCACTCGTGGGGTCAAAATACAATCAAAAAATGCTAGTGAGTTGACCAGGGCACACTTGTATATTCTAAACAACACAGATGAAGTTCTTCCTTACATATCTCGCTCATCAATCAATATTGAAGACCCTCAACCCCAAAATGAGTGAGCGGTGGTTGGTTAATGAACATAATAATACTTTTGTTAGCTGGTTTGAAACAAAAATCTTTTCCGAGGACAATGCATCTGATACTTTGAAATGGCTAGCACATGGTCCTAAACAGAACGTCGTGACTTGGACTGGGTATGACATTAACAAATACTCATTCTACACAAAGTTACAAGATGAAAAAAGTACAGTCCAAAATAGTGGAGTATCTATTGAGGCGACATCCATGCACTTTTCTAGTTCAAAGGATAAGAACCCAATTATGGCGTCTATGAGTTACTTTGGAGTGATTGAGGAGATTTGGGAGGTTGACTACATTCAATTCGTAGTTCCTATATTCAAATGTAAATGGATTGATATTAATACTGGTGTTCAAACCGATGAAATGGGATTCACTTTGATAGACCTTAAGAAGATAGGACATAAGGAGGAACCATTCATAATGGCGTACCATGCAAAACAAGTTTTCTATGTAACTGATCCATGTAATGATAGATGGTCGGTGGTACTCCAAGCAAAAGAGAATGATGTTATGCATGAAGAAGATGATGAATTAGATGATATTATTAACATCCCCACTCCATCACGGATGCCTAGTAGTATTGATGATATGCAAGAAGATTTGGTTCATGCTATTCGTAAAGATCATGATGAAGGCATATGGGAAAACTTAACTATTTAAGTTATGTGTTCATGACTAATTTGTGTTTATATTGAAAATATGTGATAAATTGTGTTTATATTTCAAATATGTGATAAATTGTGTTTATATTCCAATTTATGCAAAAACTTAACTTAATTTTTTTTTTTAACAGTGCAAATGGCATCTCCTCCACCATCTCCTCCAAAGATCTCCTCCAAGATCTCCTCCGCATGTCCACCCCCCATCTCTAAAGAGGACTCGACAAGCCACACGGTTGAAAAAGTTGACCGTTCGTTATATGGCAGGAGATAAGTTGGTTGTGAGTGTGGATCCAAAGACTGGCAAAATATCGTGGCCACATCACACTCAATTTAGGTCCTACTTGGGTACTCTTGCTAGAGAAAAGGTATGTAATTTTTTAGAGTTTTTAACTTGTTATGCATATATGGTCAGCATATGTAAATGGATTGATATCTAACGTTTTAAGTTCATAATTAGGTATCTATTTTGCATCCATCTTGGGATTATGTGGAGGAGACTTGCAAAAATTTAATTTGGCAAGATATTTTGGTGAGTTTTGTTAACTCGTTAAATTATGTTAAGTTAAGTTAGATCCTAAACTTTGTTATCCTAATTTATTTTGTTGTTTTTGCAGTAATCACTTTGATATTGTTAACTCTGAACAAGTTAGGAGAAAAGTCATGTCATCTATTGCCAAAATGTGGAGGCAATTCAAGTCGACATTGACTTCAAAATGGATTTTTAATGACCAAGCCATTAGCAAAGGATTAACTCCTTGTCAGCGTTATGGCATAGATGAGGAAACTTGGAAGCAGTTTGTCGGAGTAGGACTGGTCCACAATAGGAGGTATGTTACTATTTAAAAACTTTGGTATGTTTCCATATTGTCTTATTAATTTAGCACATTGTAATATGATATTATGTTGCAGGAGAAGCGAATAAAAGGAAAGGAGATTCGTAGGCTGAATGTGGCCCCCACCGTCCGTCTCGTGGGGGGTATGATTTGTTGACGCAACGCATGATGAAGGAGAAGGCTAAACTCCGAGAAGCCGAGTTAGCCTCTTCCGGTGTAAGCCAGGAAGAAATTTTCCCACCATCTCCTCCAAAACGTCATGAAAAATGGAAGAGGGCTCAGCAAAGCCCTCCGGTGAAATGACATCGAGGAGGCCCGCTTGATTGTCGAGCGGATTGTAAGTCAAATTAGTTTCTTTCAACCTCATTAACCATGCTTTGTCATTCATCAATTTTTTTTACAATATATAATGCTCAATTGTAGGATTCTTTAGAGGAGCAAGTATACACGGGAACATTCGTTCCCCGTGGTCGTGAAGATATATTAACTATCTGCTATTGGACGCCCGGAACACCCGGGCGTGTTCGTGCCGTTGGAGCTGGTGTGGGTATTCGAGCATATTTTGGAGCTCCATCATCGGACCATACCCACACCACATCATTGAGCCGGCAGGAGATGGCCGGATTGGAGGAGAGTCTAACAGATGAAGCCGAGACCGGCGATGGTTGAAGAGCCGACAGCGACGCCGACACCGGCCATTACCGCACGAGTTCAGGAGGAGATGATGCGTGTAATTGGTTCAAGTCTAGCATCCATAGGTGTCACACAGCCTACCCACCCACCTATGGATGTTCCTCCTCCATCTCGCCGCACGAGTTAGCACTAAGGGTAGTCAGTGCTGAGCCAAATACTGTCGATCAAGACCTTCCTGCTACTAATCGGGAGGTTGTTGTTGTTGTTGCAGTACATCGACCACTCGGGTATGTGTGGATGATATCTTAATGACAAAAATTCATGTGCATATTAAATAATTAATGTCTTATTTTTGTGTAATCAGGTCGGTGTGAATTTTATGTTGATGAGGATGGATCCGAACCACGATTGGTGGCGGTTGGTTCAATTGAAGAGGGGGCCTCTACAATTCATAGTGTGCCTTTAGCACCTAACTTGGCCAAAGTGGTCATTGAAGAGGTTCGAGATGCTTATGCTCTTGTACCTGTGCCCACGGACGAGGTGATGACAGGTGGGACAGGCCCTCCGGACCTTCATTGCATGGCCTAGACATCTAATCGGGCCTATTTTGAAAAAGGTTTGCATATACTTTCTGTTAATTATCATATGTAGTCCGGTACTATGTAGTCTCGGTACTGTTTTTTATTATTTCTCAAGTCAATGTTATTTTATGTAGGATGTTCGAAGCCACCCCAGTTGCCTAAACTGGTTCCTACTTCCCATACTAGTAAAGGTAAGGAAGTAGATGTCCCGGAAAATCCAATTTTTCAACTACTATCTGTTGTCCCACAGCTTGTATATTCAATCTTTTCAAGTGAAGTGGGATGTTGATAAGTTAGGGGTAGACAATAAGAACTTTCCCTTTACATTGACCACACCGATGCCTGTGGAGATAGCAGTTGGCAATCGTTGTCTAAACATAACAAGTGTTACAATTTTGGACAATGTAAGTATTTATTTTTATTTACTAATTATGTTATTTGAAGTTATCGTCATATTTAATGTACATTGAACTGGCTACTTTAGGATGATGAATGAATTGTCGGAGGAACAACGCACCCAAGATGTGTATGGATTTTTTGAGCCCCAATCCATACAAAAATCAGAAACAAGAGAGAAGAAGTTCAAATATACATCCAAAATTGGATGATGAAGTCAAGGAAGAAAGTTTACTTGGGTGCTTACCACCATCGTAAGTATTTAAGCGTATGAAATTATTCGCATTAAATTTTATAGTGTATTGTATTATCCTAACTTTTTGTAATGTAAGCGTAAATCATTGGCGCTTGTTGGTTGTTTGCCCAAAGCGTAATGTTGTGGCTTGATTCTGCTCATCGGGCAAGAAACCTCGATGCAGATCTTAAAAACATTGTAAACAAGTACACATTCTTATAATAATTTAAACAATTATTAATTGTTTTGTTACTTAATTGTTTCATTATATCTTGTATTGCACAGTGCATTTAAGGTTTGCAATACAATTGATGAAGTACACACAAGCAAAAGCACAACTCCAGATTGGATTTTTGTTCATGTAAGTCATTTTATATTTATGTATTATATCATTCATTTTATATGTCAAATTAATATATTATTTTTTGTAGTGTAATAGGCAACCAGGATCTTATGAGTGCGGATATTATGTTATGCACTCGGATGTGGCTGATTGTTGTTAGCAAGACTGAGGATACATGGAATCGAGTTTGCTTAAATTTAGTATTCAATAAAAGACCCAATATTGTGTCATTGGATACTCGTTAAATTATCTTTTTCTTGTAATGGTATTTTCGTATGAGGAAGCATTGCCCATAGAGACCATTGACAATATTAGAAACACATGGGCCGATAAGTTTGTTAAAGTTAGAAGTAGGCAAGTTTAGTTATTAATTTAGTACTTAGTTTAGTAGTTAGTTTAGTAGTTAGTTTAGTTACTTTACTAGTTAGTTTACTAGTTAGTTTATTAGTTAGATTAGTAGTTAGTGTATTTGGTAGATAAGTAGTTGGATACACTATAATTTTAGATACAATTTTATTTTTGGATGCACATTCAATTGTTTATATCTTGTACATTGTCTGCCTGGGTTGTATTCAAATTTGCAGGTATGTATATATACAAACATTGGGTACCCTGTATAAACAAAGCGTCCATTTAAAAAAAAAATAGACTTTCTACGTCGGTTCATACCATAACCGACGTAGTAAACACGTACTCGCTTGAGCGACGAGTGTACTCGCTTGAGCGACGAAAGCTTCAAACAAAGGGGACTCTCGGGTTCCATCTCGCTTGAGCGACGAGTGTACTCGCTTAAGCGACGAAAGCTTCAAACAAAGGGAACTCTCGGGTTCCATTTCGCTTGAGCGACGAGTGTACTCGCTTGAGCGACGAGTATACACTTTTCAACGTCGGGTATGAATAACCGACGTTGAAAGCCTAAACTTTCAACATCGGTTATCTATACCCGACGTTGAAAGTTGAAAGTGTATACTTTCAACGTCACCTGATACAACGTCGGTTGTATAACCGACGTTGAAAGCCTTATATAACCGACGTTGAAAGGCATATCTGTAGCAGTGATTGACCTAATGGAAAATTACATACAAAGGAATAATAGTGCGACGCAAAATTCTGTGTTTATTTACACGGTGAAATGAATGATGAAAAATAAATAAATAATTTTCTTAAAACTACTTTATATTAATTAAAAAATGTCATTCTTTTTTCGGATATTTTTATCTTAATTTTAAGTTATTTTGTATTTAAAAAAATATGATTATTATTTTTAAAATTTAAACAAAAAAAAGTAAAAATAGTTTTACCACAGTCCATATCATTCTGAATTGTATACACAATTTAAAAATAAAAATCGTTTCCAATTTTTACCACAGTCCATATCATTCTGAATTGTATACACAATTTAAAAACTAGATTTTATTTATTTTATTTTAAAAAATAAAATACAAAATTAAATCAAACAATCATCTCTCTTCTATTTTTTTTCTAGTTTTGATTTTTTTTTCATACAAATAAAATTTTGATATTTTTATTCATATTTTTTTTCCTTTCATTACATTTCACTGACAAAAAAAAGTTGATAATCATTATCATTGTGTTTGAATATAATAATTCAATCATTTAATATTTTCTATCTCAATTTTCTGTTTTATATTTTTTTTTTCATTATATACAAAGAAAATAGAGGTTAATGCCCATTGGTTTAGGCATGACAACGGGCGGGCAGGGGTGGGTTTTGCCTCCCCAATCTCCGTCCCCAACTTTTTTAATCATCCCCATCTTCGTCTCCCGATCCCGCAGGGTTAGAAATTAAGTCACCGTCCCCGATCTATATTATTTTTAAAAAGATAATTACATTTATAATAAATTAATTTTACTATCTATTTTTATAAATAAATAAATATTTATAATTTATAATAATTATTAATTAAATATACATTTTTATTTATTATATTTATATTAAAATATGTATGTAAAAGAAATATTTAATTATTTTTTATTTATTACATTATTATTATTATTATTATAATACTGTATTCAAATACTTATAACATTATCATTATTATTATAATACTGTATTCAAACATTTGATTATATATATAAGTTAATTCATTTTTAATTTGTCATTTAAAAATATGAAATATATAGTTTATAATGAAATATTTAATAAGTTAATTATTATTCAATTAGTTCAAAGTAATAAAAGTTTAAATTTTCAATTCTTTTAATCCTTTAAGATACAATTATTTTATTAAGATAAAATTTGATATATGATAAATAAGAATAATAAGATAAACAAATGACATAATAAAACCTAATAAATATAAATTATAAATAAAATAATATTAGTTACTATTAAGATTTATGTAAAATATTTAGAAAAAGATAAAGAATAAAAAAATTAACTTTGTGTTCATCAAATTGATTGAAAAGATTGAAAAAAAATTGATGAGAGAGATTAAGGAAATATGAAAAACCGCAAGGTATAAAAGAGAATAATGTAATAAATTAATTGATATAAAAGATTAAAAAAATTAAAAAATAGGTAGAAGAAAAATAAAAATTGGTAAAATATAAAAAAAGGACCTTATATGTAATAGAAAAAGAAAAGAAAATACTTTTAAAATATTAATATTTTAAAATTTAAATTTAAATATAAAGTCGGGGCGGGGACGAGACGGGGGTCGGGGTGGAGATTGTATTACCCATCCCCGCCCGACTTTTTAAAGCGGGAAAACCCAAACCCGCCCCGCCTTTGGTCAACTCCGGTTTTTCCCGTCAAACTCGGGACGGGGCGGGTCAGTCCCACGGAAACGAGTTTAATTGTCATCCCTAATTTGATTATGGGTGTGTCTCATGGTAATTACTCTTGAATATTTGTTATTAGCTCAATAGTTATGTTGTGTGGATTTCAAATTAACTATATATTAGTAATTAAGTAACATTGTTTGTCAGATTTGTCTATATTTTAGAAGCACATATTATAAGTTAAGTTGTATTTATTTTAATAAAAAGATTAATAAATATTTTTTTCTAAATATAATTTAATCAATAATTTTTAATTTAATTGTTAACTTTATTATGTTAAAAACTGAATCCGATCAATCCAATTAAAAATGGATATAGAAATCGATTAATTATTTTCAAATAATTAAAATTTAATTATATAAAATAAAAAATTCAATTAAATCTTTAGATGAAATTAATTTTAATAAAAATAATAAAATATCAATTTTTATTTTTAATTTTTTTATAAAATATAATTTTTGTATTTTTGATTTCATATTAATAATATTAATTTTAAATAATAATAATAATAATTTTATTATATTTTAATATTATTTTAATTATATCTATAATTTCATTATAATTTATAGTAATTATAATAATGATTTTTACTATTTTTTAATGTAAAAAATTGTTATTATTAATAAACTTATTTTATATTTATTATATTATAAAAATATTATTTTAATAAATTCAATTTGATATTAATAAATTGTAAGTAAATTTTTAAACTTTGAATTCATATTTTCTTTATTCAATAAATTGATTTAATTTTAAACTATTCATTAAATTATTAAAATTTGGTATATCAAATATATAAATGTAATGGATTTTTAGTTACAATTTTAAGATAATTTTTAAAAAATTATTTTATTGAGAGTAGGGGTTTTACTATCATGTTCTTGGTTCGATATTTCCATTTGACATGAACTAATAATATTTGTGAACCAAAGTATCCGCACACGACACGCATGCACAGACATCGAAAATACAACCCAATCTCGTTAGTAATGCACCCAATAAATAAGTGCATTACAAGTGTTTTTGGTGTTAATATTTTTATTTACAATATTCAAACTCAGGATTTTGCTCTAAAAAATAATTTTATTCTAAGATCAACGTGTTTTTTTTGAATTATTTAAAATGAATATATATATATATATATATATATATATATATATATATATATAGTTATTCAATAAAAAATTCATTACCAATATTTTACTGTTTTCAAATATCAAAGTATAATAAAACTTTTCTTCTCCTCATGGTCCTCATGGCCTCACCATCGTGTGATCCCAGTTTTGCCCAGTTCTCCGCGTTTTAAACATGAAGACCAAATATATATCTGAAGTTATTTTTCAAAATTTTGATTATAAATATATAAACTTTAGTTAAATCAGGTCTTAAAATTAAAACTTATTTAAGTTAATAATAGTTCCTAGCAGCAAAAACCATATCTAGATGGTTTAAAACGCAGAAAATGACAGTATATACAATTAAATTTACGCAAATATTCACGCGTTAGAATTGTATTGAACTTCTTTCCAACGCTAAACTGACTATTGACCTGTTTTGTTAATTTTTTTTATTAATGGGAAAACTCTCATAACGTCTTTACAAAGAAAATTTCACACACAAACGTTATAATTACAGGTATAATTACATCGTGTTAACCATTCACAGCATAGAAGGTCAAATGTACTCTCTAAATGAATCACTTTGTTAAATCACACATGTTTACTGAATTCAATTCTCACCTTAACAAGTGTTTAAAGTAACAAAACATACAAGTGATTTTATTTTAACCAAAAGTTCAAAATTAATGTAGTTATTCTGTGTATTTTCAATGATTGAATATCCATTTAGTTTTTAAATCATAAAAAATCAATAATTCATTCTAAATTATAAAAATAGGATTAATTTAATGTTTTTAAACTTGCAGAGTCTATCATCCTCTGAACTATTCTCATAATATTTTTGATAAAAAAGGTGGTCATAATTGTTTCATTAAAAATCAAAATTAAAGTTTTATCTCATTTTATAATAATTTAAAAGAGTTTTTATAGAAAAAACATATATACAATATGAATCTTTAAATAATAAGTTAAAACATATCTTTTATATATATATATATATATATATATATATATATATATATATATATATATATATATATAAAAGGCGTGACTTTGAATATCCTTTAAAAAAAAGTTTGATCTTAATTTTAATAAGAGAATAATGTATAATAACGTGACTATATAAATTGTTTTTACATTTAAAAGTAAATAATAATAATGAATATTATCCTTAAAACAATGAATAAAACAAGTAAAAATCAAATGAACCAGCGGAAGAGTTGTTGTTTCATGTTACATTACCTTTTACCACGTTAGTGCTCCCCAGAACCAGATGGGTCCCCTTGAACAAAAGCCAAGTAAAAATCATTTGTTTGGAGGGAATGATAGCACATTTTTGTTTTTTAATAATGATAATTCTTTCTCAACGTTTTACAACATAAATTATACAATGAGCTATAGTCCTCTATAAATAGCCATGGATGCCCCTTCGTTCCACTCCCAACTTTCATTTCTTTGGTTTTTTTGAAGTATCTAAACACACTCGAGGTCCAATTCTTTTAACATGGATCAGCACAAACTATCACTTCAACTTTTACTAACCCTTCATCTATTCGCATCAGGTAAACAGCTCACACATGAAGAAAATCACAAGTAACTAGAAAACCGAAAAAGAAACTATGGCTGAGAATTAATTAGTAACAAATTGTGGTGCAGGTGTATTATCAACAACAACGTTCACAGTGGTTAACAAATGCGACTACACAGTGTGGCCAGGCATTCTCTCTAACGCAGGAATCGCGCCGCTTACAACAACCGGTTTCGTTCTCCACACCGGTGAGTCAAAAACCGTAACCGCTCCAACCTCTTGGGGTGGCCGTTTCTGGGGCCGCACTCTTTGCACGCAAGACTCCGCCGGAAAATTCTCCTGCCTCACCGGAGATTGCGGCTCCGGCAAGCTCGACTGTGCCGGCAACGGCGCCACGCCACCGGCGACCTTGGCCGAGTTCACTCTCAATGGAAACGGAGGCCTCGATTTCTTCGACGTGAGCCTCGTGGACGGTTACAACGTGCCGATGCTGGTGGCTCCCCAGGGTGGCTCAGGTGATAACTGCACTCTTACAGGGTGCGTTGGGGACCTGAACGGCGCGTGTCCTTCGGAGCTTAGGGTTACAAACGTGGATGGAAAACAGAGCGTGGCGTGTAAGAGCGCGTGTGAGGCGTTCGGGTCCCCGCAGTATTGCTGCAAAGGCGCGTTTGGGTCGCCAAACACTTGCAAGCCTTCGGCTTACTCGCAGATTTTTAAGAACGCTTGCCCACGCGCCTACAGCTACGCGTACGATGACAAGACCAGCACTTTTACGTGCGCTTCTTCGACGGATTACACCATCACTTTTTGCCCTTCCCCTAACGACAATCCCAGGTAAGTAACTTTAATTTTGCTTTTAACTTAAACAGTTTCAAGGGTAGTTTCGTCTTTGACATCGAATATGGACGTTGGGTAAGATGGGTTCGGTGGGAACTGGGATTGACGTTTCACGCATTTTCTGCTGTGTTTGATTTTTTTTGTCTCGTTTTGACGTATCAACTCTTGGCATGGATAACGACAGAGTAACGGCGTTTTATGTGGTCTTTAAAACAAGAAAGTTTCAGTAAATTAACACTGAATGAGATGTTTATTTATTATTATTTAAAAATATATTAATATTAATTAATAAATATTTTTACTATGTATTAGGATTTAAAAACATCAAATCGTTTTTCTAAAATAACAATGTTAAAGTAACTATTTGATATTGTAAAAGGGAATAGAGGGTACATATTCTTAATTTAGCTCAGGAATCTTTAAATGGAAAGAAAACAAAATCTTATTGTTATTGTCCACTTGAAATTAACACTTTGTTGAAAGATCAGTTCATTTGTTGAAAGTCGAAGTTGAGTTTAATATTTCAGGTAGAAAATAGTTGTCAAACTAAACCATATTTCAGACAATCTACTCACCATTCATCACTAGGCATGTACAATAAGTTATGTTTTAAAGAAACAATAATAGATTCATCATTTTTTTTTCAATTAGCTTCATAATCAACTTCTTTTTTTCCTTGAATGCTGGGGAGTCTATCTCCACTAAAAAATAAAAATAAAATCAATGATTAACCTTTTATATTTATATATAGATAGATATATTAGGAAGAATATAACTGATAAAAGTGTAATTACACTTGATACTGATAGTGTAGAAAACATATACAGATAGATGCCAGATTCTTAAATAAATCTTAGTACTATTTGTTTTTGGTCCTAATCAAAGAAAATTTTGGGTTTTGAAAAGGAAAAAAAGAATAGTTTTGAGGTAAATGTTAGTTTGTGTATCTATCTACATTACTTTCTCGGTAGAAAATATCCTTACATAAATATCTATTAAGTAAAAAAAGTTAAGAGGAGTAATATGTTGAAATCATAATATAAACATTGAAATTCCGTGTGTGGTCACCGAGGGAGGGGGCCTTAAGGAAAGTGGCTAATTCAACTATGATGATATAGTTTTTTCCTGAGATCGAATCTCAATGAAATGAATTTAGTATGATATCGTATAATATCCTGCACATGATGATCGCTACTCTTTCGGCAAAACTCGCAAAATGAGGCAGCTCTGAATTAAATAAAGTACTACTAGTACTCAATAGTGTTGGAATCACACATTGATAAGTTTCTTATTTTTTTTTTTTTTTTAATCTTAGAAATAGTGTTCACAAATTTATGTTGCTTGTAATCGTTATTCTGGATTTGCAGTCAGAAATCGTGGCAGGGGCAAAACCCGAAATCAGATAGCGGTAGTTCTTCTTCTGAGTCGCCGCCGCAGCTCAATAATGGCACAATGGTGTATGTTGGTGCCATGGATGAAAGTGAATTATCGTGGTCGGCAGGTACCCATGTGACTGTGAAGGAATCTCAAGCCATTGCTAGTTTTGTCAGTATCACCATTGCTCTTTGGGTCTTGAGCCAACTATGGTAACTACTTCCTCTTTTCCTCCTTCTGCATTTTTCTCAAAACTTGGGTCATCACCCCACATTTCTATACCTAAAAAAATGGTGGGACCCTATCCATCACTTGTCTAGATGACTATGTCCTCATGGGCCACGTGAGTTGGGAAGGGCCCACAACAAGTTGCAACCATGATCACAACAGCATGCGTGCCATTTTAAATACATCCGTGGATGGAACTCCACCACCTTACAACTTACAGTGTTTGTCTTTTTGTCCCCAAAAGCAGAATCCGATGTTGAGAGCTATTGTTATTGTTGCTCAATGATGATAGATAAACAGGGCATGTAAATGAGTCCTTTCCTTGTATCTTTCTTGTTTAGTTGAATAGGTATTCTACAGAATTCTTTGCGTTCTGGGCGATGGATTCATTTATTGGTTAGTAATTCCATAATACATGACCACAAATAGTAAAAGGAATCATGTAACATTTTACTGCCTTTCTACTTTCAATATGCTACTAGCTTGACAGTTTGTTTATCACTTTTAATGACCACACATTTCCCTTCTCATCATTCTTCCTCTCTTTCCCTATCAAATAAAATGACATTTTATGCCTAGTGTATGCAAAGGAGTATAAGAAAAAAATAATACAAATGATACCATACTTTGGGTTCCTTCCTGACTTCATTTGCCTTATCTTTAATTTGACTTATATTTTATTTATTCAATAAGATAAAATTAACTGAATTGTCGGGCCTGAAATTATTAAAAGAAAATTAAGTGTGACGAAAATACTTTATTAAATAATAAATATAGTAAATTATATACTTGTTGTTTTGTAATATAAGAAGCTTTTAAATAATTTTAAAGTGAGTGTGTATACAACAAATATTCTTGGGGAAGCGCTCCGATTGCAAATGCGATAACTCTAATCCATTGAAAAGATAGTGGTGCGGTCCTAGCCACAGTTTGGTTTGGCATTAAGTGGTGTAATCTAGCAATAGTCTAGAACCAAGCGTTTATTAATCTGATATCCGAGACAATTTTATTCTGTCATCGGATTTTGGATCACTCTATTCACTGCCCTGTGGCTGTTGCTTCTTCTACATCTTATCCTTCTTTTTACATTTCAACTTTATATATGGACTACCAAATATTTTATTTTATTTTTTTCATAATTTACACCTACCACGAGTAGCGATTTCTGTCCAACGGTGATAGAGAAAGCCTCCGATTGAAGCGTTACATAATCTATATTATCCTTTCTTGTTGATAAAAAATACAGTATATTTATTCATTTTGTTTCTGCCGTCTCTATAATATTCATAAAGAAAGTATAATTCTTCTGTCAAGTAATTAACACTGAAACTGTGATACTTCTTTATATTTATCAATAAACAAACTTAATATTTCTCAAACCAAACAAACTCATCAATACTGTTGTTTTCAATTGATTTAGTAGTTGAAGTTCATATATCATCCACCCAAAGGATTATAGAAATAGCCATATATGAATGAGTTTTCTTGTTAAAATGGTGCATCCTAATACTAAAATCGTATCCTCCAATTGTTGAGGGGCACTTCTCAACCCACCCTTGCAGGCACATTCTTATAAAACAAGAATAAGAAGAAAAAGACTAAATTTTTTAAGTCAAACACAAATGCTGAAACTGTAGCTTATGTTTTTGGATTCATTGTATCATTATGTTTTAGTGCATTTGCGGGTCATTGCTCAACTGAAAATTCCTATGAGACAAAACCTTTATTATTAATGATATATTTAGTGTTTGTGTTGCCTACACCATTTGCTCGGTAGCTTTCGTCATCGGCGTGGTCGCGTAGTCATTTGTGTCACTACTTATCTTAACATTTTGCATTCCATGTTTAGACAAGATACTGATCATTCATATATTACTTTTAGAGGCTAAGAGATACGTGGGCCCCCAGAAAACCCTTGTTAAAGTAAAATTGGGCTAGGCCCATTTTTATTTCTTTTGATTCAGTTTCAAAAACGGACCTCAATTATTGTACGGAACAACGGTGGAAATATCACCTGACCAAAAACTAGCAATTTGAAACCTAATTTGCTTGACTGGTTTACAGAGAATAAAAATTGTTTCTTATATATATTTTTTTTCACTTTCTTGCATGTGCTTTCTTATTTATGCAGTTCTTTGGTTTCCACTCAAATTCACTACCATGGCCAATATTTAAATGCATTGCATAATATGGTAGAAATACTAAATGGTATTAGAGCTTCTTTTTTGAAGAGCTTTGTTACTCCTCTTATTCTCCTCCATGTTCCTTTTTCTTTCTTGTTCTTGTTTCTTTTCATCATCACGAGTGAAGAATTAACTAATTATTTTTTTAAAAACCCAATTATTTTGCTTGTTTCTCCCATCCTTGATGGCACTGTAACTGAATCAAATGGATGAAGGAAGATGCTTCTTACCAAACATATGGAAACAATGCAACAAGATCCTGGTATCTTAACTTGTCACTCAACCTTTCCTCCTGTACGAAAAAGTATCTTGTGCATGGATAAAGCAGTAGAGATCTGGAATGATCTTAAGTCCAAAAATCTTTCAACAAGATCTCCTAAGGATTTTAGAACTGTAAATAGAGGCTTCATCCTTCAAGCAAGGAGATTTAATACTCACTAAAATTTTCACCAAGCTTAGAATCATGCGGAACAAACTTGAGAATTTTAGGTCAAATCCTATTTATAACTGAAACACAAGATGTTCTTACATTGTTATTTCCTAAAAGTAAAGATCATATGATGCCATCTCTATGGGATTTGAATGATCAATATGACAATGTTAGATCACACAATCTTTTGATGGATCTATCCCACCTATCACTAAAACCTTTTTATTTAGCACAACAAGATAACAAATTGTTGGAAATACTTTAAATGTTGTTGTACTACTTATGACTTGTAGTCATTATGGAAAAACAAGTCACAATGAGTTCACTTGTTAGAGGAATCATGACTTTCCCTTTGATTATGAGAACACAAATTTCAAGATCTCAATGAACAAAAATACACGTGTTCACTATGGAAAGAATGAACACATGATTGAGGTTTGTTATAGAAAATATGTATTCCCTACAGGACATAGATTTTACAATGAAAGAAGTAATTATGTTAACACTTCATATATTAAGCAAGATACAAAATTGGATAGTGTTTTTGGAGATTAAAACATACATCGAAATCAATAACAATATCAAGCCTTTTCCTATAATCAATTCTTATAAAATGAAAGGTATAACAATTTAAATTTTTAATTCTGAAATTACTGGTCGTATTTCTTGTTTTCTTGATAATTTTCTTTCTTATAAACAAGTTAGTCCTATAACGATTAATCTTCTTAATGAAACTAAGGTCACTTACCACTTACATTGATATGGTTAAATTCAACTAAACCTTTTTGCTTAAAGATATGTTATTTATTCATTTTTTTTACATTTAACTTTGTCCCTGTCTCCAAATTAGTTTCTTCTTTTAACTATGATATTGTTTTTACTCCTAATTCTTGTATGATTTAGGATAAAAAAAAACCAAAAATAGATTGGTATAGTTGATACTAGTGATAATGATGACCTCTATCCGTTTAACAACTCCACACATTATGTTTATACTACTATTATTACTCCTAATTGTAATACTATAACTATTAATCTTTGACATGCTAGGTTAGGATATTTATATAGAAATATTAGCTATCTTGAAATAGAGACAATCTTACGTACGTTTTTCCAAGATTGGTGCATTAATTGGTGCTTGTAATGCTTGCCATTTTGCCAAACAAAAAAATTACCTTTCTCTAATAGTGTTTCTCATGCTTGTAAGCCTTTTGACTTTATATATGTTGACATTTATACGTTGATATTTATACGTTGACATTTGGGGACCTTGTTCTATTTTATCTGTATATGAGCATAATATTTTGTCACAATTGTAAATGATTACTTGTGATTTGCATGGTTATATCTTATGAATAACAAAATTTAAACCCGCATATATCTCATAAATTTTATAGCCAATGTCAAGAATCAATTTGAGTGTTCTTTTAAAATTATAAGATCTCATAATGAGTCTGAGTTTAGCATAAAAATATATTTTGATTTGGAGAAAATTATATATCAAACTAGTTGTGTGAAACACCTTAATAAAATGGAATAATTGAGAGAAAGTATTAACATCTATTAAATGTTATTAGACTCTAATATTTCTGTTCAGTTATGGTGATATGTTGTAAAATATGTTGTCCACTTAATAAATTGCATTCTCACACCTTTTCTTGAAAATTCTCTCCTTTTGAAAAATTATATAATAAGAAATGTGATTTTAGTAATATTAGAGTCTTTAGATGTTTATGTTTAACCGATAACAAAAGAAAATTAAATCTTCACACTCATGCTTATATCTTTTTAGGTTTTGAACCAAACATGAAAGGATATGTTGTTTGTGATGTTAAAACTTATAGTATACATGTTTCTCACAATGTGATCTTCTATGAAATTTATTTTCCTCAAACTAAAACTTCTAATGAAGTTGCTAATTTTTTTTGTTTTCTTCTTGTATCTTGTACTCACCATGATGAATTAATTGATAACTCTCTTGGAGAAATAAACAATGTTGATGAAAATTCTGATAACGAGGAGACTATAGACAATGAACCATAACTTGATGTTACTCGAGTTTCCCCTTCGCGAACTACCAAAATAAGATTATCTTCCCACTAATAACACATATTTTGTAAACACATTTATAGTTTTATTATGCAGTGAATGCACTTTTTATATGCTTTATTTTCACTTTTAAATCATTTTTAGTTTGTAGTAATGAATTGGGTTTAATGTACATATTTGTTTTAATTTTGCATTTTTAGTTAATCTGACATTTGTTCATGTTTTGGCCATAACTTTTTCTACAAAGATTACTTTTGCTTATTCAAGTTGTATTGGATTCTAAATTTCAAGGGATATCAAATGGATATATGGTTGGCTGGATTTGGAGTTTTGTGTTATTTTCTATGATATTTAGAAATTGAGGAAATTTATTGAAAATTTGTAAAGAATCCATGCAGATTTGATTTTCATTTGTATTAGTTTATCTTTTGTAATTGGGCTTTGAACCTAATTAGAGTCCACAATTAGGTCCACACTTATTTCATATTTGAGAGCCTTTATATAGATTAGAAGTGCTCTAAACTAATATAAAAAAAATCATTTGTTTAGTTTTTCAGTTAAGGAAATGTCTCTACATCTTTTTTCTCTCTTCTCTTACTTTCCTTTTTTTACTCTTCATATTTTTCTCTTTTTTGGTCCAAATCTCTTCATAGTTCTTCATCCATGAAGAACTAAATTTTGAGAATTAATTGATGGGATCAAGATCAAACAAGCCAAATTGAGTTTTAGATCGATTGTTTCTCGCTCTGAATTTGTTCTTTCTTCTCTAATATTGATTTTGTATCTTGAGATTTCAGTTTGTAATGTTGTTTTTAGAATTCAAATTAAGAATCAATTGAATCTTGATTTGATAGATACAAATTAAATATCAATATCAAATTTCCTTGGCTTCACACCTAACAAAAACATTAAATATCACATTGAATCATTCATATCTCTCGTTAAACTTTCTCCTAGTTTTAGATAGGCTATTCTTTCTATAGATAATAATACTAAGTCAACTAATTTTGAAGATGCTACCAAACATGATAACTAGAGAAAGACTATGCATAACTTTAAACTCTTGAGAGAAACAATACTTCTACCATAACAACATTACTAGAGAATAAAATTTTCATAGATTGTAAATGGATATATAAAATTAAATATAATGTTGATGGTTCTGAAAATAAGCACAAGGCACACCTTATGGCAAAAGGTTACACAAAAATGGAGGGTTTAGATTTTCTTAACAATTTCTCCCTTGTTGCAAAGTTTATCATTGTCCATTTTCTTTTATCTTAAATAATTGACACTTGAAACAACTTGATATTAACAATGTCTTTTTACATGGATATTTACATGAAGAGGTTTATTTGAAGCTTCCTTAAGATATGAAGTCTGAAAAGGCTAATCACGTATGTCAATTACACAAATTCCTTTATGGTCTTAAGTAGGCTAATCAACAATGGTATGACAAACTCTCTGCTAATATGGTTTCACATAATTTTAAACAAGCTTCAACAAATCATTCTTTGTTTTTAAAACTCACCAACTCTAGCTCCAGTGTTTTGCTAGCTTATGTAAATGATATATTACTTGCAAGAAATAGTATCACAAAAATTGAAAGTATCACTATTATGCTTGATCAAACTTTTAAATAATCTTAGTAAACTAACATATTTTTGTGGTCTTGAGGTGACAAGAAACAACAAAGGCATACATTTATTCCAACATAAATATACTCTAGATCTCCTTAAGGAACTTACATTTGTTTTTGTCTCCATATCTATGAATGTTTCTAATCACATATCTTCCAAAAGTTCTGAACCTATTAGTAATATCACCTCCTACAAAAGGCTGATTGGAAAGTTTGTATACCTTACGAACACTCGTCCAGGCATAACACATGGTGTAGATCATCTCAGTCAGTTTTTTGTTGCTCCTGATAACAAAGAATTTCTCAAAAACTTAGAAAATTCACTTTTATTATTCTTTCATACTGAAATATGATTACAACTGTGTATTTAAACATTTCAAAAAACTCCTAGTATTAACTCTCTAGAAATTGAAATATTAACTCCTTAGAATTCAAAACATTCCACGATAATAGTCCTTAAAAACATCACTTTATAAACTTTAATAGTTACAAATCGTTCCAATAAACTCTAAGAACATTTAATTCTCTACATCTAAGAACACTTGAGATCGGCATGATTCCGACCTCCCAACTTTCGACTAGCTTCAAAATTTCTTAAGCTTCAAAACATGAGATTGTCTTGTCATCAACCTCCCAACTCGACAATTTGTTAGATTGGTTGATCGATCTCCTGATTACCGCCTTATTATACTTCAAAACTTCTTGGCCTTCAAAACATCCTAGACTCCAAAATTTTGACCTTCCTACTAGCCAACTTATTGTCTTCTTCCTAAGCACCTCGAGTTCCTTCCATCCTTTATCTCGATAATCCACATATCGATAACAGTTACCATCCAAGTACCCTACAAGTAGGTAATTTTCCAACCTCTTCGTCCTTGGTTCCATGGGGGTTGATACCAAATTGTAATAAGTCATCTTGAACTTATTCAGAATCTTCTTTGCATAAACCTATTGGGACAAACATATTCCTGACCCCTACTCGTCCCCCTTCACATATTCGAGTGGTTGCTCATTATTCACCTTCTCTTTCAGCACATCATCCAAAAATGCCAACTTGACATCCACCTGCTTCACTCCAACAACTCAGTCATATTTCTCATCTTTCTTGAATACCTGTTTCATAAAAATAGGTCGAGTATAGCTCGGTAATTTGGTCATCACCAACATATCATTGTGTTCTCTAACTCGACTCTTCTCATCCATAACAACTTGGTTCTTCTCTTCAACTACAATTCAAACCTTCTCTTTAGCATTTCTCTAAAGTGGGGTCATCACTTTTTACCGACCACTCATTTGCAAACTCTCCCTTCCATATTTGGCAATCCGAGCACCACACTCTTTATATTTTCTTCAACTTCATAATTATTTCTTCCTTCTCGGTTTCTGAACGTGTTACTATAGGTGATGTAGCAACTTGAGCTCTATCATCCCTTTCAGCTCGCCATTTTTTATCACGCATAACCACTTTCTCTTCTTCCGATCTGATAACAGTTGGTGGCACACCAGCTCGCCTTACTCGATCTTTTTCACTTGCATCACCAACTTGGACAATATCATGATTATCATCATAAATTAGCTCGGTTAAGCCACACAAATGCATGTGACCAGATCAGTAATTTTCCTTCAATGTGTCCTCTACATTTGATCTCAAACTCCTTTTCCGAATGTTTCTTAGTTACAACTTGTACATTCTATTCTTCCCCATCTCTACTCGTGCAATTAATCTTCCAAGCTTGTCCTTCAATTGTAGTACTCAATGTTTCATGAAAATTGTATACCCTTTCTCCATCAATTGTCTCATACTCAAAAGATTGCTCTTTAGATTTGGAACAAAAAACACATCTAGAATTGACCTGATTAGGACATCCTTCTACAAATAACCGATTGTGCCTCGACCTTTTACCGAGACTCTTGAAGAGTCTCTAAAGAAAACATAATCACCCTTAAATTTCTTTAATTTGCTGAGTAGGTGCTCATCTCACACATGTGATTACGTGCATCTGTATCTAAAAACCATTCTAACTTGTGATCAATATCGGACCGAACACCATCACTGTAATCAGCTCCTAAGTGAATAATCAAATGTAGATCGACCATCATGAGCATTGATTCTTCCGTGCAAGTAGATTTCACTCACCTTTTGGTATTCTTTCGCAAATGCTCATCCTTTCCACAATTAAAACATTTTTCTGAGTAACAATCCTTTGCATAATGATCATACTTGTCACACTTCAAACACTTGACATTTGAATGGTTTGTTAACTAACCTCCTCTCAGTTCATGTCCTCAACCTCACCAATTTTGTTGAGCCCCCTCTTCCTTCTCATCACCTCAACCACCGAATCCAAATCGTCCCCATCTTGGGCTTGACCACCATGACCTCGTCCTCTATTATTTTGAGAATAGAGTATCTTCTTCTCGTATTGAAGCAGTTTCACATTCGTGTTCTCGTCCTCCTTATCTTTCTCCATTCAGTGTTCATAGGCTTCAAGAGATCCAGTTAATTCTTTTATTGAAAGCTCAGATAAGTGTTTCGCTTTTTCTATCGCACACACCATGTTGTTAAAGGATTTTATTAATGATCTCAAGATCTTTCAACAATATGTTATGTGGAAAATACCTCTCCATTCTGATGAAGTTGTTTTGCCACGTTTTCAACATGTAGGACATATTCGAAAACCTTTTTCGAAACCTTCATCTTTATGCTTTCTATCTCGCTTCGTAGTGTTTGACGTTGAATTTGTGTTACTCAGTCATATTTCTTGTGCTCCTTCTTTAGCATGTTCCACGCTTTGGATGTCATTGTAGCACCTGCAATATTCTCAAAGTCAGAATCTTATACAACTCAAAACAACAAAAATAGAGTTGCACTCTCTTTCTCACGTTTATTCTCTAACTTTCTAAGTTCATTGACCGTCAATTCTTCCGTGGTCTCAGGTTGTTCAAAACATTCCTCCACCATCTTCAAAACACCTTAGGCTTTAAGGAAAGCCTTCATCTAGGCATTCCATTTATCATAGTTGACGTCCTTTGTCAGTCAGGGCACAACTGCATTAACATTTGTCAGACCAACTATCTTACTTTTTCTGACACTCAAACCCTATCTCTCACTCTTCTAAAGAACCCTAGTTCTTCTAAAAAACCCTAGCTCTTGATACCAATTTGATAATAAAGAATTTCTTAGAAACTTCACTTTTATTATTCTTTGTCATACTGAAAACAAGATTACAACTCTGTATTTAAGCACTCCCAAAACAGCTAGTATTAACTCTCTAGAAACCAAAATATTAACTCCCTAAAATCCAAAACGTTCTACAATAATGATCCTTTATAACGTCACTTTCTAAACGTTCAACGGTTACAAAATGTTCCAATAAACTCTAATTAACTTATTATTAATTTTACCTAACAACCCCTACCATTGCTTATTATTAAGCTTCCCTCCACATTGTTGCTATCGGAATCGCGACTGGACGACAAAATTAGGTTTCTAAATGAAAGAAAAATAATGGAGTCGCCACCAATATTTATTTTAAGGAAAAATATCGAAAAAACCTTCAAAAAAAGAAAAAAAAAAAGAGTCTACGAAATAAAGATTGGATTCGAGAGTCGATTATGTGTAAGGAAAGTATTAGCACCTTACAACATCCGTTCTAGAAAAAGCAGTTACTTAAAAATTTAAGTATCTTAAAATTATCTATTTTATCCCTCAAATTTATATATTGATTAGATATTGCTACTAAATAAAAAATTATATATTTTTATATTATTAGCTCGATAGAGATCATCTCCCTGCTCCTACATATCCCCAGGTACAATGGAGAATAAGAGTAACGTAGTTTTTTCTTATAAAAAATGTATTTGTGAGTAATTTATTTACATTTATTTATTAGTGTTGACAAATTAAAAGTATACTTAGGATAATTATGAAATAAACAAATTAGAAGTGCATCTAAATGATTATTGTTCTTTTTTATAATTTAAGTGATAATTAAATTGGAAGTACATCCAAAGTAATTATTAATATTCAAATATTTTTAATTATTAAATTTGTCATTTCTCTACGTGGATTTAAGATACTTTAAAAATCAATTTTTATTATAACAAATCAAAAGTACATTCGAAGTGATCATTATAAATTCATGATAATCAAATTGAAAGTACATCCAAAGTGATTAATTAATTTTTTTAATTTTAAGTAATAATTAGTTTTAAATGTGTCCTAAACAGTTATTACCATAATTAAACCCTTTTGAAATTTATTGTACTAAAAATTTAACATTTTAAATTAATTTTTATAACGATCAAATTAAAATGCGCTCGAAATAACCATAAAATTTTAATCTTATAATAAGTAAATCAAAATTGTAATTATATTTGGATAACTTTATAAATTTATTAGTTCTAATTAAAAAAAGAGGTTGTCATACAAAAAAGTTTAATTGTGACTAATGTAAAATATTATACATATACTTATTTATTGATTTTAAATAAAGAAAAATAATAATAATAATAATAGTAATAATAATAAGATAATAATAATACTAATTCTTTTTGTTTTTTGTAATTTATTGTATTATGCTGTTTAGAAAAAAATATTAAGCCCAACAACTCATGAAAAATTTGCAATTTGAAACATTTTATGCTATTTTCACCCCTTCCAGTTCGGTCCACGCATTTTTTTTTTTGAACCCACTTTGAGTCTCTCAACCCATTTTCTCTTAACCTAAAGTTAAACCTAATGGAAACGCTGGAGATGGGAGCCGCAGGAGTTGCGGAGGGGCTAGGGTTGCCGGGTGAGGCGCGACCAAGAATCGCGCACGACTAGGGTTCAAGTGAGAGAGATGGGGGGTGCTACGGTGATTTCCAGTGGGGGAGGCAACTTAGCGGTGGATATTTAGGGGTGCTAGTGGAGGCACGGGGCCGGGAAGGTGCATCACGTGGATGCGACGACTACACGGTGGCTAGGATTAACGGTAGAGATTTAGGGGTGCTGGTGAAGATGCAGGGCCGGGAAGATACGCCGCGTGGATGCGACGGCTACGCGATGACTAGGGTTCGCTTGCGATGACTACGACAAATATTAGGACCGATTTGAGTTTCTTCGTGGTTTTGGGGAGGCAGCTTAGCGACGGTGACTACGGTGGTAGTTCACGGTGGCTTGGTAGTGAGGACAGGAATCACAATGGTTTTGGTGGTGGCCATCGGTGAGGCGGTGGAACTCGTTGTGGTAATGATAAGTAATGTTTTTTTTGTTGATTTTTTTTTATAATTTTTATTAATCGTTAAAATATGTGCAATATATAAATACTATTACAAATTGGGAACTTGTTGAATGTTTGGTTTCGTTGATTGCCTCTGTTGTTGCCTGTGTTGTACAAACTGGAACTTGGTTTCCCTTGTTGATTGACTTTGTTGTTGCCTCTGTTGTACAAATTAGAACCTGTTGATTGTTGGTTGCCTCTGTTGATTGTTGGTTGCCTCTGTTATCTCTGTTGATAGATTGTTGTGGCTGAATGAGATATTGTTGTAGTTGGGTGACAGTGGGTGCGTAATGATCTGTTTCTTTATTTTTTTTTCGTTATTCCTCCTTTAGTTAGAAATCTCCCTCTCAATTTATACAGGTCATTTATACAAGTCTGCTGGAGCTAGAGCTTAGGGTGGCTGGAGGATAGCTGGGAGGAGACTGTAGGGTGGCTGGGAAGAGACTATAAGGTGGCTGGAGGGTGGTTGACTGTCTGGTAGCTGGGAGGAGACTGTAGGGTGACTGGGAGGAGACTGTAGGGTGGGCTGTCTTTTTATTTATTTATTATTTATTTTATATTATCTTTTTGGTGTTTACAGTTGCCTCTCTTTAATTAAGTTTTATTGGATAATTTGAATGTGAATTTATATTATCATAATAAAACATAATTAAAGATGTGAACACCAAAATATTGCAAATAAGTTTGTGATTTGAAAAGTTGAAAACTTGAGAATAGACTCGGGGATCCAATATTGTGATTGAAATATGCAAATATAAAATTGTGATTTGAAAAAGTTGAAAACTTAGAAGTGGATTCGGGGATCCAATATTGTGATTGAAATATGCATATATAAAATTGTAATTTGAAAAAAAAGTTGAAAACTTAGAAGTTGACTCAGGGATCCGGTATTGTGATTGAAATATGCAAATATAAAAATTGTAATTTTGAAAAAAAGTTGAAAACTTAGGAGTGGACTCGGGGGTCCAATATTGCCACTGAAATATGGCGATTGAAAATTTAGAAGTGAGTTTGTAGACCTAGGGCTCGGGGACCAAATACAAAGCTGCGATTTGAAGTGTTGAAAGCTTGGAAAGTAATGTATATAATTTAAACCTTATAAAAGGCGTGGGAAACCTTGTAAGGGATGTGAGAAGCTAACATGAATATTTCCGCACCCTCCAGCTATTGGTACAAAGAGGACCCCATAATCTAGATAGATGTATATTGAATGGAACAAAAGTTAAATAGTTATTTATTTGTAACTTAAACAAGTAATGCATGATACTTAATTCACAAATAAAGTACATGATATATAATTTATAAATAAAGTGCATGACATGTGATTCATAAATAAAATATGATATGTAATGTCTAATGTGTGATGTATGGTATGCAAATTCATGATGGGTGCATGTACTTTTAAATAATAATTTTTGTTTTATTATTATTATTTTATATTATTATTTATATATAAATATATTATTTTTATTTATTATTATTATTATTATTATTTTTATGCACATTTTCCTACGCCTTGTCCCCTTAAGATTTTGAGTATGTCAAGATTCATGAAGGGAATCAGTCTTTGAAATGTATTGAGTTCGTCTTCTTCAATCGGATCATGATTATGCTTTAATATTCCGAACAACTGGTTGTCCTTGCTCACATTACTTCATTTTTTTTGTTATAATGCATTTTTAATATTATGATATGTACCTTTATTGGTATATTCATGATGAAATGACACAAAGAGGTGGTGGTTGAGAGAACTTTTTATTGGTAGGAATGGAAAGCGTACATACATGAACAATTTTGTTTAATGAATACATGACAATTTGAGCTTTTTTTTGTTTTTTTTTTGTAACCATGTTAATCCTCATGTTTACAATTTTGAAGAACTCATCCGTCAACCTTTGCAAACATATGACAAATTGTGGTTTCATCTCTTGAGTAACTTTGTGTATATCAATCTTCTTGCCTCCGCTTTTTGAACTTTCGGCATTGTAGGTCGCTCTGGCTTTTACATAGACCGCTTTTCAGGTTTTCAGTCAAGTAATTTTATTTGCCCCTATTTTGCCTAAACTGCTCATTTCGAGTTTTTAGCTTATCGGGTTGTTCAATTTTGCTTAGACCGTCTTTCCAGATTTTCAGCCTAGCGAACCCTTTTTATTTTTATTTTTATGCATAGTATTTCTTAACTGCGTCAGAATTGATTGGAAGTGATAAATCTTTACCATCCATGTTTGAAAGGACAAGAGCACCTCCCGAAAAAGCTTTCTTTACCACATATGGTCCTTCGTAATTTGGCGTCCACTTTCCTCTTTGATCTTTCTGAGTTGGTAAGATCTTTTTGAACCAAATCTCCTTCATGAAATTGTCGAGGGCGGACCTTTTTATCATAAGATCTTTTCAACCTTTTTTGATACAACTGTCAATGACATAGGACGATCAACCTTTTTTCTTCAATAAGATTCAATTGGTCGATACGAGTCTGGATCCATTCAACCTCTTCAAGTTTTGTTTCAGCCAACACCCTTAAAGAGGGAATTTCTACCTCAACTGGAAGCACTGCCTGCATCCCATACACCAAAGAATATGGAGTTGCCCCTGTAAAAGTTCGAACAAAGGTGCGATTTTCGTGTAGTACGAAGGGTAACATTTAATGTCAATCCCTGTATGTGACTACCATCTTTTGGACAATCTTCTTTATGTTTTTATTTGCTGCTTCTACTGTCCCATTCATCTTTAGGCAATATGGTGATGAATTATGATGTTGAATCTTAAAATTATCACACAACTCTTTCATCATTTTGTTATTCAAATTAGTCCCATTGTCCATAATGATCTTGTTTGGCAAACCGCATCGACAAATTAAGTCTTTCTTGATGAACTTAATCACTACATTTCTTGTCACACTAGCATATGATGCTGCTTCGACCCATTTGGTGAAGTAATCGATTGCTACTAAGATGAAGCGATTTCCATTTGATGCTTTAGGTTCGATTGGCTCGATTACATCCATACCCCACATTACAAATGGCCACGGTGCAGCCAAAACATTTAAAGATGATACTGGTGCATGAATATTATCAGCATATGTTTGACATTTGTGACATTTTCTTACATAGTTACAACAATCACTTTCCATGGTTGATCAATAATAGCCAGCTCTTAGAATTTTCTTTACCATTGCATGTCCATTTGCATGTGTTCCAAATGAACCCTCATGAACTTCTTCCATTATTTTCTTAGCTTTGATTATGTCAACACATCTAAGCAACATCATGTCATGATTTCTTTTATATAGCACATCACCATTCAAAAAGAATCTAATTGCCAACTTCCTTAATGTTTTCTTGTCATTTTCTGAAGTATTGGGAGGATATTTTCTATCTTTCAAATAACCTTTGATGTCATAGAACCATGGTTTTCCATCTGACTCTTCCTGTATGGTTTGACAATATGCTGGATGCTCTTGATGATGTTCTTTTATTAGGGGCATATCCTCTTCTTGGCTTATTTTGAACATTGAAGATAAAGTAGCTAAAACATCCGCTAACTGATTTTCCTCACGAGGGATATGATGAAAGGTTACTTCATTAAAATGTTCCAACAATCCCTTAATATATGAGTGATATGAGATTAACTTTGAATCTCGAGTTTCTCATTCTCCTTTAAGCTGGTGGATGACTAAGGCTGAATCTCCAAAGACTTTCAGTACCTTGACCTTGAATTCAAGAGCTGCTAGTACCCCCATCACACATGCTTAGTATTCTGCCATATTATTTGTACAATCAAAATCTAGCCTTGCAGTAAATGGGATAATTTGATTTTCAGGAGAAATCAATACTGCACCAATTCCGTGCCCTAATGCATTAGATGCTCCATCGAACCACAAAATCCATTTTTCTTCGTTTACTGTTCCTCTTTCTTCAAACAATGACACTATGTTCTCGTCTGGGAATTCATGTTGCATTGATTGATAATGTTTTATGGTGAAGCACTTGGTGGATTTGATGAAGACATAGATATAACTTAGGTTGTGGGTGTGTAGATGATTAGGTTTTTAAGTTTAAGCACTTAATCTCTTGATAGGCCATTATATTTTGTGATAAGCACCTTAAAATATTGCATATCATTGAAAATCATTTTTCTGCATGAAAAACTTACGTTTAAGAATTAAAAGAATAAACTAAGTTTTTTTTTCAATCTGTTGAAAAAAGATTTTCAATCGGTTAAAATCACTTAACATAATAAATGGTCATACATAGTCGAAAATTCAATTGATTGATTCGCGGAATCAACAAATTAAAATAACTCAATGAATTTTTCAATATCAAAGTTTCGCATTTTTAATCTGTTGAAATATTTTTTCAATCTGTTGAAACAGAGAGTCTATTTTTTAACTAAGTGTTTGCAGGATTTTAATCTGTTGAAATGACTTTCAATCGATTGAAACAGAGAGCTGTCATTTTTCATAAAGCTGTTTCAATCCATTAAAAACTCGAATCAATCGATTGAATTAGAGCTTTAAATGAAATCAATCGATTTAATCGACATTTTAATCGATTGAAATGTATTCTGATCGATCATAGTTTTATTCTGATCGATCATAACTCTGACTCGATCGATCATACTTACTTCTAATCGATCGAGTCTCTTCTAAACCTGTTATACTTCTAACCAACTGATCTTTTGACTCTCTGAAACGGTTTTTGACAGATGAAACATTCTGATTCTATGATTTAATCTATATATACAGATTTGATCTATCTTTTGAGTCATACAAACAACACACTACTTGAGAAAACTTGTGAAATCAATCTGTGAAGCTTTCATACGTGACTTTCTCTGCATTCAAGAATCTTTTTCATATCATAAGGTGTTGTGATCAGAATTGTGGTCATTCAAAGAGAGAAAGTGCTGTTAGAATTTGTTCTGGACAATTAGAAACTTCAAGTCCAGGTTTTTTCTTTCCATATTCTTTTGTAAAAGTTTGATTGTGCAGGTTGGATTGTAATCTGCACTTGGTACAGTAACTGGGTTTGGTTACTGGGTGGTTTTCAAGATTCTATCTTGTGGGTTTGCAAGATAGTTCTTGGGGTAGATTGGTGAGTATCTACTGGTTGTAATTTTCACTTGGTATTAGTGAAACTTGACTGGTTTGTCAAGAACTGGATGTAACTCTGGATTAGAGTGAACCAGTATAAATTTGTGTGTTAATATTCTTCTTTCATCTCTTTTATTTTCTGTCAATAATCTTGCTGTGTTTAAACCAAACTACCTTTGCAAAGATTGAATAAAGATAACTCATTCTTCCAAAAGAAAGTAAGTTTTGCGAAAAAGTTTTAAAGTTCAATTCACCCCCCCTCTTGAACTCAACCATTAATTCTTTCAATTGGTATCAGAGCTGGTTCTTGTAAGTTACTCAAGTAATCGGTCCAATGGCTGAGGGAAAGATGACTTTTTCAGAAGGAGCCTCCATAAACAGGCCTCCACTTTTTTGTGGTGTGAATTATTCTTTCTGGAAGGTTAGAATGAAAATCTTTATTGAATCTCTTGATAGAGGCATTTGGGAAACAATTGTTAATGGTCCTTACAAACCAACTCATACAGTAGATGGTAAATTAGTTAAAAAAGATTGGGCTGAATTAACTGATGCAGAAAATAGGAGAGTCCAATATGATTATACTGCAAAAAATATTATTACCTCTGCTTTAAATCTTGATGAGTTTTTCAGGGTGTCTCAGTGTGCCTCTGCCAAAGAAATGTGGGAAATTTTAGAGGTCACACATGAAGGAACATCTGATGTGAAAAGGGCAAGAAAGCATGAGTTAATCAGGGACTATGAGCTGTTTAAAATGCAGCAAGGAGAAACAATTGCAGATGTGCAGAAAAGGTTCACGCACATAGTTAATCATCTAATTGGGTTAGGAAAGACTTTTGACAAAGAAGAGTTGAACATCAAAATCTTAAAGTGTTTGGACAGAACATGGCAACCAAAGGTGACAGCTATATCAGAATCAAGAGACTTGACTGAAATGACTACCGCTTCACTTTTTGGTAAGTTGAGGGAACATGAGTTGGAAATCAATCGGTTCAAAGAACAAGAGAATGCAGAAAAGAAAAGTAGAAATATTGTTCTCAAGACGATTGAAGAAAACAGTGGATCTGAAGAAGATGAATCAGAGAACCTGACTTTGTTGGTTAAGAAATTTGGGAAATTTCTTAGAAGAAAGAACAGAACTGGCCAAGTAAAAAGGTACAATGATAAAAAGACTGAATCTATTCAAAATACCATTACTTGTTATTCTTGTGGTAAACAGGGTCACATAAAGAGTGATTGTCCGGAAAAGACCAAGAATCAGAACAAGAAAGAATCAAGATACAAAGGGAAAAAGGCCTATATAGCCTGGCAAGACAATGATTCATCTTCCAGCTCTGAATCCGAAAGTGAAGAGGTGAACCTGTGTTTGATGGCTGGCTGTGAATCCTCTTCATCACATGTAAGTTCAACTCCTACAGAGAATGAAATGAATTACAGCACATTACTAAATGCTTTCAATGAAATGCATAGTGAAGCCAGAAATTTATCTCATACAAATAATCGGTTGAAAGGTTTAAATAACTGGTTAGAAAATAGAGTTAAAGTTCTGGAAAAAGAACTATTAGAAAGCAAAACAGATTTAGAACATCTAGATATTATCTATTCATCTGCGGATAATGTTGCTGTTAATAAGAATTGTGAAAAATGTATTGTTTTACAAAATAAGGTTGATTACTTGACTAAAACCTTGACAAAATTTACTCAAGGTAAAGAGAATTTAGATGCACTTCTTGGGTCTCAAAACTGTGTGTTTGAACATTCTGGAATCGGGTACAAACCTAAGAATGGGGTAAAAACTAAAAAATATTTGAACTTCTTTTCATACAGAAAAACAACAGCATCCCCTTTCTCATCTTGTCATTACTGCATGAAGAAAGGACATACTATCAAATTTTGTCATGCTAGAAAATATTTTGTGCCGCAAGGTAGGAAGAAATGGGTTCCAAAACATGTTAAACAGAAAATTTGACTCCTAAGGACCCAAAATACGTAAGGGTACCAGAAAAATTCTTAACTTGTTTTGCAGGAACAAAGTCTGGGAATCCCTTGAAGTTCAGAGCTACGAATCAGGTTCTGTTTGTCTAAACTGATTGTTTTAATTGATATAAACCAGTATTAATCGATTAAAATAACTTACAGAAGATATTAGTAAATCTGTCCGTACAGTTTTAATCGATTGAAATGCGAATCAATCGATTAAAATGTTCTCATGATTTGAGTTTTAGCTGTTTTAATCGATTAGAATGAATTTATATCAACTAAAATCACTAAGGTATCAAATTTAATCGACTCATTTTCGTTTTAATCAATTTAAATTCTGGTATCATCTTCTAGATCTCTTCCAATACAGAAACAATCGATTCTTTCAAGTATTATTCGATCATTTTACTATTGCATTTTCAAAACGAATATTAAAGACCAAATTAGTAAAATAATTTGTTTAATCAGTTTGTTCCTGAAAATCATTTTCAAAACATCCAAATGAAATTTGGCCATGCATATAGAGTTTACAATTTAAGATTGAAATCAGTTGAAGAATCAGTACATGTTGTGTTTAATGAGTCTCCTCTAGTGGTGCAAAATAGAACAACAGGTACTGTAGATGAAGAAGAATTAACTGATAATTCTTATCAGTTGAAACATGCCAGAAACACAGATCAGTGTACTGTTGAAGAAGATGATCCATCAGTGGACCCTGCAAAAGCTGAGTCACCAACAATTACTGAAGAACAGGAAGAAGATGTTCTGGAGGAGCTTCCTAAAGAGTGGATTGTCCCAAGAGATCTCTCTCTAGACAATGTCATCGGGCAAATTAATAAGGGAGTATCTACTAGACATTCTCTTAACCAATTCTGTAATCATATGGCATTCATTTCACAAACAGAGCCTAAGTCAGTTAAAGAAGCATTAAATGATGAATACTGGGTTAGTGTCATGCATGATGAACTTAATCAATTTGAAAGAAATAAAGTGTGGGAATTAGTTCCTAAAATCAAAGATATCAATGTAATTGGTACTAAGTGGGTATTCAAAAACAAGCTAGATGAACACGACATTATTACTAGAAACAAAGCTAGGTTGGTAGCCAAAGGGTATAACCAACAAGAGGGTATCGATTTTGATGAAACTTTTGCACCTGTAGCTAGACTTGAAGCTGTTAGATTATTATTAGCTTATGCCTGTATAAGTGGTTTCAGATTACTACAGATGGATGTAAAAAGTGCCTTTCTGAATGGACTCATCAATGAAGAAGTATATGTTTCTCAACCTCCTGGGTTTGAAGATCACAAGCATCCTGACCATGTCTACAAATTGAAAAAGGCCCTTTATGGTTTAAAGCAAGCACCTAGACAATGGTATGAGAGGTTAAGTAACTTCCTAATTGATTAAGGGTACAAGCGAGGTGAGGTTGATAAAACTCTATTCATTAAGAAATCTGAACTCGACATTATTCTGGTGCAGGTGTATGTGGATGATATCATTTTCGGTTCCACTAATAATGCCATGTGTAATAAGTTTGTAAAAGAAATGCAAAGTGAATTTGAAATGTCTATGATGGGAGAATTGAATTTCTTCCTTGGTCTCCAGGTTAAACAATTAAGAAATGGCATTTTTCTTAGCCAATCTAAATACCGCAATGAATTATTAAAGAAATTTGACATGCACAATTGCAAGGAATCCTCTACACCCATGTCTACTAACTGTTGTCTAGACTTAGATGAAAAAGGAAAACCCGTTGATCAAACTAAATACAGAGGTTTGATTGGTTCACTACTATATCTAACTGCTAGTAGACTCGACATTATGTTTAGTGTGTGCCTTTGTGCAAGATTTCAGTGCAAATCCAAAGGAATCACATCTTACCGCTGCCAAAAGGATTCTCAAGTACCTTAAGGGAACAAGTTAATGTTGGACTATGGTATCCTGAAGGTGCATCCCTTAAACTTGTTGGATTTTCTCGATTCTGACTTTGCAGGATGTAGATTGGACAGAAAAAGTACCTCTGGTACTTGTCATTTACTCGGGAGCAGTCTTATATCGTGGCACAGCAAAAAGCAAGCGTGTGTTGCTCTGTCAACTGCAGAAGCTGAATACATTGCAGCTGGGAGCTATTGTGCTCAAAGCATTTACCTCAAGCAACAACTAACAGATTATGGAGTGACTCTAAACAAGGTACCTCTGGTTTGTGACAATACTAGTGCAATAAACTTAACTAAGAATCCTATTCAACACTCTAGAACTAAGCATATTGAAATTAGACATCACTTTATTAGAGAACACGTATCTAGGGGTGACTGTGAGATTTTATTCGTTGAATCTGAAAAACAGTTAGCTGATTTATTCACTAAACCACTTCCTAGAGATAGACTTAATATGCTTAGGACTGAATTAGGAATTCTAGATATATCTAGTATTGCATAACTATTTCTTTACAGTGATTGTATGCTTTTTAACAGGCTGATAACAAGTTCAATCGATTAATAATTGCATGAATAACTTGATATTATTTGTTTCAATCGATTGAAATTGTGAAATAATATGTTGATTTCCTGATTCTTACTCTCTGGTATTGATATGTTATCAGTTCAATCGATTAGATAAGCTTTTAATCGATTTATTTCATTAACCTTGTAGCTCTGCATACTTTCTTCTATAAATCAATCGATTGAATTCACTTATGATACTCTGAATGATTTTCTTTCACAAAACAATCGATTTAATTCTCGATTCAATCGGTTTATTTTACTTCTGAGTATCTGCGATTACAAAATCAATTGGTTTTACGGAATATCAATTGATTATTTTTTTTTTTTGGCTAGTTGTATGTACTTTGTCTCTTAACAATTTCTGCAGAGTAAATTGAAAGCATTTACAACAAGATAAACTTCAGCTACTCTCTTTAATATCTAAGATTTCCAATAAAAGCTGATTGACCCCGATTGGATATCTACTGTGAGGGTAATTAAATGGTTCAGTAGCAATTCTCTCTCCTCCTTTATCATCACTGCGCGTAAACAATAAAACAGTAAAGACAAAATTTTTGAAGCTGAAAGGTTTGTGTATTCTTATTCCTGTAGTATTATTTCCTTCTTTGAACTTTCTCTTTTCTCAGTTCTTCTCTGTTCTGCTCATCCCAAAAATCAAGTATGCTCAAGCGCACAAAGTCCGGTAGGAAGAAGTCCAAGCAGAGGCGAGTCTTCTATCGCAAGGCAAGAACGAATGTTGAAGGAAGGATTGAAACTTGGTTCAATGGGGACCAAGAGAAAATGGATTTGTTTATCCATGAATTAAGCAGGAAGCAAGTCAACATTCGAAGATGTTAACGTTCTCCTGGTTTGATGCCGAAGGATTCAGAGGCATTCGAAAGCTACTGCAACACCAAAAGCTTCAGAAATTTCTGGAGTTAAATGGTAGGATTTATCCTGATTTGATTAAAGTTTTCTTCACAAATTTATCCTTTGAAGGTTCCACTTTAAAAACCAAAGTTAAAGGTGTAGACATTGAAATTACACCCAACATCTCGGAAGGAGGTTGCTGGAATAAAGGATGTTGGTGTAAAAGTCACCAAAGGATTCACTTCGGATGTGGAGGAATTTAATAAGGTCCAAGATTTCTCGGTCATACATGAAGAATACTCGTGATTCCGTCAGTTCTTTCAATACCGGGAAGTCGAAGCTGGAAGAAAGGATTCTCGCCTTCATTGTGTCCTGGCAGCTCACACCCGGGGAAGCAATCATGCAATGCTAAATGAAGGAGATTTAGTACTGATGTACTGCATTCACCACAGGATACGGGTGAACTGAGTCTTTGTCATCAAGGACCACATGATCAAAGCCAAGAGACTTAGTGATTTCAGGTATCCATATGCTATTCTGATTTCTAAGCTTTTAACACATTTTGGTGTCGATGTAGAAGGAGAACTGGTTGAAACCGTCCGACCAACAAATGAAATAAATAATTTTGTGCTTCACAAAATGGGATTCATTAAAATTGATGGTGAATGGATCTCGAAAGAAGATGCTGGGAGAAGTGAAAAAAGTGAAGAAGAAGAGCAAGAGGAAGGAATCAACACTGATAATATTCCTGGAACTTCTGCAGCACGTTCGTCTGATCCAATGGAAGAAGTGAACCCAATGGAGATGATTCCATACAATCCACCGCTCGACCGTGGCACTCCTCTCGTCTCAGCTCGAAAGAACAATGTTACTTCAAATGAGCGAACCGCAAACCGACCAAAGGAGGCATATGGAGATGACTCGCCGCTCCGAGGGCTCTAAGAAGATTATTTGGATGAAAATTTCATTGCAAGGTTCCAAAGCATATTGATAATCAACTAGAAGATATTTACAACAGGATTGTGGAACCGCAATTCAATCAAGGCCCCTGGGACGAATGAAGACTTTCTATATGTCTCGTTATTCTCGCTTTCTTTTCATTTTTTTTATGTTCTGGTTTATATTTGGGGTTCCCACGTGGCCCCATTGACTCGTAACTACAACAATCTATTTGATGCAGTCAAATAGGGGGAGAAGTATTTTGCTTAAAATCGTCACTACACACACACCACAAAATATATGTCTCTCGGTCTCGTTATTCCTGCTTTGCAGGTGCAGTGGTTATTTGTCTCCATCAAATAGGGGAGATTGAAGCACTTGGTGGATTTGATGAAGACATAGATATAACTTAGGTTGTGGGTGTGTAGATGATTAGGTTTTTAAGTTTAAGCACTTAATCTCTTGATAGGCCATTATATTTTGTGATAAGCACCTTAAAATATTGCATATCATTGAAAATCATTTTTCTGCATGAAAAACTTACGTTTAAGAATTAAAAGAATAAACTAAGTTTTTTTTTCAATATGTTGAAAAAAGATTTTCAATCTGTTAAAATCACATAACATAATCAATGGTCATACATAGTCGAAAATTCAATTGATTGATTCGCTGAATCAACAAGTTAAAATAACTCAATGAATTTTTCAATATCAAAGTTTCGCATTTTTAATCTGTTGAAATATTTTTTCAATCTGTTGAAACAGAGAGTCTATTTTTTAACTAAGTGTTTGCAGGATTTCAATCTGTTGAAATGACTTTCAATCGATTGAAAAAGAGAGCTGTCATTTTTCATAAAGTTGTTTCAATCCATTAAAAACTCGAATCAATCGATTGAATTGGAGCTTTAAATGAAATCAATCGATTTAATCGACATTTTAATCGATTGAAATGTATTCTGATCGATCATAGTTTTATTCTGATCGATCATAACTCGGTCTGATCGATCATACTTCTGTTCTAATCGATCAGAGTCTCTTCTAAACCTGTTATATGTAACATCCTGATTCTCAATACCCCTGGTTTGTTAAATTTTGACAAAATCTTTGTCAAACTTTTAATAATTAAATTATTAAGAATTGGGTAAAGAAACTGTAGAGTTTGATGTTTGTTAGATTATTTGTGTTTTTCTAGAATTTTTCTAGAATTTTTAGAAAATACTTAAAATTGATCCGTTTCGCGGGCAACTGGACGCCTGATAGTAATTATATGATTTAAGGTTGAAATTGAAAGAGTATGGACTTAACAATTTTAATTATCACATTTAGAAATTATTGTTTTCTTGTATGCATTGAGTGTGAGTACATTAAAAGTTTATTATGTGTATAAATAAATAAGAAACATATGATGGTTAATATGGTTTGGAGTGATGTTGGAGTCTTAGGGGTTGTGGGTTCAAATCCTGGCTAGGGTAATAAGAAAAAAATAAAGATATTTTTTTTGTAATATAATGCGCTGAGCGCACGAAAATCCGCTGAGCGGATTGTAAGTCGAAATCTTATTACTTGCGGCCTCATATCGGCTGAGCGGATTATGTATGTTAATCGATCAACAGGTTTTTTAATCGACTAAAACAGAGAGTTTTGAGATCCGCTCTGGGCGCATCAGAAATGCGCTGAGCGGATTGTGGTTTGAAATCTCTATTACATGTGGCATGTAATCCGCTGGGCGCATCAGAAATGTGCTGAGCGGATTATTAGGTGAAATATTGACTTTTAAAAGACAGAGTGTCATTATTCTGTAATCTGTAACCTAGTTCCTCATTTCTCTTTTTCTCTCAAACGTTTTCTTACCTTCAAGCATCATTTTGAGGGAGAAATCTTGGTTTTCTTGAGAAGCTCCAATAGGTAAGTTAGTTTATCTCAATCTCCTCTACATTTCTACCGTTTTATTTTTCAAAACGGTGCATTTTCTATTTTTCTCCTCACTTGGCTCAACTTGAATGGATGTAGGAAGAAGGTTATTGTAGGTTTTACACCTAGAATACTAGAATGATGCTTAAATTAAAATTGAGGATTAGAAGTTGTTAAGCTAAAAACTTTAAGAGCCCTAATTCGTAGGTACTATTCATTGAATTTTTGGGACTTGTGTGAACAGAATTAGGAATTGGTATCTTCATGAAAGTTGTAGCCATTTAAGTTGTCGAAATTTAGAAACTGGTTTTATGTTAAACGGATATTGGTAGCTCAAGTTATACCCATTTTACTGTCAAGTGTTCTAGCTGTGACGTTAAGAGGTAACCCTGTTTCAACAGCCTAGGTTTTTGAATTACTGAGATTGATACGTGTGAAATTAGGACTTAATTCCTTCATAAAAGTTGTAGGAAATTATATTCCCGAAATTTAGAAATTTATTTCATGTTAATATCTTATGTGTAGCAAGAGTTATAATCCAATTACCAAGGCATGTTCAGAGTGTTATTGTAGTTGAGCCTAGTTGGAAACAACCACTGAAAACTGAAAACTGCATCTATTCTATAGGGTATTTGAATTTATTTCCTTCATCAATATTGTAGGTAATTAAGTTATTGAAATTTTGGCTCAAATCTTATGCCAAAACAACTTATATAACTCTAGAAAATTTAGAAATACTAAACCTTGTTCATGTTTGCTATTAGGATTTTTCCTACTCTAAGTGTATATAAAATAGGATAATTTTCTAAGTTAATTGTAAGCTGAATGTGAGCTTAAAATATTATTAGAAATGGATTAGTAATACAAAGTGAATTTAAATTCTCATGAGATAGAATCATAGAAATATAAGATTCTAACTAGCATTTTATTACGTATATAGATTTTGCTGAAACACAACATCAAGCTTTGAAAGGAATAAGTGTGAACGTATCAGGTAAGGGGTGGGCTATATAGTAAGGATTACATCATAAATTTGTTTGACCTTATTTGTTGAATTTGTCTAAATTTATTATGATTGATAATTGTGATTTTATTATATGCTTGGTTGTGAAAGTGATCATGAATTGCTTACGTGTATGATGGTGTAAAATATATGTTTGGTATTCTATTTATGATATGTATGGTCTTTGAGTGAGCATTTATATGCATGGTGGTTTTTCATGAGAAAATTCATTGAAAATTAAATTGAAAGAATTGGATGATGGGTTGTGAACCCTTTTTGAACTGTATTGGAAGTTTTCTCGCTTGTAACGGTAATTGGAAATTTTTGGGAAGTCTCGTATTACAGGGGAAACTCGTCAAAATTTTTGGAAACATGTGAATTTCTAAGAAAAACCACTTAGGGACTCATACATTACTCATTTGAAAATGGTGATTTGTGAAATCTGGGGAATCAGAGATTATGAACTCTGAGAATACGATAGGGAGGCCCTGAGGGAGGACTTGAGGATAGGAAGGGTAGTGGTTGGAGACCCCAAAAGACCCAGGCTCGCTACCTGTTGTCGGGGATCCCACTATACAAACTCTGCTATACCCGATCGTGCTCTTACCGTATATCAATGGTCGATGAGCTACCGGGTTTATATTTGAGCATGGGTCTCAACAATCCCGTGGGTGGATTTTCCATGCCTAGTAGTGTCAACTCTTGGCTACCCCAAGCATCGATTTGAGAAATGATTCGGCCCGCATGCATAAACATTTTAGAAAACATATTAGGATCATGCATCATTAACATCAATCATTTGAAATTTGATTAACTTGTGAATGTTTATGATGTTGATTTTAAAATGATGTATGAACTGTTGCTCACCCTCTTGTCTTTCTCGTTTTCTTTATTTCCTTTGTGCTTGCAGTACTTCGTTGGACTCGATCGGTCATTGTTTGAAGAGAGGGAAGATGGCACAGATTCCACACCCGATGAGTATGATACTCATACTCGTTAGCTGGGAGCCACAATGCTCGGTAACATGTATTGGGATAAACATATCCAAACTTTTATAGATAGTCTTTTGTAGTATATAGACCTACATGGTACCGAGTAGTATTCACTATTTTGTGTAGTTAGTCGCTTCGTAGGAAGTATCCCAAATGTTGCCTTAATATTTTGGAGGACTGTACTAATATTTCATCTATATGTAATTATGAATGTTTATTTTTAGTACTTTTTAAAATGATGAAATGCAGGAATGTATTATTGAAAATTTATGTATATTAATATTATGTACAAGGGAAAGATTATTATCGGTTAAAAAAAAAAATTTATGCTAAAAAATTATTAATTCTTCTGATTGAGGGTTTATAAGGTAGGGTGTTAAATTATACTTCTAACCAACTGATCTTTTGACTCTCTGAAACGGTTTTTGACAGATGAAACATTCTGATTCTATGATTTACTCTATATATACAGATTTGATCTATCTTTTGAGTCATACAAACAACACACTACTTGAGAAAACTTGTGAAATCAATCTGTGAAGCTTTCATACGTGACTTTCTCTGCATTCAAGAATCTTTTTCATATCATAAGGTGTTGTGATCAGAATTGTGGTCATTCAAAGAGAGAAAGTGCTGTTAGAATTTGTTCTGGACAATTAGAAACTTCAAGTCCAGGTTTTTTCTTTCCATATTCTTTTGTAAAAGTTTGATTGTGCAGGTTGGATTGTAATCTGCACTTGGTACAGTAACTGGGTTTGGTTACTGGGTGGTTTTCAAGATTCTATCTTGTGGGTTTGCAAGATAGTTCTTGGGCTAGATTGGTGAGTATCTACTGGTTGTAATTTTCACTTGGTATTAGTGAAACTTGACTGGTTTGTCAAGAACTGGATGTAGCTCTGGATTAGAGTGAACCAGTATAAATTTGTGTGTTAATATTCTTCTTTCATCTCTTTTATTTTCTGTCAATAATCTTGCTGTGTTTAAACCAAACTACCTTTGCAAAGATTGAATAAAGATAACTCATTCTTCCAAAAGAAAGTAAGTTTTGCGAAAAAGTTTTAAAGTTCAATTCACCCCCCCTCTTGAACTCAACCATTAATTCTTTCATATGGGATTATGGGCCAAGAGCTATGTTATAATGCTACCTTTAATAGCCTTTTGTGTTACATAAACAATATCATATTCTGACAGTAACACTTGCCATCGAACAATTCGACCTGTGAGGGCAGATTTCTCAAAGACATATTTGATTGGATCCATTTTGGAAACTAGCCAGGTAGTGTGACACAACATGTATTGTCTCAATCTACGAGTGACCCATGCCAAAACACAACATGTTCGCTCCAATAAAGAATATCTCATTTCACAATCTGTGAATTTCTTGCTCAAATAGTAGATGGCGTGTTCTTTCTTACTGAACTCATCATGCTGCCCTAACATACACCCCGTAGACTCATCAAGCACTGTTAAGTACAAAATAAGAGGTCTCCCTTGCACCAGGGGCACCAAGATAGGAGGTTTTTGTAGGTACTGCTTGATTTCCTCAAAGGCCTTTTGACAATCCTTATTCCATTGCACTGTTTGATTCTTTCGTAACAATTTGAAGATGGGACTACAAGTAGCGGTCAACTGAGATATAAATCTAGCAATGTAATTTAATCTTCCTAAGAAACCACGAACCTCTTCTTCTGTACCAGAGGCTGACATATCAACAATTGCTTGCACTTTATCAGGATCAACCTCTATGCCCTTTTCGCTCACCACAAATCCCAATAGTTTTCCTGACTTTACACCAAAGGTACATTTAGCTAGATTCAAGCGAAGTTTATACTTTCTCAAACGATTAAAATTTTTTTGTAAATCGTTAATGTGCTCTTTCTCTGTTCTTGACTTTGATATCATATCATCAACATATACCTCGATTTCTTTGTGCATCATGTCATAAAATAAAGTAACCATTGCCCTTTGATATGTTGCTCCATCATTTTTCAATCCAAATGGCATTACTTTATAGCAAAATGTACCCCATGGTGTGATGAATGTGGTTTTCTCAATATCTTTAGGTGACATTTTAATTTGATTATACCCGGAGAAACCATCCATAAAGGAGAAGAACGAGTATTTCGCAGTTGTCGCCGCCGTCAAAACGAGGGCGGTCGGAGCGACGCGATGGTTTCCAACTTTCCAATTTTCGCGTTTTTTATTGGTGGTTACAACGCCTTTAGGTTGTCCGATAACCGGGCTGAACCTAGGGGCGAGGTTTTCGAAAGGGGGCTCTTGGATTGTCCGATAACCGGGCTAATCCAAGAGCTAGTTTTGAAGGGTTCTTTGGAGTCGCCACCGATGTTTTTACCAGAAACATCGGAAAAGGAGTTTAAAAAGGTGTTGGTTTTCGAAAAACCAACTTTGGTCATTATAACCAGAGTTGGGTAAGGGAGTTAGTTACGCGTAAAGGAAGTGTTAGTTCCTTTACGACGCCCCTTTCGGGTTCCCTATGATAGGCTAGCTACTTTGGATAAATAAATAAACCTGTGAAAAATACGCTTTTACCCTTTATTTTATGGAATTTAAAGTTATGATTACATGACCCTAATGTCTATTGCATAATCTAAAATAAGGCAGTAAAAGATAGAGAGAGAAAGTATGAACCTCCGAAGCAAGCTTTTCTATTAATCTTTGCAAAAATAGGGTGCTTTGTGGCAGCCCTTCACTCTACACAACGCCGGAAACCTCTCGAAACTCTCAAAAACACTCTTAAAAACGCTCAGAAACTCCGGAAATGCTTTGGAGGGGTTCTAGAGAGAGAATTTTAAGAGATTTCTAGAGAGAAGGAGGAGGAACTGTTGGAAATGAAGAGAATGGAGGCCCTATTTATAGGGATTCGCGTCTGTCAGGTCGAGACGAGCCGTCTCGTCTGACAAGGTCGAGACGGCAGTCTCGCCAATTGAGACGGCAGTCTCGCCTTGCAGGAATGGCGAGATGGCGGTCTCGCCATTCGAACAAGGCGAGACAGCGGTCTCGAATCCGAGACGGTGGTCTCGACCTTAAAAGGCAAAAATCCTTATTTTTGGACCAAAAATTCCTCCTATCCTAGTATGAGGCCTAATAGTCTCTCCTAGTGGCTTCTTAGGCTTCATCCATCTTCGAATAGAAGGTGTTCTGATCTTTATTATGAGGCTGGGCAAGATTAGGGTCCTACAACTGCCTCCCCTTTACTGACCAGTCGGCTGTTGGCCTGTTGTGCAAAGAAGGACGACTGGAAGGTAAAGGAGTTGACTCTCTTGCCCGGTTACCCTTCAGATGTTCCGTCTTGCAGCGGTTGATCTTCTGGGGAAAATTTGTGTCGTGCATCTCCAGGATATTTCTTCTGACGGTAGCCGATACCTTTGGTTGACACGTGGTAGAACCTCAGGATACTCCTTCTGATGGTAGCCGATCCTTCGGTTGATGGGTATAAACCCCCATCAGGCTGGTAGTTGCAGTCCGCTGTGTGTTGGACTGGATGGGTATGATTCCTCCATCTCAGCAGAAAAATGCTTGAAGAAGCAACTGTTGCTTCAAATAAAATATTATTATTTTCATTTTCTTCAGCAGTTACAACAAATCAAATCCAAACAAAAAATCATCAAACATAGGAACCATAATGCAAGAAACCATAATGAATCATTCATCGTCAAACAAACACAGGCAACCAACAAATAAAATGAACAAAATGCATGCACAACGTGAACAAAACCTAATCAATAAATAAAACAAATTCATCTTCTTCAATCCATAATTTTTCAGCCATCCAAAATATGTTCACCAATTTCAAAATTATTAACGTAATACAAATCGCTATGTAGCGACCGCAGCAACAACAGTTGCGGAGGCATGTGGAGGATCTTCTTGGGAGTTAAGGGAGGTCGTGGCCCCCCAAAGTTTTGTAACTCTCACGTAATTTATGATATTGGATCTCCCAAACTTAATGAACATTTAATATATTTACTTGTATATTTACAATTTTATCCTCCCAGCCTCTCCTTAATTTTGTAACTCTCATATAATTTATGATTTTGTCCCCCTCAAACTTAATGATAATTTAATATATTTAAGTATATATCTATCATTTTATTCTTTCATCCTTTCATCTTCTTTCTTCCTTTTATATTTTTTTATTATTTATTAATAATATATTATTTGGCCTCCCCAAGATCAATGGTCAAGATCCGCCACTCGGCGGAGGCAAACATCGTGGAGGCAGCGTCGCAGAGAGAAGATCTAGAGAATGAGAGGTGAGGGGAGAAAGAGGGGTGAGATTGAAAAAAGAAAATGGAGAATAAAGATGGAGAAAAGAGAGTCGAGGGAGCAAAGTGAATGTTGAGAAAATAATTTGACTATTGCAAATTCGACCGTTAAGGGAGCAAAGTAGCCGTCACATTTTTTTTTTTACCATTGAAACTTATTTTTACACTATAAAATTTCTGTCAATGATAAACAAATTTCACATTTCCTTCATTTTCTCTTTTTCTTCTTCTCCAATTATGGATCTCAATCAATTTAATTATCAGTATTATTATAATTTATTGCAAAATCATTCATCTCTTACCGGTGAAAATTCTCAAAATTCTCAGAATTATATTTATCCACCATCATTTTTTATGTTTCCACCACCTCCGATGACATCAAATATGAGTAACATTTCTCCTTCATCCAACATAGAACCTCATCTCTCGATCGAACTCGATAATATCCAACTTGATGGAAGTGGTGAAAATATGTCTCAAAGGAAACCTCGTGTACCATTCTCAATACCGTAAGATTTGATTCTTATTATATTTATTTAAATATTATGTATTTTTTATATTATTTTTATATTAAAACAAGGTATTATATTATTAATTAAAGTAATTAATTATTTAATGTATATATTTATTTTTATAGAAAATATTAAAATAATATAAAAAATATATAAAATAATGAACTATTAAGAGTTGTTTGAAATTTTTACCATTACAAGTAAAATTAAAAGAGAGTAGTTTAACCATGACGTGATAATATGGCACCCTTTGTTTCACTATTTTCTAGAATGAAACACCTCTTTTAAAATTTGTAGATTGGAAATGCTCTTAGGGACTTCACTATTCTCACAGTCAGATCAGACATTGAAATCTGAAGTAAACTATCAAGATAAGACTACCTTCTATTTTATTTGTTGACAGTTGTATTCTCTTCTATTAGTTGTCAGTTACAATATTGACCTTTTTGTCTTATCTTCTTTCTGAACATCCTACCTTCCTTGTCTTAGTGGTGCCAATCTTATTTATGCTTTTAAGTGGATCTTCCATGAGTCAATCAAAGAGAACGAAGTGCACTACACTTAGTTCTCTAGGTTAACGTCCAATCCTGTCCACCTAGCATCGCACTTTCCCCAAGTTTGAGTATTTGGCACCAGGTCTTTTGATGAACTTACTAAAGGGAGAGAGATCGATTAACTGTGAAAGACCCCTTTCCCACTCCCCTTCCCCCATTTCGGGGGCCTCGTCCTCTTCCTCAGGTAGGAGAGATTACACCTTTCAAAAGGAGAAACTTAGAAAACAAAGATAAAAAAGGTCATCATTAATGTGAACAAGGCAATAGTGTCGGTTAGAGCAAAGCCCAGGATTGCATATCTGAGTAACTGTTTTGCCAATGATGGATTTCTTGCCACAAAATGAATTAATGAGCTGAATACATTTCCAATTCCTACAGTAGCTCCCGCTAAAGCAAAGCAACCCATTGATCTTGCACCTTCTAATATCTCTAATTGAGAAAGTCTCATAACACGCTTCCATTCATGAATTTATGGTCTCATTGCTTCTTCCTATCGTTCATCACTGCTACAGATATGCCTTTCAACGTCGGTTATATAAGGCTTTCAACGTCGGTTATACAACCGACGTTGTATCAGGCGACGTTGAAAGTATACACTTTCAACGTCGGGTATAGATAACCGACGTTGAAAGTTTAGGGTTTCAACGTCGGTTATTCATACCCGACGTTGAAAGTGTATACTCGTCGCTCAAGCGAGTACACTCGTCGCTCAAGCGAAATGGAACCCGAGAGTCCCCTTTGTTTGAAGCTTTCGTCGCTTAAGCGAGTACACTCGTCGCTCAAGCGAGATGGAACCCGAGAGTCCCCATTGTTTGAAGCTTTCGTCGCTTAAGCGAGTACACTCGTCGCTCAAGCGAGATGGAACCCGAGAGTCCCCTTTGTTTGAAGTTTTCGTCGCTTAAGCGAGTACACTCGTCGCTCAAGCGAGATGGAACCCGAGAGTCCCCTTTGTTTGAAGCTTTCGTCGGTCAAGCGAGTACAATCGTCGCTCAAGCGAGTACGTGTTTACTACGTCGGTTATGGTATGAACCGACGTAGAAAGTCTATTTTTTTTTTTAAAATGGACGCTTTGTTTACACAGGGTACCCAATGTTTGTATATATACATACCTGCAAATTTGAATACAACCCAGGCAGACAATGTACAAGATATAAACAATTGAATGTGCATCCAAAAATAAAATTGTATCCAAAATTATAGTGTATCCAACTACTTATCTACCAAATACACTAACTACTAATCTAACTAATAAACTAACTAGTAAACTAACTAGTAAAGTAACTAAAGTAACTACTAAACTAACTACTAAACTAACTACTAAACTAAGTACTAAACTTGCCTACTTCTAACTTTAACAAACTTATCGGCCCATGTGTTTCTAATATCGTCAATGGTCTCTATGGGCAATGCTTCCCTGCTCGAAAATACCTGTTACAAGAAAAAGATAATTTAACAGAGTATCCAATGACACAATACTTGGGTCTTTTATTGAATACTAAATTTAGGCAAACCTCGATTCCATGTATCCTCAATCTTGCTAACAACAATCAACCACATCCAAGTGCATAACATAATATCCGCACTCATAAGATCCTGGTTGCCTATTACACTACAAAAAATAATATATTAATTTGACATATAAAATGAATGATATAATACATAAATATAAAATGACTTACATTAACAAAAATCCAATCTGAGTCGTGCTTTTGCTTGTGTGTACTCCATCAATTGTATTGCAAACCTTAAATGCACTCGTGCAATACAAGATATAATGAAACAATTAAGTAACAAAACAATTAATAATTGTTTAAATTATTATAAGAATGTGTACCTGTTTACAATGTTTTTAAGATCTGCATCAGGTTTCTTGCCCAATGAGCAGTAACTAAGCCACAACATTCTGCTTTGGGCAAACAACCAACAACTGCCAATGATTTCTGCTTACATTACAAAAAGTTAGGATAATACAATACACTATAAAATTTAATGCGAATAATTTCATACGCTTAAATACTTACCGATGGTGGTAAGCACCCAAGTAAACTTTCTTCCTTGACTTCATCATCCAATTTTGGATGTATATTTGAACTTCTTCTCTCTTGTTTCCTGATTTTTGTATGGATTGGGGCTCAAAAAATCCATACACATCTTGGGTGCGTTGTTCCTCCGAAAATTCATTCATCATCCTAAAGTAGCCAGTTCAATGTACATTAAATATGACGATAACTTCAAATAACATAATTAGTAAATAAAAATAAATACTTACATTGTCCAAAATTGTAACACTGCTATGTTTAGACACCGATTGCCAACCTGCTATCTCCACAAGATCGGTGTGGTCAATGTAAAGGGGAAAGTTCTTATTGTCTACCCCTAACTTATCAACATCCCACTTCACTTGAAAAGATTGAATATACAACTGTGGGACAATAGATAGTAGTTGAAAAATTGGATTTTCTGGGACATTTACTTCCTTACCTTTACTAGTATGGGAAGTAGGAACCAGTTTAGGCAACTGGGGTGGCTTCTGAACATCCTACATAAAATAACATTGACTTGAGAAATAATAAAAAATAGTACCAGACTACATATGATAATTAACAGAAAGTATATGCAAACCTTTTCCAAAATAGGCCTGATTAGATGTCTAGGCCATGCAATGAAGGTCTGGAGGGCCTGTCCCACTGTCATCACCTCGTCTGTGGGCACAGGTACAAGAGCATAAGCATCTCGAACCTCTTCAATGACCACTTTGGCCAAGTTAGGTGCTAAAGGCACACTATGAATTGTAGAGGCCCCCTCTTCAATTGAACCAACCGCCACCAATCGTGGTTCAGATCCATCCTCATCAACATAAAATTCACACTGACCTGATTACACAAAAATAAGACATTAATTATTTAATATGCACATGAATTTTTGTCATTAAGATATCATCCACACATACCTGAGTGGTCAGTGTCTGCAACAACAACAACAACCTCCTTATTAGTAGCAGGAAACTCTTGATCAGCAGTATTTGGCTCAGCACAACTACCCTTAGTGCTAACTCGTGCGGCAGATGGAGGAGGAACATCCATAGGTGGGTGGGTAGGCTGTGTGACACCTATGGATGCTAGACTTGAACCAAATACATGCATCATCTCCTCCTGAACTCGTGCGGTAATGGCTGGTGTCAGCGTCGCTGTCAGCTCTTCAACCATCGCTGGTCTCAGCTTCGCTGTTAGACTCTCCTCCAACTTCGCCATCTCCTGCTGGCTCAATGATGTGGTGTGGGTATGGTCTGATGATGGAGCTCCAAAATATGCTCGAATACCCACACCAGCTCCAACAGCACGAACACGCCCTGGGTGTTCTGGGCGTCCAATAGCAGTAGTTAATATATCTTCACGACCACGGGGAACGAATGTTCCCTGTGTATACTGCTCCTCTAAAGAATCCTACAATTGAGCATTATATATTGTAAAAAAAAATTGATGAATGACAAAGCATGGTTAATGAGGTTGAAAGAAACTAATTTGACTTACAATCCGCTCAGCAATCAAGCGGGCCTCCTCTGATGTCATTTCACCGGAGGCCTTTTGCCGAGCCCTCTTCCATTTTTTATGACGTTTTGGAGGAGATGGTGGGGAAATCTCTTCCTGGCTTACACCGAAGAGGCTAACTCAGCCTTCTGAGTTTAGCCTTCTCCTTCATCATGCGTTGCGTCAACAAATCATACCCCCCACGAGACGGACAGTGGGGGCCACATTCAGCCTTCTGAATCTCCTTTCCTTTTATTCGCTTCTCCTGCAACATAATATCATATTACAATGTGCTAAATTAATAAGACAATATGGAAACATACCAAAGTTTTTAAATAGTAACATACCTCCCATTGTGGACCAGTCCTACTCCCGACAAACCGCTTCCAAGTTTCCTCATCTATGCCATAACGCCGACAAGGAGTTAATCCTTTGCTAATGGCTTGGTCATTAAAAATCCATTTTGAAGTCAATGTCGACTTGAATTGCCTCCACATTTTGGCAATAGATGACATGACTTTTCTCCTAAGTTGTTCAGAGTTAACAATATCAAAGTGATTCTGCAAAAACAACAAAATAAATTAGGATAACAAAGTTTAGGATCTAGCTTAACTTAACATAATTTAACGAGTTAACAAAACTCACCAAAATATCTTGCCAAATTAAATTTTTGCAAGTCTCCTCCACATAATCCCAAGATGGATGCAAAATAGATACCTAATTATGAACTTAAAACGTTAGATATCAATCCATTTACATATGCTGACCATATATGCATAACAAGTTAAAAACTCTAAAAAATTACATACCTTTTCTCTAGCAAGAGTACCCAAGTAGGACCTAAATTGAGTGTGATGTGGCCCTGATATTTTGCCAGTCTTTGGATCCACACTCACAACCAACTTATCTCCTGCCATATGACGAACGGTCAACTTTTTCAACCGTGTGGCTTGTCGAGTCCTCTTTAGAGATGGGGGGGGTGGACATGCCGGAGGAGATGCTGGAGGAGATGCTGGAGGAGATGGTGGAGGAGATGCCATTTGCCTGTTAAAAAAAAAATTAAGTTAAGTTTTTGCATAAATTGGTAAGGCAAGGGGTAGATTCGTTGAGCACTCCCGACGCTGAGGATATATGTGGCACATCACAACCTCAAAACAAGTTTTTATCACAAGCTTATGAAGAAGAACTTAGGGAAAAAGTGGATGACTGGCTATTACTAAACATGTACCATATTGATAATGAACTACAAGATGAAATCTCCCTCTTTTAAGATTAAGAGAAAGCATGCAGGCCCTTGTGCATGAGCGAACGACCCATATTATTGAAGATTTTGGGGAAAATATCGACTGGACAAACTCCCCTAAATTCTAAATGATATGAAAACACATCAATTAGATAGTCAGTATTACAACGAATCAAAAGCCCTGATACGGGAGCTTGACTGTGATGGATAGAATGCTAAAATGATCAAAAAAGAATGGTCGGGTACCATAATATAGAGAAAGATTTACCAAAATGAGAAGGATGACAGACCCACTCACGATCGACTAAAAGGAGAGTCACCCAGAGATATTAGTTCAAATTCATTTCGTGAGAAGAGTCCAAGTGAGATAGGCCTATATGTTGAAGGCTCTATCATACATAAATTATGAGTTCAAGACGGGCATCTCCATATATCAATCTTAAGCGAACTCTTTCCGGCAGTGTCCCATTTATTTGTAAGACTCACAAAAATCCCTCGGGTAGTGCCACAATCTATTTTGCGTACAACAATGTGTTGAACTACTTCAATAAGTCTGTGTGTAAGATATCCAGCATCAAGCTGAAATACATGCACACGAAAAGAATATCAACAATAAGATTAGGATTGATTTGACTTTCCCCGTCACTCCGTCAAATAGGCTTAATGCCTTACTATCAAGAAGGAATCTGAAAGAATCAATCATCTGGAAACAAATATTTTATAGATGCATGGGATCTTCTTTTATTTACATGACAACAAGAGTAGAGCGGGGAAGGAGCTGTGAGGTATTACCTATAGGTTGAGGAAGAGAAGTAGACAAAGATGACACTAGTCTTTTCACCTTTGTTTCTGCATACACAGATGTTTTTTAATAAACTAATTGTTTGTGTGCCTTTTTGCGGAATGATTTCACATTAGTAAGGTAAGGAGAAAGGGGGTCTATAGGTATTACCTATAGGAATGATTTCACATTTCACGCTGATAGGAATGGGGGTTATCCCCTTATATTATATATCTCTTGTCTTATGGATCAATGGTGTGCCATGATATGCTTCGCTCGGAGGATCATTCATGGTGAAGATCCCAACATGATCTACTCGGTCAAGTTTGATTAAAGCACTCCATCCAACCAACCCAACAAAAGAATGGGTATTAGTGGAATGAAATCGGCATATAATTTCATTTCTTAGGTCTGGGTCAGGATCCAATTCTCTTATATATAAGAAATGGTATGATTGATATGGATTTTTCCTAGTTGCATTGTCATCATCTCACTTCTCTTCATGAAAGAAAAAGGAGAAGTTGCTTGACTCAGTGTACGAGCGGCTACTTAATGAAAAGACAAACTCGCCACTAGAGCAGAAGAAGCCTTATATACTCTCAAGTTTGTCTTCTCGGCTAACATGATAGTTGAATGGATTGATGATTCATCAACGGGCACAAGCTAATTCAAAGTGTCTTAGAAGTAGAAAAACAGGGTGAAAGTCTCACAGGTTAGTATGCAGATAGAGGACTATTTTAACAAGGGGAGCTTCCCAACCCAGACAAAATCAATCAAACAAGACGAACATCGTGAGATGAGGCTAAAGCCTTAAAGGAAGGGTACTCACAAAAGATCTTGTTGCACAAGAATCAGGTCTAATACAAGTAGTTCCTCGCCTGGGACAATAACTGATGATAGATAACGAGGGGGAGGTCCTAGTTCTAACAAGGACTATCATAGGAGCTAAAAGAAACTCAAGTTAGAGGAGCAATTTTCCACTCTTAACCGTTGCACACGAAAGAGGATCGGAGGCTCCCTCAACTTCTTAATCAAGGGGTTTTGAAAGCGCCCCATCTACATCTATGTCAACAACATCAACTAGGACTATATCCATTGATTATTCATACTAGGTCAAAAAAGGAAAATCGAAACAACCAACGACTTGTCTAAAAGAATCAAATATCCACGAGTTGAGTTTAATCTTAAAAACGTAATTTCTTTTTTAGTGATTAGCGATCAGTCTACCAAAAGGAAAGTTAGTCCTCTGCTCGGAAAAGGAGCATTTAAGCATCGGGGAAGAGCTCAAAGTCAACGTTGCATTGGTGATAAGGAACACCTTTTTCCTTACACTCGATGGACCAAGGGGTTGTAGATAAATAGATTACCACACCGCTTTCTTGCTCAAGGCTAGATAACCTACGTAGAAATAAACATAAAAGACTGTCTAGATACACCTCCGTACAACGTAATTGGATAGCCGGCCGAAGGACTTAGAATGGGAACACTAGGGTCCAAACCCCTTAGTTAAAAGAATAAAGAATAACAAGAAATAAATAAAGAGAGAAAAAAAAAAAATGAGAGGAAAATAATTTTATTATACGAGAAAAAATTATTTTTTATTGTTGAATTTTGTATATTTGATAAATAAACTTAGAAATATTATATTTAAGTAATTTTATATAGTCATCATTCATTTTTTTTATAATTTAATAGTTTATTGATTTTAAATAATAATTAATCTTAACTATTAAATTTTAAAATAAGTTATTGTTTAAAATTTATTATGATATTTATTATTAAAATAAATGAATATTTATCAAATAATTTATAATATATATAGTAGTAAAATGATATTATTTTTAATTTTAGAAAAATAATTATTATTTTATAAAACAAGTCGACCGATAAATCTACAGATTAATTTGGCTTAAGTTCATGTCATATAGATTATAGTAAAATAAGTTTCATTCAATTCAGGCTACAAATTATTTAGTCTAATCTAACCTATTTCTTGAATCCTTTACATTTGTCCATCGAGATCAATTTATTTTAACACCTATAAGTAAAAAAATTAAACATATACCGTTTTTTTTGTTAAATGTAGAAAAAAATTTGATACTAAAGATTAAAAATTCTTATATATGGACAAATCTTTTAAATCAAATATGTTTTTATAACTCATTTTAATCATAATAAGGTTTTTAAAGTTTTAGATTTATTTGTGTTTATTATTACATTATTAAATAAAAATATTAAAATAAATATACATAAATATTAATATATCGGTATGCTTTAAGATTTTGAAGCAAAATCAATATTGGTTGCAAAAATTTTGTTGAAAACATGTGAGTGTGTTATTCAGTTGAACATAAGTTTGACGGGGGATTAACTAACTATTTTCCAAAATTACTCCAAAACAAAAACATATAGTTTTATGTTTTCCATATGGACTTTTTTTTACTTTTTTAATTTTTTTTATCTACTTTTAAGATTATTTTTACGGAAATCAAGAAATATAATAAATATATTTTAATAATTTGAGGAAGTAAATAGTTAATTAAATGTTAAAACAAATTTTCACGGTATAATATGATCACCAGAAAATTGAATAATATGTGTGTGTGATAAAGTGATTTTTCATTTTTTTTGCGTGCAATTTCATTTTTCACAACAAAATATTAAAAATACTTGGAAAATTAGGTATTGTGTTTTCTATTAGCTAATTTCTTGACATATATTTGTGGATTTGAGTGGACTAAATTCAATCAATTATTTCATGTTATTTATTTATTTTCATTCTCATAATTTTTCTATGTATTTCATAATTAAAATAAATCAATTTTTACTATTTTATCTATCTTCTTCTTATTATTCTTTTAACTATTGTTATCAATCAAAAATTCATTATTTTAAAAAGTGATAAGTAAGATTCTTAAACTGTTTTAAATTCTTATTCTTAAAAGAGAAATAGATACGAGAATATTTCTAAATATCACATAACACATTCTCGGAGGGTAAGATCTAAAAATTTGATTTTTATCCACCATCTAGAATATGTTTTTGGATAATCAAATTTGGAAAATCTATTTTGATCTTCACTTTGTAATTTTATTTTGAGTATAGTATATATTGATACTTTTTAAATTTTTAGTTTTTATAATATATATTTTTTAAATAATATGTTAAATAAAGTTTTAGATAATATTAATATAGTATAACATATTTATGATAATTTAATTGATTATATTGACGTATTGTGGTTGATAGTAAAACATCTATTCTCTTGTTGAAAACTTATTGGATCTTCGTAGATTTCTCGAGATATTTTTTTACGAAGTTTGGTTATAGTATCTATAATGGCCTCCGATTTAGGTGGACAACCCAGCAAATAGACATATACAGGAATTAGCTTATCTATGCCTCAAACAGTACTGTAAGAATCGGTACTAAACATCCCCGTAATTGTACAGGCTCCCATAGCAATAACATATTTAGGTTCGGGCATTTGTTCATATAATCAAACTAAAGAGGGGACAAAGTATTAGTTATATATTAATATCATAATTATAAATTATGGATTTTATGTTTATTATTATAGAGATGGATTTGATGTTAATAAGGTTAAATATAACAAATTGTCTTTTAAAAAGGAATATATATATATATATATATATATATATATATATATATATATATATTATGTATTAAAACGAGTGATAATATAAAAAATATAAGAAAGATTTGCATTCAATTTTTAGCGGAAATAAAAACTATGAGTATCACTTTAACTTACGAGAAAAACTTGTAAATAATTACAAATGATGAATTTTGAAATGAATTGGTGTAAGTTATAATCTTGACTTAAATAACACATTGATAAGACATCAATATCCTAATAAATTAAGTATTAAAAAATTACAAATATAGAATCCTCCATTTGTTCACTTTTATAACATGAGAGATTCATGTTACAATCTTACGAGAAGAAATAATTAATTTTAAATTTTATAACATTAACACGTATTAACTTATATGAACTGAATCAATTTGTTCCACAGAATATTGATTAGTTAGTCACTTAAAAAAAATTAATCATCTAGTAGTTTCTTCATATTACTCATTTACAAGATTTTCCTCGGCATTATATTTATTCTCATTAGCAATTGATTCCCCCCAAATCATATATATCTTTTAGAGGTCACCGGTTTAACCATCTCTCTTATTCCTGACCATACTAAAAAGTGGCACACAAAGTTACGGGCTTCGAGCATGGTATGGCTGTATTCGGCCAAAACCGAAAACTAAAATGGCTTTGAACCCAAAACTATAACTGTTTCTCCAACAACTTATTATACACAACCATAGTTAGTTATGACGTATAAAAATCATATACTTAAAAAAAAAGCATAATTTCTTTTTTATTTTCACAATATATGAAGTGTTTTATGATACTATTGTTTACTTAAAAAGTCAAAATAATAAATGTTAATATTCGCTATAGTCAAACTATGTGTCACCACGCTGAGTTTTAAGGTCTAGTTATCCACAAATGTAAAAGTTTCAGCCCTTGGAATTTTTGCCACATTGGATCCCACCTGATTTTTTAATGTTTGTTAGTACAAGCTATTTATACCATCTATTAAACACATCTAATCTAACAAAAGATGTTAAATGTTCAATGATTCACGACAACTTTAATATTTACTGGCCAAAAATGGGATCATAAAAAATAAAAAATCTCATTACAATTTTATATTCGTTCTATCAAGTACACGAAATGATTATATTTTTATGATATTGAAATAATTTTTTAGCTAGATTGCAAAAGAAAAAAAGGGTTTAATTTTTAAAATATTATTTAACTAAAATAAAGAATGTAATTAATACTGACAATTATTTTTAATGATATATTATTATTCCTATTAAAAATGAATGTATATTTTTCACATCGAATGGTAAACATATGATCAATAAATTTGGATAGTTTGTTAGCCGAAGAAGAAAAGAAAATACATTGAGTTAAACAGTAGTAAATAAATTGACCCAAACGCTGGCTAACACACATAAAAAGTGTCATCTTTGCGAAAGATTTTGGTGAATTTACGTGCCTGGAATGTAGTGAGAGTGCAATGTACCTTTTGACGAATCGAGAACTGGGAAAGTTGAGGTTGGACCACAAGTTGTAAAAGCTTTAACGGAGGCATTGGTCTTTTTTTTGTTTTGTTTGGTGATTAGTTATTGGTCAGATTCATAGATAGATGTAGGTGCGTGCACTTGATTCTCGATAAAAAGCCTTTAACACCGGGTGAAATGCCCTGAATTATGAATCCCCAAGATGAAAAGAAAGTGCCCAAAACTTTTACGTGACTTCTCAAGACGTTGCAGATGCATGCCCCCAGATTGGGAACGGGGAAATCTGATCCAACTGCGATCGCAACAGCTGCATTTCATCCCAATTTCATCTACGCTTATTAATGCTCTCTAACCACCTTATTTATTCATCCAATTCCTCATAATTATGAAATTAAACAACGCCATTTGTGTGCAAGGAAAGAAAGTTGCCCGAGAAGCAATGAATGATTCTTCATCACTCCACGTTATGCCTCATCCTTTCCTTTAACTTTTAAAAACACTACTCTATCAATCAATAATAATAATTAAGCGGTTTTAACAATTCTTTTCTTAAAACAGATGCTTAGTTACTGTTCTGAAAATACAATAAGGTGGATTAGCATTTCGCGTACTCGATTCATTTTTATTCGAACCGAATATATGTAGTCACTTGTCAAACAGTTCCTCAAGTCAAGTAACTACCATACGGTCATACCTAATACACACAAGTCCATTGAAGTCTTTACACATGTCTCTTTTCGCTAATATATGTGGAGGATTTCGCATTGACGCAAACCACTATGGTCACAATAATTATATCATTTTACCATTGATTTTTCAATTTTTTTCACGAATTTGATTGGCATTATGATATTGTAAAAAAATTAACCTTCCATTGATAAAACTGTTCACATGCAAACATTATATTGTGGACATGTTGTCATTTTAGAGTGAAGCGAGTAATCAAAATCACAGAAAGGTGATTGATTGGGCAGAAGAATTGAATGAATATTGGAGCCTGGGAAGAAAGGTGGCCATGGGTATAGAATAGGTGAAAAACTTAAATAATGGTGTGGCCTACCTGAAATGGGTTAAGGAAATGAGAGCTAAGAGAAAGAGCCACGTAAAAGAGAAGAAGGACACGTGGAGGAGTATGATTGGTATTACAAAAATGGGGGATGAAGGACACGTATGGAAAGAGAGAGTGAGAGCGGGACCCGTTTTGGCAATTAAAAGCGAGGGAGTGAGGTTTCAACTTTCGCACGACCATCGAGGCTGGTTGGCATTAAAGGCTGCACCCTCGTTCACATCTGTAACCGCAACCGCAACCGCATCCATCTTCTCTTGATGGCCATATCTGATGTCGTGGCGCGGAACCTCACCACCATCTTCCTCGCTCTCATGGCGTCTTTCGAGGCCTATGGCTTTCTCTGCGGCCGCAGGTTCAGCGGCGGCTATGTCCTCATCCTCGCCACCGCCGCCCTCATTCTCATTCTCGTCGCGACGCTCACGTGGGACATCTCGCGCAAAGCCACCTGTGCCTTTCACCGCGACCACGGTGACAGCCAGGAGGTTTGCAAAGGAGGTATCTGCTGGCACGGCGTGGCGCCGCGATCGCCAGCTTCTCAGGTCCGTTTCAGACTTCCTCGCCAGCTTCCCTTAGCCCCTTTGTAATTGTAATCATACAATAACACCCTCCTTTATCATCATTAATAATAATAATAATAATAATAATAATAATAATAATAATAATAATAATAATAATAATAATAATAATAATAATAATAATAATAATAATAATTTGGTAAAGATAGTTCGTGCGAAAATTACTCTATTAATTTATCCTCTTCCTGTCGGTAAGTTCTACACTCTCTGCTTTGCTTCTAATTGGGACTCGTTTGTATTTATACTCATGCCTCTCATTCCTTGTAATATAATGTGCTATATTAATGTATATAGGGAATTTGTATAAACAAGTGATTGATGATCATTTTTATTTAATTGAAAAATGTTTCCTTTTAGTTTTTGTATGATCTTCTACCAAACAAGTTCTACCTTGCTAGGCTTTGGATTCTCTGTATTACACGCTTAAAATTAATAACAATAATGAGGAAACAATTCACACACACCAAATGTGATTTAAATAATGGAGTTTTTTATATACAGATTATTATCACTGATATTAAAAATGAGGAGGCATGGGCATCTGGGTCACTGAGCAAATGCAGATTCTCTTTGGTCTCTGCAGCAATTCGCTCTACAGCATAAATTATGGCCATGGATCGCATTGTCTAACTTTATTAACTACCGCCGCAGAACTAATCAATGGTCCAGATTTGGTAGCACTGCAAATCCAAGTTGGTCACTGAGTGTCTACCTAGTCCAGAGAAAGCCATAAACAGGGTTTGGTGGTGTGTTGTAATGGTTGACACAGAATGATAACATTTTTCGAAAATCAATATGAAAAGTAGTTAATGTTATGGTCATCATGAAGATTGGCGATGGAGCGAATGGTATATAGTTATAATACGAAATAATAATTATATGTACAAGAAATATTAAGGTTATTTTAATGTTTGATGGAAATGGTGACTGGGGTAGTAATCATGGATATTTTTGTGGTGAGGTGGAGGGTCCAGCATGAATTGAATTGGTCAGTAGTTGAAGTGAAAAAGAAGGAAGAATAGCAGAGAAGCATGGTGGCTTGGTTGCTCCATGATAGGGCTTTGTGCTGATTTCTTTTTGGGTTAGTTAATAATAAATAGAGTGAGGACTAAAAAGTCTACTGTGTCAGGTAAGTTAGGTGTGGAGAATTGATGAGAATCAGAATACATCCCTGCGATGTGAGATACCAACATGATTCTTATCAACTAAGATCATTTTTGTTGTCACTGATGTTGTTGCCCCTACAGTGTCCCACCCGATTCATTCATACATCATCAATAAATCAATTTTAATCAGATCAAATTGGTATAAAAATTCTCATGTGAGAAGAGAAAATGAAAAATTCCTTTACCAAAAATTAATTTTAGATTCTTCGTCAATTATTTTTAGAAGTTCTTTTGGATAAATTCCTCTAAATATACCCTTTTTAGAACCACTCACCAAAAAAGAAAAGAAAAATTGATGTAATTGTTTGGAAGCATCTCTTTCAGGCAACTCTAAAAAGGGTAAATCTAACTAGCGTCCTAAGGCCACTGGTTGAGTTTAGAAATATTAGATGCATATTAAAACAAACAGAGTTAGTAAATTAAATATATATTGAATAATTTTTTTTTAAATAATTATTATCGTAGTCATTATATTATATCTAAACAACTAAATTATCCAATACACCACATTATTTTCTTTTTTATTTTTAATAATATGGCTACCCACCTAATTAATGTATTGAAAATGTAAATGTAAGCTTCTATTAGCCACACACTTCATACAATGAAAAACTATTCAGGGTCTATTATTATCATTATATCTAATGTAACGTTTTTATTATTTTATTTTAGTTTTAAGTGGGTCTGATTATTTCATATCATTCAAAACCTTCACATTCATCAATATGGTCCAATAAAATTTCTTATAAACCGTATATCTTAAATTTTAACATTATGTATAAGACCTCTGGATTATACATGATCTAACTACATGTGTTTGCTTCACATTTTTGAATAGTGCATTAAATATAAGAACTCAAACAGTTCCTTTTTTTTCTCCCTAATTAAAAATTACATTCATTCTCTTTTCTTTTATCTCTCCAATTAAAATTTACTGTCAGATTAAAAAGTGATTGTTACAAGTAACCATACAAAATAACTTTTGTATCTTTAATGATAATTTTCTTGGTACTTCTATAATTTAATTAAAGAAACTGCTATAATTTAATTAAAGAAACTAATGGGATGTAGAGGTGAAACCAGTTATTTACTTCGGTAGCATTATATCAATATCTAATATATATATTCTTTTTTATAACTATTTTCGATAAAGAGAAAAAAAATGGCATATATATAATTTATAAAAGAAAAAATATAATATAGAAAAAAATTATCATTTATATATTTAAAAAATTAGTAGAAAAAAAAGTGACATATAATATAATGAGTGAAAAAATAGATATTTAAAAAGTGAAGAAAATTAATTAATTAATTAATTAATTAATTAATATAAAAAATTTAGATAGAGATGCTTCAGTACATGTGTTTGTAATACTCTATTTATCTATCTATATATTATTATATGGAGAGAGAAATAAATAATAAATAATAAATTTAAAAATATTCTTTTTTTTTTTACTTTTTCAATTAGACGTTTTTTTTTACTTTGTATCTTGTTTATTTGTCTTCAATAATTTACAATTTCATAAATATAATAAAAATGTGGATACGTACATTTGCACCTATGTTTTCGTTATTATATACTATATATAGAAGGAATTCCATTTTCTTATAATCGATTTTTGTCATCGAAGAGAAAAAAATTGTCATATATGATTTATAACATGAGAGATATAATATTGGAAAAATAATTATTATCATTTATATATTTAAAAATTAGTAGAAAAAAGAGAAAAAAGTGCGATATAGTGTAATGAGTGAAAAAAAAGTAGATATATATCAAAACACTGGAGATATTTAAAAATAAATAAATTAATAAAATAAATACGTAAACACGTTAATATTTTAGTATATATGTTCCCATTAATAATATATTAAAAAAATATCTTTTTTAATGCTTTTGATATCATTGTTAAGGTTTTGTTGTTTTATTTATTATTCTGTTTAGCAATATGTTAATAGTGCAAAACTTACTCCTAATTTGTAGGTAGATTCCAATAAATTAGGGTCACATTCCAACTGGGATCTATTCTGTTTCTCAGTGGCTCTATTTAAGTCAGCAGTTATCTTTGAATAATATACAACAATTTACAGCTTCTTCTATTTTCCATTCACGTTAACTTTTGTCTTCTTACGCATTTTATATCTTCCAATAATTGGTATCAGAGCTCCGCAAGGGGCCTGATCCAAACGGTGAGTGAGTTGTGAGTAAGTGAATCTCTAAAAGAAACCCAAGATGTTTACTTTCGAATTTGTGCAGCCTGCTATTCCCAAATTTGAGGGTTATTATGATTTTTGGTCAATGATCATGGAGAATTTTCTTAGAAGCAAAGAATTATGGAGTCTAGTGGAGGAAGGGGTTCCTACACGTGTGATTAGTATAGGACCCGGTGGAGAGACTCTATTGAAAACTGTGGAGGAAGCCAAACTCAAAGATTTTGAGTGTCAAAAATTTTCTATTTCAATCTATTGACGGAGAAATATTGGAGACTATCCTTGACAAGAGCACATCACGGGCAATTTGGAATTCAATGCGGCAAAAGTATCAAGGTTCTACAAGAGTGAAACGTGCACAACTCCAAGCATTGCGGAAAGAATTTGAGTTACTCACAATGAAGAAGGGGAAAAGGTGGACAATTTTATGGGCCGCATCATGGCTGTGGTAAGCAAAATGAAATCCAATGGAGAAGTGATGGAACAGAGCACGGTGGTGAGCAAAATATTGAGATCTCTAACTCCTAAATTCAACTATGTTGTTTGTGCTATAGAGGAATCAAATGACCTCAATGTTCTCACCATTAACGAATTGCACGGAAGTTTATTGGTGCATGAGCAAAGAATGCTTGGGGTACAGGAGGAAGAATAGATGTTGAAGGCTACTCACGAGGCCACCAATAGTAGAGAGGAGCGACCTAACAGAGGCAGAGGTCGTGGTGGATTTAAAGGAGGTCACAGCAGAGGAAGAGGAAGACAACCCTTCAACAAAGCCTCCATGGAGTGTTTCAAGTGTCATAAATTAGGGCATTTTCAGTATGAATGCCCTGACTGGGAGAAACAGGCAAATTATGCTGAAATAGAAGATGAAGAAGAAATTCTTCTCATGGCACATGAGGAGCAGCCAGGACACGAGGGTGAAAGATGGTATTTTGACTCTGGTTGCAGCAACCATATGACAGGAAACAAGACATGGTTCCTAAACTTGGAAGAAGAATGTTCCAAGACAGTAAAGCTTGGAAATGATACATATTTGACAGTAGCAGCAAGAGGTAGTGTTCGGATGCATGTTAATGGCTTCACCCAGGTTCTGTCCGATGTCTACTACATTCCTTAACTCAAGAATAATCTCTTGAGTATTGGATAGCTACAAGAAAAGGGCTTAGCCATTCTGATTTCAGATGGCTCATGCAAGGTGTTTCATCCTGCAAGGGGATTAATTATGAAGACTGACATGAGTGGGAATAGAATGTTTTATGTGACAGCATCTATGGCTCCCACACATTCGTTATGTCTCCAATCAGAAACTGTCAAGGCTAGAGAAGCTAGAGAAGTTTATTTGTGGCATTGTCGCTTTGCACACTTAAATTACAAAGCCTTGAGTATCTTGGCTGCCAAAGAAATGGTACTTGGTTTACCTATTTTGGCTCATCCTCAGACAACATGTTCTACATGTTTAACAGGAAAACAAGCAAGAGGATCATTCCCAAACCAAAGTACTTGGAGAGCATCTAAACAATTAGAACTCATACACTCAGATATATGTGGCCCTATCCAGCCAGTCTCGTACAGTAATAAGAGGTATTTTCTAATTTTCATTGATGATTTTTCTAGGAAAACTTGGGTGTACTTTTTGCATGAGAAGTCAGAAGCATTAGCCAAATTCAAGGAATTCAAGGCACGGATTGAGAAGGAGCTAGATGCACACATCTTGTGCTTGCGGACAGATCGTGGAGGAGAATTACTCTCCAGTGACTTTACTGAATTTTGTCACACACAAGGCATAAGAAGACAATTAACTACCTCCTATACTCCTCAGCAAAATGGTGTGGTTGAACGAAAGAATAGAACAATTATGAATGCGGTTCGTTCTATGCTCAAGGAGAAGCAAGTTCCCAAAGTCTTTTGGCCAGAAGCTGTCAAGTGGTGTGTGCACATCCAAAACAGAAGTCCTACAGCCGTTGTAGAAGATATTACTCCAGAAGAAGCCTGGGGAAACCTGTGATGGAATATTTCAGAGTCTTTGGGTGTGTAGCCCATACGCATATTCCAGACCAGAAAAGAGTCAAGCTGGATGACAAAAGCAGAAAATGTGTTTTTTTGGGTATTAGTGATGAGTCTAAAGCATGGCGCTTATATGATCCAGTCACAAAAACTGTGGTCATTAGCAGAGACGTAGTTTTTGAGGAAGAAAAGAGCTGAGATTGGAGCAGATTAGAGCTGGAAACCAAGCCAGATGAGGTGATTTTTGGAGATACAGATGATCTTGCTGCAACGAATGAAAATAACACTGATATTACAACAACTGCAGATAATAGTGTTGATAACAGTGAAGATGGGAGCAACAACACACATCTAGACAGTACTACACCAAGTTCACCTAAAGGGAGGGCAACACGTGCAAGGAGAGCTCCAGGGTGGTTAGTAGATTATGACACAGGGCTGTCAGAAGAAGAAACCTTAGCAGTAATGCTTGTAACCGAATCAGACCCGGTGTCATTTGAAGAAGTTGCAGGGAGTAAACATTGGAGAGAAGCCATGGTTAAAGAAATAGAAGCTATAGAAAAGAATCTCACATGGGAACTTACGTCTTTACCGGATGGAGTTACACCAATTGGAGTTAAATGGGTTTTTAAAACCAAACTCAATGCAGAAGGGACAGTAGAAAAACATAAAACAAGACTTGTAGCAAAAGGGCATGCCCAAAAACATGGAATTGACTACATTGAAGTTTTTGCTCCAGTTGCTAGATTGGATACCATTAGATTAATTCTAGCTACCACTGCTCAATTTAGTTGGAAGGTGTTCCAACTTGATGTCAAGAGTGCCTTCCTTCATGGAGAACTTAAAGAAGATATATTTGTCCTACAACCTGAAGGTTTTGTGAAGAAAGGAGAAGAAGAGAAGGTATATAAACTAAAGAAAGCATTGTATGGTCTTAAACAAGCACCTCGGGCTTGGTATCACAAACTTGAGACCTACTTTGTACAAGAAAATTTTGAGAAGTGTCCTAGTGAACACACATTGTTCACTCGCTCACAAGGAGGTAAAATTTTAATTGTCAGCTTGTATGTTGACGATTTGATATTCACTGGAAATGATAGAATTATGTGTGAGGAGTTTAAACAGTCCATGATGGCTCATTTTGATATGTCTGATTTGGGAACAATGAGTCACTTTCTTGGTATTGAGGTTAAACAATACTCGACTGGCATTTTTGTTTGTCAAAGGAGGTATGCACAGAAGATATTGTCTCGTTTTGGTATGCAGGACAGCAATGCAGTGAAGAATCCCATGGTGCCAGGGACTCGACTGATCAAGAATACGAAGGACGAAGGTGTTAAAGAAACTTTGTTCAAACAATTAATTGGCAGTCTTATGTATTTAACTGCCACTAGACCAGACTTGATGTATACAATAAGTTTACTTAGTAGATTCATGACCAATCCTACTACAACACACTGGTTGGCAGCAAAACGTGTTTTGAGGTACATCAGAGGTACGATCTGTCTTGTCATTTGGTATAAAAAGGGAACTAGTAGTTTAAGACTACTAGCCTTTTCGGATAGCGATTATGCTGGAGATTTGGACGATAGAAAAAATACTTCAGGCTACGTATTTATGCTAGGAACAGGGGCAATTTCTTGGGCATCTAAGAAACAAAATGTGATAGCTTTGTCAACAACAGAGACAGAGTATATGGCGACAGCTCTATTTGCTTGTCAATGTATTTGGCTAAGTCGATTGCTAGAACAAATTGGGCTTAAGAATGAAACTGCAGTTGAGATTCTATGTGATAATAGTTCTACAATTCAGCTATCCAAACACCCAGTGTTTCATGGGAAAAGCAAACACATAGATGTCAGGTTTCATTTTTTAAGGGATTTGGTGAATGATGGAGTGATCAAGCTACGGTTTTGTAGCTCTCAAGATCAACTAGCAGACATTATGACAAAACCTCTAAAGTTGGACCAGTTTCAAAGGTTGCAGACTATGATTGGAATAACTAGTGTAGATGCATTAGTTTAAGGGAGGGATTGTTAAGGTTTTGCTGTTTTATTTATTATTCTATTTAGCAATATGTTAATAGTGCAGAATTTACTCCTAATTTGTAGGGCAGTTTCCAATAAATTAGGATCACATTCCAACTGAGATCTATTCTGTTTCTCAGTGACTCTATTTAAGTCAGCAGTTATCTTTGAATAATATACAATAATTTACAGCTTCTTCTATTTTCCATTCACGTTAATCTTTGCCTTCTTACACATTTTATATCTTCTAATAATCATTGCTTATAATATAATATTATTTTTTATGAGAAAAAAATGCATAATGCATGTAATCAACGAAAAAAAGAAGGTAGAATATATATAAATAGTAGAGAGAAAAAATAAAATAAAATATATAAAAAAATAATAATACAAAGTAACAATTGTTTAGTGTTATCATATAATAAATTATTTATCGTTTTTTTTCTATTCCTTCTAATCAATTTTACTAAAATATAAATGAAATTAATTAAAAATGTATCCTCTTACCTCCACATCTTCAATCACACGTTTTCTCAAATTTTCTCTCTCAAATATAAACTAATAAATAGAAATAATCAACATCAATAATTTTTTTTATGATTCCCTTAATTACACGTTTTACTTTTTTTTTAACTCATCCACCTATTTTTCTCTGAAATTTGTTGGATAAATATATTTTTGTTTAATTTATTACTTACTATCATTCAATATAATGAGATAAAATCTTACTAATTATATTTATATGCATTGATGCTCATAATCAGGTACGACTATTTTTTTAGATCATTTAGTTACTAAAATTTTGGTCACTAAAGTATGACAATATTCTCGTGGCTAATATTTTTGTTTCAAATTAGTTAGTGATTGAAAAATTTGGTTGTTAAATAATCAGGTACTAACATTTTTTTACTAATATTTGTATTAAAATCAATTAATAGGATTCAATTTAATCGCCAAATTATTAATGAAAATATTTTTATCGCCAATACTTTTGTTTTATATCATTTAGTGATTAAAATTTTAGTTGTTAAATATTTGTGACCAATATTATCATCTGTAAATATTTTGTTTTGGACACATTAATAATTGAAACTAATACTTTTGTTTAAAATAATTTAAATACTAATTGTGTTCGTTAAATAATTTGCAATCAAAATTTTGATTTTTAATATTGTTGTTTTAAATCGATTAATGACTAAAAATTTAGGTACTAAATTATTAGACCAATATTTACTTTTCTAATATTTTTATTTCAATGTGTTGACTAAAATTGTGGTTGTTAAACAGATAGTTAGTGACTAATATTTTTGTTTTAAACATACTAATGTTTGAAATTTTTGGTCACTATGTTGTTAGTAATCAATATTTTTATCGTTAATATTTTTGTATTAAATTATTTAATAACAAAAGTGTTGGTAGTTGATATATCTCACTATTATTTTAGTGATTAAAAATCTAATCAATAAATTATTAATTACAAATGTTTTTGTCACTAATATTTTTATTTAAATAATTAATTACTAAAACTTTGATAGTTAAATTATTAGCGGTTGCAGATATTTGTTTTAAATGATTAAATGTTTAATTGATAAATTATTAGTGATGAATATTCATTATTAATATTATGTTAAATTAATTAGAGATAAATATATTTACCGTTAAATTTTTGGTATCAATATTTTCATGCTAATTTAGCAACTAAATGAATATTTTTTATTTTCAATCAACTAGTGACCAATATTTTGGTGACTAATTAGCAATAAAAATATAATCAAGTCAATATTTTTATTGTTAATATTTTTATTATAAATTAGTTAGTAATTAATATTGTGGTGGTGAAATTATTAACAACCAATTTTACAGTTCTCCAATATTTTTATTTTAAATAATTTATTGACCACTATTTTTTATTAATATTTTTATTTTAAATCAATTAGTGATCACTATATTACTCACTAAAATATTAGTGACCCGACTAATATTTATGTCACTAAATTTTTTTTTAAAGAAATTAGAGAGTAAAATTTGTGTCGTTAAATTATTAAAGACCCATATTTTCGTTGTTAATTTATTGTTTTCAATTATTTAGTGAATAATATTTAGTCTCTAATAATCGAAACTAACCAAATAGTGGCAGCACAATAAAGCACTACCCAAACAATGAGACATGATACTATGCCTATAAATTTCTTTGACATTTGAAAGAGAAATTACAGCTAGACGCACCAAGACTTTCTCTGCTTTGTAATGCCTTTCTATGAAGCTATAGTAAAGGATAAACAACGGAAGAGAAGAAAAATTAACAATAAGAAAACCCAATATTTGCCCCTTCAACCATCAATAGTTTGACATCATACTACATCCATCTTCCCCCAGCCTTTATTGAATTTGAGAACTTCAGTCACTAAAGGATGCCAGTGCTTGAGGATAATTTTGGGTAATAAACCATTAATTGGAAAGGTGTGTGTGTTTATGCACAGATCAGAAGAGATGTAACAAGCTACTTCCAGGGAGACTGCGAATGTTTGTAGCTATATGGGTAGGGTTCCCAACCACTGTCTGGTTCCTTTCGCTTCCCACCAACCCCTGAACTTGAGGGTTGCGGCATGGTTCTTACTTGCTCCTCCGCAGCCCTTCCCTGACCAGGAAAGAAAAATTGCCTTGCTGCCAATGTGTCTCTATTCCCACCCTCAATCATGAAGCCAGAGTTCAGGTCAAAGTTAGGACGAGAAGGTCCAAATCCATTTAGACCAAGTTGTGTACTTGTCATGTTCATAAAGATCGGTTGCTGAGAGTAAGATGATGAAAGGATATTTAACGAAGGTCCACCCACTTGAGGGACAACTGCAGCTCCTCTTGAGTCCACCATATACGGAACTGTGCCACCTGACCCGTACATGGCTGATGTTCCTGACCCGTACATGGCTGATGAAAAAGGTAATGCAGGTGCCGCTGATGCTGATGCCACTCCATTATACCCAATAGCTGATGATTGATTGAAGGATACTGTGGGGGTCGTCCCTATAATGCCACCTGCTCTTGACATTGTAAGATCTATCGCAGGTTCAACACCCTTTCCATTCGGCAGAAACGATTGAGGAACACATTCTTTTTTACCAACTTCTACCTTGGCACCCAAAATAGAGATAACGGAAGCATCTGATGATTTAGAACAATTATATGCATTGATAATATGAGAAGACTTACTGGACCCCAGGTCTACCAAATCAGTTTGAAGGCATGGCCTGTCATTCAAATCAATGTTTCTAATATATGGCTGCATTGATGACGATGACGATGTAGGTGATGGACTCCAATAACCATTTCTTCCAAGAAAGAGTTGTCCCTCCATCCTGTGATCTGAAGGTTGGATGTTACCATCATCACCTGTACTGTTCAAATCAAATTCAAGCCTGCTTGATCTTTTAGACTTAAATTCAACTGATGATTGCCCAGAAGGCCTGCCTGAAGATTCAGCAATAGGTTCTGCATTGCCTTCTTCACCCTCAGCTACATTTAGATCAATATCAAGCCAATTCTGCCTCTGCATGGAAGTGTCAAAATTCATATCCACAGAAAGATTCCTCTCACTATCACAATACTTCCGAGGAGATGCAGGCCGAAAGGCACTAGTGGCAGCTGATCCTTTCCACCCAAGCGTTCCCTCAAACTGCAAAGGGGCACCAGGCAACCCAAGAGTTGGCATAGGCCTTGAAGCAGAGACAATAGGTATTGGGGTAGATGTCGTATTTACACAAACATCCATATAATCAGAAACAACTTCGTTGAGATCAAAGCCACAAGGTCGTTTCTCTGAATTACCTCCTGAATCTTGAGCTTCTTCCATGCACAGCATATCAGTTCTGCATTCTGCCTCAGCCTCAGGGTCGTCTAAAATACTTGCATGCCCCTCCGTTTCACATGCCTCAGTAGCAAGGCTTTGTCTTGAGGAAACATTCTCTGGTGGGACAGAAGTGAGCTCATCCTCTTTTCTTACAGATTCTGGACTGCGTGGTTGCCTGATTATACCATCTGAGATTTTTTCTGAAGAACTGCTGACTTCTCTATTCACTTCCTGAGCAACCTGTCGGGCAAATTCTAAAGGATCCACAATGCCACAGTCAAGTTCATTGTCAGAATCTCTCTTGTCAACTATGTTAGACCTTCTAAAATCTATTTCAGGTTTACTAGAATCAGAGCCAATTGATGTAGCTTCTTTGTCATTACAAACAAGGTCCTTGCCTTCCTTTGATGGTGTGACATATCCTGCTACACAGACAGACATATCTGACACCTCAGTCTTTCCCAAGTTACTGTCACCGACAGATGTATCCTGCAATATATTAGAACTGCTATTGTCATTTTCTGCAGCTTTGAAAACTTGTTTCATGCTAGTTACAGTCCTAACATCATCTTCCCCAGTCCTCTTATCAGATGCAGGTGTCCTCATACTAGTAGAAATAGTTAACTTCCGACAAACATCATCCACTTTGTGTTCAACCTTTTGCTCCAAAGCTGGTTCTTTCGCAGAGTCTGGTGCTTTTGGTTCAGAAGAAATAATGGAAACAGACTCGGGCTCTGGCTTAGAGGATGCAGAACAGATCTCTGGTGCTCCTAATTTTTCTGGAGGGTCATTAACATTTTGCTCCTGCTTTTCCCCAATTAACGGTATCACATTTGACTGTCCTTCAAAACTGCCTTCGTGTGTGGAAACTTCTTGAGCAGAAGATGGAACATCAGCAACATGGTTTACTGATTCCTCTTTGATGCCATCACATTCCAAACTGGTGGAAGAATGACACTTATTATCAGAACTATCTACCAGCAAATTATCTGAGCTTCTCAATAGAGAATGTATAGTTCCATTTAGTCCTGACGCATGATCATTATTATTGCCAGCTTCATTCACAGCAGATGTCTGGCCTTCCTCGCTGACAATCTCATTACTTGCATTGTCAACCTTAGCAAGCTCCACATCATGGGATTCAGTATCAACATTTTCAGCTCCCTTCCAGCTGTCAAACAATGTCCTCGCGCTATCCTGAACCCTGGCACTATGATGGCCAAGGAGACTACTTACAGTGATGCGAATTCCAGATGACATTGACTTCTCACTGTCTAGATGAAGCCTTTCAACTGCACGTAACATTGCAGTAATTGACTCTTCAACAAAGCTGTCGTTTGCATCAACCTCAAATTTTTGGGCATCCTTTAACCATCTATTGATGAAGCAAAGTCCATTCAATTGAATAAAAAGATCAAGGCAATCGTTATTCTCTGTAGCAGCAATAGTGCTTGCAACAGCAGCCCACTGCCTTGTGGCATCAGCAGAATTTTTAACCTCACAATTTTTTTCCATCTGCATGACAGTTACCAGCTCCTGCACCCGTGAAGGTGCTGTGAGCCCATCTTTCATCTCAGTCAAGGTAAAGAAATCTTCAAGAGTCATACTGCTTCACATAACCTTTCTGAGAGCATCAAGGTCATCCTTTTGGGGTGACAGAACTGTCCCTCCAATTGAGAATTTCACAGAACTTCTGGAAGAAAAAAAGATCACAGGCATCCACTGCAAAAACAATAACAAAAAAAAAAAAATCATTTTAGGTACAGTATTTCTACACAGAATATCATTAGAGGGCTCATAGATTCCAACCAAGAGAAAGATCATACACAAATTAAGCCCTAAGTTTACAGCAACAATTTGGTAAAATATTGTCAATAATAAATACACCATTGATAGTATATTTCATAGATTTTGGATCACTGTTACCATAAATAAAAGAAACACCTGTTTTGTAGAAGATCCGATATATCATAACTGATATGTTTATGGAAAGACCCTTAATTAAAATAACCAAATAAATATCTCAGAAACAACAGGTTACAGAAGATCAAGAAAACACGAAAATTTGAATGATATATTGATAGCCATTAGTTGACAACCAATGAGCAGAAACAGTGCCAACTTAGCCAGCAACGTTTCATGCTAGGATACTCTAACTGTGTTATTTCTAAATATCTCTACAAGCATTTATTGATCTTAGAGGCCTGCCCAGCCCAGACACTAACATGAAGCAGCCAGTTTACCCTGAATTCTTTTTTTCTATAAAAATATAAAGATTGGAGAATAATGACCTCCACATAGGATTGATCTGGATTAGAAAATAAAAATCAACAATCATGGCTAAAAGATAATATTTACTGACACTTGGTTCAGAATAGAAGAAAACCATGCTGTTTAAGTGGCATGTTTAGAGGGATCAAGATTCAGAGCCACAAAGATAAATTAAAAGAAAAAATTTATTTTCGTGTTTAGGTAAAACACACGACAAGTAAACTCCATCCCTCTATATATCTATCATGCATAGAACACCTAAAAAATCCAAGCCTTTGAAACAGTCACATCCCTACGCCAGCATTAATATCTTTTGTCCTGAATAAAGAGACATCAGTTCAGTTTTTATTTATTAATTACCATCTACATGTAGTCGATGATTCACCAAGACAACAACCAAGTTAAAGCAAATGGGTTACCAAATACAATGTAGCAATTACATGAAGCGAAAACCAAGTTCCATGATAAATCAAGAATTGTGTAGTGTAACCTATCTTACTGTAATATTTAATGAATATATGACACACAGTAGCAGCTTGGAATTTGATGACTTCTAAACCAGCATTTAGCAAAGGAAATGTAAAGGTGTAGTCACTATTAACTCTAATAATAGATTACAAATAGAGAATGTTCACAGCTGGCTATATGTAGAAACATAGGAAAGAAAACATTTAGATATCAATAAAGACAAAATCAAAATTTACAGCTGACCAGTGGCCAAACAGCAAAGTATTTATTCTAATTAACAACTTATTAAGAACCTCATGTAATTGAATCACTTACATACTATTACCCTAAACATTATAGTTTTTAATTTTCTGAAGAAAAATATAACCAGCATTTTTCAATCTAAGGACCAACTTGAGAGGAACAAAATGACAGCTGCAACACGATGACATACACACCAGAAGAAATTGAACGTAACCTTTTACAACTCTTCTAAACCTAAAGCAGTGTTCACAAAGCTATTGTATTAAAAAATGACAATTCATAGCAGCACTGATACTTCCTTAGTTAATGCTTAATGCACAAAAACAACATCAACTTTAAGATTTATTATTATAGTAAATCTCAAAATATGCATTGCACTGTATTCAAATATTTATAACAACAAATTTAATGTTCTTCCCGCAAACTTTCTTTTAGGGTGTTTGAATAGCGAGTATTTAAAATATGTTAAGGGTTGAGTATAGATTCTGGTTTCTGAGAAGTATTTTAAACATGTCAAACAAATCTGACGGCAATTGCTAAGAAAATGGGGACAGATAAAGGCATTGAAATTGAATAAATCAAGTCCTATGTTGAGGATTAAAAAAACGAAAGAGCAAAATGTAAATGAAATTACCAGTCACACTCTTACCAAGTTGCAATTATCAAATAAAGCGAATTATAACCTTCCAATCACGGTCCCTGAGAAACTGTTATTCAACCCCTGAGACGCCCAATTCAGAAATAAAATCAGAATCCGACACAAAAAATGCAAGCAATTAAATACATAAAGCAGAAAATAATGATCGTGAAAAATTCAGCATGAACCAAACAAGCACATAACAGAATAGTAATCCTTAATTTCCAACAGCAGTAGCTAATTTTTCTTATTTAGAAAAAGGCACACAGTATCCAAAACCCTAAAATTTGATAGAAGATATAGAAAAACCCTAAAAGAGAAAACTAATACTCCACAGCTTTTTCGCCCCAACTGAATTGTATCAAAACAGAGGAATCCAAGAATGAATAGGCAGCCTATCACAGTTAAAACGCAGACACATTTTCACGGAAGGGTAAGGAATTACGGGAAAGAGGGGGAAATTTTGAAAACGAGAAAAAGGAAGGGAAGAGAATGACAACCTAGGAGAGTGAAATGAAAACCCTAGCTGTGGTAAGGTTCAAAGGAGAAAAAGCTTTCGCCAATTCAAGAATGTTGTGCGTGCTTCCGAGACAGAGAGAGAGGTTGGCGTGGTGAGTTACGTTTTTGTGATGGTGCCTGCGTTGCCCTGTTGTGTGTTAAGAAACTAAAAGTGAAGATATATGTATTTTTGTATGCGTCGTTGTTATTGAAAGCACGCACACAGACACAGAAGCACACAAGAACACAACACAGGTGAGTAGAGAAGAGTAAACGTTTTTGGTTATTGGGATTTTTTATTTGGTTATTGTTTCAGAGACTTCTGAATTTTTTGGTCGATTTTAGTTCGTAGGTTGGGCATCAACACGTGCGACGCCAGAGGCTGTTCCGAGTTAATGGGGCCACTCCCCACCACAACACAACATAACACTCATGCCATGCTCTTCGATTTCAATCCTTTCTGCCTTCCCACTCCACGCTCCGACCCGTATTCTAACCACTTCAATCCTTCTTATCCGACCCGATTCGACTCTTATATCTTCCCCTCCCGCCCCGTCTTTAAACCCATTTCATTCTATCTTTATTATCTTTTGACGAAATTTGGAATAAATCAGGTTTTCGTATCTAAATTACAAAAATATTATTTTAGGAGATTAAATAAAATCATTTTTTTCATCAATATTGAAAATTAACAACTTTTTTTTACAAATTTAAGAAATTAAAAAATTGAAAGACCAAATTCATATTTATTTTAAATTTTATAGACCAAAAATATAATTCATTTTTTAACCAGCTTTTTCTTTGTGAAAAATAAGTTACAATATAAATCTCAATTATGCAATCATTCGCTAATAATCTAATTTTTGCTTCCTATAACAAAATAAATTATATTTTTTATTTCTTTTACTTATTTTTTAAATTTTTTAGTTTCTGTGAGTTTAGACAATATAAACCAAAGAAATTGAAATGCTATGTGCAATAATTTACATAATAATTTTAAATATAGACACTAAAAAGACGTGCTAACATTAGGCATTGAAATAAATCACCTAATTTCAAAATAATTCAATTCGACAGGGTGTGGAGTAGAAATTCAAATCAATGAAAGTGATGGAGAAAGTGAGAAGAAAAAAATAAATGAAAGTGATGAAGGAAGTGAAAAGAAAAGTTACCTGCGTTGGGTTAAGATGAATAGAGAATTCAATAATCCAGTGAAATGCCCTTCTTTTTATTCCTGTTTTCTACCTTGCTATGTCCATCCTTTTTCCTATTTATAATCCTAGAGCTGGTATTTATATTTCAATCCAATCTCAAATTGTAAATTTGTGATTAAATGTATTAATTTTGAACCACTATAATAAAATATGATTATTCATTTGTTTATTTCCTAAATTTGAAGCAACTAATGTTGAGTATTCAAAATACGTATCTTTTAATGCTTCCACGTTGTCTATAATTAAATTAAAACCGATCTCCCTTAAAATATTTGCTCAAAATAAATAGGGTAAGTTTACTCTGTCAGAATCCATGATTAATCTTAATTCAAAAATTCAAATTTAAATTAATGAGACATTAATTATTATATTTTAATTCAGATAATATTTTCTATTTTCTTCATTTTCTTTATACGTAAGAAATTAAACTAATAACTCATCGCTCTTCAAATAAACAGATGTACATTAATATTCTTAACTTTTTCTTACAAAAAAACTCAGATAAATTTGGAAAAAAAAATCATTTATTTTACAAGAAAATTTTGGACCATCAAATTCACATAAGGAATATTTTTAAAATCTAAATTTATAAGTTAAATATTTAATCACAGAATATAATATTATTATAATTAACAATTATGTGTACCAAATTTTAGATAAATCAAACCTGGATAGTTATATAGTTTGATTTTACTTTTAATATATTTTATTAATATTGATGTAACCATATTTTTAAAAAAATAATTTTAAAATTTTATTCTTTTCTACTTTTAGATGTATAATAACACTTTCTTCTATTTTATATATTTTTTCCACTTATGTATTTCATAAAAAATAATATTATATATTATAAGTAATGATAACAAAGAAATACTCTTACTTATAATATAGATGAAAAATGCTACTCCATTGATTGTGTAAATAAGTTTACCACTGTACACGTTACAAGGAAATTAACAGAGTGATCAAATTATTTTGATTACTCGAAATTGGAAAAAATAAATAAAATAATATATTATAAAAATAACATAATATAAAATTGTTTAAAAAGTACTTTTTATATTTGATGAATATTCTCGTATATTTATATGGTTTTTTATATATATACATATATTATTTCTCGTACTTCTGTTTGACTATTTCGTTTAAAAGAGTTAAGCATGTATCAAGTCTCAGTCGTTTTACAGTTTTAATAACATTTAAATCTACAAATGGAAAAATAATATTATTAGAGCCCTTATTACAAAATTAGCCGAAAGATGAATTATTAGTTGTTAACTTATTATATCATAAGTAAAAATATATATTAAAATAATCAATAATTATAAAATAACAGAAATAGACACATTGATTTTAATTTTTTTTATATTTTAATTTCACTCGTTATATTTTATATTATGTATTTTATTATTATTTTTTCTGAAATAAAAAATATTTTTTTATTCAAATCTAAAGTAAGTAAAATATCATACTTATAAATAGACATATACTATCGTGGTAATAATTGATATAAAGGTTAAAAACATTTGTAATACGAAAAAAATATCATCTATCAATTTCAATATTTGAAATTTAGTATGAAAAATAATAAATACAAATATTTGAAATACTAAGTGTTTGATAATTTGTATATCTACTAAAATAACATATACAAGTAAAAATTCAAAAATAGATATTAATTTTTAAAATTTTTGAAAACAAATCACAACTTTTCTGTTTTAGTTATATATTTTATTTAAATATTCTTTATAATTCAAACAAAATTAAAATAAATGTAAAATATCATACTTCTAATTAGACCTTATATTTTCATTTTCTGTTAATAAGTATAATGATTGAAAAAGTATAGTATAAAAAACTATTATCTATTAAAATTGATATATTAAAATATAATCTCAAAATAAATAAAAAAATATTAAAACTGTTAAAAATATATTTTTTATATTTTATGTTTTATTATTATTATTATTTATTTAAATTAGATATTAAAAGATCTTGATATTATTTAAAATAAAACTAAAAAATATTATATTATTATTTTGATTTAATTAATTAATATATTAAGATATTTGATATCTTATTATATTCATATATATATATATATATATAAAGTATATAAAGAATAGAGAAATTTATCATATTATATATTTTATGTATAAAAATAAATATTCATAATTCTAATATTTTAATAAAAAAAATGTTAACTTATGTTTTTTTTTCACACAAACTAATTTTCTTTTATATATATATATATATATATATATATATATATATATATATATATATATATATCCAAACAAATTTAGTTAATTTAAATTCACTATTTTGCAAATCGATAAAAATAAATTATTATAATATATTATCACAGGTGATTGTGCATGAACTTCATTATTAAACTAACTTAATTTTTTTAAAATTTCTCATGTGTACCTTTATGTACTACCAAACACACAATATTTTATTATTGAAATTTTGTAATTCAATAGTCATAATAATGAAATTGGTTGAATACAATTTTTTTTTAGTTTTAAAAATGAGTATTAAAAATTATATACCTTCCATCTAAGAATGTTATGTTAATTCTCATGTGTGTTAAGATATGGTTCGTTTTAAAATTATCACCTATAATAAATTTTTAAAAGATGATTTTAAATTTAAAAATATAATATCGTAGGTTTAATTTATATATTTTGTATTGGGATAAAGATATTTGATTAATTAAATTATAGGTTTGTATAGCGTGCAAAATATTGTATAATCAGAATTTCCTATATTTAGTCCTGATTTGTTAGAGTAAAATACTATAAGATCATATTATATGTGTACAAAAATAATATGAATAAAAATTATAGAAAGATTTCTATGTTTTTTAATTTGGTACCAGAACTTATAATTTTTTTCTTTTTCTTTCAAAATCCTTGGAGATCTTAACTGGAGAGATGGCAGAAAAACTAATTCTAATGGTTATTCAATCTGAAGGTGTCTTCAACGCAGTCATCATCCTAAATGAATCCATTTATGACGTATGGTCACAACTAATGGAGATGCACATTGCAGAGAGGGAAAAATTGTTCTATATCCGTTGGAAGGTGAAGCCTCCAACAGAGAACGATGAGGGATATGAAAAATGGTATGCTAAAAACCAAAAAGTGAAAAGATGGTTATTGATGTCCATGAAGCCAGAAATTATGAAAATGTATATTCGCTTACCCACTGCCCTTGATATTTGGAATGTTTTGTCAAAGATATTTTATGATGGAAGTGATAAGTTACAGGTGTTTGCCCTCAATCAAAGGGCATTCACTGGAAAACAAAAAAATAGAACCTTAACTGAATATTATGGTGAGTTGGTTGAGACTTTTAGGGAATTGGACCATCGTGACAAAGTAGTCATGAAGGACCCTGATAATGTGAAGTCATATCAGAAGTCCATTGAAAGATTAAAGGTGCATATATTCCTTGCTGGACTAGATGATGATTTTGAATAAGTTTGTGGAGAAATATTGCGCAAAGAAGTGACACCTGATTTAGAAGAATACTATGCATTAATCCGGAGAGAGAGAGACCGTCCGGCGAACAACGTTGAAAACAGAAGATATGATTTCTGATTCCACAGCTATGATGACAAAGAAGCAGCCAACAAATCATCACAGCAAATCGAAGCAATCAAAAGATTTTGAAAAAGGTAACTACAAGTGTACTTAGTGTAATAAGGATGGACACATCAAGGAACGATGCTATGAAATCATAGGATACCCCGAGTGGTGGGATCACAGTCGAGCATCGAAGAAGAATTCAAAAAGAAATCCAATTGTTGCTGTTGTAACTGTCATTGACAAAGAGGACGACAAATGCATGATGCTTGTTACAATCTTAGATAGTGATGATTCTAATGGTAAGACTTTAATAAGCACATCTACCGTTCTAAATAATGCATGGATAATTGACTCTGTATGTAATGATCATGTGACTTTTGATGTTAGACAAATTAAAAATCTTAAACCTTCCTCACAAAAAAAGTATATCCACAGTCAATGGTAGTAAATTCACTATTACTGGAGAAGGAACTGTCTCTATTTCAAACAATTTGAACCTTGATACTGTTCTTGTTGTTCTTTCTCTTAAATATAATTTATTGTCAGTCTCGCAAATAACTAAAGCTCTTTTATGTGTTGTAATTTTTAGGTCTGACTCTTGTGTTTTTAAGGATATTCAAACGAGGAAGACGATTGGTTGTGGTATTAGGCGAGGAAGGCTGTATTACCTGGACCTGACAAAAAAAGATTCAAAGAGACTTGGTCAAGTGCTAGCAACAAAAGGGTCTCAAGAAGTAAGAAAAGGTGAGGATATCTGGTTATGGCATAAGCGTCTAGGACATGCATCTTTTGGTTACATAAAGAAATTATTTCCAAATGTATTTGACCAAGATGACACTTCAACTTTTTGTTGTAATGTTTGTGAGCTTGCAAAGAGTCATAGAACACATTTTCCTTCAATTTTAAATAAAAGTTCTCTTCCTTTTATGATCATTCACTCTGATGTATGGGGTCCATCTAAGGTTACAACGTTGGGTGGCTCAACGTGGTTTGTAACGTTTATTGATGATTGTACTCGAATGACTTGGTTATGTTTGATGAAGTCTAAAAGTGAAATTTGAGGACTAATTCAGAAATTCTGCAAAATGATTGAGACTCAATACAAAGCAAAAATTCAGGTATTGCGCAGTGAAAACGGAGGAGAATATATGCAATCAGAACTTCAACATTTTTTAGTAGCAAAAGGAATTGTTCATCAAAGATCTTGTCCAAATACTCCACAACAGAATGGGGTGGCAGAACGAAAGAACCGTCATCTATTAGAGATGGTCCGAGCTGCACTAATTGGAGCTCACATGCCATCAATATATTGGGGAGAAGCTCTCACATATGTAGTATACACTATCAACCGAACACCGTTCAGGTCTCTTGAGTATAAAACGCATCTTCAATCACTTACAGATGGAGTAGTAAGTCCTAAAATTGTTGAACTAACACAGAGTTTTTGGTTGTGTTGCTTATGTTCACTTACACAAGCATCAGAGAAGTAAGTTGTCTCCTAGAGCTCAAAGGTGTGTGTTTCTTAGCTATGCGGATCACCAGAAAGGATATCGGTGCTACAATCCACAAACCAAGCAGAAAGGATATCAGTGCTACAGTCCACAAACCAAGCAAATGTTTACTACTATAGATGTAGTTTTTCATGAAACTTTGCTATATTTTTTCCCCGAATCTGAAATTCAGGGGGAGAATTATGATGAAGTTCAGACTTTTGTTCCTCAAGAAATTGATATTGAGATCAGATTGAAGAAAGAAAGTTACAAAGTTATATCAAGAGATGATGAAAGTATGCAACAATGTTATGATCAACAACCACACAATGAGGAAGATTTTGAGCATGTTGAGATCAAAAATTTGTCTGTTGATGTTAATAATATACCACACCAAGCGTCCCCTCAAGAATCTAATACAGAAAAAATAATTCTGCCAGATCATGTCACTAGAGGTATCCCTAAGCCTACTTATGATCTTGACCTCACCAGTAAGACAAGATACCCTATGAGTAATTTGTTTGTAATCAGAATTTGTCTAACTCAAATATCGCATTTATAAGTCAATTATCTACTGTATCTATTCCTAATAGTGTGCAGGAAGTTTTATCTGACTCTAGGTGGAAGGATGCTCTGAATAAGGAGATGAGATCCTTGCAATGAAATAAAACATGAGAATTAGTAGATTGTCTAGTTGAAAAGAAACCAGTAGGATGCCGATGGGTGTATACTGTGAAATTTAATGCAGATGGCACAATTGAGAGATTCAAAGCTAGATTAGTGGCAAAAGGTACACACAAGCATATGGAATAGATTACACTTAAACTTTTGCTCCCGTAGCCAAAATTAGTACAGTTCGAGTATTGTTATCTCTAGTTGTAAACCTTGATTGGTCCTTACAAGAATTTGACGTAAAAAATGTCTTCTTACACGGGGAATTATTTGAAGAAGTTTATATGGAGCTACTAGAAGGATGTGGGATCCCGAATACACATAGCAAGAAGGTATGCAAGTTGAAGAAGTCATTGTATGAACTAAAACAATCGGCACGAGCATGGTTTGGTAGATTCACCAAGTCAATGCTTGCTTTTGGATACCAACAGAGCAACCAAGAGCATACCTTGTTTCTAAAGAAAAAGGAAGAAAAGATTACAATTCTTATTGTCTATGTTGATGACATGATAGTTACGGGAAACGATCTAGAGGAACGCAAGACATTGAAAGAGTACTTGGCAAAGGAATTCGAGATGAAGGATCTTGGTCCTTTGAAATATTTTCTTGGAATTGAGATCTCAAGATCAAAGTCAGGTATTTTTCTCTCACAATGAAAGTATGCATTGGATTTACTAAAAGAAACTGGAATGACAGAATGCAAACCAGCAAATTCTCCAATTGAAGAGGGATTGAAGTTGTGCATTAAAGAAGATTAAACTCCAACTAACAAGGGAAGATATCAGATACTTGTAGGGAGATTGATGTATCTCTCACACACTAGGCCAGATTTAGCTTATGCTCTTAGTGTGGTTAGCCAGTTCATGCACGATCTAGGTGAAAAACACATGGATGTTGTTATACAGATTTTAAGGTATATAAAAGTTGCTCCTGGAAAAAGAGTTATGTTCAAGAAGAACTCCAACTACAAGGATGTGATGGTTTATACTGATGCAGATTGGGCAGGTGCTCTTGTTGATATAAGATCAACCTCTGGATACTTTACATTTGTAGGAGGTAATCTTGTCACATGAAAAAGCAAGAAGTAGAAAGTTATAGCTAGATCCAGTGCAAAAGCTGAACTTAGAGGAATGGTTCTTGGACTTTGTGAAGGTTTGTGGCTCAAACTACTTCTCCAGGATTTAAGGTATGCACATACACGTCCCATTCAGTTTGTATTGTGATAATAAAGTTGCGCACGACATTGCTCACAACTCTGTCCAACATGATCGGATAAAGCATGTGGAGGTTGATAGATTTTTCATCAAGGAAAAGCTTGATAAAAATATTTTGGAATTGCCAAATATTCGATAGTTGACAGACATTCTTACCAAAACTGTGACAAGTCATATTTTTAGGAGATTATTGGACAAGTTGGGAATGTATGACGTTCATTTACCAACTTGAGGGGGAGAGTTGGGATAAAGATATTTGATTAGTTAAATTATAGGTTTGTATAGCGGCACAAAATATTGTATAATCAAAACTTTCTATATTTAGTCATGATTTGTTAGAGTAAAATACTATAAGATCATAGTATATATGTACAAAAATAATATGAATAAAAATTATAGAATAATTTCTATGTTTTTCCATTTTTTGTGATCCTATTTATTTATTTTGTGAATTTTTTTATTATATTATATGTTTTTTAAAAGTTGAACATTCAACATTGTTAAATTGACACTGTAATATCAACTATATTATTGAGGTAACACTCAACATGATAGTATAAGTAGCATCATCGCTAAAGTAAGGTAACACTCAACATGATAGTATAAGTAGCCTCATCGCTAAAGTAACACGAGCATGCTACCATGTAAATCAGTAGTAAAATATGTAGAATTCTGAAGTCAAAATAAAAATAATAATAAAACAAGAAGAGAAATTGTACTATAAACTTATGTTAATGATATTAATAAATTTTATAGTTTTAAAAATAAATATTTGATTAAATCATATTTTTAATGAAATAATATTTATAATATTTTTAGTGTTTAAATAGATATAGTCAATTTTTATCATTCATTTATTTAATAGAGTCACATTATTTTTATTTTATTTTATCCTAAAACATTATATTAACTAAAATAATCAAAACTTTTTAAAATTTAAAAATTTTAAATATTAATAAATTAAGATTTTGTGCACATAAAATTTATAATATATATAATTTTTACAACTAAAAAAAAATTTGTCACGATATTAAAAAAAGGTGACATCATTTATTAAAATATGATGGATACATGTTTTTAATTATAAAAAATATAAATATCATTCAATTAAAAATAAAATATAAGTGTCTATTTTAAAGATTAGATTATATATGTAATTTTAAACAAAAATATTTATAATATTCTAAAAAAATATTGTTAATATTATCAATCCTAATTCTAGCTATTGAATGTAAGGTAAGCGAAAGAAATAAAGATGAATTTAAAAATAAAAATTTAAATAAATAATGAAATTAAGATTTATTAAAAGAATAAAATTTGTTTTTGGAATTTTATTAATTAATATATTATTTTAATTTTTTATTAATGTAATTTTCTATCTTAATATTGTTGGAGGTAGCATCAATTGTCCGTGACGAAGGTTGGGTGGACCGAAGTCACAATCAAATTGTGACGTTGTTACTTTAAGTAAAAAGAGTTACACTCTCACTAATAGCTATAATTTTTTGCGAAATGGTAAATGCTCGATCTTAACAAATATTAATTAGAAAATTAAATGAACTTAATAATATATATATATATATATATATATATATATATATATATATATTCAATATTAATATACATCTCATAAATCATAAAAATTTAAAGATTTAACAAATTTTAAATAATTAAAATTATAAATATATAACTAATTTAAAAAATTGTGTTTGAGAGAAAGAAAAGGAAAACTATAATGGTTTGAATTAAGGAAAAGAGAATGAAAAGTAAAAGAAAATATTTATAAATATTAAGTTTGATTAAAGAAATAAAATAATAGGATAAATTAATGAATGAATAAAATATTTCTATTATAAATTTTAATAAAAAAAAAGTAAATTTAATTTGATATAAAATTTAATATTAAATAATTATTATAGAAAATATATAAAAATAAGTAAATAATAAAAAAATATATTAATTGATAATAAATTTGTGAAAATTTATACACATATTTATAATTTATTTTATTTTTATAACATTTTAAAGCTATAAAAATAATTGAAAATAAATTAAAATATAACTTTTTTTATGTTTTATATAATAAAATTAAAATACATTTTAATTTGTATCATTAATAACTTTTATCATTTGTCATGTCACTTGCAACATAAAGTATGTATAATAATGTTAACAATAACTTCTTGTCATACCACTTCTAACATAAAAGTACAGTAGTCTTATATTTATTATCATTATTTATAAAGTTAAATTGATAATTTAATAAATAAATAAAGTGTGATTTTTCAAAGATTTCTCTTTATAGACTGGATGAGTAAATTAAGTAGCCGAGACAAATGTAAATCTATTCATACTTATCAATTTAAACAATCTCATTTCATGATTTTGTTGTTGTTGAAAGTGGATCAAAATAAATTAAAGGCAACTAAGATGCATCCCAATTAATATTATAATTAGTATAATAAATTAGAATAATGTAAAAAACTACTATTAGAGTGCAATTCTGAAAAAAAAAAAAAAAGATTTTGACACTGTTAATTTGATAACTAATAGCACCTTAATCCAATGTCTAGGGTGTGGTGAGATTTGACGTGTGAAGTCTAGGTATCAATTTCATGTTATTCATAATGCTGGGCACAGAAAACATCTAAATCAGATGACAGCAAAAAAAAACTGGTAATATAAATTGATAATAAAAAATAAATAAACCAAAAATAGATGTTGATTACTGTGAGATGGTATTATTAAAATAAAACAAAGAATAAATGCGTTTATAACATGAAATTTTAACTAACGTTTCTCGTACTTGGATTAAAAGAAAAACATAATTATTGGTATTGAAGGGGTTGAGTAGCATATTTTATCAGTTGATAATAATAGTGAGGGCATAGAGGAAGCATTGAAAGACTTATTGCACAAATATCTGCAACAAGTATGTCTTGTTTCATTTGTGTTTAATTAGAAGGATTATGTAATGGTGACGTGAATGAACCAGTTTTGGAAGAGAAGAAGCAGAAAACAAAGGATTCATAGACATTGTCTGAGCTTAAAAGGAAACGTCTCTTTCACGTCTCTCTCACCCATTTCATGCATCGTATCTTCCTCTCCTCAGCCAATTCACACAATTTACCCACGCTTCCGATATTTAGCAGTGTCATTAGAAATTGAGTTGAATGATAATTTATTATTTTTGTAGAAATTAAATTTAATGATAATATTTTTTTTAATTTATTGGAATATATGTTTTTAAAATAAAATCAGTAGGGTTTGAAAGAGTAATATCTTAAAGTTAAAAAAAATATTTTTAGAATGTCTCTTTCAGTGATTATAGAAGCATTTCCTTGTCTGCTTCTATTCCCAGAAAACTATTTGTTTTACATTAAATCAGTGATTACAAACTCTCGCGTTACATTAACCTATTAACCAATTTAGGTGGTTTGTCACTAAAATTCTCTACTACTTTTATAAATAGGAAAATCACGATAAAATATATTTTTTCTAAATTTTAAATTTATTTTAGTTCTTAAAAATTATTAAGAGGATAATCAGTTAAATAAAAATATTATTAATGAAATCTCTTTTTTCTATGCTTTGAAAGATAAAATTTATAAAATAAAAATATATTTTATTAATGATAAGGAAGGGTAATCCTAATTATTTAATTTTAATAGTTTAAATATATTATATTTTATATCTTTTAAAGAAAAAATCGTAACAAATTAAAATTTTAAAAATTGAGTCTAAAAATTGATATAATTATCAAACTTTTTTATACACAAACTAACTATGAAAATAAAATTTAAAAATTTGAACTTGCTCTTACATAGACTCATAATTATAAACCCATGAATATCATTGTATATAAAAACTATTGTATTAAGGTAAAAAATTTTAAGTAAGCTAATAGAAAATGAATTCTATAAATCCGTCAGCATTGAGATATTTTAATTTATAAAAAAAATATTAATATATAATTATTTATAATATTTATGTACCTTAAATTGATCAATATATTTTGAAGAGAATAACTATATCTCTCTACATATGATTATATAAATTAGAATGTGTAATTCGTGGATAAAATTTCCATCTTTCTTATTCTCGATGACATATTATCAACAGAGAAATATTTTATTTTTCTTACTTCTATACGTGAATTTCAGATACTATTATGCACCTACTACAAAATATCTTAACAATATTATCTACCAAATAATTTTGAAAATATTTATCTTATATACACAAATTGAATATTTATCATCTTGTGCATGATACAATACAAGTTTAGCATAAATCTTGATGAATAATTTCTTTTTAGTTTTTCATATAAAAAATGATTTGATATGAAAAAAAATACCACTTTAAAGAATAAATTTTGCTTACATATATTTTAATACATTTAAAAACCATATTTTTAAGGTTTAAATACGTTTATGCAATTCTTTGTTTTCTATACCGTTTGTGGTCACAAGTTTTGGATTTCTACGTAAAAAAGACTAAAAAAAATGTAATTTACAAGAATGTAAGAATTAAGATTAAAAATAAATTTTATTATGTTTTGAGAACATCAAAATATACCGTTGTATATATAAACAGTTTAAAAAAAAATCAATTTTGATCCTTTCCTGTTTTAAAGTTATTAGGAGAATCGTATTTAATAAATTCGAATCAATTATTTTTTTGTGTGGGAATTTATTGTGTTTATTTCTAAATTTAATTGTTAAAATAAAGTAAAATCTAAAAATATAAAGAACATGAGTATCTAATCTAGTAGAAAAATGAGTAAATAATTTGTATTTCAAAAGTGTATTGATTAAAATGGTTACAAAATGTATTTGATAATGGATTAGTTTTTTATTTTTTCTTTTTTTTTTCTTTCTTGTATTTCATTAATTTATGGGTCACCTCCCACACATTTTGAAATAGGCTTTCGAAAATGTAAAATATAAATTCCAAAAACTCCATTCCAAAGTTAGTTAGTGGTGGTAAAAAAAGAGTGGGATGGAAGAAGTTAAATCTATATCTTCAAAAAAGTTGTCTTTTATATTTCTAAAACTAATAAAACCAATGTGATTGTACTACTTTGTCCTCTTTGTTTCCAACAAAATAAATAAAACAAAAACGCATGTCGACTCCTTAACTAATACTGGTGCAATGCAACCGACAAAAATCAGTCTACTCCTTTTATCACGGAATCAGAAATTTTTTATAATTTTGTAATTTATTCAGAACAATAATTTTGCATTTAAAATTAATATTTTTATAATAACAAGGATAGACTTATTTGTCAGAGTACCCGTAGATATCTCCTTCATTCCAGAAACTTCTTCCATAACATTTTTTTAATATGCTAAAATTAAATTTAAAATTATTAAAACAGACTGTTTTATTTAACTTTATCTTATAAATAAAAGATTTTTTCTTATGATATTAATATTTTAAAATAAGTTATATTTTTTTAACTAATTTTAATTTTATTGATTTAAAAAAGTCATAATATATTTATATAAAAATAATTTATTCAAAAAATTAATTCAGAAAGTTAAAAAAATAATTTTAATATAAGAAAAAAAATCATTTACTCAAAAAAGAAAACTGAGAGTTTCAAATTTTTTTCACCCTTACTTTTCAATTTTTTTTAATATAATAGTTAAAAGTAATATTTTATTTTAATTTTTACTTTTTAAATAAATAAATATCTTCTTAAATTAATTTATAATATATATATATATTATATTTATTAATAAAATCATATTTTTATTTTATTATTAAAATAATAATTATTTTATAAATCATGTTGATCTAAAATATTATAAATTAACATAATATAAAAAAATAATTTAATTCAATTTAGATGACAAATTTTTTAATATAAATAATTTTTTCATATCAATTCATAAAAATAAACTTATTTTGATACTCATAATTAAGTTACATATAAATTAATTCATAAAACTTATTTCCTTACAATTAAATTTTAAAATTGTAAACAGCAAAAATTTTATTTCTGTGTGGTCTTATTGATTGAAGACAATTAATGTTAACGGTGATATGCAGTTAAACTTTTTGGTTGCATGGGGTAATCTAACATTTTTCTAAGTAGTTAATCAAATATTTAATTCAAATAACTAGATATGATTGATAATCTATTTTTTTCCATTGTCTTGTACAATTATTTTTTTACTCAATTTTTTACTTATATGTTAAATTAACATTACAGATTTTATAAAATCGCTATAGGTAAAAAAAAAAAAAAGTTGGTATGACTCATCTTTTCATTCTCAGACAACTGGTGAAAAAATAAATAAGTAAATAAATAAACTTTTCTTGAAGAGAACGAAAGTGAATGCAGAATCGTGGGTAATGCTTGAATGGCAAGCGCATGAGACCTCGTTTATCTTGGACGCATATACACATAAACAGTTTAAAAATAAGATTAGGAACTCATCAGGATCGACCAGTGAGGGTTGTGATGGATACACGAGGATTTAGGTTTGATCCTCGTTGTCATCACCATCGTAAAAGAAGAAAAAGATTATACTTGCAAACAACTCATTTGTCAACGGTAAGAAACAACTCCAATAGATTGGCCGACTGCAAAGGCAAGTCAGAAGGTATATTACTAAGTGCCGAGGACACACTGCACAACAAGGACACTTTTTTTTTTCTTGGAAACAAAAAAAGAAAAAGTGGGTAAGCTAGCGATGAAGATTGCTTCTTCTATCTTTCAGCATGCGGAGCAGGGAGATGCTTCCATTAGATCTTTGGGGTTCATGTGTAGCTAATTTCCTTGTGCCCCTATTACCCTGCAAATTCACAACGGTGTTGTGTAATTTCGTACATATGCGCTTTATTTGGAACTGTACTGATCCAAATTTAAATATTAAATTGTACATGGTACCTTTAATTTCTCAGATTCGTCACAGAGATCAAAGGTACTCAAGTCCCTTGATAACATGGAAGACGAAGGCATAAGTGTCCTGATTTCGACAAGCACAAAATAAAAAAACTTCGATCAGTAAATGTTGAGGAGAAACAAAGTACAAGGTTAAAAAGTTAAACACCAATCGATACTCTTCCATCATGATTACACCACGGACCTTTTTGGCTTAGGAGGTTTGCGAGAAATATCGACACCAATCTTACCACGTGGATCACCACCTACTAGGTGATCATCATTGGGTGACAAAGGATCCAAATTGTCATCTTCTGTTGATGATGACGAAACGAGCAATTCCTGAAAGGCGAACAAAACAGGGAATATAGGTTTTGCATGTTCAATTAATATGAACAATGTTGTTTATGGAGCTCAGGTAGAACCATTTGTCTATCTCTTAATGACCTATTTTACTTCAAATTTATTTATATGGCAGAAATTCGATCTGCGTCTTTTTCTAAAAAAACACAACATTTATTGGTTGAACTAGTCATTGAAACACCCTTATAAACAATATTCCTGTTTAACAATTTGAAAACATCGGGTTTTTCATTAGTCTAGGTCAATTCTGCAGTGTCTTTTTTATTCACGACTTTCCATTCAAAAAAGAATAGTACGTCAAATTAGTCTATAAAATTATATGCACCGTTCATTTTAATTTTATAATTACAAAGCGTCCATTATTTTAGTCTTCATCTTTGTAATTTGAGGAACAAATGTGAATTTTTTGTAATTTCTGACACCAAATTGACTTACACTTATAAATGCAAACGCTCAGTTGATTATCATCAACTCAAAAAGTCAAGTTTAAAGGAATAATTGGATGAAATATAGAAACATCAATATCTAAAACCAATTGAAAATATGTGAAGAAGTATAACAAATATTTAATCTATATCACATGACACAGGATGAGGCTTCCAACACAATACATTATACGAGGTCAAGCTAACTTAGCTTATTTCATTTCAACCTGATTTCCTGAACTATATGCACACTCATTCAGAATATTGAACTGGCAAATTTAAGGCACAATCCTTCATTAAAGCAACATGTAAAATTAAGGCAAATTGACTCATGCACATCAACGTATAGAATTTGAACTTACACTTGGTATCTTGCGCACAGCCTCAACCTCCAAAGCATTATGATCCTCTGGTTTTGAGAAGGAGATTGAATTTTCCCTGTAACGTCGCAACTAGCAAGAGTTAAGGAGCAGTATATTATATTAGTTCACAGCTAAGAAAAAAAAAGCAAGACCTCATCATTCTTCATAATACTAACCTATCCGACTTTTCAGAATCTAACTGTGCACAGGAAGTACCAAGTGTAGATTCTTCATCAGACTGGTCAAGTCCAGCCTCAGACAATGAGTGCGCATCAAATGATTCCTAGAAAGAATGAACAGCCCAATATTTTAAAGAAAGAATGGTGTTTCCTCCGAGCAAATTGTAAAGGGCAAGCAAACTGACACGTTAACATATAGAATGTCAACTTACACTCGGTATCTTGTGCGAAGTCTCAACTTCCAAAGCATTATGGTCCTCTGCTTTTAACAAGTAGGTGGAAATTTTCCTATTACATTACAAGCAAGAATTACGGACGTAGTGCATTAGTTCAAAGCCAAGAAAAAGTGTATGGGATCATCATTCTTCATGTTACTAACCTATCTGACTCTGTCGCATCTAGCTGTGTACAGGAAGTACCGATTGTAGGCTGTTCGTCGGATTGGTCAAGTTTTGCCTCAGACAATGACTGTGCATCAAATGATTCCCAGAAAGAATGAACAACCAAACCAAATACATACATGATAACTTTGCAATCAGAATACAGCTTGCATATATTTTCAAGAAAGAACTAGTGGATGAACCTTCTTCCCAAATAAACACAAAGCATAGTAGTTAAGTTGATCCACGCATCAGATGAGATACCTCTAGCAGTATAAAAGTTTTATTCTGTTCGCTGAAGACTAGTTTCATTAATAATAAGACATTAAAGCCAAAACCCAAAAAAATATTTATTTAGTAAGACAATAAACCCAAAACCCACAAAAATATTTAATAAGACATTAAACTCAAAACCCAAAAAATATTTACCAAGACATTTAGCCTAATTTAACTGATAATCCCAACAACTATATGTTATAAAAAAGTAGGACTTGGGAAACATGTTAGTCAATTAATGGCTTCAACCTAACTTAGGTTGCCACTATTTTAATTTTTGTCAAACTAAATTCGTTAACTATATGAAGGATCCTTCTAAATCTAAAGCATAGTTCATAATTGAACAAACTAGATTGGACACATGGAGACAACAAATCAACAGCTCATCTCTCCTTCAATAAATCAAAACGAGCAAATTACACATGCACGAGTTAAACAAATGGAAAATTCAACTCACACTCAGTATCTTGCTCCCATCATCAACATCCAAAGCACTACGATGCTCTGGTTTTGACAAGGACAAAGCTTCCCTATATTATTACACCAAGCACAAATTAGGAACAAGAATATTTGTCCAAACTCCAAGCCAAGAAAGTTAACCGGAAGCTACATGATGTGAAAGATCACACTGTTCAATACTAACCTATCTGACTTTTCAGAATCTAACCGCGTACAGGAAGTACTGAGCATGGGCCCCTCTTCATCAGACTGTTCAACTCTGACCAAAAATGATGACTGTGCATGAAATGTTTTCTGGAAAGAATGGAAACCAAATTACATATAACATTGCAATCTGACTGAACTTTGCATACATTTTGGGGTGAAGAAAAAAACCTAGTGGGTGAACCATTTCATATAATACACACATAGTACATTTATGTCAATTCACACATCAGATGGGATGATTTTAGTAGTATGATTGTTTTAATTTAACAAAACACCAAACCAAGACCTAGCAACAACTACATGCCGAGGAAAGTAAGAGCTGACAAATCAGGTTAGCCAATTATTTCGTTCAAGCTAACATAGGTTGGCACTAGATGAAGTTATTTCATGTCGACCCAACTTCCTCAACTACATGAACAACTCATTATCAAACTCAATTTATTATTTTACTGGCAAAATCATGAATGAACCAACAAATAAAGTTCTAGCAGATTGTCTCTTGCGGTTAGTTATCAAATCCTAATAACAAATAATCATTGCATATTGTGATGTCAAAATCAACTAATTGCCAGAGCTGACAGCCTAATTTTCCCTGATACTCAGTAATTATTTGACACAGGACCTTGCACCCCCATACAGAATCAGTTCTTAACGAATATAGTTCAGGTGAACGAGCAACAAAGTTGCACCTATGAAAACCTCACTAATCTTCATACAAGAAAGCAGGAATCCAGAAATACTGTATTCAACCTCTTGCTCTGAGTTATGTGGTTGAGCCAGACCAACTGATGAAAAATCTTCAGGATCATTTTTTATTTGTCCTCCTTTGCAGCAAATACAATCTGCCTTCAACTCGTTCAACTGTGTTTCTAGCTCCAAGTATTTTTTCTTTTCATTCCCAATGTTTTCTTTGAGACTTTCTATTTCTATTTCTGCAACCTGATTAGGAATAAAGAAATACATTATGTTCAGATACATGGATTGTCTACAAACACCACAGTCAAGCACTTTAATGAATGAGAAAAAATATTAATGATTACTTTAAGCAAACATCCTTCTTCTTATTATTACCTTCAGCTTGGAATTATACTGCTTCAGAACATTCCATATAACTTTAGCAAAGTTCTGCATAATAATGTGGCTTCTCTCACTCCGGAGCTGCCTATCACACTCTGACTTGAAAGAGACAGAACTGCTAGCATCTAATTTGCGGAGTGCTGAAATGTATGAACAAAGTCAAAGTCAGGACTCAGGTGATAATTACGGGACCAAGGGATGAAAATTTATAAATTGAACTATATAAGAACATGAACAGTCCAGTTTCAGAATGCAAAAAAATAAAAATAAAAAATACAAATTCCACAATGGGACACTCCGATGTTGAACGTTAGATCCTCCAGCTGAAGGTCCAATGTTCAAATTGATCTATAGGAAAGGCATTGGAATGTTACCCTTGACCTTGTTGTGTAGCCTACCCTTAAGGGAAAAAACAGAACAGATAAATTTAACAGTTTTTAAATGTCCTGTACTACCTTCCGTAAAATTCTGCCTTTCTTCAACACTCTTTTTATCATTCTGAGGACAAAAATAAAAATATAGTGGATTATAAGTAAAACGGAAATAAAAACCAAAAACTTATACAGTCCATAAATCTACAATTAACATGGTTCTACAAATGGAACAACCGAACAGCAAACTTGTGTTCATAAAAATAAATGAGATGATCATTTTGAGGATAATAAATTTCAAAATTGGTGAAAGTGAAGGACACACAAAGTATACATGGTATATCAAGAGTCAAGATCAAAAGTTTATCATAATTAGTCATGAGCACAACATTGTAAGAACTATTTACTTTCGGGCAAACATTATGTTTTGTTTAACACAAAGATGTCGTGATCTGAGTTCTGACTTTTATGTAATCTAATTAAGCCTTTGTGTGCATAATGTTAATTTGTTTTGTTATCTAACTGTAAACCAATGACCCTCCACCTCATGTTCCCATATCCTAAGTCCCAACTCTCATTTTCTCGAACTAACATCTGTTTCCATCTCTTTCATGTCTCCACCACATAGACATTCTTAATTTTCAAAAATCACGTTATAAAATCCTTAATAATTTTCACACAGATTTCTGGCAATTCATAGATGTAAATTGTCTTTCTAATACACGGGTTCATAAAACCTCACCAACTATTCAACTAGAAAAATAGCTAATGGTAAGAGGCCAATGTCAATGTCATCAACTATAATATAATGTTTATGCTACCTATAAATGTTCAAATGCAGTTTTATGACAATCTCAACCAGCTCTTCTATTTTAGACAAGGAGTCAAGCTTAGGATGTAGCAGAAAACCTGCTCAGTATGTTCACTAACAAGTCTTATTCTCTTCAAACTTTCTGATAATGGTGATAGTTTTGTATTATCCATTATTGACGAAGCTTGGTAATGCCTTTTTTTGGGAACTATATTTGATGGTTCAACTTCATTATACCTAAGAGAAACAAACATAGATACTTAGAAATCAATCTTAGGCAAAAATGAAATCCAAGTAAGATAACGAAAATGAAGAATTTCACTTTATCTGCATGTAAGGAGAAGCTTGTCTCAGTAGGTAAGAAGTATCAAGATAATCTTCTTCTCCAGGTTTTGCTGTTAAAATCTATGAAAACAAGTAAAAGTTACGAAAACGAATTAGTAAAAGTGATGATTTTGAAAAATATATATCAGAAATGCATAGGATTCTGATGAAAAGAAACTCCCCTATAGGTAAGTATAACTTTGATCTGCTTAAAGAAAATGAAGTTTAAAAACATACCAAGGACATGCGCTTCTTGCCCTCCAAATAATCTCGCAGGTACCTGGTTAACTGCAGTAGCAGTAGAAAAAGTCAAGTTTGTAAAGTAGTAACTCTCCCCATTTCATTGTCTAAAAGAGATTCCTAAGCAGAGAAAATAATAAGCTTTCAGCCTATTTTTATTGATAAACATTAGCAGATGACAACTATAGTACATAAAAAAATAAAAAATACATAAAAAATACATTATTAAAAAAATTACCATGGAGCTTTGGAAGTGTTTCTGCAATGGTTTCTTGCGATTTTTTTGGTGCTCCAATAATGACTGCAAACAATAAAATAATTCATAAGGTAAAAGGAACGTAAATGCAGAAGTGAAAAATACATTCAATATTTTCCAAATTTGTTGGTAGTAGAATACCAATAGATAAAAGTCTCGCTACCAATAGCACAATAACTTGGGTTCGTAGTTTAAAGTACAGGCTACATACTCTTAGGCATAAGCCAAACACCATTAATGTGTTGTTGATAAAATTGCTTTCGAGCAATCTTGCCCCCTACAACATCACAAAAAATGGTTTAGATGGAGATAAAAGAAAGACTGAGATGGAATTAAAGAAAAAATATTTATAATGAAAACCAACCCTTATTCCTCACTGCAATGATCAACTAAGCCCAGTAAAAAATTGTAGTAAAACTTGCAAACTGGATTCAAGAAATGATGACATACTGGTTATTAGAAATTTGTAGACAATTCTCCTATAATTAACAAGGTTTACTTTTTAAATCGATATTTAATTATAACTTTTATCAAGACACCAAAAGAATTTCACTCTAGTAATTAGTAAAAGCTTATACTTTTCAAACTTTATGAAACCTTTTAAGTAAAAGTGAAAGACATCATGAATAGTTATGATTCGAACACTAAAATCATGGTTCATAGAGTATGCAGGCTAATGAATTTCTCTAAGCTATTATTGGCTACAAAAGTTATATTTGTTCTATAAAACAGAACAAAGAGGGTAATGATATGACATTTAAGAGATCATCTAGATTATATTTCAAAAGTGGATACAGCACAATGCCCCAAATCAAGTCTATTTGCTCATAACAGTATGGAAAAATGAAATGAACCTGATTCCCTGTTCTTTTTTCTCTTTCAGCCCCAGCAAGGTCAATGATAGTCAAAACAGCACTGTTTGACTTAGGATTCACCACCCCTTTACATTTTGGGGGAACATCACGAATGTTAATAATGCACTGTGACCGGCTGCAAGTATGAAGAGAGAAAGATCAAGCCTTGAGATGAAGTGATTGATCGCATAATCTAAGAAAGCTACTAAGAAACTATGACTTCAATAACAAAACTTGTAACCCATCCTACAAAAAATTAACTGAACTACCACCTACTTCCTGCACATTTATTATAAATGTTGAGCTGCTCTTCATGCTCTCCTCGTACTCACTACTGACCAAGTTACTGGAGATACAGTACCCTCAAACAAAAGAAATCACTGCATGGTTCAAAAAACCTCTGCCTAATAAAATCGATATGCTTTCAATTGGAAGAAAACACTGCCAACAACAACGCCATTTTGTTTTTAGAAATGCTAGCAATACATTATACATTGATAAGCACACAAGTACTTGGGGACTCACCGTCATAAGCTAGCTATTATTAGAGGAGAACAAAACACTTAAATACTTCACCGAATATCTCATATTACTCAATACAGGACTAAAGCATCCCATCATACCCAATTAGTTCCAATACCAATTGATAAGCACTGAAGCAGTTGGAGAACCCATTTCTAAAACGTAGTAATTGAGGGACCAACCACTTAAATACTCATCCCAAATTAACCTGATGTGAGGCTAAGCATCTCATAATACCAAAATCCCTATCACAGCATTGCTCATGAGCGTTGACGCCTACCAGCGTTCACTCTACACTAACCAACTAACAATTATTTTATTTGACAACTTTACTCATATAATTGTCTACTTTACACTTTCATTCAGTCTATAATAACCCTTTTCATCCAACCCATCGTTGGGACTTAAGTACAGGAGGAGAGTCCAACCCAAAAATACTAGTGCATTAGATAGGAAACATTAAGAAACATTACTCAAGACTTAAGTACCACATTAAGAAACATTGTCACACACCCCAGAATACCCAATTCCCAATAATACACTTTCAAACACTACTATTATAAGAAATCATAAAATTGTATGGGTCTAACTTCTTATTTAATGAGTTTCACTAGTGGCTCTATAGTTTTTAATACATTTTAATTTATGATATAAAGAACATTAGAAGAGCTGTGTTGCTAGCATTCCTCTTTTATTTTTTTAGAGATAGATGAAACATTCCTACATCTTACCTCGACTGACTGTTAGTATTTGTCATTGCAGTTGCACGTTTCAGTGCTGCTTGTGCCATCAAGGACTCTGCCTGTTCCGTATTAGAGATGGGAACCTGTTCAGACAAGCGCAAGAAACACAAAATCAGCACCAACCATATATTACACACAGCTGGACAAAACAAATAAACAGATGTATGTAGCTTTATACCTCTTTCAATCCCTTCACGGTAGATTGCTGCATGCTTATTTCACCTCCATCTGATAACAAATCAAACAGTTTCTCTGCTTTACCCCGTTCAGAGCATATCTCAAATATTGACATGTAAAAGGTTCTGCAAGTTATACCACAGCACAAGATTGGCATTTCATTCACTCAAACAACAAACTCAACCAAAGGTACAAACTATTTTTCAAACTCTGAAGCTTGTCACTGCACTGCTCTACCATGTTTGTGTGGACACTGATAATAATGTTGTGCTAACATATTTTACCCATTACATAAACTTAGTGTATTTTTGGATCAGTATTTGCAAATTTTATTTTGAATGAGTTAAAGTAATTTATGCATTAGTAAATCCAATTAGTAGTAAAACTAAGTATAAATTGTTTTTATCCGCTTCAAAAATGGGTTGAAGTTCTCCTACTAAAAAATAATTGTGTGGATACAAAATCAACTTTTAACATGAAAAAAACATGTGAAGATTTACCTAAAATATCATTAGCTGATATTTGTATGTAATTTTGGATAGCTCAATGTAAAACTAAACAGGCAGTTAGTGTATGTTTAGTTTGGTGTTTGGAGCATCAAATTAAAAGTGAGAAAATAGAAACTATCCAAAGTAACTTCAGCTTGTATGTGGGTCATGAATCTGCATTGACTTGATCCAACACCAAACTAAGCATGAGTTTAGTGTTGGAAAATTCAAGTGAGTCTAAGTCCCATATTGAGTAAAAATGAGAAAGTTGAGAAACATATAAGAAAGAAAGACTCATAACCCAATGACTTAAGGTTTTTGGTTGAAAGTGATGTCAATCCCCTTATGTGGATTAGACTAATGTCTCATTGATGTTGTCTCTCATCAATGGTATCCGCTTGAGGGGATACCAATGTGACGAGACTCACACTTGAGAGGAAGATGGTAGGAGGTTTAAGTCTACATTGAGTAAAAATGAGAAAATTGATCAACATATAAGAAAAAAAGACATATAACCCAATGTCTTAAAATTTTTTGTTGAAAGTGGTGTTGGAGTAGGTGAAAGATCTTATGGAAACCGTTGGGTACAATTTGGAGTAGATGAAAGATCTTATAAAGACCACTTGTTAAGTACAATTTAGAGTAGGTGAAAGATCTTAGATTATGAATCCTTGTATAAAAAATGTTTCCGCTCAAAGGGATGATGTACCAATATAAAAGGGAACCATACTTGAGGGGGAGATTATTGAGAATTCAAGTGAGTTTATGTCCCACTCTGAATAGAAATGGAAAAATTAAGTAACTTGAAAAAGGCTTATAGCTAATGCCTGAAGATTTTATATTGAAGGTAATGTGACATTCTCTTAGATGTTAACTTATGTCCCATTGTTGAAAATCTCCATATTGTTACTCCCTGGACACTTAGATATGTATTTTTTTCAACTTATTGTAACCAAATACAAGTCCTAATCGATATTGATCCTTGTGCTGCTTAACTAAAGTATATACGTAACAAAAAATTTGGAATTAATGCACAATACCTAGATGCTTGTTTGGCATGTGGCTCAGCGTCCTTAAAAATATGGCGTAGGGCAAGAGGTACCATTCCAGGATCCCTTGGGGTTCCAAACACGGTGTGAGTCTTCCCAGATCCACTAGGTCCCAATGCAGCAAGCATTCCACATTTACCCCTAAGAAACTCCTCCACCAAAGGTTTCACCATTCTCTCATACACTTTAAACTGAATTCCCCATCACAATGCTATTGTTAGCTAACGGAAAGAAGAAGAAAAAAACGCCAATGACGAAAAACTTTAAAAGGAGATAACATCGTTACCTGAGAGGAGTCGGAAGAGAAAACGTACGAGAAGCCTCCGTAAGTCTCCGATTTGATTCGTTTCGGTTCATGCCAGCTTACGGGGGTTGATAACGTCACCGATTGTGAGTCGTTGACCGTTATGCACGCGCTGGAGGTCTTGCTCTTCGAAATTTTAGCCCCCGATGCGGCCGCGTTCTTTTTCGCGGGGTTCTGAGGCCACGCGCTCTTAGTTTTCGCGCGCGGAGCTTGAATGGGCGAAGACGAAAGGGGTCGGATTCGGAGGAAAACCTTTAGGTTTTCATTCTCCGGTTTTGGGAGAGACGTTGAGGGGTTGAGTGGCGTTTGTGCAGGCCAAACGTCGTCGTTAGGGAATGGCGGGATATCGGGTAAGTCGAAGCTTTGAGGCGTAACTTTGGGAGTGGCGCGAGCTCTCCGGGGAGGGTTCCGACGAATGGTGATCGTACCGGGGCACGGTGGCGAAGTGTTCGGATCCATCGTATTGGTCCGGTGAACTAAGAAGGGTGGAATTTTAAGGCGCCTTTTAGGAGAAATTCAAACGCAGTTTTAAATATAAGATGATAAATATAATTAAAATTAATATTTAACGTTTAAATAAAAATTTTCAAATAGATTTTTTTTGTTTTTCTTTATTTTTTAATCTTCTTTTTCTTCAAAATTTAATAAAATATATTAATTTTCTTTCTAACTTCTTTTTTCCCTTTTAAAAAAAAATAGTAAAACTTGTTAATTTTTTTTTCTTCCATCTTCGTCTATTCTAATTTTTTTAATTAAATTAAATATAAATATTTTAAAATTTAATTTTAATAACAAACTCTAAAGAAATAGAGTTAAAGTGCCTGTTATAGTAACGATTATAAACACATCTGATAGATGTGTAATCACAATAAATGATATTTTTGTCTTTCTATTATTTTTATCCGTATATTTAGATTAAGATGTGAACTTTTTTTAAAAGTTGTTTATTATATTATACACAATTTTTTTTTTAGATAATAGATATGATTTTCGTTATAACCTAAAAAAAATAGATATATTAATCGATATCATGTATTACGTCGACTAATTAATAAAATGGGTAATCAGGAATATATATATATATATAAATAAATAAATAAAATATTCAATTTTTTTTAGATAATAGATATGATTTTCGTTATAACCTAAAAAAAATAGATATCATGTATTAGATCGACTAATTAATAAAATGGGTAATCAGGAATATATATATATATATATATATATATATATATATATATATAAACAAATAAAATATTCAATTTTTTTCTTTTTTATACAAAATTTATTACTTTTATTTTAAGAAATTTGTATTGAATATATATTTTACTTATCTTGAAAAATAGTGTTTTTTTAACTGTTGATTAAAGAAAAAATCATTTTGTAAATAATTTATAGAGAGCATTATTTACTCCACTCGAGACTATATATATAGCTGTGGCTTTGACCTCAACTCAAAGTGTATTACAGGTGACAACGATGCCATGAGTCAAGGAACCGACCAAGAATCAGGCCAAGATTCCTCGTTATCACCAGGGTATAAGTTTTTTTTTAAAATATAAAATAATATCATAATTTGCATTTCAAGAAACATTCATCAGCTTTTTCATTAACCTATTTTTCCACTTTTAAGTACAAATTTCTCATTCAGGAGTCTTACATCCTAATCTTATGTTAAAAAGTTTATATAAAACAAACCTTAACAGTGTCTAATTGTCATGTTCCACTTTGAATCAATAGAAGTAAATATTAAGAAAAAGCAATTTGAGCCTTTGCCGTGGCTGTTAGGTAAACTTGAAAAAATCTAATCATTGGTCGGTGGATCCACGTCATTCTTTTACGTCCCTCTCTCACCAAATTATTCTGTGCGCTTTGTATGGTAAGTAAAATATAAGGGGAGAAAAAAATAAAGTACAAATGTTAATTATTCGATTTTATATTGAAATATCGGGAAATTAACAAAATAATTAGATACAAGAAATCCAAGTTTAGAAATATACTACCTACTACTTCATTAGTTAATGCTGTCACTGATACATATTGAAACACTGGAACTTTATTCCAATGTAAATATTAGGGCAATTTCTATTGGAGCATATAATATAATATAAATATAGTTTAAAACTAAATTTTAATTTTAGACTCATGTTGAATCTCTTCATCCACGTCTGTATTACACGTAATCTAGTTCACAACAAGTTTATATATTTAATTATAAAAATAAAAAAGAGATGATTTAAAAATATCAAAGATATAAAAAAAATCTTACATAAACTAAAGCCAAATATAAGTAATTTACAAGAACTTGAAATATATTTAAGCAAAAAATATAATAACGATAACAACAGCTAACCCAAGTCCCCAAGCAGTTTCATTTTTTTTATTTTTTTTTCACAAAGAAAGAGAATGGGAAGCACAGATTTATTCCCCGCAAATGAGGTAACGGGCAATAAACAAATATCAAAAGGCCGGGCCCACCATAATGAACACGTGTATGGCTAGGAGTTCTCCCCTCTTCTCTGTCTCAGACAAATTTCGAGGAACCCGATGATGTTATTCACGTCGCTTTCTTCACCCAACGGCTATTTATTTACAAAGACAGGATCCAACGGTCCTCAACGCCCCGGCGGTTGCCGCCCTACAAACCATTCCACGGTATTCGACTACCGCAACGGTTCTTCTCACTAATATAGGAAATTTCGTCACAAAACAAAATATTAATCATTAAAATAATTACGAATATCCTATCACTAACGTTCACTCAAAAAAAAAAAAAAAAAGTTCAGCATGGGCTCTTGCGATATATTAAAGGCATACGAGCGTGTTGATAATAATCGCTTAGTGGCTCAGACCCATTTCTTACAAAAGCCAGGGTCCCCTACTCCTCTTATGTTCATATGTTTATGTATGTCATGGTTTATATGATTTATGATAACAATATCTTACATAGATACAAGGTTGTTCTTCTGATCTGATTTTAAGATAACAAGTGCAATCGTTTTTTCTCGTTCTAGTGAACTAATTCACAGGCTACTGATCCGTTTGTTTTGAAGAAGATCAAGCTTTTTATGTTGTTTATTAACTGTTTGATCCGAATTCGGTGTTGTTTCGTGTGATCCCGAATGGATGCCGTTTTGACGCCACAGGCTCCGAACAAGAACACGAGCATGAAAACCCCGAAGAAAAACGGACGAGGTAGTTTCAATTCTTACCAACGTTCTGAGAATTTTGACACGTTTGCAGGTCTCTTGAACCCTCCTTTTTCACGCGCCATGTCCTTCTCCTACTACCCTCACCCGCTTTCAGCTTCTTCACTCCTCAATCACCAACACCTGCAACAACAACCACCTCTGCTTCCTCTTCCTCGTGCTTCCCGAAATATTAGAACCAGAGACATGTCTCTGACGCCGAAGAAATCGAAAGCAACGAAGCGAGAAGAAACGAAGAAGAGATCGGGGACGCAATTTCTTATCATGGCTTCTGAAAACCCCAGGGGACCCGATCCCAAGGACCTTCCCAGACTGGTCCTAGGGATGGGAAACGTCAACGACCTCGTTTCGGGGTACGTTTTTAATTTGGCTCCGCCACCCAGTAGTTTGCCGCTGCCCAAGTTTTCTCTCAGATCAAAACTCGGTTGCAACGCTGAAGCCGCCGCCGCCACTGCCGCCGGTGGTGGCGTTGACGACGGAGCGACCAATAATCTCCGGCGACTTCTACGCCTCCGATGATCATGTTAAATCTGTCTCTCTCTCTCTCTCTCTTTATCTCTCTCCTGGTTACGCGATGGATCGTGTGTAGCATGAACATGAATATTGGGTCACGTTACTTGATGCATACTACTATTATTACATTCCTAATAGTGTATTATGTGTAAATAAGACGATCGGCGAGGATAATTTGCTGATTGGGGTGTTGGTCAACATGATGCTTCTTTTTTGTTTTTCTAAGAAAAGTGGGTGTTTTGTTGGTTGTAGTTGTGCAGCACCTATGGTTTTTTTGAATGGGGTGCAGAGAAAGGAGATCATGTGTAGTTAGTTCTTTGGATGTGAACTTTTGTATGCACCATCCATTTGGGCTATATCAAGTTCCATAATGTATGTATTTAAATTTTCGGGTTATTTTACATCTTTAATGGAAAGTTTATTCATCGCACAAAAGGAACAAGGGGCACTACTAGAAAATATGCTTTCAACGTCACTGTTTAACGTCGGTTACATTGTAGCCGACGTTGAATATGCTTTCAACGTCGGTTGTTCAACAACCGACGTTGAAAGTCGAATTTTGGCACATTCTACGTCGTTTTAGCATGCCCGACGTGGAAAGTAGGCTTTCAACGTCGGTTATGCCCTCACCCGACGTTGAAAACCCTTATGCATGGGCTTTCAACGTCGAGTGTGGATATAACCGACGTTGAAACCCACAAAAACTCACACACTTTAGATAGCGGTTCTAAGGGAACCGCTATCTAAAGTGCACTTTAGATAGCGGTTCTAAGGGAACCGCTATCTAAAGTGCACTTATGATCGATCAGCATCTTATTTCGCTCGAGCGAGAGTAGTGTCGCTCAAGCGAAATACAAACCGAGAATGCTAATTTTGTGCAGGGGGCGTTTCGCTCGAGCGAGAAGGGTGTCGCTCAAGCGAGATACACTTTAGATAGCAGTTATAAGGGAACCGCTATTATATCCTCTCAATTATGATCGTTCATTGCGAGTTATGATCGATCAGAATCTTATTTCGCTCGAGCGAGGGTAGAATCGCTCAAGCGAAATACAACCCGAGAATGCTAAATTTGTGCAGGGGCGTTTCGCTCGAGCGAGAGGGTATCGCTCAAGCGAGATACATTTTAGATAGCGTTTCAATCGATTAAATCTCGTTTCAATCGATTAAAACAATTTCTGCACGAGCGTTTTAATCGATTAAAACTTATTTTTATCAGTTAAAATTAGTTGAAAAGTTTTACGAGAAAGTTTTGCAGTATTTCAATCGATTGAATCGCGAAACAATCGATTAAATCAACTTAGAAGATTTTTTGTTAAGTGTTTTAATTGATATAAACGTTGCAAGTATCGGTTAAAACAAATCTGTTAAAGAATCAAGAACGTATTAATGGATTAAAAGAAGTTTTAACAGATTAAAACTGCACTTTTAACAGATTAAAAGAATCTTTTAACAGATTAATTAAACCAGCAGCTTTGAAAATCTTCTATAAAAACAGTTTGGCTTGAACTTTGGGGTTCGATGTCACCGAAGTTGGGGTTCGGCCTCGAGTTCGTCGAGGTAGGTCGGGGTTGAGATTCGAAGTTGCTTGAGTTTTGATTGGGTGTTTTGGTCACTCGGATTTGAGATTCAAGGTCACTGGGTTGGATTTCAAGCTTGAGGTCGGGTCATGCATGCTTGGGTTAAAGATCTTCGAAGCTCGAATAAAAGGGTGGAGGATTGGGGTTGAAGAGACGAAGGTGATTAAGCTCGAACAATGGTGGATAGTCACTGGTACAAGGTCACAAAGAGGGAGTGAAATTGTGAGCGAGAAGGTGAATTTGGGAGGTTTGTCAGCATGAAGAACACAAAATTTTGGAGGATTATCGGTGCGAAGAAGATGAAAGTACTTGGGTTTATTTGTATATATTTACACGGATATATATTTATTTGTATATAAATATAATTTATTTGTAAGTTATTATCAAAAAATTCAAGCAGTTTAGTGGTTGGAGTATCAGCCTCCAACTCTAAAGTACTAGGTTCGAATCCTGCCAATGATAATTCTCTTAAAAATTAAAAACTTCTAAAAATATAATATAAAGAGATGGAGGACCAAATAAAAATATAATAGGAAGAGAGGGAGACTTCTAGATAATAAAGGGGGGGGTAAAGGAGTTGTAATATAAGGGAACCGCTATCTAAAGTGTATTTTTCAACATCGGTTTTTGCAACTGACGTTGAAGTACGACTTCAACGTCGCTGATACAACGCTTGCCATTAAACCGACGACGTTGAAAGCTTTATTTGTAGTAGTGGGGCTAGGCAAGATTTTTAAAGGTGACAACATATATTTCCATTATTACATATTGCAGCATTGTTAAATTTATTGTCTAATTCCCTATTTTTAGCACATGTAAATTTATTGACATAACATAATATATATATATATATATATATATATATATATATATATATATATTTAAAACATAGTAAATAAGATTGATAAAAAAAAAAATTGTATCTAGTTAAATAGTTGACTGTTGTGATATTTGACATTGGATGTGATTAAAAAAGAGTAATATATGACAAAATCATTAGGTTGACTTGCTTGTCAGGCTATAAATCTTTATGAAAAGAATTGGGTTGGTGATGTTTTTGTAATAAAAAAGTGTATGTATGTAAGTAAGTTTTTTCAGTCTATGATCTAATCTTTTTAGACAATTAACAAACAAGATACAATGACAGTCTTTGCATTTTATGAATTGAGATAAATGTAGTATGATTTGCATTAATTATTATATTATTAAATAAGTATTAATTGTTTTTTTAAATGATTTTATTATTATTATATCGTTGTTTTCATTAAGTTGACATACTGATAATATCTCAACAATCATATTGATTGTAATTTTATCTTGTATAAAATAATTAATATTGTAATTATTGGTGTATATGGGTTTGACTCTTTTTTTTCAAACGTTAATCAGATAAAAATAAAAAAATAATTATATTAACTAGAAGAAACAGGTAATAGCATGTGAATTTTTACATTTCTCTATATCAAATTATAAACGTATTATAAATTCATACCGGATTGAAGTGGGTAGGGTAGGTCCGATATCCATTCGTGGGTTTTACGCAACACAACACATACGGGAAATGTACATGAGGAACTTTGTTATTCTCACCTTCATTTTTATCAAGTTCATTTCTAACTTCTTTTTTTTTTCGGCAAAACTTGTCAAAAATGTACGATGAAAATGCATTTTGTATATCTTTTTCTGATGCTGAATCTGTTATTATTTGAATTGAAGTATTATATATTATTAATAATGATTGAAAGTAGTTGTGTTGCTACAATATTACAAAAATATAAGGAGTGGGAAACTCACAATTTGTTGTAGTAAGAAAAGTGTGCATCACTGCATTCCTCCTCTATCTCAGCTGGTGTCTAAATCATTGGCGTTTAAATCTGAGATCCTTTCAAACCGTGTCTAGCATGTTTGATTATGTTAATAATTTTCAAAACACTAATGTCCATATTTTTAGCTGAAAAGACGTTAATAATTTGCAGGACCTATGATGTATTTAGGACTTACAAATTGGACTAGGAAATATCCGAGCTTATCCAGAATGCATGGTTCTTACTTGTTAGTTGGAACACCAGGACAAAAAAAGTGTTCCATTTTCCTCCCTTACAACAGTGTTCAACAACGCAAGGAAACAAAAATGGTAACAGTGTTTGTTCCAGAGACGTTATCAGAGTTGGCAACAACACATGGATCTCGTACTCTACACTTCCCATGTTCCTTCAACATCCTCACACGTTAACCCCAACAAACATCTTACGGTCGGAATAAAAAAAATAAATAGAGAATATCATTGTGTACAGTTTTATTAAAGAATCATAATATATGTTTTTAATAAATTTTTTATTTTATTTTTTTACCACGACACATACGAATCCCCCTGCATACAGTACTTTCGATTCAGTTATGCTATGCAATCCGAAAGAAAAGAAAATAATATATATATATATATATATGTAATAAATAAAATATTAAATTAACCATTTCACCATTTCCTCTTTAAAACTATACATATAAAACAGTACACATAAGATGTTTTCAAAATTTTATTCAAAAATAGCACATGAGAAAAATTAAAATACATAATTATAGACAAAAACTCTATCGAGTATATATAAATTACAGATCAAAATATAAATAATCGATTAAAAAAATTTTAATTTTAAAAAAGGAACAGAGTGTTTAAAGGAGAATAATTTAAGAAATTAATCCACTTTTAGAAAACATATTTTTCCTACAGTTTATAATTACTCTCCTCAACAACTCACGACTTTTTTTTTCCATGGTTCATCACTTAACGCTATGTTTGAATCCGAATGAAAAAAACAAAGAAAAAGATATAGAATTGATTTGTGAACAAATCACAGAAAATAAATTTTCAAAAATATAAATTTTCTACTTTTTTGTTTCTCTTTCTCGTACGCAGAGAAAGTGTAGAAATAATTAATTATGTTTCAAAAGAATTAATTATTATTATTATTATTATTAATTATTATAATATTAAATAATTAAAGAAAAAAATAATAATTGTATTTAAATTTAATAAAATAATATTTTCATAATCAAATTAATCTTATATTTTATTTTATTTTTTTCATTTTCTATCATTCCAAACAGTTTTTATTTCATCCTACAAATTATTTTCAGTTGATTTCAAAGTGAGGTGATGTTTGTATTGAAACTATTGATAATACATTTGATATGACGTTTTTCAATTTTCTAAACTACGAATTAGCATAAAAACGAGAAAAAAAAATTAAAATACTCATTTTAACAGCTTAGATTCAAAGTATTTTTTTATATAAAATTCTTAAATCTAAATGACACAATAAAAGTTTTAAATTTAAAATAAATATAAGTTAAGTAATCATAATAATTTCTTACAATCTTTATAAAAAGTTATTGTGACTGTTTCTTGAAAAATATATATATATTATTGTTGAATTTAAATGATTTGTATTCATGAAACTAGAAAATAGAAGAAATTAGCGACAAAAACTAAGAAATATATGATGATCAAAAGAATAAAATACATGTGCATAAAAATAACGTATGGAGAAGCTGCTGTATTGATTATTGTAGGAGAATATTCGTGATACACAAAATCAAAACCTATAAAAGTTCGTCTTATTGTCCCTGATCTTTACAAATCGCAATAAACTATACACCATTTTTCAATTGTAAATAGTAAACCCAATGTTGATATTTTTAATCGGTTAAAAAATATTTAATGATTTTAATATTCTTATTAATTTTTATTTTCTGTATGTTCTAATTACATAAAAAGTTATCTCTCAGTCACAGGTCTTGCATGATAATTTACTTCGTTTTGTGTGATTCGAACGCAATAAAATCAGTGGTTTAGTTTTGACATATTGTGTTGAAAATAATAAAAGAAGCAAAAAGTAATTTTAAAATTTAAATTATCAATCAACGACGCAATAATTAGCCTGTCCAACTAATGTTTTCTCTTTTGTAATGAGGTGTGGCCAACTAACCTTACGTTTGAGCCTTTTGTTTGTTTCAAATTTCACTTTTAACATTTTTTAAATATTCAAAGGCTACCAAGAAGGAATAAGATATACGTCCTCATCAGATTTTTTTTTTTTCCAATATTAATTTATTTTTTTCCTGATTATTTTGAACTAGAAATATTTTGTAATAGCATAATGGTATTTACAGATTTGTCCTTGATGATATAATCGACGATGAAACCCTTTCCCTCTTTCATTCTCCTTCACTTAAGTTGTAGATTCATCAAGCAAAGGAACAACTTCATTTCAAGTTTCTTCAAATTAATTGTAAAAATCCACAGAACAACAACAACTTCATAATTGGATAGCAACAATTTTAAAATCAAAATCCTAGTTGTACCATTCTTCAGCTTCTTGAACCATTGTTACACATAATAACTTGTAAGTAAATAATGGGGTAAAATTGTTTTTTGTGATGTATGTAATTGATCAATGTTTCAAAGTAATGTTTTATACTAATATGAGTGGTTGAAAAGAGAAGTAAAATTGAAGGGTGTAATAATTTTGTATTGTAAAGAGTAATAATTTTGTTGTGATTTAATTAATTAAGTGGAGGAGGGAATGATTATTTGGGTGAGGGTAGGGTATGGAGAGAAGGAGGAGCTAATAGTCACATGAATTGTAGATAGCTGGCAAAAGGTTGTCTTTGGGTCAGTCACAGTCAGCCAAGTGTCTCTAACCCCTTTTCTTTTCTTTTTTTTTTCCCCTTTCTTTTTGAATTTCATTTCAATTTCATTTCATTTCATTTCCCCCTCTGTCTGCACCTGCAAACTCGTTGGGGTTTCAAGTTCGTGGGAGCCATTGTCGTTTGCGCAGATCCTTGATCTGAAAATGAGTGCGTCGAGGTTCATAAAGTGCGTCACCGTCGGAGATGGCGCTGTCGGCAAAACCTGCTTGTTGATTTCCTACACCAGCAATACTTTCCCCACGGTTTCTTTCTTTGCTCTTTCACTTTTTTTTCCTCTCTCAATTATAACTATTTGCAGCTGAAATTAACGATGTATGCGGTGGGTTTGTAAGCACCGTTTATTTGGAGTTTCCAAGTGGAGTTTGAGTTGGTCTTGAACTTTCTTAATACGGAGATTCACTGTGTTGTCGTCGTTCTTGTTATTTTGAAGCATCAATCGAATGCTTCAAAGTTATTTAACACTGTTTGTTACTCGCATTAACTGATGTTCTTTGCTTTCTTTAGTGCTTATCCTTTCCAATTGATTTTGGTTTTCTTCTTCAAGGTGTTATGGCTTTGTGGTTTCACTGTTTCTCATATATCATGATGACAGGACTACGTGCCCACCGTTTTTGACAATTTCAGCGCTAATGTTGTTGTGGATGGAAGCACCGTAAACCTGGGACTGTGGGATACTGCTGGTAACATGGCTACTAATTCAGTTTATGTAGAATTGAGTATTGTTTTCTGCATATTGTTTGTTAATAATGCCTTTTTACATATTGTTTGATTTAGGCCAGGAGGACTATAATAGACTTAGACCCTTGAGCTATCGCGGAGCTGATGTTTTTATACTTGCTTTTTCCCTCATAAGTAAGGCTAGCTATGAAAATATTGCTAAGAAGGTTTGTTTCTTTTCTTTCATGTTAAAATTTCAATTAGAATGGTCGTCTTTAAATTGATTTCTGCACTTAGTATGATGCAACTGATGAAGTTGTTATTCATTTTTATTTCTTCTTTCAGTGGATCCCTGAACTAAGGCATTATGCCCCCGGTGTTCCAATAATTCTTGTTGGAACGAAGTTAGGTAAGCCTTTCTCCTTTCCTTCGTTCAACCATGTTGTCATAGGTTAACCAATTCTGATGATTCTGTTAGTGCTACTGCTTAGCTTTGGTTATTGAAAAGGTTTTCTTTGCTTCAAATCCTGTTCTTCAGATCAGTTTACTTTCTTATAAATTATTCTACTTTTGGCATTTGTTTTTCTTTGAGGTCATATGGTTCTTAACTTCTTTCATGCACCCACCAACCTAGAGTATCGAGTAGTTTAAGCAGTATCTTAAACACATTGTTTTGCTCATTTTCATAAGCAGTTATTGTTTCTTTGTGCTAAGGGGGTTTTAATGCCGTGGTGTACAATGCTAACAGAAGTTGGTTTAAACCAAAAATAACATGTTATCATTTCTCAATACAAAATGCTTATGGCTGAAATTAAAAAAAAAAAAAAAATCAGTTTAGAATCAATGTTGTGGAGTTGAGAAAATTCTAGTTTGATTTGTTTGGAAGGAGAAAATAGATGCAGGATATTGTTCACAAGACTTGTATCTAGGTTCTGTTGGGATGGTGCATAACACAAGTACCAATTTCTTTTCTTTACCAGGATATCGGTTCACTATCAAATTTTTTTCTATAGCTAGTACTGCTTAAAACCAGTTTTCGGCCAATTCAACACCACCAATGATGAATGATTAATCAAGTGTAAACGCGTAATTTTTACTGCAGATCTTCGGGAAGACAAACAATTTTTTATGGACCACCCTGGTGCAGTTCCAATAACTACAGCACAGGTACAAAGTACCATAAATTTTCTTAGCCCCACTCCTTTCTTTTACTAGAGGGGGAAGTATGAGTTATTTGTTCAGAATTACATTGATCTTGACTTTGATATATGTTGTCACTATGGGTGAAGGGAGAAGAATTAAGAAAACTGATTGGTGCTCCTGCCTACATCGAGTGTAGTTCAAAAACGCAGCAGGTGTAGTTCTTTTGCTTAACACATGCAGTGATTTTTTGTTGTCATGTTGTTTATTTCATCACGAGTGCTAATGTACCCATAATACCAGAATGTGAAAGCTGTGTTTGACGCTGCCATCAAAGTGGTTCTTCAACCACCAAAGCAAAAGAAAAAGAAGAGAAAGGCGCAGAAGGCTTGCTCAATATTGTGATTAAGAATCAGAAGGGCCTGCTCTACATTGTGACTAAGAATCAGAAATGAATTGGAGGTAGTGACTATTCGGCCAACTTTTAATGCTGCCTCATTGGTTTGTCTTGTTTTGTTCCCTATCCTCTGTAGCTGAGAGCAGGAAGCTGTTTATAGTTTGGACTGACATCTTAGGCCTTTATAATCACATGATTACTCCCATGTCTCATTTCGATACTCTGTAATTACAACTACCTCAATTACATAGCTCAGTGACGACCTATTTCTTTCCATTATTGTTGTTGTTATTATTTTTATATGTTAGTAGCCTACGAAAATACTGCTTGCTTTGTGAATGCGGTCATATTCTTATGGCCTTTGTGATGTCTTCTATGGATTTATTTAATGGTTTTCGACAGCTGTCGCACTTTTTAAGTTTTAACGCTTATGATTTGGTTTCTGATTGAAGGATAAGTTCCAATTTATACCATGGGATGTTCCATTTAAATATTTACGTATTTGTACGTGTTATTGTATATGTGGATCCAGATCCTGCCGTTACATTTTTAACTGCAAAGATCCTAACTTCTGAAATTTCTTGATATTGTATTCAAATAAAGGATAAAGGTTATTAGTCAACTATCGGGGATTCGGTTTCAAATTCAAACTGAGCTCAAATTCAAATTCTTGATGGATAATAACCTTTTTTTTGAACTATATAAGATTTGATAATGTATACTCTCTTTTTTTGTTTTGTTTTTTTCAATTTTAACTATATCATATTTATTCTAGAAACACGTGTGTACAATATTAAATGTTTGAACTCACTTCCTTTTAATTCCTAAATTTGAAAAAAGAAGTTTTGACTGCGTTGTTGTAAATACTGAATGATTGTCACTTACGTGACCATTGAATTGCAAGTCATGTACATAATAATTTATTTAAATTTTGTATTTTAACATCAAACATGTTATTTAATTTTTTTTTATAAAGAGTATTTATTCTTACTTCGTTTATAATTAAGACCTGTATATATATATATATATATATATATATATATATATATATATATATATATATATATATATATAAAGGTTTAAATGTTATTTTTTTAATTACATATGTACTTATCCGTTTTTTCGAAAACTAAAACAGTTTCCATAAAATAATGATTGAATGTATTATTGTCTCAATTAAATGTATTAATTATTCAGTTATATATTAAATACATAAAATCATTATTAATTAATATAAGATTTGGTTATGATTTTTAAAATTTTTATACGATCTCAGTAAGTTAAAAATTATGTAAGGTGTTAAAACTGACTTTTTTTTATAAATATTATACAAATATTAATTTAAGTATTGCAATATCTGTATAAATTCTTCACCCCATTGTTCCATCATTATTTCAATCAAGTTGATTCTAGTTCCTCGCAACTTGATAGGATTAATTTGACATTTAAATAAGATCTTATATAAATTTTATTGTAAAACTTTTTGTTATTACATTATTATGCTTCTCATTTTGGTAAGAATAACACATTAAAATATAAATTTTCAGTTTAAATGATAAAAAATAAATTTTAAAAATCTGTAGTTAAATCGAATATTTTCATTTATTATAAATTTTACTTTGCTTAAAATAAGCATTTATTAAATTTTCAGTTTAAATGATAATTTTTTTTAAATCTGTAGTTAAATCGAATATTTTCATTTATTATAAATTTTACTTTGCTTAAAATAAGCATTTATTTTTTTTACATTACAGAAGTTGAAACAGCCTAGTTAAGCCTTTTAATTAATTTCATGTACGTGTGTTAAGCGCTGGGATTAGGTGTATGTTTTTTTGGGCATAGCAATTTCCCATTTTCCTTCTACAACACGTCACTTCTGCGCGAGTGCATTTAAATTTGGTAGAACCATGTATTTCTCTGCCGATAGTTCAGCAGATAACTTTTTTTGCTTTTTAATATTGTCCAATTACAACTAAAATATTGATAACTCGTTGGACGCCATTAATATAATGTGAAGTTACAGGACCACTTCAGTACCATCCCTCATTACAATCTGAATAAATATAAGAACTTCTCTCACCACATCACCTACAATTTGCCTAACAACTACGACAAAACATTGTTCATAGAGGACAAAATAAGTCAGAAAAGGTTGTATTTTCTTCTCCCTAGAAGCAAACCCCTAAGTACAGTTCTGCTGAAGAAACTTTCCCATCAAAAGGAAATGTAAATATGTGTTTGGTAGGCACCAAATGCCGAAGAATAGACAAAAATTGAAGAGAAATGGGTATAAAATAGAGATCAATTTTTCAAATATTATGCAGAACCACATAAGAAACCTTTCACACAAATTTGAAAAATTTATAAAACAATTTGTATCTTAAGCTTGTGTATAATGTTAGTTAAATAAGTTACACACAATTATGAGGCATACATATGCTGAAATATAATTTATTACACTGGAGAAAGATGTAACTTTTAAACATGTTTTAACTCTCAATGTTATAAAACCGGAAAAAAATTATGCTTTTGATCCATTATAGATAGAGAAATTTCATTTATTAGCTTTTACTGTAACACAATAAATGCTTACATATGTATTCTTAACATATTATGTTCTTTTTTTACCTTGAGAGTATTTTAACAATAAATTATAATTATTATAATATTTTTTTAATGTAACTAAAAAGTCAGTTTTATATAAATAAAACTACATATGAAACTTGAAAGAATAAAATTAAGAGCTCGTAAATTTAAAATCCTTAAATTCATACAAACAACATTATTTTTAAAGATATATTAAGTTTTAGTTAATGTTCCAAATTTCTATCTGTTTTATAAGCAACTTACTTTTCAACAATTAATTGAAATTGAAAAGAAAATATAACAATAATATTATTTATTACTTTATTTTCTAAACCAATTAATTTCAAAATATTAATTCAGATGGCTGTGGCGCCCAATTTTTCGAAAAGATAATTTTCTCAACTGAAAAATTCTCTGTCTTCTGATACAAGACGGAAAGTTTCTGCAGAAAAATAAAATAAAATTACAAGACGGAAAGTTGCACCTTTTTTTTCGTGCTTTTCTATTTCTTTATATTTCTACACTCTTCCTCTGACTTTCTACATACCCACCTTGTTTGAAAAATAGAAGGGGGAACAAAAATAGTGAGTTCAGGCCTAGATTCTGATTATTTCATTAAAAAAAAAATGCTACGACTCATGCAGATACCACTTTTTTAATACGACACTGGTCCATCTAATGTTTTTTCCTCAATATTTTTTTTGTTAAAATACTTGTTCGCAAACAAAGTATAAAAATTTATGTTGAAATCGTATCATTTAATAAGATTGAAAGTTGACAGGAAAAGTTTTGACCATAATAATTTGCTGAGATATATTAATGCAATAATTATCATTAAATTCAAATACTAACTGCCAAATGGTCTTTGTGCTGTGCTGTGATACAATCACAGAAAATTAAGTCCGTGTATCTAACCTTTTTATTATTATTATTATTATTTCTTTTCAATTCAATTCAATTTCTCTTCATATACCGATCGGGGTTCATACTGCGCTGAACCTGGTTTCTCTGTTTCAAGTTCAGACACATTGTTGTCTGCGTCCTTCATCTGAAATGAGTGCGTCGAGGTTCATAAACTGCGTCACCGTTGGTGATGGTGCTGTCGGCAAAACTTGCTTGTTGATTTCCAACACCAGCAATACTTAGGTCTTAGTTATTTGCCGTTGAAAAATTACTTATTTTGGATTCAAGGATGAATTTGAAAAAAAATAACAAAGAAATTGAGATTGTTTAAAATGAAGAAAAAGAAAATAAAATGTAAAAAAATTAAAAATGATAATTGATAATATTAATTTGACTGATTAAAAAAAATTAAATAATAAAATAAATGATTAACTTTTCTACTAAAATTTTAAAAAATAAATATAAATTAAATTTGACTTATGATCTAATAAAAATAATTATTTAATAAAATAGATAAAATAAATTAAAATTATTTTATATGAATTACAAATAAATTTTTAATATTATATATGTATATATATATATATATATTATATTTCATATTTTTATAATACTTTATTGATAATATTAAACTGTAGAAATCATTTAAAGAAAATAGTGTAGTTCTTTTTATATGTTTTCATATAATAAATTAAAAATATATAATTAAATTAGAGATAATTATTTTTAAATTTAAAAAATATTAAAAAATATTAAAATAAATAATGCAATTTAATATTGAGTTTTGGTATTTTTTTTTTAAATATTGCAACCTAAAAATAATCAATATTAATAAAATATTATAATCATTTATATTACTTTTTCATATATTATGTTCAACCAAGTAATCAATTATAAAAGCTGAAATAATCCACTAGGATTGAGTGGGTGAATTATGATTAGGTATGCAATTCCAATTGAATGTTTGTACTTTGGATTCTATTTAAAGTTACAGTTCCAATATCAATTTGCATATTCACATCTCTTCTCTCTGGTTGGGTCACATGAAATTGGGCATCCAAGTTAAACCCATCGTGATTGCAGTTAAACACATTCACCCTTTAAATAATTCAATGAGTTTAGGTTTGTGCTTGGAATTGTGAAGTGAAAGAGTATTTTTAAGTGCAAGAGTACGGTCATGCTCCAAGTAAAAGGACACAGATTGAATTTCAAGCCAATGTCTATAGTTTATGTTGAAGATGACAGAGCACTAGTGCACTAACTTCTTATGCAACATGGTAGACGTAGAATACAAAGAAAGTATATATTCTCACGTGATAATTTGTGTACGTGGTAATTCAAATGAATAACTCTCAAGAGCAACAAAGACATTAGATCTTTTATAGCTATCTTTCTCTGCATCTCTTCTTTTTTAAATTGGAGGTGATACAAAACATTTAGTTCCAACCAAACTTTTTTCCCAAATCAACTTATATCTTTTGATACAAATACAAGTTTACAGATATATGATACACTCTGCTGCAAAATGCTCAAAGGTTTTAACACTCTTCGAGTGAGTGTCCACTCCTCAGAAAATTAAGGAAAAGAGAATAATAGAATTTGGGAGAAAAAAGATATTGAAAACTTTTATTCTGATCTGTTTTGATTACATCATAGCTATTAAAAGGAATTGGGTGCTAACAATCAAGCAAAAATTAGGGAAATAAAACAGGAATTAAACTAATAAGTTGCAGCAGAAATTTCAGGAATTAATTTGAGCATATCAGGATCTTCTAATTTTGTCCGCAGACATAATCAGTCATCTACGCTGACTTCTTTCTTGCTCGTTTCCTTACTATTGGGTCATCCTTCCTTATTGGGTCTAGGTCCACTGGTTGGTTTGTATCATTTTCCCCTTTTACAGAACTCACTTTGTCCTCAAGGTGAAAATCAGGATAACAAGTGCGAAAATTTTCCAAGTCTTCCCAGGAAGCTTCATCAACTGGAAGCCCTCCCAATGCACCAAGAGTTGTTCCTGTGGTTGCCCGTGAACTAACTGAGTTCGCCAATCTAAAATTGCCCTTGGTTGATCAATAGGTTGGTTATCAAAGCGTTCCAAGGGTAAGTCACATGCAGACATCTTATCAGTACACGAAAAGGTTTAAGAGCCGACATATGAAAAACCGGGTGAATGCGACTACCAGGAGGAAGTTGGAGTTTGTATGCCACTGTCCCAATGCGCTCGATGATGCTATAAGGACCATATAACCTCTTTGAGAGCTTGTGGTGTTTCAATTGATGGACTGATGTTTGGCGATACGGTCTGAGGCGTACGAGAACCAAATCACCAACAGCGAGAGTAATGTCTCGACGATGTGCATTGGCCTTCCGACGCATTCTATGTTGAGCAAGCAGCTAAATTTGTCTTCAAAGTGCGGAGTAATTCGTCACGAGAAGTTAGGGCCTCATCCAATACTTGTATAAAAGTGGATCCCCTAGTATATGCCAGAATGGTGGGTGGTCTTCGACCATAAAGAGCCTCGAAAGGGGACATTTGCAAGGCACTATGGTAGCTGGTGTTATAATGAAATTCGGCCCACGGGAGGAATGCAACCCATGAAGACGGTTTATGTTGAGTGAAAGCACGAAGATATTGTTCCAACCCACGGTTAACTATTTGACCGTCAGTTTGAGGGTGATAGACACTGCTCATAGCAAGCTTGGTGCCACTAAGTTCAAACAGCTTGCGCCAAAAAGCGCTAATGAAGACCAGATCACGATCAGACACAATGGAACGAGGGTACCCATGGTGACGCACAACCAAAGACACACACAACTCTGCTACTTTGGAAGCGGTAAATGACGTGGGAAGAGCACCAAAGTGAGCTGTTTTAGATAATCGATCCACAACAACAAGGATCGTGGATCCTTGAGAGGGAGGGAGACCCGTAATAAAATCCATTGTCACATTTTCCCAAACCGTCTCTGGAATCGGGAGAGGTTGAAGGAGTCCCGCTGGAATCTGCGTTGAGTATTTAATTTGTTGGCAAGTAAGACATGAACTGACATACTCTTCCACTGCTTTACGCATACCGGACCAATAAAAATTGGCAACAACACGAACTAGGGTACGTTTCACACCAGCATGGCCACCACTTGGTGTATCGTGAAATTCACTAATGATTGTATGACATAGAGGAGATGTTGGGTTGATCACATAACGACCGGTATGGAAGAGGATCCCATTCACGATAGTATAAGGGTACCGGAGCAATCCCCGCATGTGTTGTTCACGAAAAGTCTCGATAGAAAAATCGAAGCATTATCTTTTTGGAGCTGAGTAATAATACCATATGTAGGTGATGACACTAATGCTCTGAGTGCGGGTGTGTGGTCACTGTCCGCGCCAATCGCAGGACACGTGAAAGTGCGTCACCACTTTATGGAAGCCCCGGGTTTGTACTCGATGCGAAATTGGAACCCCAAGAGTTTGCGCACTATACGATCATGCTCGTATTACTGTCGGAGTTTAGTGATTACTTTGACTCAAGAAGTAATTCCTTGTATGGCTCTCTATGATCAGATTCTGGCCATCGACAAAAAACATGACTCTAACACAGTAGATTGGTCTCCATTTCTCATCACATTTAAAACAGAGACCTTTTGAACGACGGTCTCGGAGTTCGGTAGAGGGCATGTTCCGCACGACAGGGTTTGAGTGTGGTGTGGGTAAGAGTGGTGGTAATGATGTTGCAGTATTGTTTGATGGGTTATTTGGATTTGAATTGGATCGGTTTGTTTGATTGTGGTTAGGTTGGGTATGTGAACCTGTGGAGTGTTGTGGGCCGCGAAACCACAATTTGCCTATGGTTGGTGTGTCATCAAAACGGGCCTCATATGCTCCGGCCATGGCGAATGTTTCCATTAACTTAGCATGTCGGTGAAATTGCAATTCCCGTCTCAAATGCTTTTTCAGTTCCGTAATAAAAAAACTGATCAGTAGTGATTCGGAGATACCGTTGACCTTGTTCATCAATTCTTCAAACTGGGCTTGAAAATCAGCTACAGAGCTCGGTTTGAGTTAATTTGGAGAGTTCACCTTCAATGTCTTCGTATCCGAGTTGGACCGAAGCGGTGGCGAACAACGGTGAGAAAAATTGGCCACGATGGTAACAAATTGTTACGTGTTGCCCATTGGAACCAGCCAAGCAGCGCGTCCGTCAAGATGAAAGGCTACGATCTGAAGCTCGGGACTCTTCCGGAGTTTCGTGGAAGTTGAAGAAAGCTTCAATCTGGAAAATCCAATCCAAGAGATTGGAACCATCAAAACGTGGTACGTTTAATTTCAGACGCACGTGACGTCCGCCTCGACAAATGCATTCTCGTGGTTGTTTTTTGCCTTCGACGTGTAAGTTTGTGACCTTCGAATCAACTTCTACCAGGTGTTGGTGGAGTGTGGAATGAACTGACTCGGTATGGAACTCGAGTAATTCGCGAAACTTTACCATCTGTGCATCAATATTGGATTGAAGGGCGCTCATAAGCTCAGTTGTGTCCATGTTGAAAGCACCAATGATACACGCAAAATGCTCAAAGGTTTTAACACTCTTCGAGTGAGTGTCCACTACTCAGAAAATTAAGGGAAAGAGAATAATAGAATTTGGGGAAAAAGGATCTTGAAAACTTTTATTCTGTTCTGTTTTGATTACATCATAGCTATTAAAAGGAATTGGGTGCTAACAATCAAGCAAAAATTAGGGAAATAAAACATGAATTAAACTAATAAGTTGCAGCAGAAATTTCAGGAATTAATTTGAGCATATCAGGATCTTCTAATTTTGTCCGCAGACATAATTTGAGCTTGTCAGGATCTTCTAATTTTGTCCGCAGACATAATCAGTCATCACACTGGCTTCTTTGTTGCTCGTTTCCTTACTATTGGGTCATCCTTCCTTATTGGGTCTGGGTCCACTGGTTGGTTTGTATCAATATACGCCGTGGAATTATATGGACCGTTGATTTGGTGTTTCCAAGTAGAGTTTGACTTGGTCTCGAATTTTCCTAATATGGGTATTCACCGTGGTTTCATCGTTTTATTGTTATTTTAAGCATCCTTAAGTTACCAATCGAATGCTTCAAAATCATTTAACACTGTTTTTTACTCGCATTAACAGATGCTCTTTGTTCTCTTCGGTACTTAACCTTTCCTATTGATTTTCGTCTTCAAGCAGTTATGTTATGGCTTTGTGGTTTCACTGATTCTCATATATCATGATGGCAGGACTACTTGCCCACATTTTTTGACAATTTCAGTGTTAATGTTGTTGCGGATGGAAGCACCGTAAACCTTGTGGGATACTGCTGGTAACATGGCTACTAATTCAGTTGATGTAGAATTGAGTATTGTTTTCAGCATATTGTTTGTTTATAGTGGTTTTTCATATTGTTTGATTTAGGTCAGGAGGATTATAAGACTAAGACCCTTGAGCTATCGAGAGGAGCTGATGTTTTTATACTTGTTTTTCTCTCATAAGCAAGGCTAGCTATGAAAATATTGCCGAGAAGGTTTATTTCTTTTCTTTCATGTGAAAAATTCGATTGTAGTGGTCATTTAAATGAATCTGTGCACTTTTTATGATATATCTGATGAAGTTGTTCTATTGATTTCTTCTTTTAGTGGATCCCAGAACTAAGGCATTACGCCCCTGGTGTTCCAATAGTTCTCGTCGGAACCAAGTTAGGTAAGCATTAAAGCTCACCCTTCATTGAATGGATTTGCATATGCTATTGTTTGACCAATATGATCATGTTACTGTAAGAGCTTCCTGCTTAGGTTTGGTTATCTAAAAGCCCTAATAGTTTTCTTGTTTTGTGAAACGACGCATCATATCAGTTTATTACACTTCGATACCCTGTATATTCTATTTTGTTGCAATTTTTTAGTACATTTGCTTCTTAATTTCTTTATTCTGCACTGACCTTAGAGTATGGAGTTTTTTGTGAGGATTTGAATTTGATTTGCCATTTGTGAAAAAAATACATTCAGTACAGAGTTCATAAAACTTGTGTATAAGGATTTTTATTGATGGAACATAACAAAAGTAGTAGTTTCTCTTTCTCACTAGGATATTCATTCACTGTTAAATTTCTATCTGTGGTGAATGCTAGAATTAATTTAATTAATTCATTCCATTATGTGACTCATGTGAAATATAATAATGGGCCCAAATGTGATTTAATAAAATATGAGGACCTATTGGTTATTATGTGAAGTTAGAATAAAATAAAGATAAAATAAAATATTACATTACGGTAACCAACTTGATGGACGTTGATTAATAGAATGAAATAAGGGTTCTGTATCTGGTCATAAAGTTTTTTTCACGGAAAACTATCAAGAAAGCGTGAGAAGAGAAAGAAAGACAAAGAGATAGATTGGGAAAAGGAGATTGAAGAACGAGAAGATTAAATAATATATTTTCATGGATCAATGTTAGTTCTCTTATTATGATTCATGTATGTTATGTTGTGAAAATCAATAATCTAAAGATCCTGTAGAGTAGTTTTCCGTAATAAATTAAGAACGTAGGAAAACTACATAATGTTTTACATGTGGTATCAGAGCACTGATTATTAGATTTATGATTTTCCTTGTACGAAAGTTTTCCCAAATATTAAGTTTTTCCCAAATTAAGATAAACCCTAATTATGAATTTAGGGATTTCTTTATCAGATTAGTACGAACCCTATTTTATTCCCAAATTTATTTTTCTCAAAATTAAATAAAGGAATAAACCCTAATTATGTTTTCAAGTTCAAATTGAAACCAATTTTATAGTCTCTATGCGTGAATGAACCCGTAATTGATTTTAATTGAAAAGACAAATGACGTGATAGGGTTAAAGTGAATCATGTATGAAATTAGTTTTATTGTATGTTATAATTATGATGAGATGTTATGATGAAATGTTATAATTATGATGGAAGAATGATAAACCGTAAAGTTGATAAACTTTGCGCGTAGAGAGCACGTGTTAAACACACGTGTTAAACCCATATTATATTGTACATTATTTTGTACGTACATATTTTTTTTTTTATGTGGGGGAAGGATAATTAAAGAGTTATTTTTATGTCAAAGTGAGTTGTATAATATACTCATACTGTAAAACAGGTACTGTAAAGCTTTGTTATGGTACTGTAAAGCTTTGTTATGGGTACTATATTGTTATGGGTACTGTAAAGCTTTGTTATGGGTACTGGAAAGCTTTGTTATGGGTACTATAAAACTTTGTTATGAGTACTATAAAACTTTGTTATGGGTACTATAAAACTTTGTTATGGGTACTGTAAAGCTTGTTATGGGTACCTTAAATTTGTTAAGGTACTGTAAAGTTTTGTTAAGGTTGTTAATGTATTATGAAACTTTGTTAAAGTTGTTAATATAATGCTTTGTTAATGTACTGTGAAGCTTTGTTAATGTACTGTGAAGCTTTGTTAATGTACTGTGAAGCTTTGTTAATGTACTGTGAAGCTTTGTTAATGTATTGTAAAACTTTGTTAATGTACCTATAATGTAAACATTGATAAATGAATGAATCTTGTTTTGCAAACTGAATTGTATTGTTTCCGCTGTGTTTAAATTACTCATAAAAGTTTTCAATGAATGACAATTTCACTTTTACGTGAAATGCAAATAAAGGTCTTGGATTCAAAATCAATCTTAGGATGAAAATTGAAATTATGAGTTTCAATTTTATTTATGGCACATAATATTTTATTATGTGAATAATGTACATATTTATTAAAATTAAAAAAAATGCTATGAATGGTTAATAGCAATTAAAGATATTATTTATTTGAAATTAAGCATGTTAAATTTTGTTAGTCACCAAAGTGGCCAAAATTTTAAGGTTATTTTGATTTCAAATTATTAATGATTTTATTTCAATTACCCATAGTATGAATGCTAAAATTATGAATAATGATTTATGGGTTAATTGAAGTTCTTTATTATAAGGCATTTCAGGATCACCCAAAGGTTGATTAGTTGTTATTATAATTAATGAACATGAAAGTAGATAATTTTGTGTGCGTCACTAGTTTTATTTATATACCCAAAGGTGTTAGGTGATTCTAGTTGATGCATATTTTAATTATCATTAATGTTATAAAAAGATTAGCGTAATTATGTTTGTGTATTAGTGGATCTCCCAAAGGAGAACATTAGTATGCATAGAATGGTTATTTATGTTTGAATCTGTATTTATGTTTAGTTTTTATGACTCAAAGCGTTAATGTTAGGCATGTGTTAATTGAAGTATTTGTTTATTATGTATTTCTACATTCGCTTACTTCGATCTGTTCCAGTCTTTAATAAATTAAATTCCCTGATCTGGAGTAAGAAAGTCCAATTTCACTTAGGTGAGTTGGATTTTGATTTGGCTTTCTAAGTTGAAAAACCGGTTGCTATCACTAATGCTAGTAGCAACAAAGAGAAAACTCATTATAGAGTTTGGAAAAGTTCAAATAGACTTAGTCTTATGTTTATGCGAATGAGTATTGCAAGCAATATTAAGTATGCTTTTTCCAAAACTAAGGACGTGAAAATATTTATGAAATTTGTGAAAGAGCGTTCTCAAACTGCTGACAAATCCCTCGCTGGGACATTGATGATTACGTTGACCACCATGAAGTTTGATGGTTCTCGTAGTATGCATGAACACGTAATCGAAATGACAAATATCGCAGCAAGACTCAAGTCTCTTGGAATGGCAGTGGAAGAAAATTTTCTTATACAATTCATTTTGAACTCGTTACCGCCTGAGTATGGTCCGTTTCAGATGAATTATAACACCATGAAAGACAAATGGAATGTGCATGAATTGCACAGTATGTTAGTTCAGGAAGAGACCAGACTCAAGAACCTAGGAAGCCACTCTATTCATTACGTGAAAAATCAAGGAGCTAAAAAGAAAGTTGTTAAGAAACATAGAAAGGGTAAAAGACCATTAAAGATTAACGAGTCATCTACTAACATTCAAAAGAAAAATGACAAATGTCATTTCTGCGGGAAGTCTGGACATTTTCAGAAGGACTGTTTAAAGCGCAAAGCTTGGTTCGAAAAGAAAGGTGAGCACAGTGCTTATGTATGTTTTGAATCAAATTTAACTGAAGTTCCCCATAATACTTGGTGGATTAATTTTGGATGTACGACTCATGTTTCTAATGTAATGCAAGGATTCCTTTCAACCCGAACCATAAACCCAAATGAGAAGTTTGTCTTCATGGGGAATAAAGTCAAGGTTCCAGTGGAAGCTGTCGGGACTTATCGTTTAATCCTTGACACTGGATATCACTTAGACCTTATGAATACTTTTTATGTACCTAGTATCATTAGAAATTTAGTTTCTTTGTCTAAGCTTGATGTTGTTGGATACTCTTTTAAGTTTGGGAATGGTTGTTTCAGTTTGTTTAAGCGTACTTCTATGATTTGATATGGTTAGGAGTATGTTAAGTAATTCATGTTTACCTGTATCGTTGTGGATGTATGCTTTAAAGACGATCATGTATTTGTTGAACAAGGTTCCTAGTAAAGTTGTTCAAAAGATTTTTGAGTTATGGAAAAGTAGGAAACCTAGTTTGAGACACCTGCTTGTTTGGGGTAGTCAGACAGAAGTAAGAATTTATAATCCACAAGAAAAGAAACTGGATGCAAGAACAATCAATGGATATTTCATTGGTTATCCAGAAAAATCAAAAGGGTATATGTTTTACTGTCCTACCCATAGTACAAGAATTATTGAAACTGGAAATGCTCGGTTCATTGAAAATGGTGAAACTAGTGGGAGTGGAAGCTTCACGAAATGTGGAGATTAAGGAAGTTAGAGTACAAGTTCCCATAAAAGGTACATCTACTTCAAGAGTTGTTGTTCCACATGTTGTAGAACCACACAACAATCAAGAAGAACAATAAATTAATGATCCCGAAATTAACAATGAACCGATAATAGAACAACCACAAGAAATAATATTAAAAGGATCTCATAGAGAAAGAAAGTCTGCTATTTCGAATGATTACGTGGTTTATCTACAAGAGTCGAGAAAATGACTTAAGTATTGATAATGACCCAGTTTCATTTTCGAGATGCCATTAATGGTGATAATTCGATAAATGGTTAGATGTTATGAAAGATGAGCTTAAATCAATGACACATAATGGTGTATGGGATCTTGTGGAATTGCCAGAAGGATGCAAGAGTCTTGGGTGTAAATGGGTCTTTAAGACTAAGCGTGACTCTCATGACAATATCGAACGTTACAAGGCCCGACTTGTTGCCAAAGGTTTTACTCAGAAAGACAGCATTGATTATAAGGAAACATTTTCACCTGTTTCTAAGAAAGATTCCTTTAGAATTATCATGGCATTGGTAGCTCATTATGATCTTGAGTTGCATCAAATGGATGTTAAAACTGCTTTTCGAATGGAGATTTAGAGGAGGATGTTTATATGAATCAACCAAGTGGGGTTTATTGAAGAAGGAAAGGAACATATGGTGTGTAAACTTAAGAAATCAATATATGGACTTAAACAAGCTTCTCGACAATGGTATCTTAAGTTCAATGATACTATTTTGTCCTTTGGATTTAAGGAAAACACTCGTTGATCGGTGTATATATCTGAAGGTCAGTGGGAGCAAGTTTATATTTCTGATTCTGTATGTTGATGATATCTTGCTTGCGACTAATGATCTTGGTCTATTAAGTGAGACTAAGAAGTTTCTCTCTAACAACTTTGAAATGAAAGATATGGGTGAGACATACTATGTGATAGGAATAGAAATATTCCGTGATAGATCACAAGGACTGTTAGGTTTGTCTCGAGAAAGCATATATTAATAAAGTTTTAGAGAGATTCAGTAATGGAGAATTGTTCCGCATCTCCCGTTCCAATACAGAAAGGAGACAAAATTAGTCTCATGCAATGTCCAAAGAATGACTTGGAACGGAAACAAATGGAAAATATCCCTTATGCATTTGTTGTTGGCAGTTTGATGTATGCTCAAACATGTACGAGGCCAGATATTAGCTTTGCAGTTGGTATGCTTGGTAGATACCAGAGTAATCCTGGACTGGATCATTGGAAGGCTGCAAAGAAAGTTTTAAGATACTTACAAGGAACAAAGAATCACATGCTTACTTATAGGAAAGTTGATCACCTTGAGGTGATTGGATATATAGATTCAGATTTTGCTGGTTGTATGGATACACGAAAGTCTACATTTGGTTATGTGTATCTTTTAGCCGGAGGAGCGATTTCATGGAAAAGTGCGAAGCAGTCTGTCATTGCTGCATCCACCATGGAAGCTGAATTTGTGGCATGCTTTGAGGCCACAGTTCAAGCTAATTGGTTGCGGAATTTTATTTCAGGACTTGGAGTAGTCGACAGCATTGCCAAGCCGCTGAAAATTTATTGTGACAATTCCGCAGCAGTCTTCTTTTCTAAGAACGACAAGTATTCCAAAGGTGCTAAGCATATGGAATTGAAATACTTTGCCGTTAAAGAAGAAGTTCAGAAACAAAGAGTGTCAATAGAACATATTAGCACTGATCTTATGATTGTTGATCCTTTAACAAAGGGATTACCGCCCAAGTTGTTTGCTGGCCATATAGTAAATATGGGCATTATGTTTACTAGTAGTGAAAGTTGAATGTTAATGTTATTATTAATGTTATGTGACACTCTGAGATCTTTAACGTATAAGTTTCTGAAATTTGTGTTTTCTTCTTTATTTATATGCATGCAAATTATGATGAAGAAAACAAATTATGTTATTATTTTAAAATGATATTATGTTTGAACCCATTATGAACTTCTCATTATAAAGTCATATTAAGGGAGCCTGTCGATTGAATGACATGTAACCGCCATGACTCTTGTTATAGCTGTATCTTTAATTATGAATAAGGATAGAACCAATTTATGTAAGATCTTTTAATGCGCATTATGACTTAAGTATTAAATCACAGAATCGTATGACATCACATGAGTCAAGTGGGAGAATGTTAGAATTAATTTAATTAATTCATTCCATTATGTGACTCATGTGAAATATAATAATGGGCCCAAATGTGATTTAATAAAATATGAGGACCTATTGATTATTATGTGAAGTTAGAATAAAATAAAGATAAAATAAAATATTACATTACAGTAACCAAGTTGATGGACGTTGGTTAATAGAATGAAATAAGGGTTCTGTCTCTGGTCATAAAGTTTTTTTCACGGAAAACTATCAAGAAAGCGTGAGAAGAGAAAGAAAGACAAAGAGATAGATTGGAAAAAAGAGATTGAAGAACGAGAAGATTAAAGAATATATTTTCATGGATCAAGGTTAGTTCTCTTATTATGATTCATATATGTTATGTTGTGAAAATTAATAATCTAAAGATCCTGTAGAGTAGTTTTTCGTAATAAATTAAGAACGTAGGAAAATTACCTAATGTTTTACAGTGAATGCTGCTTATAACAGTTTCTAGCCAATTCAGATCCAGAATTGGAATGATTTGACTACTATAAATGCATGGTTGGTCTGGCAGATCTTCGGGGGATGATAAATATTTTTTTATGGATCACCCTGGTGCAGTTTCAATTACTACAGCACAGGTGAGATATATCATAAACTTTCGTAACCTCCATCCCTTCCTTTTGATAGAGGGGGAGGTCTGGGTTTTTGATTTACAGATTATATTGATCCACACATGGATAGTTGTTTTAACTTTGGTTGAAGGGAGAACATTTGAGAAAGCTGATTAGTGCTGCAGCCTACATCGAGTGTAGTTCAAAAACACAACAGGTGTACTTTCTATCTTTCGCTAAAAATTTATGCAGCGAATTTTTCTGTCCTTATATCACAGATTGTCATGTACTCTTGGGATGACATAACAGAATGTGAAAGCTGTTTTTGAAGCTGCCATCAAAGTGGTTCCCCAACCACCAAAGCAAATGAAAAAGAAGAGGAAGGCATGGAAGGATTGCTCCATATTATGATCGAGAATCAGAAATAATAAAATATGATGGTTGAACTAGAAGCATCACCAAAGAAAAGTCAATTATATCGTGCCAATGAACTTATTAGCATTAGCTATAATGAAACGCGAATCTGCAGGTGAAATGATGTAATAATCCCGCATTGTTTGCTATGTAACCATTGTTATTACAGGAAAGAAAGTAATAAGCGTTTGTTATATATATATATATATATATATATATATATATATATATATATATATATATATATATAGAGAAATTCATTTTAAAAAAATAAGAGTGAGAATGATATATTAATGTTTTATCTCAGTTTATTTTTGAAAATATAAGACCGAAGATGAGTCACTATTTATATGTTATTATATTATTGAATTGAAGTTTATCTTATTATATTAAACATATAAATATAATTTTTTTATATTGATATTTAATTATAAATTATCTTTAACATATTGATTATTGTAAAATTAATAAGAAATTCACTATTTACTTACTAAGTTATAAATTTAATTATGATTTTATAATTTCAATAAATTATATGTTAAAAGGAGTGTTGTTAATAATAATGATATATAAAATTGGATGAGAAAGTGTATATTCGGAAAAAGAAACTTAATTTATAGTATAAAAAATTATTACTGTTGATGTTGTTGTTGATGTTGTTGTTGAAAAGAAGAAGCAAAACCCTAAACCCTGAAGTTATATGATACCGTGGTTGCGAAAGAGTTTGACTGCGTGGGACGGTGATTTGGGTAGAAGATGAGAGGGCTGAACAGAGCAATGCTTCTAAGCAGAGCCCTAAGAAGCAATTCCACCGCCGTGTCAGGTGCAATTGCCACCCTTCACGGAGTGGTTCCCCATGGCACGAACACCCTAAGGAGCAGCGATCCTTCGGTATCTAGCAGTGTTACTGGGTTTCGATACGTTTCTGCTTCTGCTTCTGCCACGTCTATGGCCCATGACACCCAGACAAAGGCCTTCAAGCCCAAAGAACTTGTCCTCTTTCAGTACCAGGCCTGTCCATTCTGCAACAAGGTTGCAGGTGAATTCCCCTTTTAACTCTCTTAATTTGTTGCACTTTTTTTTCATTAAGTGCTTGAAATTTCAAGATTGAATTTACTATTTTCTTGCGCTGATTTTGCAGCGTTTCTGGACTATTACGATATTCCGTTCAAAGTGGTTGAGGTGAATCCTATCAACAAGAAGGAGATCAAATGGTCCGACTACAAGAAGGTGCCCATCGTCACTGTTGACGGTGAACAAATTGTTGATTCTTCAGGTTCTTAACTCTCTTATTTATATTTCGCATGTGCTGTGCATCTTAGTAAAGCCAATAAAACCAAAAGTAGTTGAGACAAGTGATTCGACATGAGTTTCTTAACGAAGAATTGAGGTCCAATCTTCCTTATTACATAAAGTCGCAATTGTGTGCTTTACTTTACTCTAAAATGGGTCAATCTGGTGCGAGGGCGATTAATTAAGTGTAAACGAAAAAAAGAGAGGTTTCAGATACATCAAGTTACAACAACTAAAATTCTTAGCAAACATGGTTGTTACTAAATTCACCTTCATTTTTTGGCAGACATAATTGATAAGTTGATCAAACGGATACATCCAGATTATGACCTAAATGCAGAAGAAGAGAAGAAGTGGCGAGAGTATGATTGTTATTATCCTTTCTGATAAGTGATTGCATAGTTATCTCGTTTCATTGGTAATACATGGTTATACCTCTGATGCCCCATTATAAGGAGTATTGTTTATCGCAGGTTGTCTTTTTTTGTAATATTGGATGCAAGATTAAGTACGTGTAGCTATAACGAACTGCTCCCATATATATGAACATTCTGCTCTGACATGTTATATAGGTGGGTGGATAATCACTTGGTGCATGTCTTGTCACCAAATATATATCGAAATGTTCCTGAAGCTCTTGAATCATTTGATTATATCACTACCCAAGGTAAGGTTTTGACTAAAAGTTTGTCTATTGTAAACTATTATTTTATTATTGTATTTATTCCAAAACACAAAAAGATCATTTGACATATTAGCAAACATCATGATGTGTCGTTTATCATAGGTTACATCTAACATATGAAATGTGTTTCTGGCTGACCTTTGAAGCATATTTCATTTTCTCCAAAAAATGGTCGACAGATATTGAACATTTTTAATTTTATCTTAATTTTTTATATTGCTTGAAATCAGTGTTTTCCTGCTTCATTTTCTGCATATGGAGAATAATCATTATTGGATCCTGATAATTCTTTGTTTCTTTTTCAGTTACTTGATGCTTAGTTGATTATTCTGTAGTGATCATAAATATGTACAATGGGATGGACACTAATCTGTACCTATTAATGCATGACAGTAAACAGACCTCTTGATCCATCAAACTATTTTACTTCTTCAAATTTAAGTAGTCCTTATTAAATTGTACCCCTATGGCTGTAATAATTACACATACTAAGGCATACCAACGAAGGGAGAGGGGAACCTTTGATTCAATTGTTCAAATCTACATTAGTTATGTGAATTTTGTAAGCCAATGCTTATCAAACCTTACAAGCATGATTATTTTAATTATTCCTCCTCACTGTTTGCTACTTTCCTTCTTCCTCTCTCCTTTTTAACCTTCATTTCTTTTTATCCTGAAGTGTAACATGTTATGCTGTGTAACCAATTTTATGTTTCCCTTTACATGCAGGAAATTTCAGTTTGACTGAGAGGTTAGTGGCAAAGTATGGTGGGGCTGCAGCTATGTATTTTGTGTCAAAGAAATTGAAGAAGAAACACAACATCACTGATGAGCGTGCAGCACTTTATGGTGCTGCGGAGCAATGGGTTGATGCTTTGAGGGGCCGGAAATTTCTTGGTATGTTTAACTAATGATTCGCATATGATAAAAAAAAGGTTGGGTAATATTTTACCACCAACTCCCAAGTGCTTATATTCTTGATTTTTGCAGGTGGGTTGGATCCTAATTTAGCAGATCTTGCTGTGTTTGGTGTCCTAAGACCCATCCGCCATCTCAAGTCAGGTAGAGATATGGTAGAGCACACCGGGATTGGGAAATGGTTTTCTGAAATGGATCGTGCCGTAGGAAAGTCTTCTAGGGTTAGTGAACAAAGCTAGAAAAACTACAGTGAGTTTCAATCTCTCTGAATTGGTTAAGCAATCCCATACGAGGAAATGAAATGAGTTTTATTTTACTAAGTTTGTTTAGTGCTGGTAAAAGACGACAAATGTTTTACACTCATAATTTATCTCATGGCTGTCGTGATTTGTGATCACATACTGTTCTGGTAAATCCTGGTATATATTCAATAAAATGTTTATCTCACTCTGGGACACTTACAATATATTTTGCTTCATTTTGTCTGATTATACAATTATTGGACTTTAATAATTGTGACCTTTTGTGTCTAGTATAGCTTAGGGAGTAAGGATCATGATGATCCTCCACTCGAGTTTTCTTAGGGAGAGAGAAAACAAACACACAGGTGCAGAGGCATTCATACCTTCTTCAAGCACATATTATCACACACGTGACACTCGAACAGACCTTATAGGATACAGCTATCCTTTGGAATTTCTAGCTTGTCTTTCATTTTATGTGTATAGAAATTATTTCAAAAGGATCTAGTATGACTCCGTAAATTTCATAGGTAATTTTTTTATTTTTTCAATCTCTGTATTTTGATGACTATCAAGTTACCAAAATAAAAAAGGAATATCGGAACATACAAACCTACAAGTACTTGCATTGAAATGTCAATGCGAATAAAATATATGGGGTTTTAATAGGCGAGGAAAGAAATACTGCCGCCGGACCTGTAAACTAATTTTATCTTTTTTTTCCAACAGAAAACTAACTTTATATTTTATAACTACTAAATAATATTTTTGAATATCTCTTATTATCTTCTACTATTTTAAATTTGTGTCGCTTATATTTTTCATGGCATATTTTTTAATTATATTCGGGCTTTTTTTCTATTTTGCACTGCTAATGTAAATTATTTTACACCGGGTCCCATGTTGTGTCTTTCACACCAAATCACATTATTTTAATTAAATTCAAATATAACATAAAAGTAGAGGAATTGGTTGGGAAGGGTGATTGGAATAAAATGGGGGAAGTGTGAGCTCTGAGGGTTGAGATGGAGGATGATGGTTGGAAAAATGAAGGAGGATTATTTTAATTTATTATGAACTTTTCTATAAGATGAAAATTTTACGACTTGTTTTATTATTATTATTATTTGTTAGAGTACATTTTCATTTTTAAAAATTAAAAAATTTCTTCGGTAACTATTGTATTAAAACTATTTTTATAAATAATATCTATTTTTAATTTGTAAAATTAAAAAAAATGAAAATTGAAAAAAAAATATATTTGATTTTGTTTTGTTTTATGTATGTTTTTATTAAGTCACCTACTTACATTGATAGTAAATTTTTGAAGTTTTTTCTAATTTTTATTGGACTTTTCATTATAATTGGTGTTATCATGTTTAATCTAAATTTGTTTTCAACAAGTTTTGTTTTTAAAATTATTCTAAAAAAAAGCTCTTCAATATTATTTATTAAAATTATTTTTAAAATAAAAAAATAAATTAGATTAAACAACCCTAAAATATATATTTTTATTTTATTAAAAGATAACATTAACGACATAAAAGTAAATTTCATTTTACACTATATTCGTTTACATTCACGACAAATTGATTTTTTTTTAGTAAATACTTTATCTGATTATACTAAAATGTTTTAGATACAGAAATTATCTTAAAGCCTAGTCATAGACAAGATATTACATGTATATTTAAAAAATAGTAAATAGGAAAGAAAGTAATAAAAAAAAATACAAAAGTCAGCTTCAATTTTGGACTGAGCACAGAACCCACCGCCACGGGCCCAATAAAAAGATTGTTCTGTTGCAATTAGTTCGTAGTATTTATTTACTCTATTCCTCTCTCACATTCTGATTCCACCACCCCAACTCAACGAGATTGCGCAGCACCCAAGTTACTTCCACAGCATTCATTCAAACCACCTACAAATATTCTCCTATTCCAAACGCTTCTGAGAGACTCTTCACCATCAGACAATTCAATTAATCATCACCCTCGTCCTCCACACACTTCTCAAGAACCCTAATCCCAATCCAACCAGCTGCGATCAGCGATCAGCGATGCAGCAAGGAGATTACACCTCCGCTTCCTATTATCAATTTCCTCATCTCCAAAACCCCAACCCCAATCCCAACCCCAACCCTAACCCTTCCGATCCCAACCCCAACAACCTGTACGCTTCTGCCCCTCCCTTTACCCCCAATTACGCTCCTTCTGATTACACCAATTATCATCCTTCCTATCCTCAAAATCCTGATCCTATTCCACCCACTGCTCCTCCGTCCTTCCCTCCCTCTTCCTCCAACCCTAATTTCAATTTGCCATTCGAATCAAACCCTTCATACCAACAACCACAACAACAACCCTATTTTCCACCATATGATCAGCATCAAACGCCTCCCACTTACGCCCCTCCCAACCCCAATTCCACTCCCTCCCTATACAACTCTGCTCCCTACAACTACACCGGAGGCTCCTCCGTTCCGCCTATTCAGAACTACGAACCGCCAGCTTACGAGGCTCCAGTGAGGCCCGATCACGGCGGTGGCTATTTCGACGACAGATACGGAGGCAACTTCAATCGGAGCCATTCGGATTTGGGATCTGATTATTACGGAAAGAGCGGTGGTAATTCGAGGTATGAAGGTGGCGGCGGCAGTGATGATGGCTACGGAGATGGGGTGTATGCTTATCAGGGAGGTAAAGTGGAACCCTATGGGGCGCGTGGCACGGCGCCGAAATCTTCGACTTGGGCAGCGTTTGATGATTATGGAAGGACCATCAGTTTCCCCTCGCAAAAGGAATCTTCTTTTGGGGGTAAGATTGTGAAAGCGGTGCCCAAGATTGATACCCATGAAGACGTGAAAGGTGGTGGCGTGCAAAAATTTCGGGTCAAACTATTGGCGGAAAGTGGGGGTCAGGTCACCATGGATGTTCTCTGTCAGGTATGAAGAGAATTGCAGCTAGAGCCATATGTTATGGTAGTAATAATTTCAGTCCAAATGGGTTTGCTGATATATACTTAGCATAGAAGATTACACTCCTTTTCTTTTGAATATGATACCCTCTCTCTTTCTCTCTCAGTCTAGATTCTTCTTTGTTCTTTCATTGTATGGGCCAACAAAGCAATAAATCTTTGTCATGCCTATGTGTTCATAATACTCTGCTCTTGTTTTTACTAACTGTTACTGCAATTGTTGTTAGAGACTTTGGCTTACATAGAAAATTCCTGATTTCGTTTCTTTCTAAAAGATGATAGTCCAGTTATCTTATTGCTGCTGATCTGAACTCTGTTAACCTTTGTTTGCTCAGATTGGTCTGGATGGAATTCGTATGTTGGATCCAAATACCAGCCGGACATTGAGGATTTATCCTCTTGAGAATATAACAAGATGTGACGTGAGCTTCTTTATTTGTTGACAAAACTTCACTACATCCATGAAACTAGTTTTACTGGTAAATTTCATTATAATATTTGCTGATTGTATCATGCAGAGAGTCGATTCATCTACCTTTGCATTTTGGTCAAAGAGCCCTGTGGATATTGAGCCAAGACGAATCAGATTGCAATCTAATAGTTACACCACCAACACACTTTTGGATACAGTGACTGCTGCAACTATACAGGTATTCAAACATTTCAACTTTTTCTTATAACAATTGGTCGTGTTTTTTATATGATAAATTAGGCTAAATCATGTTTACTTTTTAAAAATTTGTGGGAAGACACTGGTTCTTTTATTGAAAGGTTAATTGGAGTTCTAATTTTGCTTTTGTTTTGATTTAAAATTGCTTGCCTAGTGTGAATTACCATGTGAGTTACAACAAGACCAGTGGTCTATAAATAAAGGAAAACAGAGAGCAAGTCGAATTATATCTGTTCTACTGTACTGGTGTCAGAAAAATGACGGTAAAAGTTGGGCTAATATGTGAAAGATAGATGAACAAGAGTATAAAGATACAGATAGTTCAAGCAATTTCAAAAATGCCTGATTCTCTCCCTTCCTAAACCTTAGTTTATCATACTTTTCATCCCTGAATTAGTATTTGATAATGCGGATAACATAGCAGTGAGAAAAGACTGATTTATATTGAGTGAAACGATGCAGAAGCCTCCTTATTGTCTACACTATTTACAAGCAGTGTCTGGTTTTACAACTTATGACCGAAATCCACTTGTATTGCAGGCTCATACTCTCTCTTTCTAACATAATAGGTATTTACAAATGTTTGCCTCCTAAAGTTCCACCTTGTCTCAAGGTTAACAGATTGTAGAGCAGAAATAAAATCCACACCTTGGTCCCGCTGTTAAGCAACATTGTTACTGAGATAATCCCCACTATTTCAGCATGAAAATAGCCTCCAGCCTCACCGGCCAAACCCAACCGGGCATCCATTCTTTGCCAATGCTTTTCTCTTCCTGTTATTTTTAGCCATGTAATAGAGCTTTGTTGCCCCTGCTAGTGTACTTGGAGTCTCGTGTATATGGTTTTGAGTTAATCAAATGTTCAGCTTTTCTTTTAGCCAACTGTTCGTTTGCCATCTCCTTAAATATTCCTTTTCTTACCTTTTTTTTTGTTGTTTTACCTGGAAGATTGGGGATTAGGAGATGATAGCTGAAGGGAAAGACAGAGACTGAAAATAGAGCATGATATAATGATTTTGCTTGTTGACTCTGGCAAAAAAAAATTTCACCTTATGATATCATGAATTATAGTTGTATTAATTCTGACAACTAGAAATTGAATACGAGAATCACAACAAAATATGGAATATAATGCTTAATATACTGTTGTCACAACTCCTTCTTTGTCAACTCTATAGAGCTCTGACACACCGTGTTTCACTCTTTTTGTTCACATCTTGGCACACCAGCCAACTGATGTCCTTCCTTCTTGCACTTCGTTTTTATTTCCTTTGGACCCCTTGACTTTTTGTTTCATTAATAGCAATTATGAATATATTTTTTTTCTTGTGGACTTTTTTTGGCATTTATTATCTCTGAGGCACCGATATGTTGGTCAGACCAATGTATCCGTATTGCAGACTTATCCTATACGGATACAACCCAATACTACAAAGATTCGTATTGATAAAGAATCTGAAAAAAAAATTCAGACAAAAATAAAAACATAATGAAGAATATGCTTCTGTTCTTGTTTTTGTTGAATCAATAAAAACATATTCAATATGTTTTTGCTAAATCCAAAATCGATAACAAAGTTGTAACATATTTATATTATTTAAAGAACCTTTAGTATGAGTTTCATTACTCTCCTCTCCTTATGGCTATTTTCGTTCGGGTTCTATTTCCCCTTTTCACTCTCGAAAGTTTGTTGGTTTCTCACGTTGTTGCTGCACTGCTTGGGGTTGGTGACTGTGTTCTTGAGTGGGTGGGTCACAATTCCATTGCGCCTGACTGATTTCTACTCTTTTGTTCCCTTTTTGGTGGTTTCCTCCTCCGTGATTATTTAGCTCTCTGTTTCTTTGTGCAATGATTCATTCTCTTTTTTGTTGTTTCCCCTCTATCACTCTTTCTTTGTGCAGTATAAGTAGGTAGTTATAAATTTTAGTTAAATATTTTTTGGATTCCAAAGTATATAATATATTATTAATAACAAATGTTATGTTTTAGATTAATTATTTAACATTTATTTAAAGTTTTATTTTTTAATTAAATAATTTTTTATTAATAATTTAAATTAACATAATTTGTATTTTTTATATACTAATATGTTTATTATTTTTGAATAAATTTATATTTTTATTAAATAAATATCATAAATGATTACAATATACATAATCATTTAAATTTATGTAAAATTTATAAATTAAATATTTAATTAAAATAAACAAATTCATGATAAGATGAAATATAAATTTTAGTTATGAAAAATATTATTTATAATTACTTTATTTTTTTAAAATTATACCAAGATAAATTATTATTTTTTATTTTATGTTATTTATTCTTTATAAATTTAATTTAACTCAATGATTTAATTACATCTTATTTTTAATATATATCAAATTTTATTTTAATTTTTAATTAGTTAAATTATTAGAAATCATTATTAAATTAAAATATTATTATTATTATTTATTTTAATCTACTATTTTGTTATTTATTATTAATTTTTTCTCTTGGACTTTTTTTTCTTATTTTTTTTTTCATATTTTTGTTGTAGTGAATTTTATTCAAAATGTCAGCACCAATACCAAATTCTTCTAATTCCAACTCAAACATTCCAAGTAAATTCTTTTCAAAAGATCATCAACATGATGATCATGCTCCTCTATGTCAATGATGAATATTTAATTGAATTTTAAAATCAATTGTTGAATTGGTTGAAAATAGATTAAAACCTAAGCATGTTCCCTTTCCAACTGAGGATAGACATGAGAATAATTCCTTAAAAAGGAGAAAAAGGGTCCTCTGAAGAAGTTATTTAACTTAGAAGATAGAGACACCCACAAAACTCTTATAGTTAGAATGTTTTATTCTTTTGGGTTGTTTTTTAATCTTGCAAAAAACCCTTATTATGTGAATTAATATTTATTTGTTGCAAATCATAATCTTAGTGGTTTTCTTCCGCCTGGATACAAGGCTTTGAGGACAACACTCTTATAACAAGAGAAAACACATGTTGAGAGGTTATTGAAATCAATTAAATTAACCTGAAACAAAAAAGGGGTTAGCATAGTCTCTGATGGATGGACAAATTCCCAAAAAAGACTCTAATTAATTTTATGGCCACTATTGTGCGATTCCTAAATTTTTAAAAGTTGTTTATGATTATGATGAAATAAGAAATAAGCATTACATAGATGATAGAATGATTGAAGTTATTAAAGAAGTATGGGAGAAAATGTTGTATAAATTATGACAGATAATGCTCCTATGTACAAAGGTGTTGTTGGAATTATTTTTGAAGGTTCATTTCCTAGAGTTTTGTGGACACCTTGTGTTGTGCTCACATTGAATCTTGCTTTGAAGAACATATGTGCAGCAAAATATACAGAAAGAAATTATGTTTTTTATAGTGAATGCAGTTGGATTTTTTAAGTTGTTGATGATGTTTCTTTCATTAGGAACCACTCCATGAGATTGACCATTTTTAATCATTCTCACAATTGAAATTGCTTGCTGTTGCGGATACACTTTTTGCATCTCTTATAGTAATGATGAAAAAATTTAAATTTTTGAAACATTTTTTGCAATGCATGATTATTAGTGAAGAATGGAATTCCTATAGAGAAGATGATGTGGGCAAGGCTCAAGCTATAAAACACTTTGTTTTAAATGATATATTGTGGGACAAAATTGCATACATATTAGCTTTCAATGAGCCTATATATAACATACTCAGAGTTTATGATACAAATAGTTTCACATTTTATTTGGTCTATGAGATGTGGGATACTATGATAGAAAAGGTGAAGACAATCATTTATAGGCAAGAAGAGAAAGAGGAAAATAATACATTAATATTTATAAAATTGTTTATGGTATACTAATTGATAGGTGGATTAAAAGTTGCATTCCTCCTCATTTCATGGCTCACTCTTTTAATCCCAGGTAAAGTGATCCTATTAATACTCATTTTTTTATAATTTATGTATAAAAGTATTTAGAAAGCTTTTATAATATAATTTCTTTTATAATTTTTAATTATAGATATTACAACAAAGAATGGATTCAAGAGGCTTCAAATAGAATCCCATCACATGAGGATGAAGAGATTTTTAGGTAGAGGAATAATAGTTTGAAAAAACTTCTTATACAACTAGTGAGGATAGGAGAAATGTTCTCATCCAAGTTAAATAGTTTTGCTTCTTTTGACTTAATAGAAGATACGTGGACATTAGATTTCCAAATCTTGGTGGGTGATGCATCGTTGGTGCCCCTCTCCTTCAAAATCTAGTATTGAAGCTTCTTGTACAATTTTGTCCGTCATCTTGTTGTGAAAGAAATTGGAGTACTTATTCATTCATTAAAAAAAAAAAGTTGAGTCCTAAAAGAGTAGAAGTCTATGTTTATGTGCATACTAATTTACAACTTATACTAGGAAAAGTGAAGAATATAACCAAGGGAACTCTAAAATGTGGGAATTAATGGAGATGCATAGAGGGACAAAATTATCTCTTGATGAACCAGACATGGAAGTTATTTTATTGACTGATGATGCTTAAGGAGGAGATGAAATTGATATTATTCTTATTTCTAAACAAAAAGTAGTTATAGTTAACTTTTATTTTACATTTTTATTTTTAATATATTTAATATGTTCAATTTAAATAACATTTGATAATTATATACAATAATACTTTTTTATGAATTATACACACACACACACACACGTATCATAAACCTATCTTATCTTTTTTAATATAAGACGAATTGGTGTATTGTATCCGATATTCGTATCGTATCTGTGCATCGTAGTTTATTATAAATAATATAATTTACTTCTAGAAATTTCATAGTTGTGGTCATCTGCTATCTCACTACAGCAGTTTGAGTCAGCTGCCCCATGTTGCTATCTGTGATTTTGGTCATTGTCACTTAATTTATTTTTTTAATTCTATTAGGTTTCTTGTCAAATAGCTAGTTGGCTTACTTTTTCTTTGGTTTTTGGCTACTTGTCAACAACTAGTTTGTTTTAAATATGGGGAACTGTTCATTATTTATGTCTTAAGTTCCCTTATTTTCTTTTTCATAATGCAGTTCAAGGAAATGGGTGGAAGCAGGAGGCCTGCAGAACCGGTGAAAACAAATGACCAGCCTCAAGAAAGAAAGAAAGGTTTTGGCGATTGGATGAATCTGATTAAGCCTGCTAATGAAGAGAAGGATCATTGGGTAAACTTTTTGGTTTCTGTATCCTTGTATTCTTTCCTGTTTTGAAAATAGGATTATAAGGTTTTTGAAGAAATGTTTACCTTTAGACCATTTTCATTTTTCCTAGGATGCAATTTTCTGTTGGTGGAGGATTGTAATTGTTTGACCATGTTTTGTTGCTTCAATTGGTATTTTTGGGGACTTAATTTTCAAATCTTAGTTTTATCCACTCCTTTAAAGTTTTGAACTATTGAAAATTTCATAATGTGACTTGATTTTGATAAAAATTTAGTGACCAAGATTGTGATCTATGTCAATTTTTTGTTCAAAACTGGAGCTTCTTACTGGGTTTTATTTTTGTGTAGGTGCCAGATGAAGCTGTCACAAAATGTACAGCATGTGGCTCTGATTTTGGGGCTTTTAATCGCAAGGTTGATTTCCTTGTTTTTCTTTCTCAACCATTGTTTTCTGTTTTGTGTACACTGTTGCTAATGGCATGATCCTCTGCGCTTCCAACAGCATCACTGTAGGAACTGTGGTGATATTTTCTGTGACAAATGTACTCAAGGTAGAATTGCTCTTACTGTTGATGAGAATGCACAGCCTGTGCGAGTTTGTGACCGGTGCATGGTATGTGTAATAGTTGTCTTTTTTGGAGATAATGAACATACGGATACTCTGTTGAAATATACTCTTGCTTTGTATCTGCTGACGTTGTGCTATTAAATGGGATATTATCCATACCTCTTCTCTGTTACCCTTGTTTCTCAATTGAATTAGTGTCTGAAAACAGTTAAAACTAAAGATGTGATGTTATTAAGATTCTTATAATTCCATTCCTGTGTAGGCAGAGGTGACTCAGCGACTGACTAGTGCTAAGGAGTCATTAAGTAAACCCGCGTTGCAGAGTCATGAGGATCTTGCCAGGAAACTTCAGGTAAATGATTGGGTTGGGACATCATACCATTTGTTTTTGTGTTGTTATTATTGCAAGTGGAGGGCTATAATTGTGAGTTATTTGGTTAATATTGTTAGTAATGTCTTGGCAGGAGGAGCTGGAGAGAAATCGAAAGACATCAGGTAATGTAATGAATTCACTTTTGGTAGTTTGCATTAGTGAACTGTGAAATGACTGCATAGATTTTTGAATTTTTTTCATTCATAACTTAAAGAAGGCAAGTTTCAAACAATATGTTGTGCGGATAATTTATGTTGAGATTGCTGAATTTTTGGTTGTGGTTATTAAATTTATCTCTTCGGTTCAGTTAAGTGGTCTGGTTTGTAGGTTCCAAGTCTGATGGATCTGCAAGGCGGATGAAGGAAGTCGCATGTCCTATTTGCACTGTCCATCTGCAGGTTTGAATCTAGTGACCCTTGCCCCTCTCTTTTCTCATTTATATACATGATGACATCATTTTATGTGGCGCTTTTTTTGGGTTATTGCAGGTTCAGGTGCCTAGCTCAGGTTCAGAGACCATTGAGTGCGGAGTTTGCCAACACCCATTTCTTGTGAGTGCTCATTGAGTTCAGATAAACATTGATGCGGATGAAGCTGTTTATATGCTTGTCAAGTTTAAAATTTAATTGTGTTACGGTTCAATCTAGTTCACTTAATAATGACTGTTTTAACTAATATCTTTGGGTTTGTTACATGACCTAATTTGATCTGCATCTTTCTATTTTTCCTTTTGTGCTTCAATTCCGTGTGCTTTTAGATTACTTCTCCCTTCAATTTGTTTGTCCCCTTGTATAAAATGGACGCTGAACATAATAATACATGTATAGCTTTGGTGAATTCATTCTGGTTTGTTCGTTGGTTCAGCTGATCATAGTATAATACTGTCTGGCTCGAGATTATAAACTTTTATAGGTCGAAAGGTTAATTCCGTCTACAAAGTTAAGATCAGTCTACCTGATGTTTTGTAATGTGTAGCCGAATTTTTGTTTTTCCTTGTTCTCTCTATCTTTTATATCTCTGACTAAGTAGAATTACAAAACTTAAATAGAACAATTGGGGGGTGATAATTAAAATTTTTTTCCTTGGCTGTAAATCTATACTGTCAAAAACATTCAAGGCAGCTTAGATCAGGGCTATGCAAATTACGCAGCTCCTTTTTATTCGATGCAATGCCTTTTTCTTAGTATTTTTAAGCATAAATCGACTTTTGCAAAGAAATTATATTTTAATACATTATAACATTTTTTAAAAGTAGCTTTGTAGTTAGAAAGTTTACCTATTGTAATGTAAAAGAATTATATAATGAAAAATTGTTTTTCTATTGTATCAGAAATATAAATTGATTTTTTCATAATACGTAAAATAATTTAAGGGATGCGAAAGTAGGGGGAAAGAAGAATATTTTGCGAAGTCAGAAAACCAAAATTAGTTGATGGATGTAAATAACATTGGTCTTTTGTTTACTTTCTTTGTGTGGGTTGAAGTATTTGCTTAGTGGGCTACTATTAAGACCTTCCATTTTTTTCTTTTTCACAATCATGTTTCTTTAAAAATGAAATTGGATTCTGAGTTCACCATGAAGAATCTGTTACTAAATTTGTAGAAGATTCCATTAGAATGATTGATTGAATTAGATTTAATCAAATAAAAAATATCAATCTAGTTTATTTGCATTATTGATTATTTAACTCAATTAACATTTTTAATTATTATTAAATATTTTTATAATTGGATAGATTATTGTATCAATCAACATTGAATTAATGATTAAATGTAGTAGAACGGGATTAAATTTATATTCATCAAACTAATGAAATACATTGATTGTGATTGTATCAGTTATCTTTAGTTTTTAAAATATTTTCAACTCTTTTAAAGTAATAATATTTTACTTATTTTAATTAATTTAACTAAAATAAGTATTTTTTTCACCTAAAATTTTTAAAATTACTTAGAGATATAAAATAAAATTAAGTGAGAATACAAATTCTAAAATATAATAAGGTTAGAATTGATATTTATTTAATTATATTTAATTATCGATAATTTTCAGTTAAATAGGCTGGGTCAAACTCAAAAATTTAAGAAATAAATGAGATAAAAAAAATTGTGATTATATTTTATCCTATTCGTTTAGTTTAGTTCTATTTTGGTTTGATCATTTTTAGAATAATAATAATTTTTAAATAAAAATAATATTATTTTATTATATATATATATATATATATATATATATTATAAATTAATTTAATTATTTTAAGCAAGACCGAATTAGATTACCTATTTTCAAAACTTTATATTTAACAATAATAATATTTTCTTTAATTTTTTATTTTTAATCTTAAATCACTTAAAAAATAATATTAACTTTTATGAAAACATTTAAAAAAATATCTGAAAATAAAAATAAGATGTTATAAAAGTTTCACAAACAAAATCTAAAATCAAATCTTAAATATTTATCTTATATAATAGTCATATGTAATAGAAAATAAATCTTCTATTCCATCTTTTTAAAGTTTTACCATTTGTTTAATCATGTTATTTTTATACGAGTCAATTATATTTAATAAAAAAGTATTTATAAAATTAATAAATTTTAAATATAACCTAATAAAAATAAATAATCTTAAGGTATTTTAGGGATGCAAATAATAAAATAATAATAAGTAAAAAAAATTAGTAAAAAAATATAAATAATTTCGTAATGTTTATTTTTTTACAATATATTCAATATGTATTGACTATGAAATAAAATTTACAAAATAGTAAATTATTAAAATTTAAAGATCTAGATTTAAGTTTATTGTTATTTATAGATATTAATTAACCAATAAACATTGCTTTATAATTTATTTTATATTAAGTTTGAATTATGATTATTGTTATGTGTATTATTTTTATGTTTGTATTAGTGTCTTTTTAGAGGTTGATGAAGATATAATTAATTATTATTAGATCATACATTTTTATAAATTTATTTTTAATTATAAAATTGTAAATATTTTAAAATTTAATTATACATATAAATAACCTGTCAAATCAATTTTTTTCCACCTATTCAAGTATAATTAAGATGATAGCAGAGGTTGAATTTAATCTCATTGAAATTGAATATTTAATTTAAATTTAATATTGTTTTTATAATGTGCTAATTCTCTTTACCTTTTTTTTTAAATAAATTTTTTATCCAAAAAAATTATATTTTCACCTAATCAACCATGTAATAAAATATGTTATTAATATTTATGATATACATTTAATTATATTAAAAATATATTTAATTATATTATACAATTAATTACATTTTTAATATAATTTGTAACTATTTATTATAATATAAATAAAGATAATTAATAAATTATATATATATATATATATCAATTTAAATAATTTAATTTTTCATTTCTTTTTACATTTTATATATATATATATATATATATTTTTTTTTTTTTTTTTCTTCCCTTCGTTTGTTCCTATCTCATCGATAAACCCGAAGAAAACATAGAAATCTGTGTCAATGTCATGCATCATGTCTTAAGTATAGGTCACCATCTATGCGATTAAAATTTTAAATTTCTTAAAATGTGCCCGACTTGAATAGGAACCCACAGTGTCCATGGAATAAATCCATCTTTATTAACTATTCATCTTTACACGTTGAACAAGTTTTTGTTTTTTCATTTATCAAATGTTCATGTACCAGTCATTCTTCCATCTACATTTACTCCTTTCATATGTGAAGTTGTTTTTGTAAAACTCGTGAGTTCAATTTCTTTTTTTCCTTGACCTTTTACCCGTGCATTCTAATACTTTGTTCAACAACACACCGCACATGATTTAATCTGTTTAATGAACACAAAATCTTGAACAAAGACATGAAATTACCAAGTTTAATGGTTATGATCCATTAATGTACAAACTTATACATAATGAGTTAATTAAATTTGGAAGAAGGTTTCGTAGAGGCCATTCCTCTTCATTTATGTAAGAAAAGTAGAAAGAAACATATCATAAATAAATAACCCCGATTGTTAGAAGTTAGATGAATTTATTTTGTGCATGTGACCTTGAAACTAAAATGGACAGAATTGTGTGAAAATAATTATATTGTGTCCGGCACTGACTTATTTAAATGCTGCTGGAGCGAGTGAAAAGTACCACCATCGCCATGGCTTCTTCTTGGGTAATTCCTTCTTCAACAACTATGTTCTCCATCATTATATTGTTGACCTTGGCATGTTGCAGAGCCAAGATGCAGAATGTTTCTTTTCCTGCAATTTTGGTCTTTGGAGATTCTATAATGGACACTGGCAACAACAACTATAACAAACTTACATCTGCCAAGTGCGATTTTGCTCCCTATGGCAGAGATTTCGAAGGAGGCATTCCAACTGGTAGATTCAGTAATGGAAAGGTTCCTTCGGACATCATAGGTACACTCTCCTTTTTTTATCTCTTTTCATTTCAATGTAAAAACTGTTGAAAATGCCATGCATGTTTGGTATTTTAATATTTCAAACTCTCCTTCAATCATGCTTAATACCATCACACATATAAACTATATTGTTATAGATAAGATATAGAAGGATATAGAAGGGAAGATTGTAAGATAAGATAATGGAAGTGATGAATAGAGACAAAGAAAATATTGTTTTAAAAATGTTATATTATATATTGTAACGTGAGTTGTTATTCTTACATGCATGTTTGGATCAGCTGAAGAATTAGGCATTAAGGATCTTGTACCAGCATATTTGGATCCAAATCTCCAACCTAAAGATCTTCTCACTGGTGTTTGTTTTGCGTCTGGTGGTTCAGGCTACGATCCACTCACGTCTAGCATTGTGGTAGGAACACTTTCAGTTTCATTGTTCTCCTTCAGCTCCTAAATTTGGTTAATAACAAAAAACAATTCATTTGTTTCTTCTATTCTAACTTTATTACTGTAAATGGCAGACAACTATATCATTGTCTGGTCAATTAGAGATGTTCAAAGAGTACATAAGAAAGGTTAAAGGACTTGTTGGGGAGGACAGAACAAAGTTCATCCTAGCCAACAGTATTTTTCTTGTGGTGGAAGGCAGCAATGACATTTCCAACACTTATTTTTTGACTCATGCTAGACAAATGCAATATGATATTCCTACTTACACTGACCTAATGGTTAGTTCAGCTTCTGATTTCTTAAAGGTATGCACAGTTGTGTTGTGTATAAATTCATTCAATAGAACACTCTTTCAATATCATTTTGATTAATGATCTCACACGATGCAATTGAAAGGAAATATATCAACTAGGTGCTCGGAGGGTAGGAGTATTTAGTGCTCCACCAATTGGGTGTGTGCCATTTCAGAGAACAATATGGGGAGGAATGGAAAGAAAATGTGTAGAAGTGTATAACGACGCTGCCAAGTTATTCAACTTCAAACTGGCAAAAGAGTTGGATTCCCTTAACAAGAACTTGCCCAATGCCAGGATGGTTTACCTTGATGTTTACAACCCTCTCCTTGATGTCATTGTAAATTACCAAAATTATGGTAATCTCAACTTTCACTCTTTATACAACCTATTTCTTCAGTGCTGTTTGTTTAGAAAAGTTAGTATATAATTTTGTTTAGTATCTATTTATTCAATACTTTCACACTTGAACATATAATTTTGTGATGCCTCTAATTGCTTTGCAGGTTTTAAGGTGGGAGACAGAGGATGCTGTGGCACAGGCGAAATAGAGGCTGCAACGTTATGCAACCCTTTCGACACCACGTGTTGGAATGTGGAAGACTATGTTTTTTGGGACAGTTTTCATCCTACAGAAAATGCTTACAAACAGCTCGTACCTCCTATTCTCCAAAAATATTCTATCAAGTTCATCTGACATGACTTTCTTGTTGTTTTTATAAGACAAAATAATGATTGTTCATATAGACTCAATATATAGATTCATATATAATTTTTATAATAGTTTTATAAGACAAAGTAATATGCATCACAAGAAGATCAGTGTGATTGGATTTGTGAGGTGACATGTGCTTGATTAGTAGTTTGCAACTTTTAATATTTGTGAGTTGATATTGTAATTAATTAAAAGTATAGGATAAGTTAGGGTTATGAGAAAAAACTATCACAACTTTTAAACTTTCAATCAATTATTAATATTTATTTACATCTATGTTGATTCTTTATATTTTTTTTATTGTTTTCTTTCTGTGGTGTTGAAGAGGAAGAATATGATTTGGTTATTTTAGTTTCTATAATTGTGTAAGTTTTATCTTTTGATCTTTATTTAAAATATGTAATTTAATTCTTATAAATACCATTTTAATTTATTTTAATCTCTCTCTACAATACTTTTATTTATTTAGTTATTATTACCTAAAGTAATAAGAATTAAAAGAAATAAAAAATATTAATTATAAATCTTAAAAAAAATAAAGTGTAAAAATTCGAAAGATAAAACTAATTTAACTAAAATTTTTATAAAAATATATTAATGTGGTAAGATAAAATTGAAATAAATAAGGTTTGAAATTCTAATCTCCGTACTGGTATTTAAAAAGAATTTATACTTCAAATTCTTATTCATAAGAACAATATTTTAAATTATAGTTATAAAATATAACAAATCTATTTTTGGACGTATAAATACTATCTCCAACTTTTTTACAGTATATATATTTTATTTATTTATTATTATTTATAAAATTTAAAATAATATTAATATATTTTTATACACTACACCTTTTTTTTCATATATAAACATAAAATAATATAGCTTAGAATTTTAAGTATACTAAATTTTATTAATATAATTAATATATATATATATATTTATTTATTAAGAAGATTATAATTAAATGAAGTAAAATTAGTTAAAATTTAACAAATATTATTTGTTTTTCCTATAATTGAAAACTATATTATATTATAGTCTTTAAATCATATTTAAAATACATTTATTATGAATAGGCAAAGATAGTAAAAATATGAAATTATACCATTATTTTATTAGAATATTAAAACTCTTATTTTAGTTTCTATAAAATTGATTATTGTTATACCTGTTACACTCAGTACCCATAAAATTTACGGAGTGATTTGTTATTTTTTAAAATCTATATCAAAAAATCATTTTGTTCAATTTTGTACTATATGATGTGATCTAAATTTAACCTGAAAAAAAAAAGCGAAAACTGAATTGAGCAATTATATTTAATAAAAATAGATATTTAACTGAAATAAATAAATAAAATGAAATGCTTGATATAAAACCAGTCACATCCTTTAACAAAAATAAAATTGTTCATGAAAATATTTTTATTTAAAATTAATGACTTAAATAATAAAGGAAACTCATATTATAATGTTAAAATATATATATATATATATATATATATATATATATATATATATATATATATATATATATAGTCAATAAATTATCCCTTTTAAAATCAGTTTTAATTTTAAATAATTTGTATGATTTAGCTATGGTTAACTTTTGAAAATTGGGTATTTGATTTTAGTTTTATGAATTTTTTTGTTTAACTATAGTACATTGAGTATTACATTTGATAAACTAATATATATATATATATATATATATATATATATATATATATATATATATTAATTTAAATATTAAATTTGATACACTACTTTTGCCATGTGGCAACTAGTGAGGAAGGGAAGCACTAGGAGCCACATCACAGTCCAATTAGGGTTTATTAAGTGACTATAAATACATGATATGATATGTTTTTAAATTTTATCTGTTATCTAACACCTAAACAAGTTAGTTGTCATCTGCATATTAAATTTAATTTAAATGTTGTCCCCAAAATGCATGTGATTGTGAATGTCAACAACAACGGAACTGTCACACACTGCTTTTTTTTTTTTTTTTTTTTCAACATCACTCAGAATGACCAAACAGATATAAATGAGTCTCTCATTAACAAAATTATATTATCCTTACAAATTATTAAATTTAATGTATACATTCAAATAAATCATTCTTTCACTTTCATATTTTAATATATCTTGATATATGAAAGAAATAATTTTCACAAAAAAAAATAACAAAAATAATTTAAATATCATTAAGTGTTATATTTAACGTAAATAAATCACGTACAACCAAGAACAGATTAATATTAATAAAAAATATTAAAAAGAAATTTAACTATTGATTTTATTAATTGTTATCATAAGTTTCTTTTGATCCTTTTGTATATTTATTTAATACTCACACATCACTAATAAATTTTGGAATCACAACTATTTCAAAATTCTGTATTAATGTTTGTTATGATAATTAAAAAAAAAATTTAAGGATTAATTATAAAAATAATATTTATAACACCTATTCTTAAATAAAATAAAATTTAATGATTAATTAAAAAAATAAATAGAATATATTTAGAGACTTGTATTTTAAGTTAAAGAAAAAAATAAATAAATTCATGACTTATCTTTAATATCTACATTAATATCTACATGTCTAAATCTTACTCCTTCTCACTTTAAGTACATTTCCGGATGTTTTTATTATTAGATTTTGAATCCAAGTTTTAATTATGAGGGCCTAATCATTTTTTATCTATTGTTTGAGTTAGAAATATTTATTTATTGAAAATGTCTAACGCACTTTAGTATTAAAAGAAAATCAGTTTTATAGTTTTAAAAAATAATATATATATATATATATATTATATTTATTTATATTAATAATATTTATGTTTCTATCAAGTAGTGCACTGTATATCTACCATTATATTTTATTGGTTTGTTTAAAAGAATTTATAAATTAAAGTTATTAAATATTATTGTACAACTTATTTATATATTTTTTTATACTCTTCATCCATATAATTTGGACTTACTTTATTCTTGAATAATATTAAGGAATTGCATTTTTGTGCTTTCAAGTTAAAGAATTTAAACTCATTATGACATAGGAATGAAACAAAGGTGGTCCACCCACTTGTATGATGTGTGAATCACTCTTGCACATTTCTTCACCAGGAACATGATGCACCTACCTCACTTTTTTTTATTTCTCACATCTTCTTTAGTATAAGACTATTTAGGAGTGATTCGGTGCATGATTTAGCTTCCCAATTCATCTTTTGAATTGAAACACTCAAACTTCCCCATTTTAATTATTTTATTTGGTGCTTATGATTAAAAAATGTAAACTTTGAAACTCTAGAAACCATACTGGTGTCGAGATGTTCTCACGAAATTTATTGTTGTTGTGGCCGAGACGCGTTACTTAAAATTTGAATAGGATGTTGATGGTGACATGGGGTTATGTGTTCGGTTGAATTCTAATTATTGCTGCCATTGTCTCGGGATTGTGCCACTACTCGTCATAAGTGAAATTTTATTATTGATTTTAAAATAGTTTTCAATTTTCAAAATTTGTTACAATCATTATTTTAGTAAAGTAATTTTTAAAAATGATTTTTGTTTTTTTATTTGTAAAAAAAGTAATTTTTTTAATTTTCTATTTATTTCATTTAACAATTGTATAATTTCTATACATGAAGTTTGAAATTTTAGATTTTTATAAAATATTACAATTATGTAATTTTTGGTTTCTTCCATTGATATTTTATTAAATATTTAACATCTATATTAGTAATATTTTGACATTTTAAATGGTTAAAGACACCATTAGTTAGAATAAGTAAATTTAGATGGTGGTAAAGGAAATAAAGGGTCAAGACCAAGTGATCCCTCTTTCTTTATAAAGTATATTCCATCAGTTCAAAATTTTCTTTCTATAAACTTCATATGTTCCAAAGTATCCCTAGTTTTAATAATTTATATAGAAATAATTAATGTTCTCATTTTATGATTTTTTTTAATTCACATAAATTAGTTTGATCTTAATGAAATTTAAGCATAAATGAATTATTAGATTAAAAGTAATACATTTTTCAATCATTATTAATATTATCATCTCCATTCAGCATAATTTGGAATTTTGAAACGAAGTTATAAATTATTTATAATTTTGTAAAAGAGGGAGAAAAATATTAAGAGAGTTCTTTGAATGTAAAGGTAGATTTATAAGGAGGAGGGTATGCATTTGACATCCTTAGGATGACATAAAGTCCGATCATTAAGAACTTGGTGACCCAGCTCTAGCGTGTCACCATATTTCCAACTAATAACAACCCTTATTCCACTTCAAATCCCCACCAAATGTGTACGTTGTCCTCATTTTACTCGTGAAGAAAAGCGCATGTATTTTTTTTATCATTTTTTCTGTAAAAAGGGTATAAATAACTAAACTGAGTAGTGACCTAAAATAAATATATATATGTATATTTTTAATTTATACAATATATTTTGAAGCATAAAATTAGTAGAAGATTATTTGTATAGAGACACAACTTTCAATCCAAATTTGTAAAATAAGTGTTTCTCGATCATAGCTAGATGATCACGTAAAACACTCTGTTGGCATGATGGCAGCAGGTACATAAATGAAACTTGTAAACGTTCTACCGAGAATCGTTCATCAAGTCCTTTCACTACAAGAAAAATGACATTTAGCCACCGAAATTAGCGACCAAATTAATTTTAGTCGCAAATAGCAACCGATTTAGCGACCACTTTAATTCGGTCGCAATTAGCGACCGATTCAGCGACCACTTTAATTCGGTCGCAATTAGTGACCGATTTAGCGACCAAAATATGAATTGGTTTTCATTTTGTTATTTAGCGACCGAAATAGCGACCAATAATTTGCGTCACAAAATTTCGATCGCTAAATCGATGGCTATTCCACACTAAAATAAAAAAATCATTTAGCGACTGATTTAGCGACCGAATTACAAATTGAAATAGTGACCAGAATTATAATCGATCAGCTAATGAAAAATAGCGACCGAATTGAAATCGGTCGCTAATGAATATTATTTTTTTATTATATTTAAATTTTTTTTATAAATATACTTTAATTGTTTTAGTATATTTTTTACAATTTATTTTTTAAAAGTAATTTAGTTTTTAAAAATAATTTAATTTTTAAAATATACTTTAAAAATAAACTTTGGTCTCAATATTAACAAAATGAATTGTAATAAATCAAATTTATTAAAAATTTAAATTGTAATAAATTAAGACTAGAGTGATGTTAACTATTCAATACATTGTTTAAGAAAAGTTTAATAACAAATATTCTTGAATTTATTTTTCAATTGAAAATTTCAATTGAAATTAATTTATATTTTAAAAATTTATATTAAAAAATTGAAGAAAATAGAGATTTAATTATACTTTTAATAAATTTAACATAATAATAGTTTTGATTTTTATTTTTAAATATTTATTTTAATTTTTTAAAACAGAGAAACTATAATTTTAGTTTCTAAATACTAAATTTAAAGAGTTAAATTTATTATTATTTAATCTTTTAATTTTAGTATTAAAAATTTAAATTATATTTTAATACCTTGAGAATGAAAAATATAATTAAACTAAAACTGAAAATATTATAATACATTTTTGAACTCTTTTTGATTAATTTTTTTTCCTAATTTTTTATAAAGTCAATTTTAATATTTAAAAGTATTTAACATTTTGCTTTTCGAAATATTTTACGTATTACCAAATTCCAACTTACGAGAGAAACCGAGTGCCCAAATTCCAGGCACCAAACAATACAAAAAGAATATAAAGAAATGAAAAAGAAGAAACTAGAATGCTCAAACCAGTTTATGCAATTCTATCGTAAGTGTTTCTTCTTCAAAAGAAATCAAGTTGCCTCAAGAAAGATTTTCAAAGAACTTCTCAAAAGCTGATGCGAATCTTTCTTGAAAAGAGTCTTGAAGTTTGCTTGATTGATTGCTCAAGGATGTGTAAAAGATGATATTCAATGTATGTTAAAAAAGTTCAAGCCAAGCTGTTGTAATAGAAGATTTTCAAAGCTGCTTGGTTTAATTAATCTGTTAAAAGATTCTTTTAATCTGTTAAAAGTGCAGTTTTAATCTGTTAAAACTTCTTTTAATCCATTAATACGTTCTTGATTCTTTAACAGATTTGTTTTAAGCGATACGACAACGTTTATATCAATTAAAACACTTTACAAAAAATCCTCTAAGTTGATTTAATCGATTGTTTCACGATTCAATCGATTGAAATACTTGCAAAACTTTCTTGTAAAACTTTTCAAGTTATTTTAAGCTGATAAAAATAAGTTTTAATCGATTAAAACGCTGTGTAGAAATTTTAAGTTGTTTTAATCGATTGAAACAAGATTTAATCGATTAAAACTGCTTCTGATCGGTCATAATTGCATTATGATCGATCATCCTGAACCTTTAAGTGATTTTAATCGATTAAAATCAAGTTGTATCGATTAAAATATTGTCATTTCGCTTGAGCGACAATGGTCTCGCTCGAGCGAAACGCCCACTGCACAAAATTAGCATTCTTGGGTTGTATTTAGCTTGAGCGACACTAATCTCGCTCGAGCGAAATACGATTCTGATCGATCATAACTTGAAGTGATCGATCATAATTTAGAGGATATAATAGCGGTGAGGGGTTAACCGCTATCTAAAATGTATTTAAAATAGCGGTTATGGTTTAACTGCTATCTAAATCATATTTTAGATAGCGGTTAAGCTTTAACCGCCATGAGAAGTGTTCTTCGCTCAAGCGAAAATAAAATCGCTCGAGCGAAACGCCCCTGCACAAAATTGGCATTCTCGGGTTGTATTTCGCTTGAGCGACTCTAGTCTCGCTCGAGCGAAATCCGATTCTGATCGATTATATTTTCAAAATGATCGATCATATTTGATAACTTTTTCAAATAATTAATTATAATGGATTAGTTTTCTAAATTATTGATTAGAATTGATTAGTTTTTCAAATAATAGATTAGAATGTATTAATTTATGAAATTTATAATTAAAAATATAGATTATTTAAGAATATTAACTATTGTAAAGATAAAGTAGAACATGAGATGAGATGAGGATGATAATATAATGATAGAAGTTACAAAAATGTAGAATTGAGAAGTTTGAAACAAAAAAAATGAAGATAATACTAGTTTTGATATTAATTTTTATTTTAATTATTTAAAACAGAGAAACTATAATTTTAGTTTCTAAATACTCAATTTAAAGAATTAAAGTCATTATTATTTAATCTTTTAATTTTAGTATTAAAAAATTAAATTATATTTTATTAAATTAAAATAATTACAATATAATTTTCTACTTTGAGAATGAACAATATAATTAAGAAGATCAAGTCTAATGTTATTGATGCTAATTTTAACAATAATACAATAATATTATTTTCGAAAACGCTCATATGAATGTGAATATTTTGATTATTATTATATAAAGTAATTAAAAGAATAAGGTAAATATTATATAAAATAATTAAAAGAATAAGGTAAATAGAAAAGTAAAATGCATGGTTATACCACTTTCCTTTTAATCTATAATTAGTTAGGTATGAATTAAATGTAAAGTCTAATGTTATTGATGCTAATTTTAAGAAGATCACAAAATGTAAATTAAAATAATTACAATATAATTTTCTACTTTGAGAATGAACAATATAATTAAACTCAAAATTGAGAATACTCTTATACATTTTTGAACTCTTTTGGATAATTTTTTTTTCTAATTTTTGATAAAGTTAATTTTAATATTTAAAACTATTTAACATTTTGAATTCTGAAAGGTTTTCTCTAATAGCAAATTTAAAAACATAATATTCAAAAAAATATTTTAAGATTGTGAATTCTCGGGTTGTATTTCGCTTGAGCGACGAGTACTCTCGCTCGAGCGAAATAAGATTCGATCGATCATAACTTGAAATGATCGATCATAATTGAGAGGATATAATAGCGGTTAGGGTTTAACCGCTATCTAAAATGTATTTTAGATAGCGGTTATGGGTTAACTGCTATCTAAATCATATTTTAGATAGCGGTTAAGCGTTAACCGCTATTAGAAGTCTTATTCGCTTAAGCGAAAATAAAATCGCTCGAGCGAAATGCCCCTGCACAAAATTGGCATTCTCGGGTTGTATTTCGCTTGAGCGACTCTAGTCTCGCTCGAGCGAGTTTTTGCTCTGATCGATTATATTTTCGAAATGATCGATCATATTTGATAATTTTTTCAAATAATTAATTATAATCGATTAATTTTATAAATTATTGATTAGAATTGATTAGTTTTTCAAAGAATAGATTAGAATTGATTAATTTCGAAATATATACTAAAAAATTATAAATAAAAATATAAATTAGTTAAGAATATTGACTATTGTAAAGATAAAGTAGAACATGGGAGGAGATGAGGATGATAATATAATGATAGAACTTACAAAAATGTAGAATTGAGATGTTTGAAACAAATAAAATTAAGAAAATAGAGATTTAATTACACTTTTAATAAATTTAAGATAATACTAGTTTTGATTTTTATTTTTAAATAGTTATTTTAATTTTTTAAAAACAGAGAAACTATAATTTTAGTTTCTAAATACTAAATTTAAAGAATTAAATTTATTATTAATATTTTTTAATATTGTTTTAAATGTGGATATCTTTAATATTTTGGACATATAAATATAATTTATACATGTTTTTAAACCTTTTTCTAATATTTGTTTTTAAAAATATAATATCATTTTTAATATTTTATAGATTTTATATTTATATATTTATAAAAGTAATTGGATTAAATTTATTATCCTCTCATATATTATTATACATTTAGCGTAATTTTACTTTAATTTAAAATTAGAATACAAATATACTATTCTAATATACCATTATATTATTTTCATTGTATATAAATTACAAAATTAATAATTTGTATACTATACTATATTAACATATTATTTGTATACTATACTAATAGTATAATATACTATATTATAATATTATTTGTATACAAAACTAATATCTTTATATATAAATATATAAATATGGAAAGATATAAATATATTTAAAAATATAAACATATAAATATATATAAATATGTAAAGATATAAACATATATCTTTAATATTTTGTACATGTAAATATAATTTATATATATTTTTAAATCTTTTTCTAATATTTATTTTTAAAAATATAATATTATTTTTAAAATTTAATATTTTTTTTCAAATATATAAATATATATAAAGATATAAATGTATAAGGATATAAATAAATATATCAATATATAAATATATCAAAATATTAATATATAAATATATTAATATATAAATATATTAATATATAAATATATTAATATATAAATATATTAATATATAAATATATTAATATATAAATATATTAATATATAAATATATAAATATATAAATATATTAATATATAAATATATAAATATATAAATATATAAATATAAATATATATATATATATATATATATAAATATATAAATATATAAATATATAAATATATAAATATATAAATATATAAATATATAAATATATAAATATATATATATATATATATATATATATATATATATATATATATATATATATATATATACAAATATATCAATATATCAATATTATCCCCTCATATATTAATATACATTATTAGCATAATTTTAATTTAATTAAAAATTAGAATACAAATATACTATCCTATACTAATATACCATTATATTATTTTCATTGTATATAAATTACAAAATTAATAATTTGTATACTATACTATACTAATATATTATTTGTATACTATACTAATAGTATAATATACTATATTATAATATTATTTATATAGAAAACTAATATCTTTATATATAAATATGAAAAGATATAAATATATGTAAAAATATAAAGATATAAATATATAAAAATATAAATATATGTAAAAATATAAAGATATAAATATATCAATATATAAATATATCAATATTTAAATATATATTAAAATATATAAATATATTTTTATTTATAGATTTTATATTTATATATTTATACGGATATACATTTATTTATATATAAATATAATTTATTTGTAAGTTATTATTAAAAGATCCTAGTAGCTCAGTGGTTGGAGTTTCGACCTCCAACTCTAAGGTACCGGGTTCGAATCACGACAATGACAATAAATCACCTAATAATAAGTTAAACTTCTAAAAAATATAATATAATTAAGAGATAGGAGAAATAAATATAAATAAAAACTTAAATAAGCAAAAATATAATATAATTAAGAGGTAGGGAAAATAAATAATAAATATAATAAAAATGTAAATAAATCAAAATAATTAAATTTGTTATTGATTTAGCGACTCAGATTTTAATTATTATTTAAATAATTATATTAATATATTAGCGATCGAATATATTGGTCGCTATTTTTTAAAACTTTACCACGGATTTAGCGACCGATTTAGCGACCACTTAATTCGGTCGCTATTTTGGTCTCCAATGAATAAGTGACCAAATTATTTAGCGACCACTAGGATCGAGTCGCTATTTAGCGATCGAAATGTAAATCGGTCGCTAACAACTTAGCGACTTGCCCTTTTGCGACCAACCATTTCGGTCGCTAATTTCGGTCGCTAACAGAATAGCGACCGAATTTTGGCCATTAGCGACCGATTTTTTTGGTCGCTAAAAGCGATTTTTCTTGTAGTATTTGAAGAAATAAATAATAAAGTCTTGGTTGATCAGGTACATAGTTTGATAAAGTTCAGTTTTTTCTCAATCGATTTGAGGTTAGTATAATGGTCTATCATTGTGCGCGAGCTTTGTTTAAGCCAATACACGACCTCCTCATCAAGTTATACAATCTGAAGAAGATCATACATAATCCAGATGTCAGTAGAACAATAGTCTAAATACATAACACTTTGAGTGATGGATGAGAATAGAGAATTCAGGAGGTAGGATATGATCGAGGTATTGGTGCATATAAATGTCTATTGGTGCTGGAATATAGAGATGGAACCGATCAGAAATCCCAGTTTTGTTCTTGAAAATGAGAGTCACGGCCAGGTTTTCAATTTTCAACACAGCTACAGAGTTCCAAGAAGGAGCTATCGTATACCATAAAAAGATTTCTAATTAAGAAAGTGAGTGACTGAGGACAAGATATATATAATTGATGTAAAGTTTGCTTGCTGCTGAATTGATTTCTCGTTGACAATATTCATATGTATGACCAACCTATTACAGCTCACCAAAAGATAAGATCAAATCTAGGAGAAAGAGAACAGAAAAAACAAAAAACACAATTGACGATATATATATATATATATATATAGTCAACAGACTAATACAAACAATTCACAGCAAATTTAGGAAACACAATAGCTTGGTTCAACAGTACGTACGTATATCTGTAACTAATAACTGGAGTTTGATTCTGGGCTTAAAAATGTGAAATTACCACTAACAGTATAACTTTGTTTTCAAATAACCAACATTCTTCCCATTATATAAAAAAAGTCAACAACATATTTGTCTTCCTTTCTCTTGACTCTTTTAAAAGTGTGGATGAAATTGGGTGTCCCCATAACCATGCGGCATGTCATATTTACTAAACGTTACCGATAAGAAACCTCAAGTGTTCATCTTAGTGAAGAAAGGAAGAGACATATCGAAGGCTCTGCATGCCTTTAAGTAAAGTAATCTGTGTGAAGGTTCCATTCTACCGTCAACCTTAAGTAACGAGGTGTATAGAGGAAGGTTCCAACTCTACCGTATTCCTTATATCATGCACTGCACCACTCAAGCCAGTACCGCATCGATCTCAATAGTGAATTGATTTTATTTTCCAATTTTATCATTCTTTTATTTTACACATTATTTTCGACATTATTCACAATTGAGCTATTGAACTCCACCTAGTAACGACTAGTTAAATTAATTTATTGATGATCTTGTAATTTCGCACAGATTTAAAATATTTATACGAATTTAACTTAATTTTTGCAACTCTTACAATTGATCTATATATTATAATATTTGAAACATTTTTCTATTAACCCTTTTATTCAAAAAGTATTTTTAAAAAATAATGATGCTCGCTTAAGCAATGTTGTTTAACTTTAACCAGCTTTTTCAGAACTACACCACATTTGGGGTAATCTTACCTACCATATTTTTTCTTGGTATAAAAAAGTTGAAAAGTTAATTAATGCATAATCAACCGCTAGATGCAATTAGTCTTGCTTGTGCAATTAATAAGTAAAAGGACGTGATATATATATATATAGCTTGTGTGTGTATAAATAGACGTTGATAGTTGATTGTTTCACGGGAATAAGTTGTGAAGAACAATAAGCAGCATACATGGGTGTATTTATGAAGTTCATGAACTCTTGTTCAACAAGCTTAATGCTCCGTTTGATATTATTGTTAGTTCTATCGTGGAGAACGAAGGGCGTGGTGAAACTACCACCAAATGTTTCATTTCCCGCAGTGCTGGGTTTCGGAGATTCGATCATTGACCCGGGCAACAACAACAAGCTTAAAACACTGGTGAAGTGTAATTTCCCTCCTTACGGCAAAGACTTTGAGGGAGGGATCCCAACCGGTCGATTTTGCAACGGCAAAATTCCTTCAGATTTGCTAGGTACCTTCTCTCTATATCTTCTCTTTTCTCTCCACCTAAACCCTTCTCAGTTTATATATGCTTCCCCGAACCAAAAACTCTTTCATTAATAACTACAATTACAAAACAAAATTTATATTCCAGAACCAGAACAATTTTTTCAGTATACGCACTTTCTTAAAATGATGACAACAACAACACTTCGTTAAGTAAACAAGTTCCAATACGTACGCACGTTCTTATCATTATAAGGCTAGTAAGTTTAGTTTTTTTTTTTTTCAAGTATTTTACTTCTTTCAAGTTTCAAAGCCTTCTTCCCAATGGTTCCGTTACACTATTTTTAACCTTTCTTTTTATTATATTCTTATTTGTTATTAGGAGAACTCTACGTACTCGAGACAGGAAAAGCTCATTACAAAAATATAACGCTATTTTTTAATTCTTTATACGACGTGATTTTTTTAAGGACTATGAAAATAGGTTGATGCTTGATTTGGGAGTGTATGTTTATGGGATTTAGTGTATTTTTTTTTTCATTTTTTAAATGAGAAAAAAAATAAAGTATCTTTTTAATGTTATAATATTTACTTGTATATTATAATTTTTGCCTTTTATTGATAAACTAATTTTCAAATCCACATATTATAATTTTGGTAAACTGTTTCTAATAAAAGGTTTTCTCAAAATATTCGTGGTTGGTTGAATAAATTTTGAGAGTAATAACTCCTGCTTTTTATTCATTGATTCTGTTGGCCTTTAAAAATGGTCGCAACACCATGGTCCCCTAGCCTTGAAAACTTTGTTTAACAACTTTAATTTGACATTTGATAAATGAAAAACCATGCAATCATACAAAATAATATTCTTCATTTTTAAACTTGTATTCTTACGCTAATAATAGTTTGTTTTCGTGGTCAAAAGAGCAAAGTGACAGTGGATTTTTAGTATTTATAATAACTATATATACTTTTAGTTATTGCGAACTTGATGTTGCAAAGCATTTTTAGAACTGAATAAAGCTTGACAAAAAAAAATAAAAATAAAAAACAAGACTGAAAAGAAATATTAATATTCATGGTATATTAGACAGGTAGCTAGTTTTCTAAAGCTGAGAAATGACAACTTTTTGAACGTATTTTTTTAAGACCATAAAGCTGCTCCAACCTAATTGAAAATGATGGCTTGATCGCAAAGTACACACTGAACCTAAACGGAAATTGAAGCTCGCGTGTCTCTTGTGAAACCTTCACATTCTTGATTATCGCCAAGAGCATGATACACGAGTCTTAGGGGGACACGTAATAAAATAAAGTTTGACATCTTAATCATCTTGAAGGACGCAGAAATTATTATGAATATCTTAGGATATTCGACAGCTAGTGAATTAAGAAAATAAACCCTAATTGTTTATTTGATTTCTTCTGGTAATATTTTACGTCATCATATAAGAAAACATGGTCATGCAAGGTAACTTAACAAAATCGGAAGTATGATGTTGATACATCAACAATATCAACGCTTAAAAGTACTTTTTCCAACATATTTTTTTATGAAATTATAATTTATTAAAACTACAAAGTAAAAAAAAGCATTAAATAAATTATAGAACTCGCAAAATTTATTACTTTAATAATTTTTTACCAGTGAGGTGTCTAAAAGAATATTTCAGAAAGTATAGGTTTAAACATTTCTTTATTTTTAACCGTGAACTTGAACTTTGTCTCTATACTGATATATTTTTTATTGAATATAACTAAATAAATATTGTAAGTTGAGATTATATTTTTAATATCATATTAATATATATCCGATATAAATTATAATAATGTATCAATTTTCACTTGATCAGTACTATACGATTTGTTTTAAGGGCCCATCTAACATTAAAAATTTAGTACTATATATACGATACGTTTTAAGGACGAATTCGGTTAACACTACCACTATCAATTTTTCCACTACTAAAATCATAAATGTGTACTTTTATTATTTTCATTTTTTAAAAAAAAGTATTTTTTATTCTTTTTTATTTCACACACATACACATGTATTAACTAATTTATTTATTTATCTCTTTCATCTTTCAACCCTAATGCACCTAAAAATGGAGTGGATTTTAACCAAATACTCTTTCAGTAGCATCCAAAATAATTTGGTTCCGCGTTGCAACTAATTACTTGATTGACTTTCAGTTGAAGAACTGGGCATTAAGGAGCTTTTACCAGCTTATTTGGATCCAAATCTGAAACCAAGTGACCTAGTTACAGGAGTATGCTTTGCTTCGGGTGCTACCGGATTCGATCCTTTAACGCCAAAAATAACGGTACATATATAAAATATCTAAGCCCTAAATTATTCTCACTTCTTCTAACATACATGCACGTTTATCCTTGTCTTAATTAATTAATTAACCTGATAATAATGTATTATGATTATAATCAGTCGGTGATACCATTATCCGACCAAATACAAATGTTCAAAGAATACATAGGGAAGCTGAAACAAATTGTTGGAGAGGACAGAACAAAATTCATCATAGCCAACAGTTTTGTCCTTGTGGTTGCTGGAAGTGACGACATTGCCAACACCTATTTTGTCGCGCGCGCTCGACAATTACAGTATGATATTCCTGCTTACACTGATCTTATGTGCAGTTCCGCTTCTGATTTCGTAAAGGTACCCTTCAATTTTTTTCTTTTTAACGATTTTCCTACTATAGCTCAAACCAAAGCTTTCAAGTAACTTAACCCTGTAATGATGCTATTGTATCAAACGTGAAGGAATTGTATGGACTTGGAGCACGTAGAATCGGAGTACTGAGTGCACCACCGATTGGTTGTGTTCCATCTCAAAGAACTCTGGCCGGAGGTTTAGAAAGAAAGTGCGCAGAAGATTACAATTACGCGGCCAAGTTATTTAACTCTAAACTCTCAAGGAAACTTGATTCTCTCAATCACGACTTGCCCAATAGTAGGATCGTTTACATTGACGTTTACAACCCCCTAATGGATATCATTGTGAACTACAAACGCTATGGTATGTATATTATAATTCCTACTGGCGAGGGATATAATTTGCAATAATGTTTTGAAATGTTAATTAATATTGCAGGGTATGAAGTTATGGATAGAGGTTGCTGTGGCACAGGCAAATTGGAGGTTGCAGTGTTATGCAACCCTTTGGATGCAACTTGTTCCGATGCTTCGAAATATGTGTTTTGGGATAGTTATCATCCTACTGAAAAAGTATACAGACAGCTCGTAGCCCAGATCCTTCAAAACTATTTAAGTCGGTTCTACTGAGTATTTCTCAAGTTTCACCACACGCCATGCATACCATTAATTAATATGTAGAACAACACATCATCGAAGAAGATGAACATGTTCCATCGATTTTATCATGCTTTTAGCCAATGTCTTTGTTAAGTGTGATTGTTTTAGCCAATATCATTTATGTCATACTTTAAAAATAAGAGCACAGTGATTCATTATTTTTAGTTCTTTTGCTTTTGAGTTTAAGTTTATATATATAATTAAGCAGATTATATATTTTTATTCCTTCTTTTTAGACTCTCATATTTGGAAAGTGTAATAACAGACTCTGATGTTAATTAATTTGACACGAGTCAAGCAAATAAATAGACTTTTTTAAAAGTGGAAAATCTTTCTGATATTTATAGAGAAAAATCATGATAAATTTGGAATAAAATAAAATCTTATTTAATAATAATTAAAAGAAATCATTATCAATCATCAATCTCAACATCTAATTTTTAATTTAGTTTAGAAACAGTTTAAAATAAATGTTCATCTAAAATTTTGGCTAAATATGCAGGGGTTAAATTTTAAAGGAAAAGGGTGACGGAGGAGAAGAATGAAAGAAAAGACCAGGAATTAAATTTATGTACGAACGTTTAAAAACATAAATCACTAAATTGATTTTCGTTAAAAATATCAGATCAAACTAACGAAAACGTACGTACGAAATTTTGTTAAATTAAATTTTGTGTTATAGCCCCTATAATAATTCCATAACAAATGTAAAACCTACGTTTATTTTATTTCATTTCAGTGTAAAAAAAAAATTGGCTTAACATCGGGGCTAAAATTTTAAATTGACGCTAAACTTAGATTAAAATAAAATTTCCATCAATCAAATGTTTAGCAGTATAATACTAAAAGCTAATATTGTGTTAGAAAAAAAAAAGCCAACATAGAAGAGAAATAAACATAAATATTTTAGGAAAAAGTATTTTAATATTTTATTTTTTTTCTGAGTGATTGGGGCTCTTATTTGGTGGTAGGAGAAGTAAATATTGTAAGGAAAGAATGGAAATTAAATTATAAAATAAAGAAGAGGATAAGAACTAAGAAGTGTATGTGAGAGAGAAAAAACGCCAAACACTATCCCTCAAAAAACAAGAGAAAAAGTTACCTTTCATTTCCTTCGTTAAACCAAAGAAAACTTTAAACTCACACTATATTATAAGTAGCACAATATTCTTAGATAAATCATCCGTTCAAGGTAATCTTTTTCTGCTTCTATGGCATTTAGAAGCACTTCCCTGAGATGATGGATATGTTAATGGCTTGTTTGGCATTCCGCAACCATCGCAGCCTTGCAGAAGCAAAATAGGCCCAACCTCATTAATGAATTGACGCAAACTACTACAACCTCGCTTTTATTTCCAATTTAATGCAATCGACAACGAATTGTAGGACAATTTTTTTAATTATGATTTTTTTAATATTTTTAAGAACTGTTAAATTTATAACATTATTTGCGTATAAGTAAATAATTCTCATATGTAAATTTAATTTTCAAAGATTAAAATGTTATATTCTAAAACATTTTTAATTCTATCTATGTTCCAATCATTCATACCTGTAAACTATCATTGATTTAGAGATGGAGAAGATAAAGATTATTGAAATGAATTGACAAATAAAAATGAATTAAAAAGAAATTGAAAAATATAAAAATATTTGGATGTGAATAAAAAATAATATTATTAGTATTAATTTTGTATTTATTATTTTGCTAAATATTTTATTTTAATCTTGTTTCCGTGTAAACGAGAAGACACCAATGCAAAAGAGTTCGTGACGCAATATCAAATCCACCATTGAATAAAAGTAGGTACAGTTAAATAATGCGTTGTCCCAACCGTTCCGAGTAGATTCGGTATAAATGAGCAATGGAGTAATTAGGTTTCACAAAATCAAAATTTGAAACGAAAATAGTTCAAATATTTAGCACTGTCTACTTAATAAATTTTACTATTTTAAAGTTATTTTATAAAAAAAATGATATTATTTCACTTCATTCATCAATTTTGTTTTCGTATTCCTGTGATAATCTTTTACTCGATTGCAAAATTGTGTATTGTCAACAAGTATACGACAAACTCTGCTCTATCTGTAGTTATCACACAGTTGGAATCAAATTTGTTTGGATAAATTTATCTACAAATTTTATAGTGAAACAAAATAAAAAAAGATGAAATAAATTTATATGTAAATTTACTTTCTCTCTCTATTTCCTCTTTCTCAAGATTTAGGAAGTAACTTTGAAATTTGCTTTGAAACTTTATCACAGTTTTACATTTTTTTTAGTTTACTTGACTCTATTTTGTAGCACTCCTAGTAGGAATAATGATTTTAAGTTGAAAATAATTTAAAAAGATAGTGTGTTAGTAATACACACAAGTGTATATAACCCACGTTTATTTGTACTTTTGCATTCATTGGGCCTAATTACGCATTCTATTCATTTCTAGCTTTTTGCACTGGGTTCTTCAAGTCCATACCTTTTTTTTTTCCTCAATAAATGGGTCACTGATCAATTCATTTAATTTAAGAAAGAAAAATGGAAAATAATATTATATATTGACGCAGTTTATTAACAAATAATTTGTCTAGAACCATTACTCCATTACAAACATTTGTTATATTTATTCATTTACCTATTCGGATATTATTACTAAGTCAATATATAATAGCATCTTTTCGAGATATTTCGTAGTCCTCAGATATTTTATATATTTTGATAAAATAAAGATAATGATTTTGTGATTAGGTAAAATATTAGTGTAATTAGTTGTATCCACGAGAACTTGTATTATTAAGAAATATATTAATTGTATGCTATTAGACATAAATCAAAATAAATACTATTTGATAATTAAAATTTATAGAGTAATATTAAAATTAAAAAAAAATTCATATTTTTGGTACTTTTAGATTAAAAAAAATAAATTAAACAAGAATGGATATATGAATATTCTTTGAATTAGATTTTACCACCTCATTATCCTTATTTATTAAGTTCATTAAACAATTGTATCATCTTCTTCAATTATCATGAACTATTATACTCTAATCCTTTAAAGTAAACCTTCTGTATATATTATTAAATTTTAATCCTTTATCAACTCAATAGAATAAACTTGCATTAAGTTTAATATATAAATATAATTAATAACTAATTTTTTCAATAAGTGATCTATTAACTATCTTATCTTACATTAAGAATTTGAATATTATATGTTGTCATCATTATAAACCTCAATATGCATGTTAAGAATTACAACAACTTTATATAATTCAAAATTCGAGCATGAAAATCTCACAAATGAGATTTAGTTTTGGAAGTGGAAAAAGCTTGACGAAATGAAAATAATGACAAATTAACACCTAAGATAGACCATATAAAATATTTGATCCCCACACAACAATGCATCCCGTAAACTTGGAATGTCACTCATCTAAAGTCTCCTTTCATAATTAAAATGTTCTTAGTGCTATTGATATACCTTATATTTTCATATAACTTATGTTTCTTTATAATTATGTATTTCTTTAAATTATAATTTATATTAATAAATGTTACTTTAATTATAAATTGATATAATATGAAGTAAACAATTTTACGGCATGTTTACAAAGTAAAAGTTATATAATATGGAGTAAACATCTTTATTCCAGTGTGCGTGAAGGAAACCAAATAATAATGAATAATAAATCATCCGTGACGAAGCTCTCTGGATGTGAATTTTTATAACTTATTTTTATATTTATAATATTGATTCTCTAAATTTAATAATTATTACTAATTTTTTTTACTTTTTTTTCATAAACATTAACTAAGTTATTAAATACATTAAATAAAAACAATAATTTTTAGTTTTTAATTTTTTCATTAATAATATATTATTCCAAAATTAGATCACTGTAAATTACGAAATCAGAATCAGAAGAAGTAAAATAAAAGATATTGGATTAAATGAAATAAAATGTTTTTCTTCTTTTAAATTTCCCTTTTATTTATTTTATTAAACTCGGCAATATTAAAAAACTTAAACTTTCCAAATTTAGCTTCGTTTTGCTTAGAGTCTTGATGTTTATTTATTGTAATATCTTTACAATGATTAATATAGAATAAAAAATATTGGTCAATGTATAATTTATTGATCCGCAAGTAACCCATACAAAGCAAATGTATGTATACTTGAAAGGATAATACTAAAATATGACTAAATTCGACACTGTAATGAACAAGTGATTTGTGTGGTTTAATTGAATTATTATTTACCAATTTTAAATTTGCTTTGCTTAGTTTGTTGTGCATTTAATGTGAACGTGGCAATCTAATGATATTGTTTTCTTTCAGTGGTGGTTGGGTTTTGTTGGAACAATTGAAACCACGGAGATATATGATTTATTTACATACCCCACAAATTATAATTACATTTTTAAAGAGTTATTCCTTGTCGAGAATAAATAATAAAGTGGTGTAGATGAGTTACTTAAAATTTATTCAGAAATATTTAAGTAATTTAGAGGTGAGATTTATAATAAAATATTTATATTTTATTTATAAGCAGGTAAAAAAAAAATCTCATCAAAGATACTATAAATAACCGGTGTAAGTTTATCAAATTCCAAAAAATAATAAAATATAAAGCTTGAATACATAATGATTATTATAGTAGTATATCATGAAGCAATGTGTGGAAGTGAATTGAAGCATTTAATTCATATTATGCAGATGTTAGTAAATAATGTTGGATTTAAAGCAATTAAAAAAAAATGAGCAATTAAATGAAATACGGGACCATCTCATCATGTCGTGCTTGTACAACCGAGTAATAAATGAGGAGAGGCACGTAAACATGAAAATTTGAATTAAGGTGTGTCTGGAAGAAGAAGAGGGAGGAAGCATAGAAGACGTAAAATGGAGTGGAGGAGCATGACGTTGGTGTGTTGTGTTTTGTGTCTGGGTTTTTCTCAGAGCGGTGAAGGCATTGTTAAGATTGGTGGGAATGAAACAATCCCAGCACTTATTTTGTTCGGAGATTCGATCGTAGACACGGGGAGTAACAACAACTTAATTACGGCGTTTAAGTGCAATTTTCCTCCCTATGGGAGGGATTTCCACGGTGCCGAACCGACGGGAAGATTCAGCAATGGCAAGGTCCCTTCTGACTTTGTTGGTACGTACCATTCATTCATGCAACGCTTCCGCCTTCCACAATTTCATGCATGTATCAATCTTTGCGTCGTGGGACAGAATTTAAGGACGTGATAGAAGTTCTACTTTGCCTGTCTGTCTCGTATAGTATGATATGAAAACTTGATAACCAGATATCTGTCATTTTTTAAGAGATAATTTATTAACATTATTTTTTATTTAACGTACTAAATACTTTTTTAATAGTAGAATTTGACAATTGGATTATTATTGATCATGAACGTGTTTATTCAGCGGAGGAGCTGGGAATCAATGAATATTTAGCAGCGTACACGAGTCCCAATTTGCAGGCTGATGATCTGGTGAAGGGAATCAACTTCGCATCAGGTGGCACAGGATATGATCCTTTGACAGCACAACTTGCGGTACGGATTCATTACATTTATGGATAATACCTATTATTTTTTTCTTTCACAACTAACTCTCTTCTTTCAACTACACATATGTAAAACGGGTTATTCCTTCCAAAAAAATAAATGTGGTAATTTAATTTTATTAATTCGTTTCCTTTGTAATTCATTAATTCAATTTAAAAATATATTTATATATTAAAATTAAAATATTATATTTTTTATATTATATATTTAAAATATTAAATATATTATAATTTTATATTTAGTAGCATTTTACACAATGTATACTGCCATAAAAAAACGTCTTGATTTATCCACTTGGTTTTCCTGCTTACTTTTTGGGTTAAATTCGATTTGTAATTTTATGAATAACGATAATTAATTTTATTGATGAGGCAATTTAGGTGAAACTTGTAGTGAATGCTCATAAACAATATCAAACATGTTGTTTTAATTGCAGTTAAATTGTTGGTATAATGCAGTCAGTGATACCGCTATCTGAGCAACTGGAGCAATTCAAAGAATATATAGGAAAGCTGAAAGAAAATTTTGGAGAAGCAAAAACCAACTTCATCTTGTCCAAAAGTTTAGTGCTCGTGGTATCAAGCAGCAACGACATCGCGAATACTTATTTTGTATCTGGAGTTCGGAAACTGGATTATGATGTTCCCAATTACACTGATATGTTGGTTCAACTCGCCTCTTCTTTTGTTAAGGTGACCTGCTAATTCTTGTTTAATTGGAAAATGAGGACAACAATTTAGATTTAAACAATATGTGTGATGAGTCAGTTTTAATTTATTTGATAGGAATTATTCGGATTGGGGGCAAGGAGAATAGGAGTGTTTGGTGCACCTCCACTGGGATGCTTGCCTTTCATGCGAACATTGTTTGGAGGTGCACAAAGAGAGTGCAGAGAAGAAATAAACGTGGCATCAAAATTGTTCAATTCCAAACTATCTACAGAGCTTCACAATCTGAATCAAAATTTGCCTCAGGCGAAGGTTGTGTATATCCATATTTACGACCCTTTGCTCAACATCATCCAAAATCCAACCAAATATGGTAAATTAATTTGTTTTTATTTTTACTTTTAACTGACACAAGTTTCTTCTGAGTCTAAATTTTTTGACTGAATTTCAGGATTAGAAGTTGCTGACAGGGGATGCTGTGGCACAGGGTCTGTAGAGGCAGGAATTCTGTGTAACCCGTTGGATCTCCAAACCTGCACAGATGATTCTAAGTATGTGTTTTGGGACAGCTACCATCCCACACAGAGGACCTATCAGATTCTTGTTGCTCAAATTCTCAACAAATATATTAACACCTTTTCTTGAGATAATTCCCACTCAATTCATGTTTATTCATCTTAATTTCTTCTTCCTCATTTTTAAAGAAAAGTGTCTCATTGGTTGATAACATTTTTAATATATTGTCCCAAATTAAATTTAAAATTAATTTAATTTTTCATTTTAATTAATAACTATTAGCATATTTATTTATAAGTGATTTTTAATTATTTAATAATAAATAAATTCTCACAAATATCACATAAGTCAATCATATAAGAAAATATAATATCACTTTCAACTCAAAACCTGTAATACATTAGGTTATGAGTCTTTTTCACTTATAGGTTACTCAATTTTTTCATTTCTAACTAATGTGAGACTTTAACTCATACTTGAATTCTCAATAATCTTCCATGTGATTCCCTTTCATATTAGTATATCACCCCCTCGAGCGGAAGCATTTATTAATTGTGAGTACCTTATAGTTACCTTACTTGTACCGTCGTTCAACTCAACGAGACTCACTTGCTTGAAATCCTTGTCAAGAAGACCTTCAACACAATGACTATTCATCTACTTTAATCATACTCAAGCTGAGTCGATCATAGAACAAACTAATAACTCATTTATTTGATTATTAACTTGTTAAATAATAATATAACTTGTTTGATTTATTTGATTATCGTTTAATAATAATCTACTTTGTTTGATTACATGTATAACTCATCGTATTTATATCGTATTTATATTATGATAAAGTTGATTAATAGTATAGATGATTATTAGAAGAAACTTTTTATAAAAGTGAATAACAAAACAAATGTACTTAAAAGGTTAAAAACAACTATATAGTATTAAATGAGAAAAAAGATATAAAAATTAAATTTTGTGAAAAATAAGAACACTTACCAGCTTTTTTTTTTCATTTTTATAAAATAATAACATATATCTATAAACTTTCCTCTTATTCTATTATTTCAAACAAACAGGTTGATTCTCACTTCTTTATCATCTCCCTCAAGTAAATTTTAAATTGTTTGCATTTAGAAAAAATTTGGTTATTCGTATGTATATATATACAAATAGACATAAATAGACATGTGTTAAAATAAACTTAACTCAATGGACCAATATGAAATGTTAAAAAATAAGTTAGGTTAGACAAAAAAAAAAATTATGACCTGAATTGAATGAGACCTATTTTACCTCAATCCGTTTAGGTCATGACCTATATGAATTTAGGTGAGGCTAGTTCAGTGGATTTATGGGTCGACCTGAATTATAAAATAATAATTATTTTTGAAATAAAAATTAAAATAATATTATTTTATTAACAATATATATGTATTATAAATTAATTTGATAAGAAATTAACTTATTTTATTAGAGTATATCTCTAACAATCACTTATTCCAAAATCTATTGATTAAGAATAATTATTATTTTAGATTAATAAATTACTTAAAAATAATAATGACAATGAAGAAAGTTTATAATTTTTATTTTGGGATTAAATGATTATTCTCGTAAAATATCTCTTTTGGAGTAACTTATATGAGTAGCTTCTTATCTTAAAGAATGTAAAATATAGATTTATTGTGTCATATTATTCTTAAGCAACTCATTATTGATTTTATTCCAATAAAAATTTTCTTAATAAATTTAAAAAAATACATGTTCTCATACTGTTTCTTCTCATTTACTTTCATTTACTTTGTTTTGTTTATTTTTATAAGTTTCTTAAGAAAGTAACTATCGAAATTTTTTTATGCAATTTATATAAGATTCCTCTAATAAAAAATTATTTTAAACAACAAATATTTTATTTAAGTATTTTGCCAAGCAATTTCCATTGAAAATACTATTATATATTAAATTATTAAATACAAACTAATTTTATTAATATAATTTCAATTTTAAAAATATATTTTTATTATATATATTTTTATTTAAATAATTTTTGAATTACATCAAAATTGTTCAATTAACCAACCTAACATAGAGTGAAACTAAAAGTGATCCATTTTAAGATAAAGTAACCTTATTTATTATATATATATATATATATATATATATATATATATATATATATATAATTTAAATAACGTATGAGTAAAAGAAATTAAATGAGAAAGAGGATGACAAGAGGACAAAAATCTCAACCAAGAAAACATAACTATGATTTTCTTTATTCTTTATTCAAATGTAAGCTACTATATTTTCTTAACTAATTAATGCACATCACAAAAAATTCGTGATTGTATAAGTAACATTAAGAAACCATTGTTCAATTATAAAAGTAAAATTTCTAAATAACTCCTTTATTTGATAATTAAATCGTTAAATAATATAACTCATTTGATTTATTTTATTACGGTCTCATTAATGATAATTTAATTTGTTTGATGACATATATAATTTATCTTATTTATATTATGATAATGTTGATTTGAGTTCACTAGTGTTTTTATGATTACACAAGTCAATTTATTTTAGTTAACAATGTGAATATTGATTAAAATATTAAAAATCAAAATTATAAAATAAACAATTATAAAAATTGATAAAAAAATAATAGTTATATAATAAATTAATAAAATAAATAGTTATATTTTTATATGATTAAAATCATATATTAGTAATATAGATGATTACTAGAAGAAACTTTTATAAAAGTAAATAACAAAACAAATGTATTTAAAAGGTTAAAAACAACTATATAGTATTAAATGAGAAAAAAAAAACAAAATTAAACTTTATGAAAATAAGAACACTTACCATTTTTTTTTCAATTTTATAAAATAATAACATATATCTATCAAATTTCCTCTTGTTTTATTATTTCAAACAAACAGGTTGATTCTCTCTTCTTTTATCATCTCTCCCAACTAAATTTTAAATTGTTTGCATTTTAGAAAAGATTTTGTTATTCGTGTGTGTATATATATATATATATATATATATATATATATATATATATATATATATATATATATATATATAGAGGTGTGTGTTAAAATAGACCAAATAAAGTTATGGTCAAAATTGAATAAGACTTATTTTTGTTCAATCTAATTAGGTCATGACATATATAGACTTAAATCGGGTTTGTTCCTGGACTTATGGACAGACTCAAGTTATAAAAATAATGATTATTTTTGAAATAAAAATTTAAAAAAATATTATTTTATTATATATTAATTTGATAAGAGATTCACTTATTTTATTAGAGTAATTTTTTAACAACCATTTATTTCAAAATCTAATGAGTAAAAATAATTACTATTTTAAATTAATAAATTACTTAAAAATAATAATGACAATGAAGAGTAAATTTATAATTTTTATTTTGGGATTGAATGATTATTCTGGTAGGATATTTCCCATAGGAGTAACTTATATGAATAGCTTCTTATATTAAAGAATGTAAAATATAAATTTATTGTGTTACATTATTCTTAAGCAACTCATTATTGATTTTATTCCAAACAAAAATCTTAATAAATTTTAAAGAATACATTTTCTCCTAATCTTTTTTCTCATTTACTTTGTTTTGTTTATTTTTATAAGTTTTTTAATAAAATAATTATTAAAAAATTTATGCAATTTATATAAGATTTCTCTAATAAAAAATTATTTTAAACAACTAATATTTTATTTTAGTATTTTATCAATTATTTTAAATAACTAATATTTTATTTAAGTATTTTATCAAACAATTTCTGTTGAAGATACTGTTATATATTAAATTATTAAATAAAAATTAATTTTATTCATATAATTTTAATTTTAAAAATATATTTTTATTTAAATAAGTTTTTATTTAAGAAGATACTGTTATATATTAAATTATTAAATAAAAATAAATTTTATTCATATAATTTTAATTTTAAAAATATATTTTTATTATATATTTTTATTTAAATAATTTTTTAATTAAATCAAAATTGGTCAATTAACGAGAAACCTAACATAGAGTGAAACTAAACTAAAAATGGTGATCCATTTTAAAATAAAGTAATATTAGAATAAAAATTATAATCTCTCTTTTCTCTCTCTATATATATAAGTCCAATTCTCATCAATACTGAAGCGGTACACCTAAAAAAAACTAATTCGCCAACTTTATTTGCAATTTCTGATGGAGTCAAATTATCTTCAATACGAGTCAAGGGAATAAATCCCTGTTCTATTGTTTCCATATAAATGACATTCTCATAAATAAGGGTACGAGTTAAAATACCCCGTTCCTGAACTCATGTTATTATTCGATAGATTGAATCTCGTTCATAGGTATTTTGAGAATAATACGACAATTTAAATCCCAACGAATAAAACATACTTTTTTTCTTTTATTTAACTAACATCTTGATAAAAAAAATTAAATGAGAGAGAGGATGATAAGAGGACAAAAATCTCAATCAAGAAAGCATAATCATGATTTCCTTTTGTTAGATATTGTTTATATATTATTTGATATTGTTAAGATATTGTTAGATATTGGTAACCACAATATCAAACAATATCTTCTGTTTATTCTGTTACTTTCAGTTACTCTTTTAGTTGTATATCTCTACTATAAATAGACTACCCTATGTGTGATTTATACAAAGGGAAATTAATTCCAAACCATATTTTCTCTATATTCAACATGGTATCTAGAGCTTAAGGTTCTCTTGAATTTTTTTTTCCGCCTTTTGTCCTTTGTTGGAGCCGCCCCACCGTTGCTAGAGCCTCCCCACCGTTGCTAAAGCCGCCCCACCGTCTTGGTAAGCTGATCCTCCACATCGAGAAAAGAATTATCTTTGTCATTGAATTTTATTTGGTAGTGTGAAAGTGCATGTTTAGGAAAGTTCGACAAGGAAAGACTTGGTATTTAAGTGTGTCCATTAGTGACCCACCTCTCTTTCACGGGAACTTACCTAGTGTACTAGTTCACGTTCACATCACTCGTGCCTGCTGGAGCTGATCTCCGGGTCGCCAGTTGTCGGAGAATTCGCCGGAGTTTCATTTTTTTTACCGGTGACATATGATTTTGCTTGTCTCGGTCGGGGTTTGTTCTCCGCTCTTCATGACTTCTTCCACTATTTCCAATTTTGTTAACGATTCTTTTATGTTGACATCCCATCGTGATGACCAGGGCTCGCCCTCGCAAACGGGAAAAAGGGCGTCCTAAGTGTGAACATTGTGGCAAGCTAGGTCACAAGATTAACAAGTGTTATACATTACATGGTCGTCCTCCTCGGTCTGCTGTAGTTGTTCGAGACCAATCTTTCCCCACCTTTATCTGTAGGGGATCTTCCTTCTTCTGTTGCATCAGACATGTCCGCTATGTTCAACAAATTTCTCGAATGGTATAAGGATCAACGGTCTTCTAGTTCCACTATATCTGTCACACATACAAATACATATTTTCTTTGGTCGACCCAATCATTTTCTCCTGGTCCTTGGGTTTTTGATTCGGGAGCCACTTGATCATATTGCTGGTAACAAATCTTTGTTCTCCTCTTTATCCTCTCCTAATCATTTACCTTACGTTACCTTTGGTGATGGCTCTAGAGTATCATCTCATGGTGTTGGAACGGTTAAACTTTTTCCTTCTTTAACCATTGATAATGTTCTTTATGTCCACTGGGTCTCCTTTTAACTCTGTTGTCCATCGATCGTCTAACTCGTTCTCTTGATTGTGTTGTTACTTTTACCAACAATTCGGTGTGTTTACGGGACAGGAGTTCGAAACAGGTGATTGGCACGGGATGTGAGTCTCATGGTCTTTATTATCTCAGTCCCTCTACACATGTTAGTACGGTTATGGAGTCTCCCTCTCTTCTTCATGCTCGGTTAGGTCATCCAAGTCTTGCCAAGTTACGAAACTTGTCCACTGCCTTGTCTAACTTATCTAGTTTGGCGTGTGAGTCATGTCAATTAGGCAAGCATAGTCGTACTTCCTTTCCTCATAGTTTCACACGTGGTGCTTCGTCCCCTTTTGCAGTGGTTCACTCGACATTTGGGGACCTAGCCGCGTTAAGTCTACTTTAGGTTTTCAATACTTTGTTACTTTCATTGATGATTATTCCGGATGCACTTGGTTATTTTTGATGAAAAATCGTTACGAATTATTTCATATCTTTCAAACTTTTTTTAATGAAATTCAAACTCGGTTCGGTGTTTCTATTAGAGTTTTGCGTAGTGATAATGGCCGTGAATATCTTTCTCATTCTTTTAAACAATTCATGGCTTCTCACGGTATTTTGCATCAAACTTCTTGTGCTTATACACCTCGACAAAATGGTGTAGGCTGAACGTAAAAATAGACATCTTATTGAAACAACTCGCACACTTTTAATTCATGGAGATGTTCCTCGACATTTTTGGGGTGATGCTCTTCTTACTTGCATGTTATCTCATTAATCGCATGCCTTCTTCGGTTTTAGATAATAAAATACCTCATTCCATTTTATTCCCTCATGAACCACTTCATCCTTTACCTCACGAAAGTTTTCGGGTCTACATGTTTTGTTCATAATTTTAGTTACGAGTGCGGACAAGCTTTCTCCTAGATCACATAAATGTGTTTTCTTAGGGTTTACAAGATCACAAAAAGGATACAAATGTTTTTCTCCTTCTCTTAACCGTTATTTTGTGTCAAAAGATGTCACCTTTGATGAGTTGTCTCTTTATTTTAAAAGTCAAACTTCACCTCTTGTCTCCATCCAATCTTGTCAACACTCCTAATACATTTAATGTTCCTGTTGTTTGTGACCCTCTAATTGTGTCTTCTTCACCATTAGTTCCTGCTCCATGATTAGCTTCTTCTCCATTGCCTCTTGATTTATAGTTCTCGAAACCAATCACAACCACCACCATGTGACTCTACTCAAGTGCCAACTACTCTGTCTCCTCCGGATCGACACATGAGTCGACCTTCCCATTGCCCTCAGAAAAGGTATTCGTTCTACACGTAATCCCTCTCCCCATTATATTGCTTTGAGTTATCATCGTTGTCATTACCTTTTTATACATGTCTTTCCTCTATTTCTTACGTGACCATTCCAAAAGCGTACGTGAAGCTTTAGCCCATCCTGGTTGGCGTCGAGGCCATGTTAGATGAACTAAGTGCTCTTCATAATAGTGGAACTTGGGAATTGGTCCCGTTACAGTCTGGGAAATCTGTTGTTGGTTGCGGGTGGGTGTTTGCTATCAAAGTTGGACTGATGGTACTATTGATCGCCTCAAAGCTCGTCTTGTGGCCAAAGGTTATACTCAAATTTTTGGGTTGGATTATGGAGATACCTTTTCCCCTGTGGCAAAGATGGCTTACGTTCGTTTATTTATCGCCATGGCTGCTCTTCAACAATGGCCTCTTTATCAAGCTTGGATGTTAAAAATGCTTTCCTCAATGGTGATTTGCAAGAAGAAATATATATGGAGCAACCTCCTGGGTTTGTTGCTCGGGGGAGTCTTACGGGATGGTATGTCGTCTTCGCAAATCCCTATATGGCCTAAAACGGTCTCCTAGGGCTTGGTTTGGAAAGTTTAGCAAGGTTGTTCAACAATTTGGTATGACTCGGTGTGAATCGGATCATTACTGTCTTTTATCGACACTCGAGTCTTTGGATGTGTTTACTTGATAGTATATGTTGATGATATTGTTCTTACGGGTAGTGACAACCATGGCATCTCTCGGTTGAAACAACATCTTTGTCACCATTTTCGGACCAAAGATCTTGGCAAACTTAGATATTTCTTGGGTATTGAGGTAGCACGGTCCAATGATGGTATTGTTATATCTCGGAGGAAGTATGCCATAGATATTTTGGAGGAAGCTGGGTTGATGAGTTCAAAGTATGTTGATACACCCATGGATCCCAATACTAAACTTCTACCAAATCGGGGGAGCCTATATCGATCTGAGCGGTATAGAAGATTGGTTGGAAAATTGAATTATCTTACGGTTACTCGTCCCGACATTTCCTTTGCGATCGGTGTGGTAAGTCAATTTCTTAATTCACCATGTGAAGATCATTGGAATGCGATCATTCGTATCTTGAAGTATATTAAAGGATCTCCTGGAAAAGGATTGTTATATGCTTCTAATAACCATACAAGAGTTGTTTGCTACTCGAGATGCTGATTGGGCGGGATCTCCTTCGGATAGAAGATCTACATCCGGATATTGTGTCTCCATTGGTGGTAACTTGATTTCATGGAAAAGTAAGAAACAAAGTGTTGTGGCAAGATCCGGTGCGAAGCGAGAATATAGAGCTATGGCCTCGGCTTCCTGTGAACTTGTTTGGCTCAAGCAATTGCTTAGAGAGTTACAATTTGGAGATGTCACTCAAATGACACTTGTGTGTGACAATCGAGTCTGCTCTTCATATTAGTTCTAATCCTGTCTTTCATGAGAGGACCAAACACATTGAGATTGACTTGTCATTTTATTCGAGAAAAGATTATGTCGGAGATATCAAGGCTGAGTTTGTTAACTCAAGTGATCGGTTAGCGAGATATTTTTACTAAATCTTTACGGGGTCCTAGAATTGATTATATTTGTAACAAGCTTGGCACATACGATTTGTATGCTCCGAGCTTGAGGGGAGTGTTAGATATTGTTTATATATTATTTGATATTGTTAAGATATTGTTAGATATTGGTAACCACTATATTCTCTTAATTAATTAATTAATGCATATCGCAAGAAATTCGTGATTGCATTAACTAAACATTAATTAATAAGTATCATTAAGAAACCAGACAAACCATTGTTCAAATAATCAACTGAACCGTCACCAAACAAATTATTGTTCAAATATAAAAGTAAAAAGGTCTAAATAACTCATATATTTGATAATTAGTTCTTTAAATAATATAACGCATTTGATTTATTTGATTACCGGCTCGTTTAATGATAATCTAATTTGTTTGATGAGATATATAACTCATCTTATTTATTATCATTTGGATTTACTATTTTTTTTATTATACAAGTCAATTTTTTTAGTTAATAATATGAATATTGATTAAAAAATTAAAAATCAAATTTATAAAATAAAAAATTATAAAAATTGATAAAAAATAATAGTTATATAATAAATAAATAAAATAATAGTTATATTTTTATATGGCTTAAAACACATGTTAATGATATAGACGATTACTAATTTTTTTTATAAAAGTGAATAACAAAACAAATGTATTTAAAAGGTTAAAAGCAACTATATAGTGTTAAATGAGAAAAAAAAACAAAAATTAAACTTTGTGAAAAATAAGAACACTTACTAATTTTTCTTTTCATTTTTATAAAATAATAACATATATATTGGAAAATTAATAATAATAATAATACTAATTTTGATTCTAACGATCAAACATAAACGTAATCTCATACTGATAAACATGTTGTAAACTGAATGCGAAAACGTACCTGAATTAGTCATAATGATGATGTCTTTGTAGAACACTATATTAATCTTCCACCTGAAGAACACCTGTATTTCCCTCTTGATTTTCTCTCTTGATGGGGATATAAAGAAAGGAACGGGAATGAAACTTACGTTCTGTCTGTGTGTGCTCCCAGAAGGGGACCATGACCCTTTAAATAACCAGAATTAAGCTAATTACTTAAGTTTTAGTATTTCCAATTTGGCTCTCATCAAATTAGAAATTGCTCAATGGTCTCTACACAATTTTATTTTCATGACATATGCATTTAACCAAAACTTTAATTTAGTCAGTTCATTTTATTATTTGGCTTAATAAATAATGGCCCTAACACATTTAAATTATGTATCATATATATACATGACCCAAATTTTGTCAACAATCTCCCATTGGTCACAAATATATATGTCCTTACAACCTTACAAATGTGTTAGACTTTATGAGCTCAAAATTGCCATTATATTCCTTTAACATACTCCAAAAGTCATGTCCATTAATCATATCAGGATATAGAACATAACCAGCTTTTCATTGCATCATCGCAAATAAAACCAATAATGATTACTCATCCTGACATAACCAAATGACATGGATTCATCATGAAATGTGCAGCATAAAAAATTACGTGAAGGTGATCTGTACACGTCTATTTTCAACTGGTCCAAACTTTAACTTATCGAGATCGATATAATATCCTTAATGTACAAAGTGTAACGAATGAACGAAAAAACCGCATATCTATAGATAACCAAATATGTCCAAAAAATTAATGTATACATATATGAAATTAAACATAGAACATAAAATATATGAAAGTGACTAACTCCCACTAAACCACAAATTCCTCAAACTGTAAAACACCCATGTGAGCAATATACTCATGAAAGACCTTGGGCGGAAGTCCTTTAGTTAAATGAACTGTTATCATGGAGTTTATCCTTAAGTGTTCTATGTAAATCTGTCCACTTTGTACTCTTTCCTTAACAATACAGCTGATTTATTGTCACAATATAACTTAAGTGGTCTTTCAATGTCTTTCACAATTTGCAGCCCTGTGACAAAATTTCTCAGCCATATTTCATGATTTGATGCCTCATAGCATGCTACAAATTCTTGACATCCTACAAAATCTGAGTCAGAAAACCCAGCGATCTCCAACTGGTCTGACCTCCTGTATGTGAGCATATAATATTTTGTTCTCTTTAAATATCTTATGACCATTTTTGCCGCTTTTCAATGGTCTATTCCTGGATTGCTTAAATATCTGCCTAGAACCCCAACTATGTATGCTATGTCTGGATGCGTACATACTTGGGCATAGATCAAACTCCCTACAACTGATGCATAGGGAATCTTTTGCATTTCCTCAATTTTCAAATTCCCCTTTGGACACTGATTGAGACTAAATTTGTCTCCCTTTAAACTTATGATACACACAATCATCAACAATATTCATCTTGAAGCCAAATGAGTTTCATACCTTCTGGTAATGGGACAAGTTCCCAAACCTTATTGTCTTGCATGGACTTATACTCCTCGTTCATTGCTTCAATTCACTTTTGAGAGTTAGAACCTTGTATAGCTTGACGGAAGTTAACTGGGTCATCTTCCATTATATCATTATTTTCCTCATGTTCCTGAAGAAATACCATGTAATCATCCGAAATAGCACTTCTTCTTTCTCTAGTGGATCTCCGCAAAGTTATTGGCTCATGATGCACAGGTTCTTGAGGATCTTGAGTTTGTTCTTCATGAACAACCAAATAATCTTGAGTAAGAGGTTCATCAACAATGCCTTGTGGAGGTTCCGAACTTACTTTATCAAAAGTAACTGTTTGAATCGGTTATGGAATTGTTACCGATTCTTCCTCCAAGACAAAGTTCCTAATTTTATTCTTCCCCCCAAACTCAATATCCTCAAAGAACGTAGTAGTTCCCGTCTCAAAAATTGTCTTTAATGTGGGATCATAAAATTTATATCCCCTGGATCTTTCAGCATAACCAATAAAATAACTACTTACTATTCGGGAGTCCAATTTCTTTTCATTTGGCTTATAAGGCCTTACCTCAGCTGGACAACCCCACACATGGAAATGTTTCAGACTAGGTTGTCGCCCAGTCTGAAACTCATAAGGTGTTTTGATATCTGCTTTAATTGATACTCTGTTTAGAATATAAGTTGTCGTATTTAGTGTCTCTCCCCAAAGTGATTCCGGTAAGGTGGAATGACAAATCATACTCTTTACCATATCTTTAAGAGTGTAACACAAGCTCAAGCGCCATGATTCGATTGTGACATAAGCACTTGTGTCATAATGCACCTGAGTGAGTATTTTCAATTTTACGTTTAGTACCATGTGATTCTGTATTAAGGGTTTTATTATAGGTGACCACAATATCAAGTAAATACTGATTATTATAAGCCAAAAGTGAACCCGTTCCAACAATATCTGAATTAAAAGAAAAACTGAATTTATTGTTTCCAAATGAACACAAATAACCTAATTTTTCCAAATAAGAAACTAAAACCAAATTCCGTCTAAATGACGGTACAACAAAAGTGTCTTTCAAATCCAAATAAAAAACCAGTACTCAATAACAATTTAAAATGCCCTATAACTTCCACCTCTACCGATTTGTCATTTCCAACATATATCCATTTTTTTTAAGAATCAATTGGCTTCTGGTAGCTTAGGCAACCCTTCATAGAAACACTGATGTTAGTAGTTGCACCTGAGTCTAACCACCAAGTGTTACTAGGTATCGACGCTAAATTGACTTCGAACGGACCAAAGTAGGAAACATACTTTTGAGGATTGGAACAAAATTTAAATTGGTAGATACAGAAGCAATTATAGCTGAATTTAGAACACGAGAAATAAACTAATTATGCTCACATTATATAAAAAAATAAATAATTATAAATATATATTCAAATAATGGTTTAACCCATCTCAAGACACCCAATGCACCATCAATATCAAGTCTTTGGACGAGTAATATTAAGCTGCTAAATGTATCTTGTTGTAATAATCAAACATTGACAATAAAGCACGTCCAACAATAAACCAGTCTTTGGATTGATTTATCATCGACAAAGCAAATCCTTATAATTATCATATGTTTATCATTACAAGTGTATATGCAATTCGGCCAAATATTAATCTTCCTTTGGGTCGACTAATACTCGCATGAATATACACAAACACTAACATTCAATATTTTTCATGAACTGTCCAATTCAAGAGAGGTTACTTTGGTGACTTCTTGACTCAATTTGCTCACAAAAAATATTAAACTACCAAAAAATTAAATATTTTATTTATATAACAAAACCAAATATTTAATATTTGCAAACTAATTCAAAAGATAATCACTTTTTATATAATAAATTAATAATAGTTATATAATAAATTAATAAAATAAATAGTTATATTTTTATATGGCTAAAAACATATATTAATAGTATAGATGATTACTAGAAGAAACTTTTGTAAAAGTGAATAACAAAACAAATGTATTTAAAAGGTTAAAAACTACAATATAGTATTAAATGAGAAAAAAAAATACAAGAATTAAACTTTGTGAAAATAAGAACACTTACCATTTTTTTCAATCCATTTAGGTTATGATCTACATAAACTTAAGTAAGGCTAGTTCGTAGACTTATGGACCGACCCAAATTATAAAATAATAATTATCTTTGAAATAAAACTTAAATAATATCATTTTATTCAAAATATATATGTATTATAAATTAAATTTATAATAAATTTACTTATTTTATCAAAGTAAGTCTCTTGTAACCACTTATTCCAAAATCTAATGATTAAGAATAATTATTATTTTATATTAATAAATTACTTAAAAATAATAATGACAATGAAGAGTAAGTTTATAATTTTTATTTTGGGATTGAATAATTATTCTCCTATGATATCTCTTGTGGAAGTAACTCATATGAGTAGCTTCTTATCTTAAAAGATGTAAAATATAGATTTATTGTGTCACATTATTCTTAAACAACTCATTATTGATTTGATTCCAATAAAAAAATTTCTTAATCAATTTTAAAGAATACATTTTCTCCTATTGTTTCTTCTCATTTACTTTGTTTTGTTTATTTTTATAAGTTTCTTAATAAAGTAACTATAAAAAATTTATGCAATTTATATAAGATTTCTCTAATAAAAAATTATTTTAAACAACAAATATTTTATTTAAGTATTTTGCCAAGCAATTTCCATTGAAAATACCATTATATATTAAATTATTAAATACAAACTATTTTTATTAATATAATTTCATTTTTAAAATATATTTTTATTTAAATAATTTTTGAATTAGATCAAAATTGTTCAATTAACCAATCTAACATAGAGTGAAACTAAATTAAAAATGGTGATCCATTTTAAGATAAAGTAACCTTCTATATATATATATATATATATATATATATATATATATATATATATATATATATATATATATATATTAATTTAAATAACGTATGAGTGAAAGAAATTAAATGAGAAAGAGGATGACAAGAGGACATAAATCTCAATCAAGAAAACATAACTATGATTTTCTTTATTCTTTATTCAAATGTAAGCTACTATATTTTATTAACTAATTAATGCACCTCACAAGAAATTCGTGATTGCATAAGTAACATTAAGAAACCATTGTTAAATTATAAAAGTAACAAATTCTAAATAACTCGGTTATTTAATAGTTAGTTCGTTAAATAATATAACTCGTTTGATTTATTTTATTATTGCTTCATTTAATTTGTTTGATGACATATATACTTATTTTATTTATATCATGATAATGTTGATTTGAGTTCACTAGTGTTCTTATGATTACACAAGTCAATTTTTTTAGTTAATAATATGAATATTGATTAAAATATTAAAAATCAAAATTATAAAATAAATAATTATAAAAATTGATAAAAAATAATAGTTATATAATAAATTAATAAAATAAATAGTTATATTTTTATATGGCTAAAATCATATATTAATAATATAGATGATTACTAGAAGAAACTTTTATAAAAGTGAATAACAAAACAAATGTATTTAAAAGTGTTGAAACTGGCCCAATACTCGGGCCCACTTTTCTCTTCTTCTAAAAAGTAATAATACTCACTTCTTTACACGCACCAAAACAACACAAGAAAAAAGTAGAAAGTTCTCGAAAGAACACGGTGACCACGAAACTCCAGCTCAATCTAGGGTTCCACCGTCCACCGTCACGGCTCCACCGAGCTTCACCGGATAAGCACCTCTTCCGACTTCCTCCTCTCTATATACTTCACACGTGTATAGACACACACACACTGATTTGCAGGAAAAATATGTTTAATTTGTGAATATATGTGATAAACTGAAAATTATCGTTATATTGTTTCTGAGTTATGGGTACTCTTATATAGGAGAATACACCATTAATAGTTGGTTACAAACTAAACCTGACAGTTAAACCTAAAGCTGGAATTAAATTCTAACATCCCCCTTTAATTCCAGTATCAATACTCAAAATCCCTAGTTTTTCTCTGAGTATCTTGAACTTCTCCTTCTTCAAAGGTTTAGTTAGGATATCGGCTAACTGGAGTTGTGTAGGACAATAAACCAGCTTCAACTTCCCATTGTTAACTTGATCTCGTATGTAATGGAAGCGAGTCTCAATATGCTTGCTTCTGCCATGTGAAACCGGATTATTTGCAAGATTTATAGCTGACTTGTTATCAACAAGTAGCTCAATAGGTTGTTCCAATTCAACTCCTATTTCTGTCATCATCGAGTTTAACCATATAGCTTGACAAGCTGCACTTGATCCGCTATATATTCGACTTCACATGTAGACGAGCCACCACAGATTGCTTCTTGCTCCACCAAGAAATTGGTGCTCCCATAAACATAAACACACAACCTGTAGTACTTCTTCTATCCACACTATCTCCACACCGATCTGCATCGGAGTAACCAACCAACTTTGTCTGTATTTCTTTATATTTTGGAAATAATACTCCAAAATCTAATGTTCCCTTTACATATCTCATCACCCTTTTGGCTGCTAGCATGTGTTTCTGCTTAGGTTGCTGCATGAATCTACTTAGGATGCCTACTGCAAGCGGATATCCGGCCTACTTGTTGCAGAGGTACCTAAGAGACCCAACCACCTGTTTGTACGAGTCCCATCTACCTCACTTTCTCCATCTTCGAGTTACTATAACTTTTCCCTCGAGTGTGTTATTCTTGCTATGTTGCGATCCATCATTTCATACTTTCCTAGGATCTCCGCAGCATACTTCCTCTGATGTAGAATCAATCCTCTCTCAGTCTCCACAAACTCCATTCCTAGGAAGTGTTTTAGTCTTCCTAAATTAGTCATTTCAAATTCTGTCATTAACAACTTCTTAAATTCTTCTATCTCGTCAATATTGCTTCCTGTAATGAGCAAGTCATCCACATATATACACATTAAGACTAGATCAGTCCCTCTGCACTTCACATATACTCCATGTTCCACTGAACATTTCTTAAACTCTTGGCTTAACATAAAAGCATCTATTCTTCTGTTCCAGGCCCTGGGTGCCTGTTTAAGGCCATAGAGAGCCTTCCTCAGCCGATACACCTTATGCTCAACACCTTTCTTCACAAATCCAGGAGGTTGTGTAACATAAACCTCTTCTTCAAGTGGGCCATTTAGGAATGCAGATTTGACATCCATCTGAAATAAAGGCCACTTTCTCCCATTTGCCAAGGCTACTACCATCCTTATTGTCTCGATTCGGCCACAGGAGCAAATACTTCGTGTAGTCCAACCCTTTCTTTTGTAAAAATCCTCTCACAACTAGCCTTGCCTTCCTTTTGTTAATACTGCCATTTGGATTCAACTTTAGTTTGAAAACCCATTTCGGATCAATGGGTTTTTTGTTACTTGGGTAAGTCGATCGGTTCCAGGTGTTTGTCCTCTCAATGGAGTTTAATTCTTCTAACATGGCTTCCTTCCATAATTCTTGTTTCATGGCTTCATCATGATCTAATGGTTCAGCTTCGCCATTAGTGCAAAATGCACTAAGTCTCCCTCACTTGTCACGACATCATCCTGGATATACTTCAAAATCCACCGAGTTCGTGGTGGTCTTCTCTCGCCTCATAACTCTTTGAGACTGTGGTTCTAACGTATTTTCTCCTGCTGTATCAACTTCTTCCTCTTCTTCAAAGAAACCTCTAGCTTGCTTGCCTTCCCTTTGTCTTTCATTCCAATCCCAGGATTCTTCCTCACTTACCACAACATCCCTGTCGATACAAATCTGTTTGGAAACGAGGATTGTATAGCCTATAAGCTCCTGTGGAGTGATAACCCACAAAAATCATAGCCTCACTTTTATCTGCCAGTTTTGTCCTTTTAACATTCGGCACATGTTTGTAGCATTTTGAGCCAAATATCTTCAAATGCTTAACCCCTGGCCTATTACCACACCAAACCTCCTCTGGAACTTTATCTTCCAGCTTCTGTGTAGGACACTTGTTTAGCAAATAGACAGCTGTTGAGACAGCTTCCCCCCATAGTGAATGAGGCAGCTGTTTTTGTTTTATCATACTCCTGGCCATGTTAAGTATCATTCTATTCCTTCTTTCTGCCAACCCATTATGTTGTGGAGTATATGGTGCTATAACTTCATGTTGCACACCATTCTCTCTGCAGTAATCTTCAAAATCATTTGACAAATATTCCTTTCCTCCATCTGTTCTCAAGATCTGAATCATCTTCCCACTTTGTTTTTCTGTCATCATTTTAAATTTCTTGAAAACAGAGAATACCTCTGATCTGACTTTGATCAAATACAACCAAATCATTCGGCTGTACTCATCAACAAATGTGACAAAATATTTATTTTGTCCAAGTGATAACTCCTCAAATGGTCCGCATACATCAGAATAAACTACTTGCAATACCTCCTTTGCCCTCATGTGCATATGTGTTTTGAAGGCATTTACGGGTTGTTTTCCCACCAAACACCCTTCACACACCTTTCCTGGTACGGCTAATGTCCGAGGCGAGTCCAGTCACCATCCCTTTATCGACCAACTTCTTCAAGCTCGGTAAAATTTAAGTGCCCATACCTCCTATGCCACAACCAACTCACTTCCTCTGCCGTAGTTGCTGTTAAACATTGATTTTCTGTCAAGAAAAGCCTTGTCTGAAATGTCCTGTTCTTTGCCAAAGGTGATTTCAGTACAAGTCTTTTCTTAGCATCATAAACTCTCAACATTTCCTCCTTCATTGATATTGAAAAACCTTTCTGCACCAGCTGTCCTACGCTCAACAGATTGCATTTCATCCCTGGCACATATAATACATCCTCTATCACTATGACTTCTTTGCCATCTTTCTTAATTACCACATTCCCAACTCCTTGACCTTTATGACATTGTCATCTGCCAGACTTTATCTTGCTTGGATCTCGCTGGTATCTATCTTGGACATCCATTCTTTGTGCCCGAGTCATATGGTTGGAACATCCGAGTGTCAAGAAACCAAGTTTCAACACCAAATTCTTCTTCAGCTGGTCGTTACCATAAGCACCACAGGCTCCTCCTCCGAATCATCTTGTGCTACTTTTGCCTCTGCATCAATCGAGCCCCTTTTACGTCTTCCTTTTCCGTGCCAGCGATCTGCCTGCATAATGACCCCATTTCTCACAATTGTAGCACTGAATTTTCCGCATATCAACACTCTTCTTTCCTCCTCTCGCCTCTCCAAGACCCACGTCCTCCTTGAGCCTTCCGATCTGTTTTCTCTTCGAACCAGAATCTTGAGACAAAGAATTTCTTTCTTTGTTAAATCCGCCTCCTCCTTTATTCTTCTTCCAGTTTCCTCTCGTCGAACCACAACTTTTCTTGCTGATCCGGGCTTTCAAGGCCTGCTCATCCTCTCGCCTTCTCATATTTTCGCGTTGTGCGCTTCAACTCGTGTGCTTCTAACGTACTCTGTAATTCCTCCAGTGACGGGACCTTCATATCCTCGCGGACTCTTCTATTGCCACTACTATATTATCAAAATTTTACGTCGGTGTACGCAGAACCTTTTCTACTCGTACTCAATTCGATCACGGTTTCTCCACAACTTTTAATCTGATTGACAAGCAACTGCAGACCTATTGAAATAGTCCGCTACACTTTCGGTTTCCTGCATTGAAAGTAACTCATATTGTCTTCTTAAAGACTGCAACCCGACCTTCTTGATTTTTTCTCGCACCACCATGAGCCCTCCGCAGTATTTCCCAGACATTCTTTTGCTGTCTTGGCCTTGGCTATCTTCTCAAAATTCACAGAATCCACACACTGATGCAACAGACACCGAGCCTTGCAATCTCTCTTCTTGTTTGCGGCTTCGTCCTTCTCCTTTGCACCTTCTGTTACTACTTCCCATAGTTCTTGATAACCAAGAATAGCCTCCATCCTTATGACCCAATGATCATAATTCTTTCCATCAAGAGATGGCAAATTAGAAAAGAAATTCCCACTGCCATTTCCATTACCTGCCATACTGCTAATGTCCCTGATTCGTAACCTGCTCTGATACCACTGTTGAAACTGGCCCAATACTCAGGCCCACTTTTCTCTTCTTCTAAAAAGTAATAATACTCACTTCTTTACACGCACCAAAACAACACAAGAAAAAAGTAGAAAGTTCTCGAAAGAACACGGTGACCACGAAACTCCAGCTCAATCTAGGGTTCCACCGTCCACCGTCACAGCTCCACCAGCTTCACCAGATAAGCACCTCTTCTGACTTCCTCCTCTCTATATACTTCACACGTGTATAGACACACACACACTGATTTGCAGGAAAAATATGTTTAATTTGTGAATATATGTGATAAACTGAAAATTATCGTTATATTGTTTCTGAGTTATGGGTACTCTTATATAGGAGAATACACCATTAATAGTTGGTTACAAACTAAACCTGACAGTTAAACCTAAAGCTGGAATTAAATTCTAACATCCCCCTTTAATTCCAGTATCAATACTCAAAATCCCTAGTTTTTCTCTGAGTATCTTGAACTTCTCCTTCTTCAAAGGTTTAGTTAGGATATCGGCTAACTGGAGTTGTGTAGGACAATAAACCAGCTTCAACTTCCCATTGTTAACTTGATCTCGTATGTAATGGAAGCGAGTCTCAATATGCTTGCTTCTGCCATGTGAAACCGGATTATTTGCAAGATTTATAGCTGACTTGTTATCAACAAGTAGCTCAATAGGTTGTTCCAATTCAACTCCTATTTCTGTCATCACTGAGTTTAACCATATAGCTTGACAAGCTGCACTTGATCCCGCTATATATTCAGCTTCACATGTAGACAGAGCCACCACAGATTGCTTCTTGCTCCACCAAGAAATTGGTGCTCCCATAAACATAAACACACAACCTGTAGTACTTCTTCTATCCACACTATCTCCACACCAGTCTGCATCAGAGTAACCAACCAACTTTGTCTGTATTTCTTTATATTTTGGAAATAATACTCCAAAATCTAATGTTCCCTTTACATATCTCATCACCCTTTTGGCTGCTAGCATGTGTTTCTGCTTAGGTTGCTGCATGAATCTACTTAGGATGCCTACTGCAAAGCGGATATCCGGCCTACTTGTTGCAGAGGTACCTAAGAGACCCAACCACCTGTTTGTACGAGTCCCATCTACCTCACTTTCTCCATCTTCGGTTACTATAACTTTTCCCTCGAGCTGGTGTTACTCTGCTATGTTGCGATCCATCATTTCATACTTTCCTAGGATCTCCGCGAGCATACTTCCTCCGATGTAGAATCAATCCTCTCTCGGTCTCCACAAACTCCATTCCTAGGAAGTGTTTTAGTCTTCCTAAATTAGTCATTTCAAATTACGTCATTAACAACTTCTTAAATTCTTCTATCTCGTCAATATTGCTTCCTGTAATGAGCAAGTCATCCACATATATACACATTAAGACTAGATCAGTCCCTCTGCACTTCACATATACTCCATGTTCCACTGAACATTTCTTAAACTCTTGGCTTAACATAAAAGCATCTATTCTTCTGTTCCAGGCCCTGGGTGCCTGTTTAAGGCCATAGAGAGCCTTCCTCAGCCGATACACCTTATGCTCAACACCTTTCTTCACAAATCCAGGAGGTTGTGTAACATAAACCTCTTCTTCAAGTGGGCCATTTAGGAATGCAGATTTGACATCCATCTGAAATAAAGGCCACTTTCTCCCATTTGCCAAGGCTACTACCATCCTTATTGTCTCGATTCTGGCCACAGGAGCAAATACTTCTGTGTAGTCCAACCCTTTCTTTTGTAAAAATCCTCTCACAACTAGCCTTGCCTTCCTTTTGTTAATACTGCCATTTGGATTCAACTTTAGTTTGAAAACCCATTTCAGATCAATGGGTTTTTTGTTACTGGGTAAGTCAGTCAGTTCCCAGGTGTTTGTCCTCTCAATGGAGTTTAATTCTTCTAACATGGCTTCCTTCCATAATTCTTGTTTCATGGCTTCATCATGATCTAATGGTTCAGCTTCTGCCATTAGTGCAAAATGCACTAAGTCTCCCTCACTTGTCACAGCATCATCTGGATATACTTCAAAATCCACCAGAGTTCGTGGTGGTCTTCTCTGCCTCATAACTCTTTGAGACTGTGGTTCTAACGTATTTTCTCCTGCTGTATCAACTTCTTCCTCTTCTTCAAAGAAACCTCTAGCTTGCTTGCCTTCCCTTTGTCTTTCATTCCAATCCCAGGATTCTTCCTCACTTACCACAACATCCCTGCTGATACAAATCTGTTTGGAAACAGGATTGTATAGCCTATAAGCTCCTGTGGAGTGATAACCCACAAAAATCATAGCCTCACTTTTATCTGCCAGTTTTGTCCTTTTAACATTCGGCACATGTTTGTAGCATTTTGAGCCAAATATCTTCAAATGCTTAACCCCTGGCCTATTACCACACCAAACCTCCTCCGGAACTTTATCTTCCAGCTTACGTGTAGGACACTTGTTTAGCAAATAGACAGTTGTTGAGACAGACTTCCCCCATAGTGAATGAGGCAATTTGTTTTTGTTTTATCATACTCCTGGCCATGTTAAGTATCATTCTATTCCTTCTTTACGCCAACCCATTATGTTGTGGAGTATATGGTGCTATAACTTCATGTTGCACACCATTCTCTCTGCGAGTAATCTTCAAAATCATTTGACAAATATTCCTTTCCTCCATCTCGTTCTCAAGATCTGAATCATCTTCCCACTTTGTTTTTCTGTCATCATTTTAAATTTCTTGAAAGCAGAGAATACCTCCGATCTGACTTTGATCAAATACAACCAAATCATTCGGCTGTACTCATCAACAAATGTGACAAAATATTTATTTTGTCCAAGTGATAACTCCTCAAATGGTCCGCATACATCAGAATAAACTACTTGCAATACCTCCTTTGCCCTCATGTGCATATGTGTTTTGAAGGCATTTCTGGGTTGTTTTCCCACCAAACACCCTTCACACACCTTTCCTGGTACAGCTAATGTCTGAGGCAGTCCAGTCACCATCCCTTTATCAGCCAACTTCTTCAAACTGGTAAAATTTAAGTGCCCATACCTCCTATGCCACAACCAACTCACTTCCTCTGCCGTAGTTGCTGTTAAACATTGATTTTCTGTCAAGAAAAGCCTTGTCTGAAATGTCCTGTTCTTTGCCAAAGGTGATTTCAGTACAAGTCTTTTCTTAGCATCATAAACTCTCAACATTTCCTCCTTCATTGATATTGAAAAACCTTTCTGCACCAGCTGTCCTACGCTCAACAGATTGCATTTCATCCCTGGCACATATAATACATCCTCTATCACTATGACTTCTTTGCCATCTTTCTTAATTACCACATTCCCAACTCCTTCAGCCTTTATGACATTGTCATCTGCCAGCTTTATCTTGCTGGATCTGCTGGTATCTATGCTGGACATCCATTCTTTGTGCCCAGTCATATGGTTGGAACATCCAGTGTCAAGAAACCAAGTTTCAACACCAAATTCTTCTTCACTGGTCGTTACCATAAGCACCACAGGCTCCTCCTCTGAATCATCTTGTGCTACTTTTGCCTCTGCATCAACTGAGCCCCTTTTCTGTCTTCCTTTTCCGTGCCAGCAGTCTGCTGCATAATGACCCCATTTCTCACAATTGTAGCACTGAATTTTCCGCATATCAACACTCTTCTTTCCTCCTCTGCCTCTCCAAGACCCACGTCCTCCTTGAGCCTTCTGATCTGTTTTCTCTTCAGAACCAGAATCTTGAGACAAAGAATTTCTTTCTTTGTTAAATCTGCCTCCTCCTTTATTCTTCTTCCAGTTTCCTCTGTCAGAACCACAACTTTTCTTGCTGATCTGGGCTTTCAAGGCCTGCTCATCCTCTGCCTTCTCATATTTTCGCGTTGTGCGCTTCAACTCGTGTGCTTCTAACGTACTCTGTAATTCCTCCAGTGACAGGACCTTCATATCCCTGCCAGACTCTTCTATTGCCACTACTATATTATCAAAATTTTCTGTCAGTGTACGCAGAACCTTTTCTACTGTACTCAATTCAGTCACGGTTTCTCCACAACTTTTAATCTGATTGACAAGCAACTGCAGCCTATTGAAATAGTCTGCTACACTTTCGGTTTCCTGCATTGAAAGTAACTCATATTGTCTTCTTAAAGACTGCAACCTGACCTTCTTGATTTTTTCTGCACCACCATGAGCCCTCCGCAGTATTTCCCAGCATTCTTTTGCTGTCTTGGCCTTGGCTATCTTCTCAAAATTCACAGAATCCACACACTGATGCAACAGACACCGAGCCTTGCAATCTCTCTTCTTGTTTGCGGCTTCGTCCTTCTCCTTTGCACCTTCTGTTACTACTTCCCATAGTTCTTGATAACCAAGAATAGCCTCCATCCTTATGACCCAATGATCATAATTCTTTCCATCAAGAGATGGCAAATTAGAAAAGAAATTCCCACTGCCATTTCCATTACCTGCCATACTGCTAATGTCCCTGATTCGTAACCTGCTCTGATACCACTGTTGAAACTGGCCCAATACTCAGGCCCACTTTTCTCTTCTTCTAAAAAGTAATAATACTCACTTCTTTACACGCACCAAAACAACACAAGAAAAAAGTAGAAAGTTCTCGAAAGAACACGGTGACCACGAAACTCCAGCTCAATCTAGGGTTCCACCGTCCACCGTCACAGCTCCACCAGCTTCACCAGATAAGCACCTCTTCTGACTTCCTCCTCTCTATATACTTCACACGTGTATAGACACACACACACTGATTTGCAGGAAAAATATGTTTAATTTGTGAATATATGTGATAAACTGAAAATTATCGTTATATTGTTTCTGAGTTATGGGTACTCTTATATAGGAGAATACACCATTAATAGTTGGTTACAAACTAAACCTGACAGTTAAACCTAAAGCTGGAATTAAATTCTAACAAAAAGGTTAAAAACAACTATATAGTATTAAATGAGAAAAAAAAAACCAAAATTAAACTTTGTGAAAATTGTTTGATAAATTAAAATCTGTGTAAAATTCTTTCCTATCTCTAAATTAAACTAGGGGAGTTAAGAGAAGTCTTTCTCATATGAGTTAGAGGGGGTCTTGTTATTAATATATCCAGGCGGAGATTAAGAGGCTCTAACACTTGATACAAATCTGTACTAATCTTGAGCTGACTATATAGAATCAAGTATTTTAATTCATTTTAGGTGTTTCCTTGATCATTATAAAAAAGGGGAAGATTGAAAGCAATGAGGGGGAGATTGATGAAAATGTCCCTACATTCCCAATAGATGATTTTGATGATGATTCAAGTCAATTACATTCAAGTCAACACCATTCAAGATGAATTAAGGACAAGCTGAATTTATGACGTTGGTGAAAATGTGAAACATTTCCCTACATGACCAAGATATGTTTTTGATAAAGATGATGATTCAAGCAAGCCCAAGATGATTCATGAATACTAGATAGAGTCCTAGAACACTAGATATAGAGGTACAAGTTGATGAAGTAATATTATGCATAAGCCTCCAAAGCACAAATGTGATAAAATTCATAACATGATATTTTTCTCTATCATAATCAATTATGATGCATCAGAAATGGAAAAATGATTTTATCTTTGTCATAATTGATTATACTGGTAATATAATCAATTATGGCAATTCAAAAATTGAAAAATATTTCCATTCTCACCTTCCAAAACTAATAGTCTTCTCCTTCAAATAATGGTGGTCTGTTTATTGAGGCTTCTTCCCTGTAAATCTGATTCTGCATAGACATCTTGACAGATCGTTTAGAAATATCTTATCTAACCAAACTATGATACCACTTGTTAGACAAATGGCATCTAGAGGGGGGGGGGGTGAATAGATGCACAAATTAAAATAGATGTCAAATTACACTAGGGATGAACACCAATGAAAGCACAGAAGGCAGTAGAGAAGATGGTTTTCTCAAAAGGTGTAAAATATCTCTGTTGTCTTGCTCATACTTCTTTTTTCAAAACTTATTGAATGTAAATTGTATTGAGATATTTCTAATCACATTCAATCATTTTTTAGAAAAGAAGTCTGAGCAAGGCAACAGAGATATTTTACACCTTTTTAGAAAATCATCTTCTCTACTGCCTTCTGTGCTTTCATTGTTAATCACACTTATTCTTGGAGATTGACATTCTACAGGCTTCTACAATTTGTTGTCTCTATTACCCAGGCGTGTCTGTTCTTATTTTTATTACCTTCATCCTTTGTGTATTGGTGACAAATGAGGTGTTTTCATCCTTTGATTTGTTCAAAGGAGGTTTTCATCCCTAGTGTGATTCTAGGGAGGTGTTCATCCTTAGTGAGATTCTAAGGAGGTGTTTTCATACTTTGATTTGTTCAGAGGAGGTGTTCATCCCTAGTGGGATTCTAGGGAGATGTTCATCCTTAGTAGGTTTCTAAGGAGGTGATTGTCTTTTTAATTATTTTACTTTTTACTGGTTCTTCTGCTGAGTTGATTGTAATTTGTAAACTGAATTTGAAAGATAGTGAATTGAGAGTCACTCTTGTGTTAAGAGTTGACTGGGAACTGGATGTAGGGTTGACTATACCGAACCAGTATAAATTATTGTGTGCTCTTCTCTTTCCCTTATCTTTTTCTCTTTTTCTGATTATATTATTGTTTCCACTTTATCTGTGTTCAAAAAAATTATTGACTCACAAATAAATTTTTAATTTGACATCTATTTTAATTTGTGCATCTATTCACCCCCTCTAGATGCCATTTGTCTAACAAAAATAAGAACACTTACCATTTTTTTTTTCAATTTTATAAAATAATAACATATATCTATCAAATTTCCTTTTGTTTTATTATTCAAAGAAACAGGTTGATTCTCTCTTCTTTATCATCTCTCCCAACTAAATTTTAAATTGTTTGCATTTTAGAAAAGATTTGGTTATTCGTGTATATATATATGTGTGTGTGTGTGTGTGTGTTTTAAAATAGACAAAATAAAGTTATGACCAAAATTGAATAAGACTTATTTTTATTCAATCCATTTAGGTCATGACCTATATAGACTTAAATCAGGCTTGTTCGTGGATTTATGGACCGACCCGAGTTATAAAATAATGATTATTTTTGAAATAAAAATTAAAAAATATTATTTTATTATATATATATATATATAAATATATATTATAAATTAATTTGATAAGAGATTCACTTATTTTATTAGAGTAATTTTCTAACAACCACTTATTTCAAAATCTAATGAGTAAAAATAATTACTATTTTAAATTAATAAATTACTTAAAAATAATAATGACAATGAAGAGTAAATTTATAATTTTTATTTTGGGATTGAATGATTATTCTGGTAAGATATCTTTCATAGGAGTAACTTATATGAGTAACTTCTTATATTAAAGAATGTAAAATATAAATTTATTGTGTTACATTATTCTTAAGCAACTCATTATTGATTTTATTCCAAAAAAAATTCTTCATAAATTTTAAAAAATACATTTTCCTATTCTTTTTTCTCATTTACTTTGTTTTGTTTATTTTTATAAGTTTTTTAATAAAATAATTATTAATAAATTTATGCAATTTATATAAGATTCCTCTAATAAAAAAATATTTTAAACAACTAATATTTTATTTAAGTATTTTATCAAGCAATTTATGTTGAAGATACTATTATATATTAAATTATTAAATAAAAAATAATTTTATTAATATAATTTCAATTTTAAAAATATATTTTTATTATATATTTTTATTTAAATAATTTTTTAATTAAATCAAAATTGGTCAATTAACCCATAAACCTAACATAGAGTCAAACTAAACTAATTTAAATAATATAACTCATTTGATTTATTTAATTATCGGCTTGTTTAATGATAATCTAATTTGTTTGATGACATATATAACTCATCTTATTTATAGTATGATAACGTCAATTTGGATTTACTATTTTTTTGTGATTATACAAGTCAATTTTTTTTTAATAATATGAATATTGATTAAAAAATTAAAAATCAAATTTATAAAATAAACAATTATAAAAATTGATAAAAAATAATAGTTATATAATAAATTAATAAAATAATAGTTATATTTTTATATGGCTAAAAACACATGTTAATGATATAGATGATTACTACAAGAAACTTCTATAAAAGTGAATAACAAAACAAATGTATTTAAAAGGTTAAAAACAACTATATAGTGTTAAATGAGAAAAAAAATACAAAAATTAAACTTTGTTAATGTATTTAAAAGGTTAAAAACAACTATATAGTGTTAAATGAGAAAAAAAATACAAAAATTAAACTTTGTTAATGTATTTAAAAGGTTAAAAACAACTATATAGTGTTAAATGAGAAAAAAATACAAAAATTAAACTTTGTGAAAAATAAGAACACTTACTAGCTTTTCTTTTCATTTTTATAAAAATATAACATATATCTATAAAATTTACTCTTATTTTATTATTTCAAACAAACAGGTTGATTTTCTCTTCTTTATCATCTCCCCCAAATAAAATATAAATTGTTTGTATTTTAGAAAAAAATTGGTTATTTGTATGTATATATACATATAAATATGTGTTAAAATAGGCTTAACTCAAGTTAAACAAAAATAAAATAAAATTATGGTCTAAATTGAATCATACTTATTTTTACTCAATCCATTTAGATCATGACTTATATGGATTTAAGGCAGGCTAGTTCGTAGACTTATGAGCCTACCTAAATTATAAAATAATAATTAATTTTGAAATAAAAATTAAAATAATATAATTTTATAAAAAATATATATGTATTATAAATTAATTTGATAAGAAATTCATTTATTTTATCAGAATAAGTCTTTAACAACCACTAATTCCAAAATCTAATGATTAAGAATAATTACTATTTTATATTAATAAATTACTTAAAAATAATAATGACAATGAAGAGTAAGTTTATAATTTTTATTTTGAGATCGAATGATTATTCAAGTATGATATCTCCCATGGGAGTAATTCATATGAGTAACTTCTTATCTTAAAGAATGTAAAATATAGATTTATTGTGTCACATTATTCTTAAGCAACTCATTATTGATTTTATTCTAATAAAAAAATTTCTTAATCAATTTTAAAAAATACATTTTCTCCTATTGTTTTTCTCATTTATGCAATTTATATAGGATTTTTCTAATAAAAAATTATTTTAAGCAACTAATAATTTATTTAAGTATTTTACCTAGTAATTTCCATTAAAGATACTATTATATATTAAATTATTAAATAAAAACTAATTTTATTAATATAGTTTATATTTTAAAAATAACTAATTTTTTAATTAAGTTAAAATTAGTCCGTTAACCCATAAATTTAACTTTGAGTCAAACTAAACTAAAAATGATAACCTATTTTAAAATAAAGTAAAGTTAGACTAAAAATTATATGAAAGCAATAAGGGGAAGATTGATGGCAATGTGAAACATGTCCTTACATTTTCAAGATATGATCTTGATGATGATTTAAATCAACAACCATTCAAGACTCAAGCAAGCCCAAAATGAAGACTGAAGACTAGATATACATTCTGAAGAAGATGATGACAAAAGCAAACCCAAGATGAAGCATGGAGACTAGATAGAGTCTTATAATATTGGATATGGAGGTACAAGTTGATGAAGTGATATTATGCATAAGCCTCCAAAGCACAAGTGTGATAAAATTTTGTAACATGACATTTTTCATTGTCATAATCAATTATGATGCATCGAAATGAAAAACGATTTTATCTTTGTCATAATTAATTATACTGGTAACATAATCGATTATAACAGTTCAAATTTGAAAAATATATCTGTTTTAAAGAATAAATGTTTTTTAAATACATTCTGATTTTTTTCTATAAAATTATTAATGACCAACGACTATTTTATGATGTTATTTTCCTATTTAAATGAGTTTTGATAAAAAATAAAAAACACAAAATTACAGAATTCGAAAATTCAATTTACATTCAATCAGTTTTGAGAAAAGAATTATGAGCAAGGCAACATAACACTTTTAGGTTTTGTGAGAAAACTTTTTCATACTGTCATCTGCGCTTTCACTGTCAATCACACTGTGTTCTTGGAGTTATCATTCTACAGACTTCTACAATTTGTTGTTTCCATTACCCAAATGTGACTGTTCTTATTTTATTACATTCATCTTTTGTGGGCTTAGGTAGTTGTTGTTAAATTCCTTGTGTTAGAGTTTAAGTGGTTGTTGTTATTTTGTTATATTTCTTTGGGTTTCCTGTGTAGAAACTGTTCATCCCTTTGATTTGTTTAGGGAAGTGTTCATCCTTAGTGGGATTCTAAGGAGGTGTTTTCATCCCTTTGATTTGTTCGAGGAGGTGTTCATCCCTAGTTTTTCATCTCTAGTGTTTTCTTCCCTTTGATTTGTTCAGGGAGGTATTCATCCTTAGTGAGATTCTAAGGAGGTGTTTTCATCCCTTTGATTTGTTCGAGGAGGTGTTCATCCCTAGTGTGATTCTAAGAAGATGTTCATCCTTTGTGTGTTGGTGGCAAATGAGGTGTTTTTCATCCTTTGATTTGTTCAGACGAGATGTTCATCCCTAGTGAGATTCTATGAAGGTGTTCATCCTTAGTGGGATTCTAAGGAGATGTTTGTCTTTTGAATTAGTTTGACTGGTTCCTCTAATGAGTTGATTGTAATTTGTAAACTGAATTTAAAAGATAGTGAATTGTGGTCACTTTTGTGATTAGAGTTGACTAGGAATCTGAATGTAGGGTTGACTATACCCGAACTTTTATATATTACTATGTACTTTTTTCTTCCTTATAGCTCTGTGATAACATCTACTTATCTCATTCCCTTTATCTCTTTGATTATATCGTTTCCGCTCTATCCGTATTTTATTTGATAATTAAAACTCAATTTAACAAATTATTGACATCATAAATAAATTTTAATTTGATATTTATTTTAATTTGTAGATCTATTCACTCCCTCTAGATATCATTTGTCTACCATTATTTTTATATATATATATATATATATATATATATATATATATATATATATATATAATTTAACTAACTTTTGAGAAATTAGACGAGAGAGAAGGGGATAAGAAGACAAAAATCTCAATCAAGACGATATAACTATGATTTCCTTTATTTAACTAATTGACAAAAATCTCAATCAAGAAGATATAACTATGATTTCCTTTATTTAACTAATTAATGCACATCACAAAAAAAATTCGTGATTGCATTAATTAAACATTAACTAATGAGTAGCATTAAGAAACATAACGTTGAAGGGTTTATTCTTTGTGAGATACAAGCGTCTTCCATCCTCACCTTTCAGTGGATGAAACATCCCAATATCAGAACAAGTTGTTGAGTTAGTCTGGCAGAACACAAGCTTGTACCAAAAATTGTAAATCTCAACGTGAAAGGTGCCATCAAATATTTGTTGTCCTGGATGCCCTTCGGCACCACCAATTCCCACAAATGTCTCGTTGAGTTCTTTATCCACAAACACCATCCACTTGGGGGATTTTGCACACTGTGGACTATCTTTGAACTTGATTTCTAGTGGACTACCTGTAGGAACATTAAAAATTGAAATTTAACTTTGTATCAGCAACAGTGACAATATGAAAACCAGACTTAGATATATGATAGGCTTCTCTTGACAGAAGACACAGGATAGTCTTAGAAGCACAGAATAAATCAATTATTTCAAGGAATATGTTTTTAGAATTTCTCTGAAACATCAACATATACAAATAATAAATTAGTAAATTATGGATGAGAACCTATATAGATTTCAATAAGGCTGATTCCAGGCAAGATAAACTTCACAGGGAAGCCAAGCTTTGAATTATCATGCAGAACAGTGAGAGCACAGTTTGAGTTCCCAGTTTTAGCAAGTTTCAATCCACCATTATCCGGTGGATTAACTGGAGCAGGGACTGCTGGCAGGATGTAATATGAGATACCTGGAAAAACACCGTTCCCATATACGTCAATAACTTGATCAGCATTTTTTATGGTAGCATTGGTGAGAAAAGCAAGGAGGGGGAGGAAGGACAGGGATACAATTAGGATTGCCTTCATATTGATTCACTGAATGCCTATTGTTGGATCGGCTTTGGTTGTATATATACTCCAAAAATAATTAGGAATTGATTATTTATTGTTTTTAAAAATAGTTTTCATAATAATAACGTTTTTATTTTCATTAATGCACAATAAAAATAATACATCTTGATTATATTAGAGTTATTTATAAATGAAAATAAATATTTTATATTTAAATTGTTTAAAGATTAAAAAAATTATTTAAAATTAAAATAAAATTATTTATATAACCAATTAATCAAATATTAAGTAATTTATTTATCAGATTCATAATAAAATATTTACTTTTATTCTAAAAATATTTATTAATAACTCAAAAATACCTAAAAAAACCTAAATTTAATGAAAAGTTATTATTAATTACGGATCATTATGATATTTATAGCCACATCAATTAAAAGCTAAATTATATAAATACAATTGAGTAATCAAGTTACAACTTTTCTTTTCTTAAGAAATTTTAGATTAGATAATATGTAGATAATTTTTTTAATAATAATAATAATTAAAAATTAAAAAATATAATTAATAACATGTAGAGGTTTGTCATATTTATATTAATTAAAAAATATAATACAAAACAATTATACAACTTAATCTCTTTCATAAATAGTACAAATCAATAACACAGTTAATGAAATATTAAATATAAAATATTTAAAAATTAAAAAAATTAAAAAAATGATGTAATAAAAGTAAAATGCAAGAGAATGTGTCTACAAAACTTAAGTCAAATCAATTACATTAAAATATTATTAAAATATTAAAAAAATATATGTAAAAAAAGTTTAAGAAACTAATAAAAAATAATTATATAATATGAAAGATTAGATGAAATAGAAATGCGTAAAAAATAAACTGATTTACAATCCAAACCCCTCTATTAATAATAGTTATATATGATTATTAAAATATCAAAAGTATAATTTTAAAAAATTATAAAAAGGCAGTTATAACTTTAATAAAGTCATAATTATGTAATAAATATTAAAGTGAAATAGAAGAAATTGTGTCAAAATTCAATTCGACGATCAAATCATATTAACGGTTATTAAAATGTTAAGAATAACATTTAGGAAAAAAAAATATATATATATATATATATATATATATATATACTAGGAATAAATTTGAAAATAAAAATAAATTAAAAGCTGTATAGATGATTATAAAAATATTAAATATTTAATTTAAAATTTTTATAATAAAACATTTATATTAAAAAGTATAGATTATTAGTATAGATTAATAATATACATTATTATTAAAATATAAAAGGTAAAATATAATAAAATAATGAAATAAATAGCTATATATATATAAACTAGTTAAATTAAAAATCTAATAAAGAATAACTATATGACAGTAAAGGTAAAATAGAAAAAAAATGTATATAAAAAACAATTATACAATATGATTATTAAAAGTATAGGTTAATAGTATAGATAACTATTAAAATATTAAAAATAAAATGTAAAAGAAAATCATTTAGGAAAACTCATAAAAAGAAACCTTTAAAAGTTAGTAAAAATAATTATATAATAAAATATGAATAGATCGTGAACACTCAAAACAGCTGTACAAATCAATATTATTAAAAATAAAATGGAAAAGTAAAATTTGTAAGATTTATAAAAGAAAAATTTATAGAAATGAATAAAAAAACAGTTATATGATAAATTAATAAAAGAAGCAGTTTTTTAATAAAGAAAAGGTTAAAAACATAGATTAATATTATATATTAATAGTATAGATGATTATTTAAATATTAAAAATAAAATTTAAAAATAATAAAATAAATTTTTTAGAGTGTAGTGGTGTTTTTAGGGTTTGCAGCAGACATGCCTACATCAATCCTAATTTCGATTTGGTTTTTAATACCTAAATATATTTGTGAAAATTAGAGTAACAACTTTTTCTTATTAAATATGATAATCTAAATGGATATTTTTTTATTTGGAGAACTAAAAAAAACAGAAATTAAGTATTAATTAAATTAAAGTAGAGGACAAATTAATAATAAATAAGACTGGAGAATAGGCACCATGAAAAACTTAACTTGCATTTATTATTGTTACTTTTAGTTTAACTATTTAGTTAATACAAAAGGGCTTCTAACCATATATTTGCCATTACTCCATGTAATAGATCCAAACAGATCTTCTTTCAGGGAAGTCAAAGTTGAGGAGAAAATCACTTGGTAACTTAGTCTTTTACTACTTTTGGTAAATTGTAATTTATTTGGAGTTAATGTAATTTTGACTCCACTGGGAGCCTCAACAACGGGGGAGTAAGCTGTTTCATCTTCTTCACCAACGTTTGTGACAGTTCTGCTCACATTGACAACACTTTTCCCAGTGAAGTTTACTGCTATGGAAGGGTAGTTTATGTTGGAGATTAGATCAGAACTTGAATCCTTAGGGCAACTGAAATTGTCAGGAACAGTTCTGGAGATGACCTTAATAGTGGTTATGTCGAGTCCAATGTAACACAAAAAGTTTAAGTAGTCAATGGTGTTGGTTTCATAAACTAGTCCTGGTTGCAATGATTCAGATGTTGTCATCTCCCCTGCCCCAAAGTCATATGGTGTGGCTACTGACCCTGAATCTGTTGTTATAGGTGTCTTCATGTTGTCACTTTGAATTGCTGCATACAAGAGAAAGATAGGAGTTGATACATTGGTAGATCACATTAATTAGAAAGGTTATATGAGTACATTACACTCAACTGTTTGTATACCCTAGAAACACATTATGTTGCATACCAAGTAAGGGATTATGTAATAATCATTGACAAGGCATAAGTAATTGTGTGTAATATCAAGAAATCATGGAAAGAAAGTGCTGAGTGTAATTTGGTTGTTATATATTAATCAAATGGCTGCTAACCTGTGGTCATGATGGCAGATTTGATTGCAGAGGCACTCCAAGTTGGATTTTGTGTTTTGATACTACTTGCAAGCCCTGAAACGTGTGGACAGGCCATGGAAGTCCCAGAGATTATGTTGTACAGCGAGGGCTTTCTTCTTTTGGGAACCTCGTCTACTCCATTTCCAATCCATGCAGCAAGAATATTAACTCCTGGTGCTGCAATATCAGGCTATAAAGAAAGCAGGTTCTGTTTAGGGTTAAGCATTAAGATTAGTTTATCATAATTTTATTTACATATATAAACATATATTTCAATACCTTGAGAATATTGCTTGATAGTGTTGAAGGTCCTCTGGATGAAAAGTTTGGCACAAGAGGAGCAGGTTTATAGTCAAGCACTGTTGTTGTTGGTAGAATTGTTGCAATTGGGTTGCTGCAATATTATATCACAAAAATTAAATTAAGTTGCGGTTAGATTGTATGTTCAATCTTGGTCTCAAACAAGATTCAAAGCGATTTCTAAAATTTACAGTGTTTTCTTCTACTGAGTGTGACTTACTTGGATGAATTGATATATTGGAGTATCGTGGCACTATCTTTTGAGCTTATAACCGTTGCAGGGAAGTCCCCATAATATGAAGCTATTGCTCCATTTTCGTCAGTAATATGAACCAGGCCTATTCCTCCCACTGCTTTGACTGTGTCAATTTTGTCACTAGTTGAATATTCACCATCATCTCTGCCATCACATACCACAATCTTTCCTTTGACTTTATTTGCATCTAATGAATCTGAGTGACATTGTCTGCATTTAAAAAGTGATTTAATATTTTTCTGAGAGGTTGTTAATTAGGAAACCAACATTTATCATTTCTTTGTTCATTTTATGTTGCCCAATTCCAAACCCTTGAGGCTTTTTAGCTTCCAACTAATTGCAAAAGGTTTTTTAACTTGGGAGATTTTGCATACCTCGCTTCAGTTAAACTACTGCTGCTCGCCTTCGCAGACTCACTGTATATTATTGGATACTCAGCCGAATTTGAAAGAGGGGAGAAATTTATAGCCCTACCCTGAAGTTTAACATCAATTATCGATGATGAGCAAAGATGATATTAGTTGCATTATACCCCTTCCAATATAAATAGGAAAACAAAGTACAGCAATGTTATAAAATAGAAAAATTATTAATTCTTAAGTATTTAGAAAACATAATATTCTTTTAATCAATACCTTACCAAAAAAATAAAAACTCCCCATAATAATACTTTTAAAACATTCATTCAACGAACATTCGAGAATGAATTGTTTTTTTATATGATCTCAACCTTTTTTTAATTCAACAATTAAAGCAAGAAAGAGACTTGCCAACATAATACATGTTACCTAGCTCTGACAAAAGCAGATCCCCACTTCTTGAAACAAAGGTGCCTTGTTGTGTTAGAATTTGGAAACTTGAAAGAAGGAATGATCTTCCTTTTGAGTCCACGAGAGATTGTAGAAAGATAAAAATCGCATGACCCATAATTTAGTATTTTGTATTCCAACTTTTCATAGATAAATTTGCTTTTGAGGCATTTAATTAATAAATTCTTATTTATTTTTTAATTATGCCTAAGATATAAAGAAAGAAAAAAATTACGGTTGAATAAATCACCTACCATGATGGTTTTGTTATCACCCAAGACAGTGTTAGACTGAAAATCTCGGTCGATGGTAGAAGCTGCAACCGTTAAAATCCAAGGCGCGTCATTTACAACCGTGTACGAGTTCGGTCCAGAATTGCCAGCAGAGCATGCCACCACAATGCCGCGTTCCACGGCATGGAATGATCCAATGGCAATCGGGTCGGTTGTCAAGTCAGGTCGAAACCCCGGTGATGCACCGAGTGATAGTGACAGAACATCGACTCCGTCGGCAATGGCATCATCAAATGCCCCGAGAATGGCAGACCCACGACATCCAAAGTTGGAACACACTCTGTAAACCGCCAATCTTGATTCTGAAGACCCACCCTTTGCATTCCCTGCCGCCAAACCATAGTACGATGCATTGGTCACGGCGGTACCCACCGCGGTAGATGCCACATGAGTCCCATGGCCAATCGAGTCTCGTGGTGTGTTGTCGCCCTCGTCGTCCCCGTTAGGATCAGTGTAAAATCTTGCGCCAATTAGCTTCCTAATCAAAATCAAAATGAAGACAAACCTACCCGTTACTGGTGATCATGCACAACCAATCAAATCATCTATGGAATACTCAAGTCATTTTTTTTTTCCTCCTGTTTTTTCCTCTTATCACATCTTATCTTTTATAAATATATCATTTTGTTTTTCTCCTTTTTTACCTTTTATTTTAAATATACACAAGGGAGTTATATTTTAACACTCATTCATCCACAAACATCTGATCTACAATTTATTTTATTAATATTATAATTATTAAAAGCTTTAATTTAAATAAAATTAATTTAAAACTATTATTTTATTATTAAATGAAGTTGTAGTTGAGTTGTTTGAAAAAAATAGAGTTGTGGAAAGATAATTTCATATATATACATATGAAATAATTTTTAAAGACAAACATAATCATCGGAATAACATGGTCATGAGATAATAATTTACTCAACCATCTTGTTGGATAATTACCTTTTCTTATAATCAATAATAATATTTATATTTTTACTTTATTTATTTGCATGTGACTATATGTATTTCACCATACTACCTGTTACAATTAGAGGAATTGAAGTCTTGTGATTTCATGCATGTGCCTTTCCAATGCGATGGAATTGCACTCATTCCCTCGTCATTAAAACTTGCAGCCTCTGGCCATATACCTGAAATATTTCATTTGTGATATCAACGATCAATAAGTAAATAATAACATGTATCTAATATTTTGTTTTAGTTATTAATAACCTGTGTCTAAGATGCCAAGAACAACGTCTGAGGAGGTCGAAGAATTGGAGAGTGTGTTTGGGTTGGCGTCGATTTTGACGTGAGTTTGGTATTTGAGAAAATCCCAGGAACGAGTTGTATGAAGTTTCAAAATGGGATCAGGGAAAACAGACACAACACCAGGTTTCTGAATAATTGAATTTGCTTCGTCTTTTGATAAACGAGCTGCAAATCCTGAAAAACCATATTTGTAGTTCCTTACCAAAGCCTTGTCATTCCTTCAATTCATGCAAATAATTTTTTTATCAGCCACACAACATGTAGTATATTATCAAGTTAATCAATTGATGTTCACTTTATAATATATGCAATTTCATACCTTTTTAGCACGGCATTGAGAAGCTGAGCATGATCGTTGCGAAGAGAAGGACTTGTGGAATCCGCAGCTCCCATATAAACTATATAAACTTGTTTTCCATTTACGTCTTCGTTACTATCATTCTCAGCTGAAGATGACCTTAACACCCCAAGAACCAGTAACAGAATGTAAAATGAATGCAACAAGAGTGTTATCCCTTTCATGTTAATTAGTTCTTATTCTCTCAACTTAGTTGCACTTAGTGTTCCTGGAAGCACCCTCGGAAGGTATTATATATAAAGTCCATGGATGGATGGGTGCTTAAATGCGTCAGCACTCACAGCAATTGTGATTTAATTTGCGGTGGAAGAAAAAGTACAATCTGCAATGGTGGAATCATGGCATGCTTATTCCTTATGCGCACTGCAATTACGCGTCAACCACTTGTCCACGCATAGTGCGCCATTTGAAGATATAGTTACCGTAAAAAAAATTCCACAGTTGGTGCCTACCACCGTATATTTGATAACTAAAAGTGGAGGCATAGCCTAACATTTAATGTGGCATGTCAAGATTATCACATTATAGCAGTTAAAGCTGAACAATGTATGCTATATATGAATCAAAGTCCTTGTAAGGAACAAACCACCTCTTGCATGCATTACTCTAGCACACTATGATTAATTACTTGACTCTAGAAATTAATTTAGTGCCAGTTATCAGTTTTAATAGAATTGATTTTAATAAAAAATAATTTTAAATTTTTTAATGTAACTAGCCCATGAAATCTGTAACCATGAAAAAGTTTTCTTATTCATGGCAGAATCAAGTTTTCAATTTGAAAATAAAATTATGGGTATGATAATTATCATTGAAGGTTATATTTTTATTATAAATATTAATGATTTATAATTGAATATAAAAAATAATTGACTGATTGTTATTTTATGTATTTTAAAAATGTACATTTCGTTAATTGCTAATATGTCAATTAAACACTGAATAATAATTTTGAATTAGCATAACATTTCATGAATGTGATTAATATATAACATGGAGTTGCACTTATAGATATGAGTGCGTTCTGACACACAAATTAAAAAGATTATCAAACTGGAAATTAATCATGTGGATGAGGGATGGGACGCCAGTAAGTTCCATTTGTGGAGAAATGCTTATCTTGTTTATCCATACAGAAGAACTGAAAGAAAAGGTTTTTGAGTTTTAGTTTAATGGTTTCTCAAATCTCAAGTCTTCAAGTGATGGAGTTGGATGCCTATTCCACTTATTTTAATTTGTTATCTGTCTCTATATATGTGTGAGTGAGTCATCAGAATTGTTGTACTAGTGCGCCATTATTTCCATTTTCCTCATATATATCATCTTTCTTGTGAAATGCAGTACTGTTCTGCACAGAGTGAACCAAATTATTGAATTATTTAAATAATTAATAGGAGTAACAAAATGTTCCAATTGGGTGCAATATCAAATGTCGTTGGCGTTCAAGTATCAGTATTTCAACTGTTGAGAGAATTCCATCGCAATGATTATAATTATGACGATGGTGAAAGAGCACATTTGTCTACAAGTTCATGAGATATGATTATGAGAGTACTATGCTGAAAGAATGTGTTGCAAAATGACATATAATAATGGTATTAAAAGTGAAAATCAAATATGGTTGAGTGCTTAATAAAATGCCAACTTTTTTGGACATGCAATAATATCAGTTGGTACACCGTTAACTAAGAAGGTGAAACATTGCAACTGCTGCTGCTGCTGAGGGTGTATTAACCTTAAACAAAGCCCAAGTGAAATATTTGAAAACCGAGAAGAAGAACTTCATTCATTTCTGTATGTATATAGAAGCTTCTAGTTTAAGTACTTTCAAACACAAATGGATTAAAACACAATTTCCTCACAAAAAATATGAATTCTTATATAGAAAAGAATAAATACACATGGTGTCAAAATGATTAAAGAGTTGGTTTGTTTAAATTTTATATCTTTATAATTTTGGAATTCTACTCTTTCATGATGTTAATAAGAATAATCACTTATTTAGGAAGAAGATAAGATTTATTTATTAGTTGGTTGAGGGTTCTTAATTGGCTCCTTATTCTTTGATAGTTGTGTTGGTTAATCTCATCTAATTGCAAATTTATTGAATGATAATTGGTGAGATTACATCTTAATTATATATATTTTATAAATGTTTCAAATTTTATAAAGGATAAAATTGATGACATAATTCTGTAAAACCTAAAATTTGTATCAGATTTTTTAAAATTAATCTATTTAGTATTATATTTAGTAAAGACCATATCTAATAGAAAATTATAACGGATAGTTTGTCCTAATTTTACGTTTAAGTGTTCCATCACAAGATTAAGTGGTTAATCTCTAGTATAAGTACACCAATATGAAAAAAAAATATTTATGTTTTCTCATTCATAAAAAACTATTTATGTTTTCTCTAATGCAAGTACTTGAACAATTTGTGTTTTATCTTTTTGTTAGAAGCTAAAGTACTAAATGAATTTAGTTGGTCAAATATTTTTAAAATAAATTTATGACTTTTTATTTCACACAATTGTAATATTTTAAGCTGTCATATTTAATGGAAATATATGCGTTACTTTAAGGATAATTATAGCAACAAGAAGTAATGAAGCCTAGTTAAGGAATAAAGATAGATAGAAAAAATTGTTGAAATAACATGTGAGAGCCTGAGAAGAGAAGTCTCACGTTAAGAAAATTATATATTATTGCTTATTTTTTTTATTATAAAAAAGGTTTAATATTTTTTTTTTAAATCACCTTAAATCTTTTCTTTCTCCTTTATACTAATGCATTGCAAAGTAAATTTTTTCCGGTAGTAAAATTTTATTATTGTCTATTGTTTATTTTGTTTATCTTTTCTCATCTTTTATTTTAGTTGTGAGTTCTTATATAGCTGCTATGATTCCTAATAGTAGTATCAGAGCTGATAGTTTGTTTCTTATTTATGATATTCATAAGTTTCTTATTTATGATAGTCATAGTTGGTTTCTTATTTATGATATTATTCCGCTGCTATAATTATTAGAATAGTGTTGGAAAAAATTCTTAATATGGTTTGTGCTTGCGGTTAATCTGATTTTCCACATCAGAAAATAGTTATTCTAGTTATTGGATATAAGTGTGGTAGTGTGATAGTGCATGTCTAGGAAAAGTTATGACAAGAAAAAACTTTATTTAAGTGTGTCTATTAGTGACACACATCTCTTTCCTGAAAGCTTATATGGTGTACTAGTTATAGTTTACTTGTTGTTCCAGTAGACAATATTATTCATAGTGAAAGGTGCATAAGTCGGCTAAAACCATAACAACAAAATATGAGATAGAGAAGTTTAATGAGAATAATTTTTCATTGTAAAAATTGAAGATGAAGACAATTTTGAGAAAAGACAATTGTGTAAAAATAATTAGAGAAAGATCGTGGACATCACAAATAGAAGGTGAGAAGAAATTTACAACAATGCTATAGCAAATTTATGGAGAATAATGAAAGAAATTTGGAAGTCCCTTATCAAATTGTATAAGGAGAAAACACATATTGAACTTGGTTTATTATGATGTATTTGAATCGTCGATATTATCGCTAGGAGGGGCAAATATTGTGTCAGTGATGACAATGATTACTCCAGAAGATTATGAGTATACCGCATCAAGAGAAAGTTTGTGTTTTCAAAGTTCAGGAAAGGAAAATTCTTGGACTATGCTAATAATGTGAAGGGATATTTCCTGTGGATCTCACTATCTACAAGGTTATTGTTAGCGGTGATATAAATATTATTTTCTTCAAGGTGAACTTAAAGAAAGGATTGATGTGCTCTAACCAGAGAAGACGTAAAGAAAAAGGAAACTTGGTTTGCAGGTTGACCAAATCTCTGTACGGTTTAAATCGGGTGTCCAGGTATTAGTACAAGAGATTTGATTCTTCATTATTAGCCTTGATTACTATAGACTAAGTTCAGACTATTGTACCTATTACAATAGATTTAATGAAAATGATTTTATCATTTTGTCGTTGTATATAGATGACATGTTGGTGATAGGTTCCAATAAAGTTTGAATCCAGGTTTTGAAGGCACATTTGGCTAAAAAGTCTAATATGAAGAACTAGAGACTAACAAACAAGATTTTAGGGATGCAAATTCATCGGGACATAAAAGATAGGAATGTTTGACTTTATCAGAAGAATACATATTGAAGGTCTTGTAGTGCTTCAACATGCAAAGGTGTAAGCCACTTTTTACCTCATTTTCTATCATGTTATCCTCAAGTATGAGTCCTAGCAATGAAATAGGGAGGATGGAAATGTCTTTAACATTATATGCATCAATGGTGGGAGTCTTATGAATACCATGATCGGTACTAGACCAGACATTACACAAGCAGTGAGAGCGGTTAGTAGATCAATGACAAATTGTGGTAGAGAGCATGTGTATTATCAAGAGAATTCTTATCAAAGGAAGCTTGGATATTGTATTATGTTTCGGAGGATCAAAACTAGTTGTCAGATGCTATGTTTGTTCAAGTTTTGCAGGTGATCTTGATAAGTTTACCTTTGTTGGAGAGGTAATAACTAGTTATCTAAGTTATAGGATGTTGTAGCTCTGTCTATTACAGAAGTTGAGTACATGGCAGTCACCCAAACATGTAAGGAAGTTATTTGGATTAAGAGGATAATGGAGGAACTCGGGCACAAGCAACAACAAATTATTGTATATTGTGACAATCAGAGTGTCTTGCACATTACAAGGAATATTGCCTCGTATTCCAGGATAAAGCAAGAAGAATCTGGAAGATGTTATGACAGTCGGTTAGCAGTGACAAATTTACATAGAGGCGATCTTACTAAAGGTCTATTGCAATAACAACATGGAATGAAATAATAATGTATTGTGAAGATTTGATTAATTTAATCAAAATCTTCTAGTGGAAGATTGTGAGAATATAAGAAGAGAAGTCTCACGTCAAGAAAATTATATGTTGGTGTTTATTTTTCTTATTATAAAAGGAGCACAATGTTTACTTTATATATCATTCTAAATCTCTTTCTTTCTTCTCCTTTCTACTAGTATATTGCGTAGTAATTGAGTTCTCTTATTTTTGAGAGAAAATATTATTATTATTTTCTCTTTAAATTTAAAGAGGATATTGTAATTTCTTTCAGTAATAAAATTCTGTTTTGTTTCTCTTTTCTCATTTTTTATTTTAGTTCTCTTTTCTCATATTTTATTTTAGTTGAATTCTTATGTAATGATACGAGAGAGCTGAACACCAAATATTCCTAGGAGTGTAATATCAAGTAAACCCTATTTTTTAATGTAAAAAACTGAACTATTCCTTTTAAAAATTTTAAAAACCCTACCAAAAACCTAGTACTATTATCTAATTTTAATTACTCTCTATTTAAAAAACTTTTTTTTTCATTTTAAAACTGGTTGTTTTAGAAATCTAAGGCATGTAAGATTATTGTTAATTATATTTTCAGTTAAATACTGATTTTGCATGTGTGTTCTATCATTTTTCTTTTATCTAAATTTCAGCTATCATTTTTTTTTTCAAATTCTGCATATCATCTTTTTTTATATATGAACTTTCTCTATAGATTACGATAAATTGATCAGTGAATATTTTAGTTAAGATGTAAATTACCAAAACTTTAAATATTTTTTTAAAAGCAAAGAATATTTTTTATCAAAACAATTCTAAACGAGCACATGACAAAGAACATTATTGGTTTAAATGTTTCTCAACTTGTGTGTAGTAACCTAAACAAAAAATATAACTTTGAAATGGAATAAGTAAATAGTAAAATATATAAATATCGATAAGTACTGAGCTTTATTCATATATAGTTATTTCTAATTTAGCTTTTGGCTATTACAAATGGACTTCGAACAATGTATTTACCATTACTCCATGTAATGGATCCAAATAAATCTTCTGTCAACACGGTCGAAGTGATAGAAAAGATAACTTGGTAACTTAGTTTTTTATTATTTTTCGTAAAATGAAGTTTATTTGGGATCAAGTTGACCTTTATCCCATTGGGAGCATCGATGAGAGGAGAGTAAATTGTTTCATCTTCACCAATATTTGTCACAATTCTAGTAACTTGAACAACTTTTTTTCCTTCAAGGTCTGAGATTGCAATGGAAGGGTAGTTGATGTTGGATATATGATGAGAACTCAAATCTTTAGGACAATTGAAATTATTTGGAACAGATCTGGATATAATCTTAACCATGGTTATATTCAATCCAACATAACATAAGTAGTTCAAATAGTCAATTGTGCTGCTTTCATAAACTAGTCCTGGGTGGAATGGTCCATATAATGTCATTTGCCCAGCTCCATAGTCATATGGTGTGGCTATTGATCCTGTCTCCGTTGTTATGGGAGCCTTCAAATTGTTCTTTTGAGTTGCTACATTGAAAAATATAGGAGATGATGAAATAGTAGATTTCATATCTAAGATTTCATTTCCAAGGTTCATTATAGTCTTGGAAATGAAAATATAAGAATTGATTTTTAAGTGATTAAAATAACACAATTAGGTTTGTTTGATATTTTATTTATAATGAAAGAAAAGTCTAACCAGTGGTCATTATTGCTGATTTGATTGCAGAGGCAGTCCAAGTGGGGTTTTGAGACTTGATGGTAGCTGCAAGTCCTGAAACATGAGGACATGCCATAGAAGTGCCCGAGAGGATATTGAATTGGGAGGGCTGTTTATGTTTCGGAACGCCTTCTGTGTAATTTCCCGTCCACGCTGCAAGAATGTTAACTCCCGGTGCTGCAATATCAGGCTACAAAGAAACCAAGTTATATTTTATAGTTAATAATTGATTGCGAGTAATTTACCTTAATTTATACCCTTATCTATCTATTTGTTCTTACTTTGAGAATATTCTTCGAAAGTGCAGAAGGCCCTTTTGCTGAAAAGGATGGCATTATGGGTGAAGGCTTAAAATCAATGGTTGAAACTGTTGGTAGAATGGTTACCACTGGCTTGCTTCAGATTAAATTATGCATATTGTGAATTCTAAAGTTAACAATGTTTATAAATGTTGACCTCATACACGATGCAAACTCACCTAGTTGAATTGACATATTGAAAGATTATGTCGGCATCTTTTGAACTTATCTCAGTTACTGCGAAGTCTCCAAAATCTTCTCTTTCTGTTCCTCCTATTGGGTCAGTAATATGAATCACACCTACTCCACTTACCTCTTGCACAGCTCCAACTTTTATACTAGTTGCATATGAATGATCTTTACCGTCACATATGACAATCTTCCCTTTTACTAGACGTTTAGAGAATGAACCTGGGAAACATTGTCTGCATTTCACAGTCGATATAATTAATTTTGTCTCGAAGTTTTACAAATACTTGAAATCAAATGCGTGTTTGTCATTCTTTTACGTTAATTCACATTATTGGCAAATCCTAAATTTTGTAATATTAGAGTTGCAAAGTTAATTTGTGACCAATTAACCGGCAGATTTTGTGTACATACCTTGCGTCAGCTAACCTGGCGTCCTTTGCTTTGGCAGACTCACCGTATATAAGTGGATATTTGGGTGAATTTGAAAGGGGAGAGAAATTTAGAGCTTCACCCTGAAATTTAATAATTATTATAAGCACAATTTGTTATGTGCAATGTAAACTTACACAAAAAATTAATACTAGTTTAATGATATTGTTACTGATGCACACGCGTGGGATATCAAGATAATAATTGAAATAGGCTTAACAGTGGTTACCTTGATGACTTTGTTATCACCCAAGACAAGGTTGGACTTAAAATCCCTGTCTATGGAAGAGGCTACAACGCTAAAAATCCAAGGTGCGTCGTTCACAACCGTGTTTAAGCTTGGTCCATTGTTTCCGGCGGAGGCAACCACCAGAATGCCGCGCTCGACGGCGTGGAATGCTCCGATGGCGATTGGGTCGGATTTCAACTCGGATCGGAACACTGCGAAGGAACCAACCGACAGCGAAATCACATCGACTCCATCAGCAATGGCATCATCAAATGCCGCAAGAACCGCCGAGCCAGGGCAATCGTATTTGAAGCACACTTTGTAAATCGCCAATCGCGATTCCGGGGACCCACTCTGGGCATTCCCCGCCGCCAAGCCATAGTATGAGACACCTGGCACGGTGACTCCCGCCGCTGTGGATGCCACGTGGGTTCCGTGGCCATCTTTATCCCTTGGTGTCGCATACACTGTATCTCCTTCAGGGTCATGGTAATACCTTGCTCCAATTATCTTCCTAATCAAAATAAAAATGTTTATATATAACAAGGTTGATCATGATGATGCATTTTATATTTAAGCTGACCTAGGGTTGTTTTTTTACCTGTTACAGTTAGATGAATTGAAGTCGAAGGATTTCATACAAGTCCCTTTCCAACGTGATGGAACAGGACCCATTCCCTTGTCGCTAAAGCTTGGTGACTCTGGCCATATCCCTGAATAAATTTCGTTTTTGTATCCATCAGTTAATTATTGTAATACATAATTCGTCACAACATCAAACAATTGGGGTAGAGATAATTGACCTGAGTCCAAAATGCCAATGACGATGTCTGATGAGGGAGCAGTGTTGGAGGCCCTGTTTGGGCTGTGACTTTTAAGTGGTGTGCTTTGGGCCTTTAGAAAATCCCAAGAACGGGTTGTATGGAGCTTCAGAATTGGATCAGGAAAGACTGAGACCACACCAGGTTCGTGCACAAGTGAGTTTGCCTCCTCTTTTGTTAAACGAGCTGCAAACCCTGAGAAACCATACTTGTAATTCCGAACCAGAGCCTTCTCATTCCTTCCAATTAACAAAACGTAACTGATTTCAGGTGTTGCTATTTGGCAGAGAAATACAACAATTTTTGCATAACATCATTATTCCTTTCTGAGTTGCGTTATAAGACTGTAATAAATTTCAAATGGGTTATATATTATCACTGGATTTATGATAGATTTCTTGCATTTACCGACTATGTTGATAACATATTAATTAATTTACCTCGTTAGCACTGAATTCAGAACATAAGCATGATCATCCCGAAGAGAATCTTTAGCGGCTCCCATATACACAATATAAACTTCACGGTTGGTCTCATCCTCACTTCCATTCCCTGCTTCAATCACGTCTGCAGATGATGATCTTGATTCTCCTAGAAACACCAAGAGAACATAGAACAATAGCAAGAAAAATGTATTGGCTTTCATGCTCCTATTCTCTTGCACTTTCTTCGTTTTCAATAATCAATGTACAACTCTTCCATAGATTGCACAAGCCAATGGGGAGTATGCATGCTTGGCAGCACCAGCACAAACATATATATAATAGTATTAGCCTACTTTAAGTGTTTAATTGTGCCCGCGGTAGCTAGGTTCTGATATTAAAAAAAGAAAAGAAAAAAGAGCGCTACAATCTGCGATGGTGGAACTAATTATTGCATGCTCACTCCACAGCGCACTGCAATTACGCGTCAACGCAAAGTGCGGCATTTGAAGATATAGTAGGCCCGCCATATATGAAAATTTTGTAGATGGTGCTGCTGCGAGTGGAGGTAGCAACAAGTTACATACAATGCGCTTCCAAGATTACAGCTTCGCAAAATCAATATTATTATACATATACGCCACGTGATTCAGCTGAGCACAAAAGACTCCATATCCTCACCGATCATAGTATATAATTCCTTTCTTTATTTTTAATTGAAAGTGAATGACAGATAATTGATGAGATATAAGCAGCACAATTCCACACATTATTTTGACCTTTAATTGCTATCATGTAATTTCATGTGCATTAATATTAGAATATATAATATGTCCATGTAGGTTATGAGATTGGGAAAGAGATATAATCAAACTGGAAGAGTTAATCACATAACTCAGGAACGCCACGCCATTAAACTATTCATTGTTATGAGAAATACATTGAAAACTAATCATTTTTTGAAAAATTAATCTAGTATAAGACGGTATAATTGTAATATCAAATTAATATTTTATATTGGGTCAGGCCCAAAACTTTTTCTTTTTATCAATGTTGTGTGTATGAAAAAAAAATTCTTTTATTAAGTTTTGTGTGTAGAATTTCTTTACTTTCTTCATTTATACATGTACTTCTTTAGTTATGCAGGTAATTATTTTAATAGAATATGTAAAATATTTTATAATAAATTGATTATTTAAATAGATAATTTAAAAAGTAATTAAAATTTAAAAATTGATAAGGGTATTTTATTTATTTAAAATAATATAATTATAAATTTCATGTAAAAAGTAAGAATTTAAAATTATTCATTTTATTTTATTCTTTAAATTTACATTTCTGTTGAAAATACAAGGGTACGATGCCTGGAGATTTTGATAATGCTTTAGAGACAAAGGATTTTAAAATTAGAAGACTCATATATAGTTGTATCTATTTGCAATAACTTTGTTTTATCATTTTGAGTCTGTAAAAATAGAGTCTAAGATAATTAACACATAATCTGTCCAGTGAAAAATCATTCTATCTAAAATTTATTGTGATAATCGATTATCACTTGTGGATAATCAATTATCAGTAATCGATTATTGATAATCGATTATCACTTGTGATAATCAATTATTCTAACTCTCCTGGGTCTCTGAAAGTCTCTAAAATAATCGATTATCACTGTTGATAATCGATTATCCTGTCAAAATTATGTCTTCTGCGAAAATGGTTCTGCGATCATTGATTATTTGTGTCAATTATGATTTTGAATTTCAAATTTCAAACCTATTTTTGAAAATCCTAATTTCTAAACCCTAAAATCTCTATTTAAGGAACTCTCTACCTCTCTGTTAATTACAACTTTTTTCATACTAAAGTTTATAGTTGTGATTGTTGAGAGAACTTTGAGTATGGAAGAAAAATGAGCTTTTGTAACTTAGTATGGGATAGAAGCAATAAGAATCACTAAGTGGGTTTCTTAATGGATTGTGTGTTGTGTCGTTTCTAGGAAAAGTTGTCTTCATTCTTTGTGGCTGTTAATATTTTCACTCATGGATTCAAATTAACCGGCAAGTGTACCAAGTTTCGATGTAGTAAAGAGTTATCGTCCACAGGGATTTGTGACTTAGTGATATTGCAGATAAGATATGGTTGTCATCATGGATTGAAAGTATTGTTTAAGGTAAACTACTAAAATAATTGCAATTTTTTGTATATAACGAAAAGTGATTATAAATAAAGCAGATTGAATTACATGCACTTGCTTCCAACCCTATTTCCCAACCATATGATTTCTGTTTTACAATTTCACTCTCAGTATATAACTTGGCCCGATTCCTCAAAACCAAGTCCTAGGGTGTTAACCATGAATGTGATTCCTCAACAGTTCAAACCCAACACTCTGCCTTACAAATAAATCTTGAGATTAACGTGATTAATAAACACACTTCTATTCCTAAAGAGGTTGTCTATTAAGAATTTGATCCATTTCTGGTTAATGAAAACATTTTCCAACACAATCAAAACCCTAAGATCTTAAATCGGTTAATCACTCCGAAGAAAGCATTAAGAATAGAATCAAATACAATTGTAGCAAACAAAAATCATATATATGGAGAAATGGTCTAAAAGTAGTTACATGCAATCCAACCAAAGAGTTTTAGCTCGTCATGGAGGAACTCATTACAAAGCAAGAGAAGAAGGAAAAGAAATTACAACAAAACTTGTTGGATTCAAGTTGATATGCGTTCTCACAAGCTCCTTTAGGTCTAAATCGTCTTTCTTTCTTTCTCCCCGCGCAAGTCCCCCCTTTCTCTCTGTTCTTTCATTTCTTAAATAGAATTTAGGTCTAAGAAGAGGAAAATCCGCTGGGCGCCGGGATGATGCGCTGGGCGGATTGAGCCCCGCATGCATCCACTTCGGTCAGGGAAATCCGCTGGGCGCATTATAAATGCGCTGGGCGGATTTTCTTCCTCCAAAATTTCTCTTTCTCTTTCTTCAAATCCTGAATCAAAGAACAACTTGAGAGAATAGTTACTTGATAAAATCTTCTCATGATTTTTATACTCTTTAAGGTTAAGATTACAGCAAAAAGATGCAAATGTTGTCTAATAAAGGTGAGTTTCTCAATGAAATTTATACTCAATTAACTCCTTAACAATGGCTTCAAATGAGGTGTTCATCTCTTGTGTGACTCAAGAGAGGTATTTTTTAATCCTTATTATTTGTAATTTGTAATCTATTTGAACTATTGTTTTAGTGACTGGGTTAATCCTCTTTTAGAGTGATTAACAACTGGACGTAGGGTCTTTTGATCCGAACTAGTATAAATTACTTGTGTAATCTTCTTCCCTTATCTCTTTACATTTCAAGTGTTTTATTGTATTATCGTTTAATCGGTAAAACTTGGGAAAATTTTTTAAAAGGGAAAGTATTTTATAAAAAACCAATTCAACCCTCTCTTGTTTTTTTTTTCCTAAACGCAAACATTCCACTGCGCGATACCAACAAGTGGTATCAAAGCTTGCTTTGATAGTTTTTCAAATTTTCGATATTGGCCGGACAAAACCAAACTTTTGTTGAGGGTGCCTCTATTAGTAGACCCCCACTTTTTGCTAGTCAAAATTATCCTTTCTAGAAAGTTAGGATGCAAATATTTTTGGAGTCTGTTGACAGGGGTGTTTGGGAAGCTATTGTAAATGGTCTCTTTATTCCAAAAATGATTGTAAATGAAGTAGAGGAACCAAAACCATTTTCTAGATGGACTACTGAGGAAAATAGAAAAGTCCAATATGATGTTAGAGCTAGAAATATTATTTCATATGCTTTAACCCTTGATGAGTTTTATAGAATTTCAATTTGTAAAAGTGCTTAAGAAATGTGGGAAATTCTAAGAGTAACTCACAAAGGAACCGATGACGTGAAAAGAGCAAGGAAAAACTCATTGATACAAGAATATGAGATGTTTCGAATGCAACAGGGAGAAACAATTTTTGATATTCAAAAGCGTTTCACTCATATTGTTAACCATCTCTCTGGACTTGGTAAGAATTTTGATATTGACGAATTAAATCTTAAAATTTTGAAATCTTTGGACAGGAAATGACAATCCAAAATGACTGTCATCACGGAGTCACAAAATCTAGCAACAATGACAATAGCGGATCTCTTTGAAAAATTGAGAGAGAGCACGAACTTGAACTAGAAAGGTTAAATGATGAAGAAGGTCAACATCAAAAGAGAAACTTAGCCTTCAAAACTGAGATTTCCAAAAACAAGAAAAAGAAGGAAGAAGAAAATTCTGATAGTGAAGAAGATGAAAATCTGAATCTCATGATAAAAAAATTCACCAAGTTCATGAAAGCCAAAGGCAGGCAATCATTCAAAGGTAAGAAGAATGAAAAAGAAGGGTCTTCATTAAATTTCAAATGTTATGGCTGTGGTGAAACAAGGAATGTGAAATCCGACTGTCCCAATAACAAAAATAGTAATGATACAAAAGGAAGAAAATCCTTCAAAAAGAAAACCTACATTGCGTGGGAGGAAGTGACTTTAGTTCAGAGCCAAGTGATTCTGAAATTGAAGCAAATATTTACTTAATGGCTAATGACAATGTATCTTCCGAATATGGATAAGTGATTCAGATTGTTCTTCATGTGATGATGAAAATGATTATGATGTTTTACATAATGCATATCAAGAGTTGTTTACTGCCTTTAAGGACTTGAAATCTGAATATAAAACCGTGAAAAAGAGTTTAAATAAATCATAAAAAGAAGTGGAAGTATTAAAACCAAAAATTGCATCTTTTGAGGAAAAAGAAAATGAACCAATTGCATGTGCATCTTGTAAAAGCTATGAATTTGATATTTGCATACTTGAGCATTTGCTTGAAAAAGCTACAAAAGACAAGGTTGATGAAAATAAAAAATTTGTAAAAACTAAAGGTAAGAGTCATGTTTCCTTGAGAAAAACTAAAAATCAAAGAACCCGCAGAGTATGGGTTGTAAAAGGAAGTGTACCTTCACAAAGTAGAAATGAATCCTTTTCAAAATTTAAATCCCCCAATGCATGTTTTTATTGTATGAAACAAGGACATACTTCAAATAAGTGTAAAATTAAACACTTTGGTGTTCCAAAAGGAAAATATATTTGGGTGCCTATAATTAAATGATGTACTTGTCTCTAACTCCAAGGACCTAAAAGTTATGGGGACCTAAGATTATTGTGTTCTTATTTTGTAAGAAATTTCAAGATCCAAAAAAGTCTATGTGGTACCTTGACAGTGGATGTTCAAGACACATGACTGGGGATAAAAAGAAATTTACAAGTTTCATCAAGAAAGAACAAGGATATGTAACTTATGGAGACAACAACAAAGGTAAAATCCTTGGTGCAGGAAACATTGATGGTGCAAACACCTTGGAGATAAAGGATATGCTCCTTGTTGATGGACTAAGGCACAATCTTCTAAGTATAAGTCAACTTTGTGATAAAGGTTTCAAGGTAATTTTTGAAAGTAATTTCTACACCATACATCTTAAATATTCTAAGGAAGTTGCATTAAAAGGTATTAGGAATAACAATATTTATTTGATTGACTTGGATTGTGCATCTAATGTTGATATAACATGCTTGGTTGCTAAAGAAGAAAACGCATGGTTATGGCATAAGAGAGTAACTCATATAAATATGCATCAATTAAACAAGCTATAATATCTAAAGACTTAGTTGTTGGATTGCCTAAATTAAAATTTGAAAAAGATAAATTATATGATGCATGTAAAAAAGGTAAACAAGTAAAATCATCTTTCAAAACTAAGAATATAATTTCCACATCAAAGCCTCTAGAACTTTTACATTTAGATTTATTTGGACCATCTAAAATCAAAAGTTTTGGTATAAATTATTGTGCTTTTATAATTGTTGATGATTACTCTAGATTTACTTGGACATTTTTCTTAACTTTGAAAAGTGAAGCTTTTAAGGCATTTAGAAAATTTTCCAAGCAAATTCAAAATGAAGAGGAATTAAAAATTAAAGTGTTAAGAAGTGACCATGGTGGAGAATTTCAAAATGAATCTTTTGAAAAGTTTTGTGAAGAGAATGATATTTTACATAATTTTTTTGCACCTAGAACCCTCCCAACAAAATGGTGTAGTTGAAAGGAAAAATAGATCACTAGAGGAACTAGCTAGAACAATGTTAAATGAATCTAATGTCCTAAATATTTTTGGGTTGATGCTGTAAGTACTCCATGTTATGTTTTAAATCGAATGCTCATTAGACCTATCTTGAAAATGACTCCTTATGAGATATTTAAAGGAAGAAAACCAAATGTAGTTCATTTGAAAATCTTTGGTTGTAAATGTTTTGTATTAAATAATGGTAAAGAAAATTTAGGTAAATTTGATTTAAAAGCCGATGAGGCTATCTTCTTACAATATTCACTTTCTAGCAAAACATATAGGGTATTCAATAGAAGAACTTTGAATATTGAAGAATATGTGCATCTTACTTTTGATGAAGTTGTAGACTTTGAGGAAAATCCTCTTGAATCAAGAAAAGACATTGTAGGAAATGATGAATATGATGACAAGTACTATGAAGAGTACTTAAGGGAAGCAGGAGAACAAAAGTATTTGAATGAGAATAAACCATATCAACCAACTGGGTTAGCAAAAGAATGACAATCACCAAGAGGACTATCACTTGACAACATAATTGGTGATATTTCAAAAGGGGTAAGTACTAGAAATATGTCTAATTTATGTATGACTGTAGCTTTTGTCTCACAGATAGAACCCAAGAATGTTGAGGAAGCCCTCAAGGATGATCAATGGTGTATTGTTATGCAAGAAGAATTAAATCAGTTTGAAAGAAATCAAGTCTGGGAAATAATTCCAAGAGAAGAACATTATCAAGTAATTGGAACTAAATAGGTATTTAGGAACAAGCTTAATGAAGATGGGAACATAACAAAGAATAAAGCTAGACTTGTGGTAAAAGGGTACTATCAAGAGGAAGGTATATATTATGATGAAACTTATGCTCTTGTTGTCAGGTTAGAGGCTATACGTCTACTTCTTGCATATGCTTCAATGATGAAATTCAAATTGTATCAAATGGATATCAAAAGTGCTTTTCTAAATGGTTTTATTAAAGAAGATGTATATGTGCAACAACCTCCGATTTTAAAGATTTCAAATACCCTGATCATATTTTTAAATTGAAAAAGGCACTTTATGGATCAAAACAAACTCCTAGATCATGGTATGAAAGGTTAAGCAATTTTCTATTAGCTAATGACTTTTCTAGAGGAAAAATTGACTCAACTTTGTTTATTAAGAAAATAGGTGAACATATTTTGTTAGTTCAAGTATATGTTGATGATATTATTTTTGGATCTACTGATAACTCTCTATGTGAAGGATTTGCTAGTATTATGCAGAATGAATTTGAAATGTCCATGATGGGAGAATTAACCTTCTTCCTTGGACTTCAAATTAAGCAACTAAATGATGGCACTTTTGTGTCTCAAACAAAATACTGCAAGAAGATTCTCAAGAAATTTGGAATAGGCACTGCAAAAGAAGCAAACACACTGATGAGAATATCCTACTATCTGGATAAGGATGAATCAGGTTTGGAAATTAATCAATCAATGTATAGAGGTATGATAGGCTCTCTATTATACGTAACTGCAAGTAGACCTGATATTATGCATTCTATTTGTGTGTGTGCTAGATTTCAAGCATGTCCAAAAGAATCTCATTTAACTGCAATAAAAAGAATTTTAAAATATCTGAAAGGAACCACAAGATTTGGGTTATGATATCCTTCTGTAGCTTCACCTAGTTTAATAGGTTTTTCTGATGCTGATTATGGGGGTTGTAAAATTGATAGAAAGAGTACTAGTGGAACTTGTCCTCTATTAGGATCTTCATTAATTTCCTGACACTCTAAGAAACAAGCATGTGTTGTTTTATCCACAATTGAGGTCAAATATATAGCGGCTGAAAATTGTTGTGCTCAAATTCTTTGGATGAAGCAACAACTAGAAGATTATAGTATTTTTCTTAGTGACATTCCTTTGAAATGTGATAATATAAGTGCAATTAATCTTACTAAGAATCATGTTATGCACTCTAGAACTAAGCATATTGAAATTAGACATCATTTTTTAAGAGATCATATTTCTAAAGGAAATTGAATATATAGATACAAAACATCAGTTAGCAGACATATTTACCAAACCTCTCCCCAAGGATAGATTCTATGAACTTAGGAGAGACTTAGGAATATTAGAAATAACCTAAACTCTATTAAACTTTAAAATCTTTGCATGTTGTACTAGAATAATCGATTATTTTTAGTAACAATCGATTATCTTGTGTCTAATACATGATAAATGTGTCAAACTCTCTGGAATAATCGATTCTTTCAAGTGATAATCGATTATTCATGCTGATATAATCGATTATCTCAGTTGTTAATCAATTATCCATGTTTTTCTGAAAATTTTTTGGACAACTGATGAAGAAATAATTGATTATCTCGAGTTAATAATCGATTATTTTGCGACGTTGGGCATAATCTAGTTGTTGGCAACGACTCTCTTGACCTTGAAACTTGTGTGTATAGCCCTTGGAGAAGTTCTCTATATATAAGAAGACTTAGAAACTCATCAAAACACCTCCAAACTTCTCTTCTAAGTGTTTTGCATTGATTCCAAGCTCGTTCTTGTTTCTTGCCTCTCTCAAACTCTTGCTTCTCTCTTCCAAATACTCATTCTTCCTAAATGACTTCATCATCCATAAGAAAGATCCCCACCAGAAGAAGATCAGCTCCTTCTTCTCAACCTCGTCCAAACTCCATTGAAGGATGGATCTCTGACGAAGAGAATAGACAAGAGTTTCTTACATTCTGGAAAGAAAGAGGAATAATTTCTCCGAAATTCTTAAAAGGAGATCAATTCATCAACCGTGGATTCATCTTTTCAAATCTTCTTGAGCAACAAGGTATATTATCTTTTGTTGATATGGAAGGAACGTATTATCTTGACTTGGTCACGGTCTTTTACTCTCGTTTCAAATATAGCGATCATGTAGCAACAACAAGAGTCAAAGGCATCACCATCATTCTTGATTATGACATTTAGGAGAATGTCGCAAAATTTCCCATCAGGAATGATGCAGTCAATGTCCTGATGGATCTTGATGACTTCAACAAAATTTTGGCATATCGTTCCTTCTTCTGCAATCCTGCTATGAAAATTGGAAGACAGGTAGGACCTCTAAAGAAAGAGGAACGCATGCTCCTTCATTTCATTGTCTGGATCCTCTATCTCAGAGCCACCAATCATGCTCAGTGTTCTACTGTTCATCTTCGTATAATACATGCGATTATGAACAGTGAGCAAATTGATTGGCCTAACCTTGTTATTTTGACGATGTTCAAAGCCAAGAGACATCCTACCTTCAGGATTCCTTATGCTCTTCTCATCTCCCAAATTTTGGAATACAAGGGAGTTAATCTTGAAGGTGAACAAAAGCTCTGGACGTTGAACTCAAATAGAATGTTTGACAGCACACTTACTCAGTTGCAAATGGTCAATGTTAATGAGACCTAATTTCATAAGGAAGAAGTGTCAAATGTCGCTATTGCTAAAGATTTTGAATATGATAAGATGACTATTGTTGATGCTGATGCTCCTATCGAAGGGACTTTCATTGGCGCTCATACTGAAACACGTTCCTCTATTAAAGATATGATTTTCAGCATGAACCAAAGAATGCAAGATTTTTTTCCATCTCTGCAGAACGACATCAGGAAATTATCCATCGCATTTTGGATGTGGATGAACGTGTGTCAAATCTTGAAGACAGATTTGCTATGAAATTTAACCGTGATTCCAAGAGCGGAGAATTTTGGAATTTTTAAGCTTAGCAATTTCTCTCTTCTATATTTTGTATTGTTTTGCTCAACTTCAATAAATATCTACTTTTTGTACATATTGAGGGGGAGTTTATTATTTTTCTGCACATGTTAAGAGGGAGCTTATATTTTTTTATTATGATAAAATAGGGGGAGAAAATATTTAAAATCTGGTATGTTTAATATTTTTTCTATGTTAGTTGTGACAGTAAAAATAAGTTATTACAAAGAGCTTTAAAACAAATTTTGATCATAATAAAAAAGGGGGAGATTATTGAAAATACAAGGGTATGATGCCTGAAGATTTTGATGATGCTTTAGAAACAAAGGACTTCAAGATTACAAGACTCATATATAGTTGTATCTATTTGTAATAACTATGTTTTATCATTTTGAGTCTATAAAAATAGAGTTTAAGATAGCCAGCACATAGTCTGTCCACTGAAAATTTGCTTTTATCTAAAACTCACTGTGATAATCGATTATCACCTATTGATAATCGATTATCACAAATCGATTATCCTAGCTCTCCTATGTCTCTGAAAGTATCTGGAATAATCGATTATCCTATCAAAATTATGTCTTCTACGAAAATGACTCTGTGATAATTGATTATTACTCATGATAATCGATTATCTGTGTCAGTTATGATTTTGAATTTCAAATTTTAGACCTATTTTTGAAAACTCTAATTTCTAAACCCTAAAATCTCTATTTAAGGAACTCTCTGACTCTCTGTAAATTACATTTTTCATACTAAAGTTTATAGTTGTGATTGCTGAGAGAACTTTGAGTAGGAAAGAAAAAGGAGTTTTTGTAACCTAGTGTGGGCTAGAAGCAATAAGAATCACTAAGTGAGTTTCTTGGTGGATTGTGTATTGTGTCGTCTCTAGGAAAAGTTGTCTTCATCATTTGTGGCTTCAAAGGAGGTGTTCATATCTTGTGTGACTCAAGAGAGGTGTTTTCTAATCCTTATTACTTGTCATTTGTAATATGTTTGAACTATTATTTTAGTGACTGAGTTAATTCTCTTTTAGAGTGATTAACAACTAGACGTAGGGTCTTTTGATCCGAACCATTATAAATTATTTGTGTAATCTTCTTCTCTTATCTCTTTACATTTCAAGTGTTTTATTGTATTATCGTTTAATCGGTAAAACTTGCAAAATGTTTTTAAAAGGGAAAGTTTTTTATAAGAAATCAATTCACTTCCCTCTTGTTTTTTTTTGTCCTAAACGCAAACATTCCGTTGCGCGATACCAAAAATTTCTTCTCTTTATATTTTTTCTTTATATCAATTTTGATTTAAATATTTTTTACTCACCTAGATCAATTTCAACACGAGCTAACCTAACTTAACCCATACCAGTTTGGTCTAGTTCACACTCAACCCGTCTTGACTTGGTTTGAACCTACCAGACGTATTTTCATCCTCTTTGAACTATCATGACTCAACCGCTTTCAATTTGTTTCATCATGTATTGGTTTGATCTAACCTATATTGACTTAGTTCAATCAATCCTGACTTGACTTGTCTTAATCTAATACAACTCTTCCTGATAAGGTTCAACTCAACTAGCCAAAGTAGGTCTGACCCACCTCAACCTAACATATCCTAACTTGCATCATCTTAGTTTGACTTAATTTATCTTGATTTAATCCTTCCTAGCGATACGTCTTGTCTTGACTCACCCAACCTATCCAATTTTAGTTTGTCCTATTCACTTACGACCCGATCTTACCCATTTGGACCCAACTCAAGCTGACATGTTTGATTGTAATGATCCAACTTGACTCAACTTTCTTGATCTAGTAAGTTAATTTTTATTTAATTAGTTCGAAGTAATAAAAATTTAAATTATCAATTGTTTTTAATCCTTTAAAATACAATTATTTTATTAAAATAAAATTTGATATATGACAAATAAGAATAATAAGATCCAAAAAAATATGACATAATAAAACCTAATAAATATAAATTATAAATAAAATAATATTAGTTACTACTAAGATTTATGTAAAATATTTAGAAAAAGATAAAAAAAAATTAACTTTGTATTCATCAAATTGGTTAAAAGGATTGGAAAAAAAATTGATTGGAGAGATTAAGAAAATGTGAAAAATTGAAAGGTAAAAAAAAGATAATAATGTAATAAACTAATTAATATAAAAAATTAAAAAAGACAAAATAATTAAAAAGTGAGTAAAAGAAAAGTAAAAATTGTGAAATATAAAAAAAATAATCTTATATGTAATAGAAAAAAATATTTTTAAAATATTAATATTTTAAAATTTAAATTTAAATTTAAATATAAAATCAAGACGGGTCAGAATGGGGATTTCATTACACATCCCCGCCCGCCCCTGATTTTTTAAAGCGAAAAAAACTTGAACTCGCTCCCGCCCCAATCAACTTGATTTTCTTCCGTCAAACTTAGGATAGGAACAAATTAATCCCTATAAGTACAGATTTAATTATCATCCCTGAATAAAACAAGTAAGATTATAAAGTCACGCTTCCCTCGAGTCTAATATGGCATGATGACATGAGTAAAGGAAAAAAATTTTGATTTTTAAGTACTTTCTATATTTTAGAACGGATTAAAAAATTATTTTAATATGATTTTATATTAGATCAACCTATCAATTTTGACTTAATTAATTTAAAAAAATATTAATATATATTTATATAAAATTAATTACATAAAAAATATTTTAATAAAAATAAAATATATTTTAAAAATTTAAAATATATTACTAATTGTCTTTACAAAAATATATTACCGATTGATTATATTAGAGAAGTTTTTTTAAATTAAATAGTCTACAACGTGTTTTTAGACAAGTCAATTGATAGTACCTTTCTCAAAATAAAGATAAGTGTAAAATTAATTTAATATAATTATGGGTTGTAGGAAACTGTCATTTTTTTTTTCCTTTACTTTTTTTTAATAGAAAATATCATAAAAAAATGAAAAATTGGATTGTCTTTTTCATTTTAAAAAAAGGGAAATTACGATAAAGGAAACAGACCTCACATTTTCGGAGGCCCAGCCCGACATTTCAATGGATATTCAACTATAACAAAACGAATAAAATGTGACCATAACTCCCAAATTAGTCAACTCAGAAATTAAATCCGCATAAATTACTTCAAATCTCCTCACTCTGTTTGGTATAGCAGATACTAGAACAGAAAAGAAAGAAAACGCTGAATCATTATGAAAATTAAATGATTAAAATATATATAATGCAAAGAAAGTTTTTCAAAATATAATGCAATCTATAGTTAAACATTATTTGTCTTAATATAGCTCATTGAGTTTTATCAATATATTGAGATCGAGAATATGTTTTCCTATTTTTTGAAATTCTTATTATAATATTAATATTTTTTGGCTTTACTATAACTAAAAGAAATATATAAAGACGTGCTCACATTTTTTTTTATTTTATCTTTTAAATAATACACATAATATTTTTATTATATTTTAAACTCTATGGAAAAGAAATAAACAAAATATATACATAAAAGATTAATACAGTTTTTACACATTGATATGCATAACAAACAATTTTTTCTTCTCGTTTATTTTATTTTAGTTGTTTTTATTTTCTCTATTTCTTATAATTAAGTAATCTTTATTTTAATTTTTTTTTCTATTTTCTACTCTTTCCTTTCCTCTCACCAAGATAAAGAATACAATAAGGATTAAGAGCAATTTTTAATTAACTTTTGTTTTCTATTAATAAAATTTTTAAGATTGAATTTATTAATTTCAAATAACTAGTTGTACATTATATTTATTCAGGATGATCTTTATAAATTAATTATAATTAATTTTATTATAAATATTATAAACAAAATTGTGTTAGATATATTGTGCAGATATCTATGGGTTGTAATATTTATACATTAATTATGATTCATCTTAATTATTTATAATTCTGATGTGTTATAATAAATTAGAAAAATTTGTAGAATATTTGTTAGTTTTAATTTAAAAATATTATGATATAATAGTATGCATATTTAAGACATATAACACGTAAAAGTTTGATAAAAAATATTTACCTCGAAATTATTATAATTTTAAAGTCAACTATAATAAGGAGAGTAATGAAAAAATTTCTACCAAGTGAGAGGTGTTACAAAATAAAATTATATCTAAATAAGGAAATGTAACTAACAAAATCTTGTCAAAGAAGGTGTCATCAAATCTGACGGGTACAGGTGATTGTACAATCAACTAATCTCCTTATAAAATTAAATTATATACTTTTCTATTTTTAGGGTTTTTTATGATTAAAAAATTGTACAAATTGATGTACATTGATTTTGATGAATTAATTATAATTAATTTTATTATAAATATTAGTGACAAAATTATAATTCGTAAATTATATAGATTGTGATATTTATGAATTTATTATGATTGGTTTTAATTATTTAATATTTTAATTTCTCAAAATTATGTTCATAAATTAGATGAGGTTGTAAATAAAAAGAAACGTGATTCAAAATTCAATTATGTGATCTTAATTAAATTATAATTAACTTGTCATTATTTTTAATATAATATTAAATCATATAAAACATAACAAAATATTCACAACTTCATATGCTTTTAAAAACTTAACTATGAATAAATGTCATTATTTATAACTCTTCCCAAAATATATTATTTAATAAATATAAAAAACTAAACCAATTATGATAATATTGAACTTTGAAAGCATACAATAATATATATGAACAACTATATTTAAAAACTAACCAAATATAATTTAAATAACTACCAAATATCAAATTTCACATTTTTTTTTCAGTTTCATGTTGTAAAAACCAAGCAAAATTGAATGATACGTTATATTTATATCGATTTTATTTAATAAATGTTTATTGTTATGTGGTCTTATTTTAATTTTTAATAATTATAGTATGTAATCTATAACGTACTTATTTATTAAAAAGTTTGTAATATATATGTGTTTTTCTTTTCCTCTTTTTAATATGCATTGAATTAAGAAAAAAAAAGTTACGTACTCACAAATAAAAAAAAAGTATATTTTTTACTTCCATTAAATTATAAACTATCATTTTTTTATTTTAATTCAGTTATAAACTAACATGTAAAGAGAAAAATGTTGTTTATTTATGTGCTGAATTTTACCAATGAACATGAGTTTTTTTTTTTCTCTAACTGTGAGCAAGAATCAATAGATTTCAAAAATGTGTAATGTGAAAATTAATCATACTGGAGACAAATGATAGTTTTTTTTTTTTTTTTTTTGTACAGAAGACACAAAATAGTATTAGAACCACATAATAAATCAATTTATTTTTTCTTGAAGAGTATGTTCTTAATGTCCTAAAATAATCAACATATACAGATATTTAAATTTATAAACTATTGATGAGTAAATGTGAAGATAATTCCAGGTGAATCTCGAAGGAAACCCATAGAAAACTTCTGAATAATCTTTCAAGAGAAAAAATAAAAAATAAAAAACTTTTAAGTTTTTAGTTTGGGCAAGTTTCAATCACTGGAAAATGGGGTTGTTATTTATATCACGACTTATTCAATATCTCAAAAAACTAAGGGAAGGTTGGAGAGGAAGGAATGGCCAAAAACTAGATTGACTTCATGATTTCTTTAAAGCGGTGGTAAAGATGATGTTAGTAACATATTTATTAATTATATAAATTAATAGTATAAAATAAGAAATTATAATAATTAATAGGAAAACAGTTATATAATGAAATGTTAAAAATAAATTAAGAAGTTGTATATAAAATTATACAGAATAATTTCATTAAAAATATTTAAAAAAATACAATAAACAGTTAAAAAATCAATAAAAATTATATAATATTTAGGTAAAACAAAAAAGGAATAAATACATAAAAGGCAGTTAGATAACTAATAATATTTATTAATAATATAGAATAACAATGTAGATAATTATTGAATTATTAAAAAGAAAAAATTATAAAATTTAATAAAAATTAGTTATATAACAAATGTTTTAAATTAAATAAGAATAAATTATGTTCACATCAATAAACTGTTAAACAAACCAAACTCATTATAAAGATTAAAAAAATTTTTTTTGATAAACAATAAATTAATATAAGATGAATTTTTATTTTTATTGTTGTGTTGCTAAAGAAATATTAACAGGGACATTGAGTTATGATCCAGAATAAACAATTGCTAATTATGGTCAAACATCAAGACAATTTATCAATACGAATAAGAGTATTTTTTTTATTTTTATTTACTAAGAGAACTTCTCAATCTTTCAATCTATCCATAAAGAATATGTTATTGGATTTGACACGGATGAGAATCCTATAATTTAAAGTGTTTTATGTTGTAAACATCTTTGTACTAAATAAAATAAATTGTATTAAATCATTTGTGTTTGCTTAAACTTCTTAGTTTTTATTTTATTTTATTTTATTTATCTTGTGGTGATGGATTAGTTTAAGGTGCCTTACAATTATAATTCCTCTATTTTTTTTTAACATGTGTATTTAAGGTTTAGAAACATAAACTAAGAAAAACGATAATTTTATGATTTACAATAAATTTTAATCTTTTTCTAATAATGTATTTTAGTATTTTGACATTCTTCATCTACCTAAACTTATTCATAATAATTTATTATTTTCTTTCTCTAATAAAACTATTTTTTTTATAAAAATATATAGTCTTATATTTTATATAAATAAAAAATATAAAAATTGAAAATTAAGGAAAGAGAGAAAGTATTATGCGTTGGAAGTTGGAACTAAAAACTAATAAATTATATTTTATTACATCCCAAACTTAATTTGGTATTTTTTAAAATGATATAAATGTTTTTATTTTGTTATTTACCTAATGTAGTATGATAATTGATAAGATTGCCGAGTATTTTTTTAATCTCGCATCTAATTTTTTTATTGGCTGCTCACGTATTAGAAGTTGTGAAATGAATCAAGTTCACAATCTAAATTTTAAATTCTAAATTTTGTGGGCAAATTAATCTATTTTACTTTGGTACGATTGGATGAAATCTGAATTTGGGTTAAGGGGCATAAACTTTGTACTAATCAAGCTTTGGAAATAATATCATTAATTAACAAAAAACAAACACGTTAAAGAATACCCAATTGTAATTTCAACCATAAATTGACAAGACACAATGCAAGACAATTTGTGAGAACGACTCCGTATAAACAACGTTGAAACGATGTTCCCGCCAAAGCAACAACCTCGCATAGAATTCTTGTCGCGGTAGTCGAGAGATAGAGACTCGTCACGGTACAAACCTGAAGACAGATGTCAAGATAACATTCGCCCAAAAAGGAATAAATGCTACCTACACTTCCGGATAACAATTCAACCCGGAGCCGTGGGATCTATTCGTCTCTATGTATGAAAAAAATCGAGATAATGGGGTGGGGATTCGGGTTTTCCAGCTTTAGAAGGTTGGGGAGGGAGACGGGTATTGCGAGTTCCATGTTTTTTTTTATATATATTTAAATTTTAATTTTAAAATATTAATATTTTAAAAGTATTGTTTTATTATTAATAAGGTTTTTTTTTATGATTTTTTTATCAAATTTTTAATTTTTTTTAGGAAAGGTAAAACACATCCCCACCGGTGGGTTGCCATGCCTGCCATTACAATATAATTTAACTTAATTTACTTTTCTTAATAAAATGATTAGTTACTAGTAATACAATTAGTGAATATTTAAATTAATTGGGATGCTCAAAATCGAACTAATTTAAAGATAAATTAAAATTTGATAAAAAATACTTTAATTTATTAGATTTTTTATTCACAAATTTTTAAATTAATTAGTTCAATTTTATTTTTTATTTAAAAATTAAAAATCAATCAAAATTGAATCTGAATAAAAAATATAATATATTACTAAAATTAAGATATTAGATGATATATTTTGTAAGTGAATCAATTAATTTTTTGTAGTTTATAATATGTATTATTATTTTTAAATAAATGTAGAAATATATAAAACTAAATTGAAATTATGAATATCATAATTAACTATATATATGATATTTTTATAATATAATTTTTATTATAATATAATTAATAAATTTGTAATAAAAACATGTATAAAAACTATTCAAACTAAATCGTAAAATATTAATTTAATTTCATTTAATTTGTTTTAAAACCGAAAATCAAATCAAACGGTACCACGAGATCTGGTGACTAATTCAAATTGAACTTAATTACGTATTATTCAGAAAATGCTAACAAAGGTATATTAAAAACACCATTTGAATATTAACATGATTGGACACATAGGCGTTTAACTTCGAATTTATTGAAATTAAAAGAGAAAAAATAATGGTAGGAAAAATCATAGGTCAAAACCAGCAGCAACTTGCTTACAAGATAAGGATGACGAGTAGCAGTAGTGTGAAAAATGGAGTCACAGAGAGGTTTATTCTGAAAATACAATATGAAACAACATGAAAACATGAAGAGTAGTGAGTCACACAGAGGTTTGTTCTCAAAATGGAGATGATGAGGTTCTACATGGAGCAGTGATTCTGGGAGGGTTATTATCTGAGGACGATAAAGAGAACTGCACCTGCAACAAAACATAATTTCAGAATGCATTAACTTTCGTACTACTGCAGAATAATGAGGCAACACCTTTAATTAATTTCCGTACAGGAGAAAATGAACCACAGATAAAGGTTGGATACATATATACCTAATTAACTCAACCCTCTCTATTTCTACTTCACCTTTCCTTCCACGTCCATTTTAATGAAAAAATATGTTCAATCATTTTAAATGCAGCCATGAAAAACTAAAACTTACTATATACAATATGAGTACTTTCTAAAGACATTAAATGTATTTTGGTATATTTTCAATTTGATAATCATTTCGTGATATATAAAATTTTAATATAGCTTTAAATTAAACAGAAACTATTTTTATATAGTTTTTTTTAAACAAGCATTAAAAATTTATAATTTTATTATTTATCCTACATAATTTATACCGTACTATATTTACATCATATTTGAATAAACTTTTTCATACTTACAGATAAAGAAAATTAAAAAAAAAAATATAAATTAGTTTGAAAGTTGAAATAAATGTATGTATCCCACTTTTTTAGAAAAAAAAAAAAACTTATACAATGATTAAATTATATAACATAGAATTTCAATTCATTATATACGTTGAGTATTGAGGTACAGAATCCAATAATTCATTATATATGTTGAGTACTGAGGTACAGAATCCAGTAATTCATTTTATTTTATTTTTTAAATTGCTAAAGAGAACAAGTTTAACCACAGATGACTTTATTCTTTTCCAAAGGTTGTTCATAAAGTATGGAAGATTTATGAGAAGATATTACATTACTCAAAGGGTAAAGATCCTATGTTTATTTTTCTTTTTTTTAGAAAAAAGAAAAACGAACTAAACTAACCTCTTTCAATTGTTTTCTTAGTTTAGAATTTTCTTCCCTCAAACGAGCAATTTCAACTTCCAAGCCTTTTCTATAAGCCTGCGCAAAAGAAGAAAACAAAGAAAAGAAAAACAGGGTTGACTTTTGAGCATTAACAAGATTGAGAGAGAAATATATATGTGGAGGAAAAAAGAGAGTGACGTGCCTGTTTTCTGGCTCTGGACCGAACCGCTGATTCTCGATTCTTCATGATGCGCGCATGTCGTTGATCTTGGTGGTGTGTGGTTTGGTCGGAGGGGAAAGAAGTGTTAGAGAGAGGGAGAAGAGAGTGGTGGCTGTGTTTGTGAAAGAGAGGGGTGGGAGAGGAAGAGAGGGTGAGGAGAGAAGAATGGGAAGAAGAGTGGTTGAATTGAACGGGCGAGTTGGAGAGGGAGGAGAGTTTGATGTCGTTCCAGACATGTTCAATGGAGGAAGAAGAAGGAGGAGGAGGAAGGGTTTGGGGGAGTGAGGAGGATGAAGAAGAAGAAGAAGAAGAAGAAGAGGATGGAGGAGACAGTGAGTGAGAAAGATGGGTCCAACAATCACATGGCGATGAAGCCATCACTTTCTCTCTCAAAAAAAGGAAAAAAATGTGTCCAGGTTTCGATGGCCATGCTTGAGAGCCCTTTCTTTTTTTCACTGGGTTTGGTAAAAACTAGGGTTTTGCCACATTTGGAGTTGACAAGGAGGTCCCACACCATTAAATCCACCACCCCGGTTTTCTTTCTTCTTTTCTTCTCTGTTCCTCCCACGGTTTTTATTTGTTTGTTTAAAAAAACAAGTACGAATTTATTTTAAATATGAATTTGAAGTATTGATAATTTATTAAAAATTATAAAATGAGATTGAGGACGTAAATTTTAATAAATGCTAGTTAATGATTCTTTTGGGATCATTTTTCTCTACCTAAATTTCTGAACTCAAACACTTGAATTCAAATGATCTTTGTGAGGCAAATTTATAAAAAATAGTGTAATTTACTTTATTTATTTTTAAAATAGATAAATTTTTAAATATGGATAAATTGTACTTTGATATATGAAAAAGTCATTACATAACTTTGATTGAAGTTGTATATAAATGAACGATTTGTTTATGGAATAACTTTTTTTTATTTAAGTGGTGGTAGTATAAATTTTTTTAAGTTAATATACTGAAATTGTTAAATGATTGATAACTTTAATTTAGTTTTTTTTTTATATTTTGAAGTTCACATTGATGATTTTAGTTTATATATTTTTAAATTAAAATTTGTTTCTAAATTTTTATTTAATATTTAAAAAATTAATAAAATAAATAAATTATTATTATTTAGATGTCTATAATATTAAATAATTTTTAAATATATTAAATTCATAAAAAAGTATGAATTTATTAACAAGAAAAATATACATATATTATATATATAAAAATTTATATTTTCATTATTAAAATAGATAATTATCGATGATGATTATTATTTCGAGAAAATGAACATTTTTTTCTTAGTTGTAATATATTCATCCATGACAAAATGAATATTTGAAATATTTTTAATTAACATATTAATATTTTATTTTCAATAATTTAATATATTGATTAATTATTTAATATTATTAATATCTAAATAATAGTTTATTTTTTGTTTTAATAAATATTAAAATTATATTTTTATTAAGTAAATATAAAAAAATTAATTTAAAATATATGAACTAAACTCATCAATTAATTGACGGTTTTGATAAAAAAATTTACTTATAAATTTATCAATTAATTGATGATTTTAGTATTAAAAAAATTAATCACCATTTAAAAAACAAATTCAATAAATGAAAGTATGTATTCAGATACGACTTAAAAAAAATATGAAGAAGTTGTATACATGTATACGACTTTTATTTGAAAAAGTAAAAATCTTTTTTAGAACACAACTTCTTCTCGTATTTGAATGCACTACTTATTCATAATCAAAATTTTAAAAAAAAATTGCCCATTTTAACAATAATAAAAACAAATTACCCTATCATAAAAATTGAAATCACTTCATATAACAAAAATATATGTATTGATAATTGGTTCATCAATAGTTGATTCTTGAAAAAAAAAAAAAAAAAAACTGTAGATGTCATGGTTAATCTAACAAAACTATTACATAATCCTTAAAAACTCGAATAAAATGTTAAATAACAAATATTGATGATTTTGAATTATGCGTAATACAATGTAACTTATAAACTCATAGTAAAAATCATAAAACTAATAACTTTAATTTCAGAAAATCAAACAGTTGTATGTCTTTAAATTGAGGGACTTAATTGAAGCTTGAACGGGCTACATTGTTGTACTTTTTAAATTATGAGAATTAATTTAACCTTTTATTAATAGAAAAATAAATTGAAGACAAAAAAAAAGACGAAAAGGATAATTAAGTTTAAAAAATGGATTAAGGATAGTAGATTGATACTTTAGTCTTTAACCTCATGCTTAGTTTTGAGAAGGAGAGAAACGAGAGAAATAAAATTTAATTGTGTGAAAAAAGGGAAAATCATAAATAATAGTGAGACTCACGGTATTATTTCACACTTATTTCCTTCCGAATCAATCAAATTACACAGTTTTTAAATATTTTATTTATATTTCTCCCTATTTTTACTCTATCGAGCAATTAAAATTTCAATTTTTTTTTTCAATTTCTATCTTCTCTATTTTCATCTTCTAATTTTCCTCTCGTAACCAAACATGAAGTGATGGGCACAATCTAGTTCGTATACAAAATAAAGAAAATGTCAAATAAATAAAAATATGATGAAAATGAAATTGTAGTCGAATATTATAACTTTAGTCACATTCTTTTGGTATTTGATTAATGTAATGATCAAACACTAATTTGGACTTTAAAGTATTTTGTTTATGTGACACATCATTGTACAAATTTAGGGATAAAAGTCATCGTTAGTAATCTAGAGAGGCATTTGATTTACGAATATATTATTTATAAAGTTATTTATTAAGTAGCTTATGTGCATTTAAAAATTCACTCTATTTGTTTAGTGTAATTTATTTTAAAACATTACCCTGAAGTTTATTTGTTTTCCCATAAAACCAAACAGAGATTGTTGGTGAGATATATATATAATGGAGCCTTAGCGTGTTAGTAGTGGAGAACATAGCGAACCTATCATCTTTCGAGTGATTGCTTTACAGCTCAAACACTTGGGAATTTTCTAAGTCATTAATATATTTTAAAATATTCTGACAATTTGGCTACTTGTGGTTAATCCTTATTTCTTATAGTCATGATTTTGTGTTAATTCGAGACCATACCTTATTGGTGTACAACGAATATAGTGACATAGTCATTCTTCACTAATGACTACAAACACTATAAAAGGAAAAAAAAATAAAAAGATTCATTTTCAACTATTTGATTAAATATCCCTGTGTGTTTGATAGGAAAAAAAAATCCTGGTATGTTGCATAGTATTATAATAAAGGGATGGTATAAAGAAGAAGCAATGTGCGTGTAGTTTCCATTTTTGCATTTTTCATTTGTACATTTTAAAAATAGTCTACATAATTGGCGTGTCAAATTTTCAGATTAGAAAGCATTCCATTTGGCTTTATTTTTAAACTATAAACCATTTTGCTTTAAATATCATAGTAATAATGTCTGATTTAATTTTAATATATTAGTGATATCAGACAGAAAATTATATCATCCTGCATTGTGATTTAATTTTTATTTTGTTAAGACTTTAATATTATTGATAATTTAATAAACAACAGTGTAAATCAATATAATAACATATTAAGCCTTAATCGATCCTTGAAAATTGATATCGGCACAAAATAATACAAATAAAGTACATTTACTTTTTAATTTTAAAAACCAAGCATTATAATAATCTTAATTGATTCAATTATTTTTTAACCAGATTTTATAATTTAAAACAGTTCAATTTTAAGTGTCTATGCAATAGTTAAAAACAAATCAATTTTAAGTATCTATTAAAACAGTTCAACATCTAAATAGTAGTGTCTATTTCAAGATTGACAGAAAAAGAAAGTGATGAGATTACAAAAAAATTGATTTCGCATCTTGAATGCGATTTTCCTGATCTCAGAATATTATTTATTAGACACTAATAGTTCTAACATGCACATTTCAATTATTTCCGAAGTCATTAAGTTTCCAAATGGGCAGATTAAAAGAAAAATAATATACCGATTTCTTAAATTTTCTTAATATCTGCATACTTAGTTTCAAAATAAATACTCACATTTCTTAGTATTAATAAAAAAATCATATTTCTTATTTTATTGATATATACAATAATCTTAAGATAACACATAAATGTAATAATAAAATTATAGGTTTTACTCTATATAGCATTATATTTTTATACTAAACAATGTTCTTAGAACACATGTAAATTTCATTATTTTCAAAAGACAATTTACAGTAAGATAACCGTCCAATTCTGTTGTCATAATTAAGAAATAATTATCACATTTTTTCCTGTAAAAACTTTAATCAATATTATTTTTTTAATCTTTCATTTTAAATTTATCATTTTTATTTCAAGGTTTTTAGTTTGGATAATAATTTTAAATAAAATAAAAAGCACATAAATATCACTTAATTAAAAACATAAAATATAAATACATATTTTAAAACTAAAAGAAATTAGATATTCACCTAACAAAACCTCACAAGATACAAGTTCAGTTTATCCCAATGAAATATCTAATCAAAATGCAGGAGAAATTATAAAAAAATGATGATGAAAAAAACATTAAGTAGAAATAAACGAAAAACGAAAAATAACTAAGAATATATTTGGGCGAGCACACATAAGAGGCAGAACAAGCAACATCGTTTAATAAAGGCAAACATTAATAAATAACACGAGCTCAAGTCAACTCAATTCATTAAAAATCTTTACCCACACATACCACCATAAACCACCAGAAAATAAAGAATAATTCAGCCGCGGCAAATATAAAGCTGTACAAAACCAAAAAAATAACTTGTAAAAGTCACCTCCATCAAAATTCTAGATTTCTTGTCTCGTTAACTTTTTTCTTCCTTTCTTTTTAGACCATATTAATAATTCCGAAGAATTCTTATTTCGTTCCCTATTTGATTCAATGGCTACCAAAATCGACCTCAGTCACCGTAGAAAAGGAATCAAGCTTCCAAACATCCTATTCTACCATCCCCTAAAAAAATTCCTTTCAAAATAAAGAGTCACGGGGCCCAGAAACCAGAATTGGCCAAGAATTTTGGGATGGCGTAGAAAACTGAGTTGAGCTTTAATTGCTGCTCACAGTAGGATCGCCATTTGGGACCTGGGACTTAGAGGACTCTCCTGCATCATCATCATTTGCGGTAGGCTCAACATTAACTTTATCAGCAGTAGCTTCATCTACTGTAATCTTTTCAAAATCAGCTGCCAGGTTATTAGAACTCGATCCGCTGGGGGATATCGAACCAGAATTGGCTCGAAGTTGAGTAGAGGTAAGCCACTTGCTCCACTCATTTCGCCTCCTCAGCTTGTCACCCTGCAGCAAATTCGAAGGGCAGAAATAACAAATTAGAAAATATAACGAACTGAATAGCTTTGATTAAATCGTACTTCAAACGTACATCCAACCCATTGCCAACATGGCAATGAACAGAACTGAGATGTGTAGAAAGTGTTTTAAGTGAAAACTGAAGGAGAATGACACCATATAATAATAAAATAAGAACTTACCTGCACTTCCACGACAGTGGAAGCTCTCAATGCTTCCAGTATTAACTTAATGTTGCTTGTCAAACTTCTAACCTGCAAAAAGATGATCTCAATTTAGAGCAAAAACAAACTTAGGGTACATATCCTTTATGAAAGCTTAATGAAATCACACAAAAACATATAGATCTATCTTAACAGTAAAAAAAAAAACGTGCATGTTAACCAAAGCTACTCTCTCTTTATCTATGTTTGTGCACACACATGCATGAGCAGGCATGTTGGGACATGATCCATCATGAGGCGTTAGAATATACAAAAATAACTCCCTGTCTCCTCAATTGGCTTTTGAATTGTAGACTTCGTCTACTCCATGAAAACTTTCAATCAAACTACTAAAGGTGTTAGATCGCTAAAGAATAACACACAGAACAATGGGGCAGGTGGTGGAGGTTGGCTTATGGGCATAAATAAGCAAATAGCACTCCAACAATCCATTTAAGTACACAGCTATTTATTAGAAGACGAAATTTTTACAAGCATACATTCACTTCTATCAGTATAAGATAGAATAAAAAATGCAAGAGTCGTGTCTGAATGCATCCAGATGGAATCTGAGTTCTAACCCAACTGCCAGACAATCTTCATCCCACTGTAATCATATTCTACATTTTTTCTCTCTTGAATCTTTCCTACAAGATAGCACTCTAAATCACATAATTACCCACTCAATCAAATAAAACCAACATAATTCGCCCCAGCCAACATCCGTTCAATCAAAGAACCAACGACAGTTGAAAGCTAAATGCAGGCATTTTCAATTAGCTAACATACTACTCCACATCAAACTGAGACAATGACTTATTTTGGTCAACAATATACAACGTAAGAAGTTCGAAAGCTACACCAATAACATCTAAATTTCACACACTGTTATCTACAAATATTATTTACGTTCCTTCATATCTGCATGTTAGACTTCTTATCTATTTCTAAATTATTTTTTATCACATGTTAACTTTTATTTTTGTGAGAGAAATCATCAACAAACATCCAAACTCTTGAAACCAATTTAATGCTAAGGAACACTTTTAGGACAATTTTACGGCAAAAATACACTTTCTAATACCTTTAGAAAATTTGCTACAATATTAGAAGCAGGCAGAGAATGGATTGACATAAGTAGTCATTGTTTGGATTATTTAAACTATGATGGAATGAAATCAAAACTGATAAATCTATTTATAGTTTAGTCTATTCTATAGATCATTAGATCAAAGTATAGTCCAATTATAATGTCTATAACATGAACACTCAATTTCAGGAAAAGAGCAATATAAATGTGGCAGAAATAATAATAAATGAATAAATTATTTGAAATTAAAAGACATTTAAAACAATATTCGGACCTTTGTGAAATCCATAGCCATTCATGACCAAATCCTTTCCGTCATTTATACAGATGGTACTGTGTATGTTCAGTATGATTTCAAGCAAACGACTATAATTTGTCTGGCAACAGGTTGGACTGACAATGATGATTATTGAAAAAATATCAAACCTATCATGGAGGGGGGATATTTGCTTGTTGGATGTAGAGCTTAGAGCTTTAGTCATCAAAGTATTAAAGAGAAGCATAATATGGAAACTAATTTATCCCAACAAAAATCTAGCCAGGACATAATAAACACAGAATGTTTTCTTGTAGGCAACATGTAAGTTCATTTTTCCATCTTTATTATTCTGTTATATTTTATCGTCAGTTTCAACTGCTACAAGAGCTTCTAAAGTAACAAGCATTAACATCTGCCGTGAAAGGGAAAAGTTTGTTAAAGGTAAATAACAGTATATTAAGGAAATCCACAGCAAACAGATTATTAGTAAGTCTCTAAAATCGTTCAACCAAACAATCAAGAACATAAAAAATGACCATTGTAAATAAGTTCTGGATACGAAACTCTAGTTCATGCATGTACCATACATTGTATCACATACTCAATGAGTTAGCAGCAAATATGTCGAAAATGTTACTTGATCAAGAACAATTAACTTACACGTGGGAAGCTTGCAATCAAATTAATAGGAACCCATCCCTGTTCATCCATGTTGGACCTTAAATACTCATCCCTTACTAAATTAGCATCACTGCCATAAACAACTCAGCAATTAAGATAAATATTCAACAGCCAGGATTTGTTGGGAAAGAAAATAGTTAATAACACCAAACAGAATAAATTACCTAAAGTAATAATCAATTTGGTTGACTATTGTATTGGTGAGAGGGGTTTCTGCAACCGGGATGAACATTGCAGGAGGAGGTGCATGTGTTAAAAACGGCATGCCCCCAAAAGGTTCAAATTGTAGTGTTGGGAAATAATAGAATTCTATAAAGGAAGAGACGGTGCATTAGGTTTGATATGCTGTACTAACATAATCAAGTTAAAAGAAAAAATAAACTGACCAGGAAACCCAGGAGGGTTAGCAAAGGGTCGCATTGGCTGAGGCCCCATAAATGAAGCAGGAGTAGCAGGAGGAGGCCTCATTAACCCCCTAGGAGGCATCCTCTGATGATTTACATGACCATCTCTAGTATTTGCATAACCTCCTCGATCCTGATCGCGCCTGTTGCCATAACTGCTATAGGATCCATCTCCACGTGGATGATGTCCAGAATTGCCCCTGCGAGAGGGACTCCGATTCTCATTCATTGGTGGCATAAACCCTCCAAGCTGAGGCCTCGGATCCCAGTTATTGTTCCTGTAAGGATCTCTTGGAGAAGGAACTGGAATCCCAGGTATCGCATGTGCAAATGTATTTGGAGGAATCTGAAGCACGGGAAAGGGTGGGGGCGGTGGCGGTGTAGGAAGATTTGGGGAAGCGCCAGAGAAGTTGTTCTGAACAGGACCAGAGCCAACATTATTGCCATTTGCCCCTCCACGCTTCATTGACCTTTGTCTATTACCCATACCATGGTTCATTGCAGGACTAGGTTTCACATTATCAGTAGCTTGTTTCTGAGGAGAGTCTGGAATAACAGGACCCTGCAAAAGATAAAATTATATTAAGTAACCCCACGTCGTTTTAAACAAAAATAACTGGTATACAATGCCTACAACCGAGAATCTTCATTACCACAATATGTACCCTAAAATCACATCAATAATTAAATTTGTTTCTTCCGTCGACTAATAGAACCTCAAGAGTATGAAATAAACAAAGAACTAAGTTTTCACACAGAAACCAAACCTGAGGAGGGGTGAGTGATTCATCATCGGTACCAGTCTTGGCAGAGGAGTCAGATGTCAATTTAGGAGTGGGCTTGGTGGACTCAGATAAAGCGGGCCAAGAGACTGCGCCCATTACAGGCCCAACTTCCGTGACGTCATTAGACGGTCTCTTCCACACAGGTTTCACGGCGCCATCAACGGTATCAGCAGCAGGACCGTTAGAATTAACAGAATCGAGGGAAGAGGAAGAGGAAGAAGAAGGCGGCGATTGATGGTTAGGTTCAGAGTCGGCACCGCGAACGACCTGGGCCCAGGGAGATGGCAGGTTTTTCCGCTGGATGTTAGAGGTATCGGCAGCACCAGTGGGTGAGTGGTGATTAGAGGAAGAATCAACGGTGGTAGTAACCATTGCCGATTAGGGTTTGCAGTTTCACGGACAGTTTTTATAGATAGACAGATGAATGATCAGTGTATAAATATAAACATAGATAAATAAATCTACGGGTAAATTAACAAATCGGTGAAGGTTATCGACGAAAATTGATTCGATAAATAAATTAAATAACCGAGAAAATGAGATTAAAAAACAAATAATGAGTTAGGGTTTGTGATTGTGGAAAGAGGAAGGCACAGAAGGTGATAAAATTCCAGATAGCAGGACCCTATCTTCAGCCTCTCGTCTTGCGTTCGCTTTCGCTTCGGCTCTCGGCAGCGCGCAAACCTGCGATCTCTTCCGCCTCTCCTCTTCTTCTCTGTTCTACGACTCGGCGGAGACAGAAACAAAGTGTAGCAGCAGAAGCTAGCCCAGCTGTTACGAAACCTAATTCTCTTCTGTCATTTATTTTTAAATTAATAGGATAGTAAAAATATTCGTTTACTGTATTACCCTCTGCTCGGTCCAAAACTCTATTTCTTCTTTTGTATTAAATTGTAAATTCACTCAGGTTTTCTCTCTATTTTTATATATATATTTTGCTTTTTCACACACCCGATAGTAGTAAAAGTAATGGGAAAAATGATTTTGAGTTCATAGTTTTGATTTTATTATAATGAATATTCTAATAAAAAAAATTTACATCAAAGATTTTATTTGGATTACATCAAAATTGTTATGAATGTACAAAACTAGTACCATAACCCGTGCAACGCACGGGATTTTTGAAAAATGTTAAATGAAAAAATTATGTTAAAAAAATTGTATAAAAAAAAAAACTTACAATAAATACAAAATATAATCGATAAAATTATATCATACAAAATTTAAAAAATACCTTCTATAATAACATAATGATTATAATATAATGTAACATTTGAATAATATGCAATAATAACAAATCAAAATAAATTAGTATAATAATTTATAAATTTGATATATTGCATAAAAAAGATAAATCTAGTAAAAAATATTGTAATTTTATTTTTCATAATACATATTACACAATTAAACAATAAAGAAAGAAAAAGAATAAATAATGACAAAATATATAATTTGTAAAATAGTTATATGATTGTGAATAAAACTTACCAATTGTACAATTTTATGATCATTAAATAAGCATAATTTTGAAGCAATAATAAACATCATAAATCTACATTTTCATAGAGTAAATAATTAAAAATTATAACAAATAAATGAAGTAAACATGTAGTTTTTCGTATAATAGTGTACCTGCACATGTTTAAAGGTTTTCAAAGATTTCTTTGTATACTACATTTTTAGTACATGATGTTACATTTCCTTCTTCATCCAATATAAGCATTTTCAGATCCTTTCTTTGTTTTGACTCTAGAAATTGCCACATAGAACCGACCATGGGTGAATACTCGGACGCTGAAGATAAAGTCCAACTTTAGAGAGTGATTGGCCTTGACTCTTATTGATTGTCATTGCAAAACACAATGATAATGGAAATTGTCTCCTTTGAAACTTGAAAGGAAATCCAGGATCGAAGGAATCAAATTCATTCTTGGTATAAAGATTTTGTCTCCAATATTTTTTCCAAGCAATTACAGTGAGTCGATATGACATTTTTTCCCAAATCATTCACTTGCAATCTTGTTCGTTACATAAACCATTTGCTTGATCAATGTTTCTCAACAACATTACTGGAACACCAACTTTTAATCTAAGTCGATGAGTTGGAATACCTGAACATTTAATGTCATTAAGAAATTCAGATGTAAACCATTCACCTTGCATTTCCTGATCCTCATCTGATCGACATGGTGTATCGTAACTCAAGTATATTTTTTCTTCACCAGGAATCAAAGATAAAATAAAATTATTAACTTCCTCAACCGCATCAATAAGTAGGACAAAGTATCGCTCCATCATCAAAATTATCAAGCATACATCATGTTATGCACAAAATGAGGATAGACAAAATTAACTAATGAAAGTAAAGGTGTTTCATTGCCTTCAATTAAAAGATCTTTGGGTATGTGAATATGTCCTTCACCATTTTCATTCAAAGGCACATCTCCATCTCCAATCTTTAATATCCAATCAAGCAAATTCTTTTATATCTTTTGCACTATCATTTGTTTTTGCGGTATTTAACCTCATATTCTCTCGTAAGCTTTAGAACTTTGCAATTTGTCCATATTTCGAATAATTTATAGATGACTTCACCACATCATGTCTTGATCCTTTTCTAACAACAGTGCAAAATTTGCCTAAAATCACCTCCTAACACAATAACTTTACCACCAAATGGTTTATCATGATTCTCTACATTTGTTGCTTTCATAATATCCCTCAAGGTTCGATCAAATGCTTCAAAACATAATCTATTCATCATTGGAGCCTCATCCCATATAATTAGTTTTGTTTCCATCAAAAGTTTAGCTCGAACACTTCCTTGAGGTATATTGCAAGTTGATTCCTCATTAATTAATAATGGTATGCAAAATGTTGAATGAGCTCGTCTTACCTCCAGGAAGTAACAAAGAAGCAATTTCACTTGAAGCCACATTAAGAACAATCATTCCCTTAGACCTAATGGCAGCTGACAAAGTTTTCCAAAGGAATGTCTTACCAAGTACCACCATATCCATACAAAAAGAAAAACCCCCCTTTTCTCGAAAATACAACTCTCATGATCTCTTCATAAACACATAGTTGTTCATGAGTCAATGACTGGAACAATGTTGAATGTACTTTATTCATTTCTTCCTTATCATAATTAAGTTCATCAACAATAAATTTATTGTCATATATGAATGAATCCGAAAAATCAAGTCGAGGTAAACAACTATAATCTTTTAGGGACCTACCATTTGACATAAGCAATTCATCTACTCGTAATAGACAAAGATTATGCAATTCAGATTCTTCAATTTGAAAACCTGCATTGGAAGATAACATAACATGATAAACAATCAAATAAGTGATTAAAACTTACAAATAAAAAATTTTGTATACCTGGTAGATTTAACTCCTTTCTTTTTTGATATAAAATATCATCTGCCAACAATTTCCATGTAGAATTCCAAACAACATCTGGTTTAGACATTGTGTTCATCACTAATAATGTAACAAACAACTTTCTCAATTGATTGCCTGAAGCAAGTTTACTTGCTTCATTGATTGCATCAATGAATTCTCTATCATTTGCCAATAGTCCCAAAGCGTGGCAAGCATCTTGATAAGTTTGGTAAGTTATCCCATTGATCGTCTTTATGCTATCATAATCAATGCATCCTTTTTGTATTGTTAACAATATCCTCATATAATATAACTCACCAGAACCTGGAGGAACATACGTCAGTCGTCCAATATTATATCCTTGCTTTCTTGGTTTCCATTCTCTCTGTTGAGGCATCCATACAAACTTACTTGGAAATTCAGCATATGTTAGGTTATTTCCCTCAACAAACCTTTTATTAGCCTCAAACCAAGCAAGTAAACATTGTGTGAACATCTTCATTAGAATTCAAGATGGCATGAATATGGTCATCATCTTTAAAAAAATTGATTGTTGACTTATGAGATGAAATGTCAATCTTTGCACAGATGGCCATCTATGATGAATATCAAAACCAAAAATTCTCCAAACTGCCTCAGATGGTGATAAGTATCTACAATCATAGTATCTTTTAATTTCATCAACAACTTCTGAATTAGTAGAATCTGCAGTAACTACTACTAATGTTAATGGTTGCTCTATCTCGGTCCTTTGTTGACATATTTAAATAAATACTTGATTGAATTTGACTTATTGCAATATTCAGTATTAACATGAGCTTGATACCTCATCAAAAGAAGTGGACTATAAGGAACAACACTACAATTATCTAGTTTAAGTCCATTCTTTATAACAAATATGCCATTATCTTGACGTTTATAAGATCGGATATCCGTCTTCATCTATAGTAGTTGAAGATGTAAATTTCTTGGGATAATATTTTGAACATCTACCTTCTTTCATGCAAGGTGAATTGAATTTTGCAGCTCCACATGGACCATGGATCATGTAACTTGCAACCATGCTAGAAAGTTTTGGATACAAATCTGAATGAGGTAATTCAACAGAGATTACCTTATCAATGTCCCTTCCATTATGCAATTTATTTTCACTATCCAACCATAATAAGATGTGAGCATGTGGAAGTCCTCGTTTTTGGAACTCTACAGTGTACATTCCTATCATCAAAATAAATAGGAAATAAGATATAAGATATAAGATATAAAATCGCTATTATTTAAATTTGTAATATGTAGTAATGAATTATACAAACCTGCATTGACTTTTCCAAAGAAGTTATCTTTCTTGAAATCCGACATCATTTGATCTAACTTCATTTTGAAAACTCGACAAACAATATCAGGTCTATCTCGAGCAGCTTAAACCTCTTGCATGAACAAAATCATGTATTTCACTCCATTTTACATTGCATGTGATCGTTATAAATAAATCTGGGTATCCAAATCTTTTGCAAATAGCCATAGCATCTTGACAGTTATTAAACATGTATCTCATACCACCCGTAAATGAAGCAGGTAGAACAACACGTTTGCCAAGTAAAGAAGGATCAGCTTTCACCTCTTCTGATCGCTTCTTGTAATCCGTTAAGAAGATCACAATGAATTAATTTTTGATTTGCTCGTATGAATGATAATCTTTGAGCTTCAATCATAGTATAACAATCAACCAAGAATTGTTGGAATAATCTACGTGTCATGACAATATTACCAAATTCAACAACTCTCTCTTGAATTCTAAATGCAATAAATTCCCTTAAAGAAATACGAATTCTTTTACGCATTTGAGTACGGTTCACGTATTCTCTTATTGGAATATCTTCTTGATAGCCATCTTCTCCATATGGAAATATCAAAGGATATTGCAAAGGAATAAAGGCTGTATGTGTTTCATGTAGTCTTGTCAATTCACCACAAACCTTTTGGACAATTATATCTCTGCCTACATCCATGTTATCCAAGTCACCAACTATCAATGTCGCTACCTCATCTCGATGAAGGTGTATTGTATACCCGAGAATCCTTGGATCGATTTCGAAACAAACACAATTTAAAATCTTTTCTTGGATCATAGTGTAAAAAATCTCTAACTCTTCTAAAAGATTGAGCAAGAACATTGAATTCATCGATCATTTTTGTCAAATCGACAATTAAAGAATTATCAAAGGTTGAGTCATGTATGTTGGACCTATTACCAAAAAGTACATGTAGATAAGAATAAGAAAATTTTAAAGAAATAAATATGAGAATAAGCAATATAATACTTACCCAAAATGAGAAACTCTGTTTGTTATTTCATTTTGAGTATCATAGATATAAAGTTGAGCAAATTTCGGACTGCATCCATTCTCGTGGCAATAAACTTCCAATTCTGTGATGATTTTGTCCATTAAGAATGAATTGAGGAGGACCACATCCATCATTGACTGAAGAATGAATCTTACCACCAATTGAAGTAAAAGAAAACATGCTATTGTAAGTTCTAATGTTCTGTAAAAAGTGTTTGCTTCTATGATCCACACCATGTAATAAAGCTGCAAGTAAAGGTGGAGGTTTTTGTAATAATGGAAGTTGAACTTTCCTTTTTGACAACATATAGAGAAATCAACTTCTTTCACTCTTTTTGACTTCTCAGCTCTCTCTTCATACCATACTTCAGCTAAGCAATGTTGACATTGAATGCAAGGTTGTCCAAGATTTACAATATCTATAAGCAATATTATATTAATACAAATATAGTAAATAATTTCATTAATAGTGATTCTAACTGAACATTGAATAATAGAAAGAGTTATTACCTTGACATTCAGCTTTTGAATAAAGATCTAAACCAAAAATAGATTGGATTTCATCTGTTAATAGATTTTGAAAAAAATATAAGTATGCAATACTAATATACTAATATAAACAATACAAAAAAGAAAACAAATTTAAAAATAATTACCATAATTTTGTTCTTGCTCATTTTCTTCTTCATAATTCAACTTTTTGACAATTGAATTGATCATGTTTAACGGATATTGAATATATTTCACATTAGAAACAGAACAACATGTTGTTAGCACTTCGAAGTTGAAGATGATGTATTCTGACTTGAATTTGGAATAGATTTATTTAAAAGTTGACCTGCATGACAAAAAAAAATGCATATTAAAAGTTATAATTATTTGGGGGGTTCTAATATTTAATGAATAATATGATAAATAGAAAGTAACTAACTTGAGGAAAACATCGAAGAAGAACCCAATATAGGATATATAAGTTATATCCAAAACATAACAGTTTGAATTAACAAAGATAACTAACCATCGGACAACTCTGATAATGGTTTCCTCATTCCACTTCCCAGGGTTCCACTACAAATGTTCCACTCTGATGTATAAATTTGAACATCATAAAGCACATTAAAAGTAGTAAACAAAAATTTACAACAATATAAGAATAATACTTTACCTTTATTGTGAGAATGGTGAGATGTTAAATTTTCATTAAGAATGATCTTCCTTACAATTTTGTCGCTACAGTTGATTTGATTATGATCTGAAATAATAATCAGTAAAAATGTATAATTACTATTAATACATTGTTTAAATTACATATTAACTATATAATTAAGGCAACCGACCAAATGAAATTTCGATAATGGTTTCCTATTTCTACTTTGAAGTGTTCCACTCGCTACCGTAGCTTGTACAATTGTCACTGTTGAATAAATTTTAATATAGGATGCAACATTAGAGTGGTAAATAAGAAGATGTACAATGATATAACTATAATATTTGCAGTTGTAATGTGAAGGTTCTTACTTGATGCATTTCCATAGAAAATAGTGCTCATTTGATTCTCATCTAACATTGTGTGTTATCACATTGAAATGTGAATAAAAAAAACACAAAAGATTAATAATGCAGATTCAATTCAGCTAAACAAAAAAATTTACAACTACATAAAAGAAAACTTTGTTAAACTTATACTGCAAGGTTCAGGATTGGAAAAGCTGCGATTGACATTGATTTTCCTCTTCTTTGTGTGTAGGTGTTTAAACTTATTCTCATCTGATATTTCAAAATCAAATTAATCAACAATGATACAATTGATAAAATCTGGAATAAACAAAGATGAAATGCAAAACATAATAATATCAAACCTATCATATGAACATTTCTAGCAGCCAACTTTTGTTGCAGAATGAACTTCCTTCTTGTTCTTGCCTGTTTTGAATCATTTGGTTCCATTACTTTAAAATCTGTAATTTTGCTACACAAAGTGATATAAGATGAGTATCAAAGAGAATGAGATATACAGAGATGAGGAATGCACTAAAGAGTATTTGGTCTTCTAGTATATTTTGTCTATTTACTATTAAAGCATAATTATAATCTCTACTCTCTCAAAAAGTGTTACTATATTAGTGTAAGCTCATTGGCTTATTTGTATAAAGCAATTGTACTTTTCTCCAATAATAATTACTTTTTTTCTGCAACATACCTGCATAAACTCATCTAGAAAAAAGAGTAACAAAATATAGTAAAAGCATGACCAAAATACTAAAATTAGTTACTGGTTATAAATTGCAGTAACAATTTTGTGTGATATTTTGGAAAAGGTAAAAAGCAAAGTCAACTTTGAACATTACACTGCAATCTATGATTCACAAATAAGGTAATTCTTTCTGAACACAAGTTTCTCATAAGGCATAATATATACTACAATAGGTACAATATTTTTTGTCTTTTCCAGCCACTCTATTGCTGACACTATGTCTTTCTTATTCTAAAAGCAATTGACTAAATTCTGTGAGAAGCAACAAAATGAAAAGGTAATTGAACATTGAAATAGATAACCTGGAAGTTTGGTACTGCTGCAGATGGTATTTTAAGATTCGGGTTGTATTTCGCTCGAGCGATTATACTCTCGCTCGAGCGAAATACCATCCTGATCGATCATAATGTGAAATGATCGATCATAATTGGAGCTTATAATAGCGGTTCCTCTGTAACCGCTATCTAAAGTGTATATTAGATAGCGGTTAAGGTTTCCCCGCTATTATAAGCTCCCTTTAAGAACCATTATTGATTCTCGGGGTGTATTTCGCTCGAGCGATTATACTCTCGCTCGAGCGAAATACGATCCTGATCGATCATAACGTGAAATGATCGATCATAATTGGAGGATATAATAGCGGTTAAGGTTTAACCGCTATTATAAGTTGTGTTTCGCTTGAGCGTCTATATCTCGGGTGTATTTCGCTCGAGCGATTATACTCTCGCTCGAGCGATTATACTCTCGCTCGAGCGAAATTTGATTCTGATCGTATAAAGCAATTGTAAGCTCCCTTTAAGAACCATTATTGATTCTCGGGGTGTATTTCGCTCGAGCGATTATACTCTCGCTCGAGCGAAATACGATCCTGATCGATCATAACGTGAAATGATCGATCATAATTGGAGGATATAATAGCGGTTTCTCTGCAACCGCTATCTAAAGTGTATATTAGATAGCGGTTAAGGTTTCCCCGCTATTATAAGCTCCCTTTAAGAACCATTATTGATTCTCGGGGTGTATTTCGCTCGAGCGATTATACTCTCGCTCGAGCGAAATACGATCCTGATCGATCATAACGTGAAATGATCGATCATAATTGGAGGATATAATAGCGGTTTCTCTGTAACCGCTATCTAAAGTGTATATTAGATAGCGGTTAAGGTTTCCCCGCTATTATAAGCTCCCTTTAAGAACCATTATTGATTCTCGGGGTGTATTTCGCTCGAGCGATTATACTCTCGCTCGAGCGAAATACGATCCTGATCGATCATAACGTGGAATGATCGATCATAATTGGAGGATATAATAGCGGTTAAGGTTTAACCGCTATTATAAGTTGTGTTTCGCTTGAGCGTCTATATCTCGGGGTGTATTTCGCTCGAGCGATTATACTCTCGCTCGAGCGATTATACTCTCGCTCGAGCGAAATTTGATTCTGATCGATTATATTTTCGAAATGATCGATCATATTTGATAATTTTTTCAACTAATTAATTCTAATCGGTTATTTTTCTAAATTATTGATTAGAATTGATTAGTTTTTCAAATAATAGCTTAGAATTGATTAATTTCTGAAATATATATTAAAAAATTATAATTAAAAATATAGATTATTTAAGAATATTAACTATTGTAAAGATAAAGTAGAACATGGGAGGAGATGAGGATGATAATATAATGATATAAGTTACAAAAATGTAGAATTGAGAAGTTTGAAACAAAAAAAATTAAGAAAATAGAGATTTAATTACACTTTTAATAAATTGAAGATAATTACAATATAATTTTCTACTGAGAATGAACAATATAATTAAGAAGATCAAGTGTAATCTTATTGATGCTAATTTTAACAATAATACAATAATATTATTTTCGAAAATCAGTTCAACCAAATGTGTGTGAATCTCGTGCTTCGTCTTCGTGAACAGTATTAATCAGTTCAAACAAACACAAGCATCAATGTGTAACTTTTCTTCTATTGATTTGTATACAAAATACAAAATTGTCCAAGTAATGTCACCTACCCTAATTTGACAATGTATTTCAATTTTGTTTGTTTTGACATGTTCAAGGAAAATTTTAACCAAAAACATCTATATCTGATATAGTGGCAATTATGACAATAATTTTATGTATATAATATTATATGTTTTGATCATAACAGAAGACAACATAGATTAGAAGAGAAGATAGATTGGAATGAGAGAATATATATTTATTTTGTGCGTAAGTAGGAAATTTAACATTTAAGATTCAAAATACAGGAAATTTAACATTTAAGATTCAAAATACAGGAAACAATTATCCATCAAAAGTCATGATAGACATATTACAAAAGACATATTACATAAACATTTGTATCATTTCCAAGCAAAAATTTTGATCGTATTTTTGGAGGGGTGCTAGCTTGAATCATGAGGTGGTCATCTTTCATTATGTAATTAGAATGACAAAATTGCTTCCATCCTTTGCCAATTTTGGTGGACTTCCTCGGTGAATCTCTCGATCAAAAGTTTACACTTGACTCGACAATATTCTCCACAAAGTATTACAGCTTTTAAATCTACCTTTCCGAACATAAGTTGCAAAATCCACTCGGCAAGTCCTATTAAAAACAAAGACTACAAATTAATAGACCACGATAAGGAGAACAAAAAAATGGACATAAGTTTTAGGTTATAAAATAATGTCATGAGAATAAAAATCATACCAAATGACTTGCATTGCTTCCAGATTTGGTAATTCTTACTGTAAAAAAACTAATCCATCCCACCATTCAACACGGGCAAAAAACTTTTGAAGAGTATTTGGTGCGCATGAACTTTTGAAGATAGTTATCCGGAAAGTATTGTTACCTACATATTGAAATAACATGTAGTTGTTCCCAGTTAAATTGTAAAACTTTCTCATGTCAACCCAACCTTCGTCGAGCAGTGGTTTATGTAAATCCATATTATAGGTAACAATGTGTCTATTATTTTTGTCATCAATAAGACACCATTGATTACCCAGTTCTAAGAAAAACAACATAGCAAACTCACGATCTACATAACCAAAATCCTGTAACAAAAATAGTCAAGATAGGTAATAAGGACTAAAGAAATAAAGTTTGAACAAAAGATAAGAAAATAAAAGAAAGGATTCATTAACCATTCGAATACGATTTTTACTTCATAACAAAAAAGTAAAGAAAAAAATACCAAATCCTGCAGATGTATTGTATCGAAGAATCCATTTGTCTTTCTCCGAAGTATGGTGGATGTGTTATCCATTTCCTATAAAAAAGTTGTTATCAAGAGAGTATGCAAATGAAAGGTGAAGAAGCAAATGACTTAATAGACCTATGAATAAACTTGAAAAAGAAAGACAATAGATGAATCTTTGAAAATATCAACGGTAATAAATGCTACCATCAGAGTTTACGTTTCCAATGTAAATCATAATTGTAAATAATGAATTCAATAATTCAATAATAAAAGAAATAAGATGATGATGGGATGGGAATAGATCAATACATTTCTCACAGTACTAAAGTTGAATGATGGGACTGGATGGAAAAAAATAGAATGATGGTTTCTCTTCCTTCGATGTATGCTTCGTGTATCTTCCATTTTGTGTAGAAGAAAGAAGAACTGACACAAGTAATAATAAATAAATGTAGGTAAATGCTTGAATACAATTCAAAGATTTAAAAGATAAAAATACTTACAAATAGTTACATTAAGTGGGCTTCCATTGCTCCATCAAATGTTTGGGCCTCAGAAAATGTAAAAGAGGCTTCCCAATACTTAAAGTAATTGGGCATTCCATTAAAAATATAGTTCATTATATTGATAATACAACATATCATAATGCAGCTTCATCAAAACTACAACAACAAAATATTCAAGTTTTTTCTCAGATCATAATGCAGCTTCATGAAAAGTACCACAACAAAATATTCATATTGATAATACAACACATTATAATGGAGTTCATCAGATCATAATGCAGTTCATGAAAAGTACCACAACAAAATATTCATATTGATAATACAACACATTATAATGGAGTTCATCAGATCTATTAAGTTACTTAATTTTTCTCCGTCTTGATATTTTTCTTCAATATTTTTAAAGGTATATCTTCATCTTGTGTGTCCAAGTTTGTTATATTGTGTCGTTTAAGATTTGTCATGACCAAGTCATTGCTGAGACCAATATCGATGCTAAATCAGCTGGTTCGGAGTCAACATCATTAGATGCATTGGAGAACTTTGTTAATAAATCCTGTAAAAATAAGTTGACATACTTTAGACTAATTTGTTTTAATGTTATATTTGTAATAATGAAGAAAAATCCATTAAATACCTCTGCAACAATAATAGAAGTATTTCCAAAATTTGATTGTTTGCTATTGAATATTGCATTTTCTGAATTGACATCCTAATAAACTTCATTTGGTCAAGTATAGAAGTAGAATATCATGAATAACAAATATCAGCTTATTGAGTACCTATTTACCTTTGATTTCATGCAACCATCGATGAAGTTTTTTATAATAACATCGTCCGCACAAATTTTCTTGACTCTGAATGTTTGTTCAAACCTCGAAACTCGACCACATGTAGACTCAACTTTGAAGAGAAACGTCTTATTTACCAGTTCTTCAATCTCATTCTGAAAATTCCCATTAACAACATTCTATAAAAGAACCATATTAAACATTCAATGCAATGTAATAAATAGATAAATAATACATAATACATTTAATAAATAATAAATATAGAAAAATAAAACCTTATCCTGCGAATCAAACATCTCTCGCGCATGATTTTTTTAACAATGTAGCAAGCATCCCTATCAAAAATTACAAAAGTTGCTCGAGTCTGTTTCATCAATGACCCTCACCTTAAGCTTGTACCTGAAATTCATAAGCAATAAAATATTATTTGTAAGAATTTCATAAAAAAGTTGAAATATGATGCCAAAAAAATAGCATTGATTAGTACCTAGGCATGACTTTCATGACATGTTTATTACATTTTTCACAGTAAAAACATTTTAGAATCTGGATATACCTGCTTTGTTGCACACACAAGTTGTATACCACCAATCATCATCATGAACAATATGTTTTATAGTGCCTAGAATTACAAAACTTGTTTCCTGTAAAAACAAATATGAACAATAGTAATTAAAACTAAAATGAATAGACAATAACCACAATGAACATCACTAATTAATAGGAATGGAGTAATGAATAGACTAATAATGACTATGACACCTGTTTACAATCTTTTAAACCCTCTATTGTATTTCTAGGAGTAGATTGAAGAAATTCATCTTCACCTGGTTTGTTTAGAAGAGTCGAAAGTCTGGCTTAACCCTTGGGCGGTGACTCCATACTCTCGACATCCTCGCATTCAATAAAACATGAAAAGTCAAATGGACATTTTAGTTGGTTAACACTTCAAGTGAAATTTATGATTTACACCTTTTTTTAAGTTGTCTAGCTTCTTCGCACTCAAGCATTGAAAATTATCCTTGTACAATCCATACAATTTTGCACATATACTTTATCCGTAAATAACATATAAAGATATAAAACTATAATATAATATCAATAATTGTAACTAACTATAACTAATTATAACATCAATATATTAGTTACCTTGGAAGATTTTGACTTTGCCGAATTGTATGATTATGACAGGATTTTGGATATCTCCGGATGCAAGGAATGCATTTAGGTCATCAACATATTGACCAAACAACGTACACTCTACTCTAAAACTAAGTTTGAAAAACAACACATGTTAAAAAAAAAAACTATACTATACTATAGTAAATCCTTAAGCATCAATAAATGGGTTAAAGAGCTTTACCCATCGACCTCTAAGCATATCATGTTTAGTTTTGTTTTTTTACCATTCTTGTCTAGCTCTCTTTCCGTCCCAACTCCCGTAAGTATTCCCATGACATCTCGTGTTTGTGAAATGATGTTTCATGTGAGTAACACCATATGCTAAATAATAAATAAATAGTATATGATAAAACAGAGTATTTAACATCATGTTATATGCACTTACCAACCAAGTAATCTGTGTCAAATCCAGGAGCCGTAATAACCGAGAGTGGTATATATTGACCATTATTTTCGATTATAACATGACAATCAACTAAGTTCACTTTGGTTCCAAACTGGAAGTTGATTTTGTATGGGTGGTGGGTGGTTTTATAAGAACCACCATTTGATCCAAGACCAAAATTTTGAATAGAGTACACACGCCCCTCGGTAATTTCATTTTGAAATTTATAGATGAGAGACCTCCTAACAGAACCCCGAATTCCGTCACCCCGCATTAAGAAAATGAAATCACAATTGAGTATTATTTAAAATGTATTGAAAGCATGGTAAACCGACCTTCATATCTTGCATGACAAAGTCCATGGAAAATGGCAATTTGTGTTTAGTGAAATCGAAACAAACCACAGTGCGTATGACCTTTGCCAATATATTCCAATTTTCTTTTTCAAGACCGAGTTCGAAACGAGTGATACTTTTTTTGCAAATTAGACATGTTGCAAACCGAATGTAAAAAATAGATAGAGAATAACCCACTCAACGTAGAAATATTATCATCACAGTATGTATATTTATAAGCATGGTGGAAAGAGGGAAATGTTGCTCGTATTCTAGAATTTGAAATTTGAAATTTGAAATTTGAAATGTTGACAATATTAAAGTAATCTAAATTAAAACTTTTGTAAAGGGAAGATATTACCATTTTCATGTATCTCGACATCCTGTATTTCCGTCATGATGTAAAAAACAACAATTTTTATACCTCCAGACTTGGGCTAAATGCAAATCAATAAGCAAAATTACATAAAACTATACCTGAAATAGGTATAAACAGATGTACAACCCTAATGACGGTCAAAGAAGACAATATTGAACTCTAATGATGATAAAAAAGCAAACTTTTTTCATGAAAAAAATTTCAACTTCGCTCTTGAAGGTAAACAACATAAAGATTGAAAATCGGTAACTTTTAAATTCAAAAACCTTAGATCAAAGCTAATCAAGTAACATTTTTTCCGAAATCGGTAACTTTTAAATTTAAAAACCTTAGATCAAAGCAAATCAAGTAACCTTTTTTACAAAATCGGTAACATTTAAACGCAAAACCTTAGATACAACCCTAATGACGGTCAAAGAAGACAATATTGAACTCTAATCATGATAAAAAATATAACTTATCTGAACATGCGAGATGGAAATACTACTTGAGGGAAGACGTGCAACAAAAGAGATTTCATGCTTCTTTTGAGACACTGATCTTGCATAAAATAGGAAAGATTGCAGCAAAGAAGACGTGCAGAGCGAAGAAAATGTGCAGAGCAAGAAGACTTGCAAGCAAACGGCGCAAAGGAGCATATGAGAGTATATGAGATATTCGAGAGTATTTGGGTCGAGGAGAAGCATGGGCTTGCAGTATTGTTGTGGCCCAAAGAAGCAGTTTGTCTTTTTGTACAAAATAGGTATGTTTTGTAAAAAATTAATTTATGATTTTTTTGAAAAAAATTGTGGTGATTACACGTGTAGAAAGTTGCTATTTGTGTTACGTGGATTTGTATATAGTTATAGATTTATCTGTTATGAAATTTAAAATTAATATATAAAATCGATACCCATTATATTTTACAAAATATATTGCCTTAATAGTATTTCAACCGTTGAACTCAAAATTTAAATATAATTATTTTTAAAGAAATATTCTTATTGCAGTATAATTTTATAGGAAGTTTTGATAAAAATATAAGAATAAGATAATTTGTATACCATTGATTAAATTTTAAATATAAAATAAATATATTAAAAGAGATAATCTTACTCGAACATGATAATATGACTTTATAAAAAGATATAAGAAAAATATAAGATTTTATATAATTTAAGTCTAATATTTAGTCTACAAATAGCATAAATTTAATCATCTAAGTGTCAACCATCAATTAAAATTAGACGTCAAAATCTTAAGAAAATCGTTCCAAACATGACAGGTGGGTTCCATTTTTTTATCTTCTATTGGTTCATTTTTATCATCTGTTAATGTTTTTGTTTTCCTCTATAAAATACACTATTTTTAAACTTTTATGGTCTTAGTTTATGATCAAGAAGATGGGGACAAAATTATAAAGAAAAGTAGCACAAAAAACATGGGTTGCGATTCAAACATTTCCTAAAATAATCACTATCTCCGACTTTGAATGTATTCGTTTGTCAAAATAATATTTGAACCTCCATATTTAGAAAAGCACGACTTAGGAAAATTGTATGTTGTTGAGAATACTTTTATATTGTTAAAAATAATAACAATAAACATTCTATGATTTTATTAAAGTAAAATGTATATTACAAAGAAAAAAGTTCTATGTACAATTGATGTATTTCATATACATTGTATAAACATATCCTTCATCCCATCAAGTTTTATGTATTAAACTCATAAAATGTTGTTTATGAAAAATTAATATACTTCAAACTTAATTAAGGTGAAAATGAAAAATAGAAGAAGAATTATATATTACAAGTACACCTTTAATTGAGAAAAATAAGTTATATATATATATATATATATATATATATATATATATTTTTTTTTTATTAAAATAATGATGAAATGGCAAGGTCTATATGGTCTAAAAATCACGTGGCAAACGGGGAGATATTGAATGACGTTAACATGTTTCTTTTCTTTTCTGTAACAACGCCAAATGTGCTTTGTAACTTCATACTGTACGCAAACAAGCATTTTTTGTCTCGGTCATTTTGTGCACCTATTAAAAGCTTCATCACCAATTTTTTTTTTTTTTTTCAGATATAACTTTAGGTTATTACCATGCACAAATGTGAACAACGCATTTGATAAAACACCATGAATCAGTACTGTTAGTATGATAAAAACAAAATTGGAATAAATGTAGGAGTTCAATTTTTACATATTGTCAATGTAATTCCTTCTACACTGTCAATTAATTTAAAATTATATAATTTTTAATGTAATTAATACAAAAATTAATGATTTCAACACACACACACACACACACACACACATATATATATATATATATATATATATATATATATATATATATATATATATATATATATATATATATATATAAATCTACTATTAAACTATGTCATAAAAGTTTTTTATTCATAACTTAAATAACAAGTTTAGATTCTTAAATATAGGTAAGATAAATAGCACTATTATTTAAGGGGGAAGGGATATATATATATATATATATATATATATATATATATATATATATATATATATATATATATATATATATAAAATCCAAATTCTTGTTCAAATACACTGTGCAACTAATTAATTAATGGAAGTAGAAAAATCTTAAACAACAATGGCACAGAAAATTGGACGCATGAAACATAAAAATATAAAAGTTCTCACAAATGCACTTCTATCAATGGTTCATTTTATAATTTTTTATCAATAAATAAATAAAAGATTCCTACACATATCCTATTTTTATATTGTTTTTACACTATTAATAATAAAAATCTTTATTGATTAATGAATAGTAAAACCCATTAATAGTTATGTATATCTTATTAAATATTCTATCTGGAATTAAATATAAGTATAATTAATTAGTATTTGTACTAATTAAAAAGTAGTTAATATTATTAATTATTATTTTAAAACAGTTATTTACAGTGTCTTTTATTGAAATTTATGTGAAGGATAAGTAAGACTCATCAGAGATAGGAATATAATATTAATTATGATGAAACTAGTTTTTTTGTTTTGTTTACTTATAGTTAAATCTGGAGGAAATAATGATTTAAACATCACTAATTCTTCAATGAAAAAATTAGATAGAGAAATTTAATATTTTATGTGCTTCAGAGAGAATAGTAAAAGTAGTTTTATGTATGAGATATATTTTTGAAAAAAGATAGATGAATCTACTATGATAAACATCCATTCAAACAACTTCTTTAGTAAAATAATATTTTTTTTAATTATTTTTATTTTAAATCAATTACTTTATAAATAAAATATAATGATAATTTTTGTCTTCTGTTGTAAAAATATCGCCACTCATCATTTTTTTATGTCTCGAGATTTGATTTTCAGAAGCTAATGATCATAGCTTTTATTCTTGAAATATGATTCTTCTATTCTTGAGTGTTTTAAATATGCCACATCATTATTGGCCTACCTTTGGATTACAACATCATCAACTATTACTTTAGATGTAAAAAGCTAATTAATTTAACTTGAATAATGACCAAAAAACCGTGATCGAGTTTACATGGCGTAGATGAATAGAATTACAGAAATGGAGAAATTGGTGTTTATCTATGCAGGAGAAGTAAGCGTGTGAAGTAAGATAACTTGTAATGAAAGCCACATCAACGTACTGGATCAAGCTGCCATATGGGTTTCTTCTGTTCTTCATCTTAGTCTCTTAATTTCTCCCCAAGCCAGAAACATATAACACCTTTCTTTCTCTCTCTATTCATACAAACAGATAAGAACAACAAAACTTTCAAACTACATCACTAATCCATACACCCTTTATTTTTGTGTTTAGGAGATGACAAACTCTAGGTGGTTATCTCTCTTGCGAAGAGGGGCAGGTTAGTTTAATCATTTCTGCAAAACTTTCGTAACTTTTTTCATGCATAATTTTTTCTAGTTTGTGTGCATACACATATATGATGTTGAAAAATGATTCACATTCTAGTCAATGCATTTGTAAGTTTATGATCTTGCTTTTTTTGACTTTGTTCCTCGCATGGCTGAAATAATTAGCCATTTCACGAATTTAATTTAATGGAAATGAACCATGTAGGTAGATCTCGGAGGAAAGAACAGGAAGAAAGTAGTTTTTGCGGCACCACAAACACGAAGATAGAATACCTCGAAGCATTCAGAACAAAGTCTTACGTTGAAATATGCAACAAAGCACAAGAGGAGCTTGGAAATGCAGGAAGCGCTTCCTTCAAAATGCACCTTACTGAATATCTTCTAGAACCCCCGCAAGAAATTGTAGCAAACATGAAGGTGCATCGTCTTCTGGTGGACTACTTCGAAGCCAGCTTGGAAACATGCCGTTGTTGCGATACAATCCTGCAAGCTATCCATCAAACACGACTTGCTTACGCAAGACTCGCCAGTGTTGTCAAGTTAAACCAAACAGCGCCTTATGACCAACCCCAAAAATATATTCACACAGAACTTTCTTCCTTCGTATTACAAAATAACCCTTTGTCTACTATCATCCCCGAGCAGTTTCGTGACGTTCACCACAGATACATTATCCTTTTACGTATGTTAACATCAAAGAAAGAGAAAATTCAAAGAACATTAGCCATAAAGCGCGTTTGCAAGAAGGTTGGAGGAATCGGTTTAGTGGTTTCACAGAGCCTTCTCCTGGTGGCTTTGTTGGTATTTGCGGTTCACAGCATAGTTGGGTTGGTTGCTGCACCGTGTATGGCTAGTTTTGTTGGTTTGGCCATCAGGAAGAGATTTAAGCGGAGTCGTGAAAGGCTCAACAGAAACTCTAAATCTATGAGACTGTGTGAACAACTTGATGTTGCTGCCAAAGGGGTTTTTGTGCTGATCAATGAGTTGGACACTATGAGCCGCATGGTTAAGAGGTTAGACGGCGAGGTTGAACATTGTAGAGAGGTTGCTGGTATTTGTGTGAAGAATGGCAAGTGTGAAATATTGAAGCGGGTTGTGAAGGAATTTCAAGACAACGAATCTAGCTTTCTGGCTATGTTGGAAGAGCTTGAAGAACATATATATTTGTGCTTTCTCACTGTAAACAGATCTAGAAGGCTGGTTATGAAAGAAATTACGGAGAAACAACGTTAGCAACAAATGAAAACAGATATTGACGCCACTCTTTTGCAAGTGTTTATCTAGCAGAGCGCTTGAGTAAATTGGATGAAAACTTCTGCGCTGTCACGTTCACCCTTTGGAGAGGAAGGTCTCACACACGATGATTAAATTCTCTTCTCTTTGCGGATCGGGTGGCTTTGACCATTGCATTGTTTCAATTTTCAATCAGATTTTTTGATTCGTTGATTTTATTTTACCTCAACCTATTTTAGTAAAATTTCACAAAATGAAAACCCCTAATAACAAGAATTCTAATTGTTCAGTTTGTCTCTTTCTTGATATTGTTACCAATAATGTCTGTTGTTATACTCTTTATTTGCAGGATAAAGCTTCCAAATTTTGGTTTGACATTTAATTATTCCTGTAACACGTTGATCTCTTTAATTTCAATTATTTTTATCTGGGAACTTTTAAAAAGTTCATCTTTCCTCTTTTCCCTTTATATTGTTTTATTATTAACATACTTCAAATCTCTCATTTTTATTAAAATTAGTGTTAATCCTGTACTTTAAAAACAATTATTTTTGTTCTCATTTTTTATAATCTGTCAATTTCATCATCCCTTTCTTTCTTGTAAAGCTATATTTTAGAAAAAGGAAAACTGGCCAGTAATTATCTTTAAAAAAATGGTGAGAAGGTAGCCACGAGTCATATACTATCATCATTTTTTATTAATTTAAATTGTTCAAAAAAAGAAATAAAATGACAACACGAGAGACAGAAAAACCTAATGAATGGTCGCCCAGTAGCTCCAATATCATGACATTCTAGGTTGCTGATGGCTATTTGAGAGATTTATCTAATCATCCATCCAGCCAATGGCAGGCACCAATGCCACGGATTAAGACTGTAAGCGATTTCTTACCATCTGCTGCACCAAAATATGTTTCAATTTCATTCAGTTTGTGGCATTTGGAACCCCACTAATGAAGCATCATACGGGGAAATCATGCAATCCCTTTCAATATGGCACAATTCTTATAGTCTCTTTTGAGGTACCATCATTCATTAGGCACACTATTGATTCAACTAACTTCCCTCAATTTCTTGTACTCCTGAAGGCTAACAAGGGAAGCCTTGATCTTAAGCCAATCGGCAGGTTTTGGCATGATAATAGCAATATATCCTTCTCTGTCAGCCTGATGTATAGATGAAAAGAAATTCATAGAGGGACAAAATAAATAAAACAAGAAAGAAAAACAGATAATAGTTCACAGCATTAACACAAGGCATTGGGATGAAGATAAGGTTGCAACAAAGTCGTGAATGCTCTAATGGCACACAGGTAGTAGCAGCAATTGTTTTGATAGCTCTGGATACGAATCAAGATGAAAAAAGGATGCATGTTACAAACACAGTCCTAATCAAGTATTGAAGGAATACTGAATCAGAGACAAGAATTACAATAAACGGAACCCTTTTGTCTCCTGTCTTTAGTCTCTACTCCGAAGTATTCAAGATACCTGAACTGGCCCTCCTATTTCCTGATTACTCCCAATCTGCCCTACAACTCTCCGTACCTACTACCTCCCTTATATACATCCAATCCTAATATATCATATTCTCAATTACCGGATCTGGTACTATCAGATTCTCATAAGTCATTAACTCTTCACTATATTTTAACAATCAGGTGCGAACCTAGTGGCCCACTATTCCCAACTTCCCTCTTGTAGCGCATACCAGCGGTCTAACACAGTTTTTATTTTTGGTGAATTACAGAAAAAAAAAAAAAGAGGGCAAGAAGTCTCCTGGAAACCCAGTATGAGCCATATCAGCTCTCAATACATTGAGAATATCAGGCGGAGGAACCTCAAAAATCTGGATAGCATTTACAGTCTTAGTTGCTTCCTTAGCTAACACATTTACACCAATAATTGAACTTTTATGACAAACTTATACCACGTCCATTCACAAACAGTTATAGTTTAGCTTCATTCCCTAATGGATTCTGACAAGATATGAGACGGTATCAACCTTCTTAGGTTAGATCCATGAGGTGCACATCTACTAAAGAATATTTTAGAACCTTATGTGCATGTTTCTATCATCCATTAAATCACAATACGGATTTTTTAATTATACTACGGTAACCACAAGCTCTAAACATCTCTTTTCCTCCTTTATGAACTGTATTATTCTTCATTTTACTTGCATTATATTATGGCACCTCTCAAAAATATCTTTTGAAAGTGCCACATATCTAAGTACTCTTGCTGCAAAAAGTCCCTATACTTCACACTGAAACTTAAACTAAAAATTAAAAATCTCCCATTTAAGTAGTCATTGGAAGCCTAATGGATGGATTCAATTAGAAAAGATAACAATAATAGACAGATTTGATGATGAAGAAGGTTAGCAGTTCAAACACAGTTTGGCCTCATTGTAAAACATAAGATGTAAAGGGGCAATAAAATGTTTAAAATTCTCTGATGTAATATTCCGAATAACTACTCCTGTTATAAGAAAGGTTTATCTAAAGTGAAAAAATCAGGCTGGAAAAGAGCACAGTTAGTCTTACCGAAACATTAAGTAGTTCTGGTTGCTTGATCAATTGTTGATTCACTTCCAAGAGGGAACCTTTGACGCAACATCTAAAAAATCACAAATTATGCTATTTAAAGGAGACCCGGGAAGAAGAGGAATTGGCTAAGAACACAGCCACAAACAAAGAAGAGGAATTGGCTAAGAACACAGCCACAAACAGATATATATATATATATATATATATATATATGTATATATATATATATATACATATATATATATATACATATATATATATATATAATATATATAAACATCAGATCATATGGATGAGTTCTAATAGAGAATTTACCTTACAATATACGTATCATTTTGGGTAGAAATTTTACACAGAGCAGTGTTGGACTCAAAGTGTTGTGCATTCTGAATGTCAAGGCATAAAGAAGCTATTAAAGAAAATCATTTTACAACGCAGAGAATTTCACGAAATAGTCTCATTGTTCCTCCGCTTTCCAGAAACTTGACTTTCCAGAAACAGACAGCAAAAAAGCGTGAAAATTCAAAATTAGGAAAATATACCTTCTTCCGCTTTCCAGTGACTTTCATCTCGCTGCGATCAGACTTCCCAACATTGAAATCAACGGCTGTGATTCCACCTTCATCCTTGAAAGCAACGTGGGAAGGAGCCAACCCAATCACACACAAGCTTTAAGGTAGCAACAACAATTACAGAAAATGATTTTTTTTTTCAAAATACCAACACAATTCAATTCGAAGTAAAACCTCAAAGCAATGAATATTATACCCATTGGCGTGCCGGTAAACGTACTGATCGTGAGCTGGCTTCATAAAATCTGAACTTCAAAATTAATTAAACAATGAATTACCGAGGTTTAGGGTTTATGAAAAGAATGTAATGTAGCCGTGAAAAGGATTACCTAGGGCGAAGAAAGTGGCAAAGTTGGATTCAACAGCGGAAGGAGGAGTGAGGGGAAGATTCTGCACGTCAGGGACCAGAAGCTTCTGTAAGTCTTCCTCTTCCTCTTCCTCTTGTTCTGTCTCGTCCAGTAGTTTCGTTTCTGAACAGTTTGATTCATTGATGATCTGGTCTTTGTTTATGGTTGACATTTTATTATTGTTCAAATTTAAATGATAAAAAGAACTGCACAATCACCTTGCACTAGCAGAGTTCGATAAATAGGGCAACACTATCGTAACTCGTATGGTGCTTACAGAACCACCTCGTTAGTCAGCAATTATACAGCATAGGATTCAAGATTCTGCGTTTCGTCTCACCAAAATATTAATGGGCTTCGTACACTTCAATAAGTTGAAAGTGCTACTCACACCCCATATTCCTTTCAATGCCACTTTTTTTTCTTCTACAATTTCAACTTATTCTCTTATGTTGCAGTTAATTAATTAAACAACTTATTATATAAATTATTTTTTCAATCAAAATTGAGTTATTTATAATATAATGTAATGTAACATTTGTAGTATAATTGAATCATGTACCATACAAAATATTTTTTTAATCAAAATTGAATTAATTACGATAAAATGGTTCATTTATAATAATAACTAGAATCATAAAATGAATTACTTTTATTAAATTTATCATGATATAATTTTTAAAAATAATGATTTGTTTCATTGTTAATTTATCATCAACAAAATTATACTTCATAAAATAATCAATTCAGTTACTATTTAAAATAAAAAAAATCGTGATGAAATACTTATTTTAATCAAAAGAATAATGATGTAATGTGTATGATGAAACTGAAGAACAAATTCGCAAAAACAACTTGAACACTTACAATAACACACAGAATTTTTCAGGGAATTAGAGTGTTCCCATTTCCGAATTTCCGCAATACAGCACTTTATAATAGTTCATAATTTGATTCAAGCTCTGAATGTTTATTTCTACATGGCTTAGATTACTTCTGATATATGATTCTTTATAAATATTGGCGCAATAATTGCAATGGCTATTTGGACTTCTTCATTGTGGCGATCAAGTTCATGGGTTTGGTCTTTACCATATTTACCAAATTCAAAAGCAGAAGAGAAGGGTGGCGGGCTGCTCCAAAAAAATAACAAGCACGCCTCTGCCGTTTTGTCCATCAGAAACTCCAAAACCCACAACTCAATAGTCATTGTGGCCTTAAAACTGAACACTGGAAGGGAAACTCTGGCCAAAAGCCCAATTTGGTGGAACCACATCTTGAAAAAGTTTGGTAACTCCATCGGTTGTTGTGACTCTGAAGGTTAAAGATTGACCATTCAAATAGGCATTGGATTGCCAATTAGCTCCCCAATTTCTTGACATGGTCATCCATCCAGTTTTTGAGCCTTTGATGGACACAGCTTGGATAGATCCAGCCCCTCCCACATTGCTGATCAGCACAAGCTCAAAGTAGTCTCTCCCATTCACACTGAACCTGACCCCACCCTTCTTCATGCATGGAACCCTGCAACCAAGACAACGTTAATTAGGTATCTATTTTTAGAGTGGCATAAACTTCAATTCACACTTGGATCCCACACACTCCATCAGTTTTTCTCTCTTCTACTGAACTCTACCACTACAAGGGAGGATCTCATTCAATCTTGTTGTAGGTGTATTTAGTGTTGCTTTATCTGTCAGAATAGGGTTTTCACCTCACTAATTTTCATCGTAGAAGTTCTCATTTTGTTAGAATTTATTATGGAAATGAAAGAACAACTTACAAAAAGATGGATCTGAGTTTTTTTTTTTTCCTATTATTATACAAAGATATTGAATAAAGCTCAAACCTTTGGAACAATACGGGCACGATTCCTCCTCTGTAGATACCAATCTTTTCCCATGCGGGTTCAGCCATATCAAAGTGTCTGAGAGGAGGGTTGCACCACCCACCATTGTTGTTGGGCAGAGCAAAATTGGGAGGGCAGAAGTTTGTGGCAGTTATGGTCACAGATGCTCCTTTCAAGCACCATCTGGGGTCTGCTTGATAATCGCACATGATTTCGTAGCACTCCCCACATGAAGCTCCATCGTTAAATAAAGCAGTACTTAATGCTGCTGTATCAGTTCCATACCCTGTTGAATATAGATTCCCATACCCACAAGCTCCTCCTACACTCTCACACATACCGCAAACTTTCAGTGAAAAAGATTCTTTTGGGTTGTCTAGTGACATGTCAAAACATAGTTTTCATCTAATTGGTGTATTAATCTACTAAGAATCATCACAGTACCATGGTGATATTGTTGCAAGGAACATACCTAAAGGAATAAACTATAGAACAAGGAAACTACTTAGATAATGTTAAGAGTTACATTGACTTACCCATTGTGCCAGAGGCATCGCTACCTCCATAAAAGGTGGCATGTGCACTGGTCCATCCAGAAGGTGAGAAGGCACAAGTATTAATTGTGAAACAAGATAATATGAGAAAGCTGAGCAAAACAAACATAACTTTGGCCATTAGTATCTTGCTTTACGCACTGAATGGTCAAGACTAAATTGAAAGAGAAGGATTTTGTTGAGCGAGATAGAGAGACTTTGTATTTGTTTTAGAAACATTTATTGTCATTTCTAAGCACCAAATTAGTATTCATTAAATAAGGGACCAGACTCGCCAACGCAACGATGGCACATGCGAATTATCATTCATTACATTATTAAATTTATTTGTGTGATGAGGTACTATTCTAGATGTCATTCAATTATTCTCACGTTCTCTTTTCTGACAATTCCCTCTATGCTCACATGCTTTCTTAGGCAAAAGCCGTGAATGCAACCAAAAATACAAACAATTAATTGCACATCCCCATCTGGTCGTGCTTTTTTTTTTTTTTTATTCAGTTCTAAAACTTTTTCCAATTTTAGTTCCATCGTTTCGTTTGACTAGTTGGTTTGTAGCTATTTGCGGATAAAGTGACAGATAGTATTTTTATGCAATGGAGCAAATGTGTCTTATGACCACATGCAAATGCTCGCGAATGTCGTAAATTCATAATAAATGAGTTATTATATCCACATGTGCTATTTTGACTAATACAGATTGTCACGGCTGTGATATAGGGCTACACTTTGGAGGTACATCACCGTCGATTCGATCAATGTAAAATTGAAGGAGTGTATGGGAATAACATTGGGGTTGGGTATTGTCTCATTTTTTTAAATAAAATATATTGTTTTATGTTATTTATATTCATCTTCAAATAAATTTATATTCTATAATTTTAAAGTTTATTGATATTTTTTTCTCGAATACACCTTTTTTTTTTCATTCTGGTGGTGCAAGTATAAAAAAATGCATTGATAAGGACATTTTAGTCTAAATATACTAATACTTTTACCCCTGTCAAATATTTATTCATTGAGCATCTACAAATGTGAGAAAAAGATGGTAGTTAATACCACCACATAGTTTTAACTTTTAACTTTTTCAGTTTATAGTTTATAACATATTTTAGAGCTAATTTAAATTTTTTTGGCTAAGGTATAAATTAATTTTATCAAGTATAATAGATAAGTATTAAAATTTGGTAGTATTAAAAACTAATAAAAATATATAATAAATAAATTTTAAAAATATAGTAAAAATAATCGGTTTAGTAAAGTTTTGACATATAAGAGTGAAAAAATTCAGAACATTAATACTTTCTTAATAAATATTGAAAAGCTATGGGGCTGATCATTTCTTGGTCTAATCTAGTTTTGGCATATATAGGTCGGCACCGTCAAGCAAACCCAGCCACGATGAAGTTCCGGTGGGACCAACACACAGCATTGTATTCTTCACCCAACTCTTCCAAATTTTCTGGCGCATAAATATTTTAGAATAATGTTATTATCATATAGGTTTTTCACGACACTTTCTAGTTTTTTCTTTTTATTACATTAGAAATTTTTCCACTTTTCCTTCAGTTTTAGAATTGTTGTTATTTTGTTTTCTTTTGTTACATTTAATGGTTTATTTTTTATTTTTTTACATAAAAGTATTATTTGTTGGATCGTTTACTGTTTATCAACTCATTCATTGAAGAAATATTTATTTCCTTTTTTTATCTCTATGACATTTTTGTTTTTCTTCTCTCTCTTCTGCAGTCTTCTTTTCCACCGATCAACTCCTTTCTGTTTCACTACCGATTAATCTTTTCTCTGTTTCACTACCAATTACTATTCTCTCTACTTCATCACCGATTAATCTCTTCTCTACTTCACCACCGATTAATCTTCTCTCTGCTTCACTAATCACGTTTTCTTTTTATTTTGCAAGGTTTGTGTCAATCGTACAACAAAGAGAAAAGATTCTTGGAAGACAAGTATTCAAAACCAAAACTTTATTAATCTCTGCCTCTATTTACATGAAATGAAAGTATTTAAAGTGTCTAGTTCTGTTTCTAGAAATCTGTTAGTCTCAATAGTTTTTTTTTATACGGTTTCGGGTTACAAAAAAATAGTCAACACCCCCCTTAAGCCAAAATCCTAATCTAGTCATTCCCAGTTTCTCCTTAAGCTCGGCAAACCATGTTTGCTTCAGTGGTTTGGTAAAGATGTCCGCTGTTTGTTCTTATGTGTTGCAGTAGACTAGTATTAGTTTCTCCTTGCTCACTTGATCACGAAGGAAATGAAACTTCATATCAATGTGCTTGCTCCTTCTGTGTAGTGTAGGATTTTTAGACAAATTAATTGCAAATTTATTGTCAATGTTGAATTGAACTGGTTTTCTGTAATCCAACTTCAGCTCCTTTAGAATTCCTTCCAGCCACAAACTCTGACAAGCTGCTTCTAAGGTAGCTATGTACTCTGCTTCACATGATGATAAGGTCATAATATTTTGCTTCTTTTAGCACCAAGAAATTGGTGCGTTCAAATATCTGAATAAGTATCCATAGGTACTTTTTCTCTCAACTCTATCTCCACACCAGTCTGAATCCGAAAATGCCTCCAACACTGCTCCATTCTGCTCATCAGCTTTTGGAAAAAAATTCCCCAATCTATGCCTTATAGATATCTCAAGATGTGTTTAGCAGCTATCAGGTGGTGTGTTCTACGGTCATGTATGAATCTGCTGATTAAGCCTACTCTGTAGCTCAAATCTGGCCTGTTATTACACAAAAACCTAAGTGACCCTACTATCTGCTTGTATAAAGTTCCATCTACCACTTCAGCCTCATTTTCTTCAGTCAATTTTACTCCAGGTAGCACTGGAATTATAGCCTCATTGCACTCTTCCATCTTGAATCTCTTCAAAATCTCTTGTGAATATTTCTTCTGGTGTAAAAACACTCCACTGTGAGTATGTACAAACTCTAGCCCAAGGAAATAACTCAGTGTTCCTAAATTTGTCATCTCAAACTCAGCCTTCATCTTTTCTTTAAATTCTCCAATCTCTGCATCTTCATTTCCTGTAATAATTAAGTCGTTAACATATAAGCACACAATGAGTGTATTTGTATGACTTATGTTTTTCACATACACACCAAATTCAACTGTGCATTTCACAAATCCTAGTTTGGCTAGAACTATATCAATCAACATGTTCCATGCTCTAGGGGCTTGTTTGAGCCCATATAAGGCCTTTCTTAATCTGTACACAAGGTGCTTTCTCCCTTCTTTCTCAAAATCAAGTGGTTGTACAATATACACCTCCTCTTCTAGTGGGCCATTAAGGAAGGCTGACTTCACATCCATTTAAACCATCTTCCAGGCTTTAGAACTTGTTACTGTTGTAACTAGTCTCACGGTCTCTATCCTAGCTACAGGAGCAAATACCTCTGTGTGGTCAATTCCTTCCTGCTGTAGGAAGCCCTTTGCTACCAATCTGGCCTTATCCTTGGACACACTTCCATCAGGTTTCAACTTTAGCTTGAAAACCCACTTAACATCAATAGGTAGTTTATCTTGTGGCAATTTAACTAATTCTCATGTTCTATTTTTCTTAATCGCCTCTGTTAGATATTGTTTAGATATTATTTAATATTGTTAAGATATTGTTAGATATTAACCATAATATCAAATAATATCTTCTGTTTATTCTGTTACTTTCAGTTACTCTTTTAGTTGTATCTCTCTACTATAAATAGACTACCCTATGTGTGATTTATACACAAGGGAGATTAATCTCAAACTCTATTTCTTCTATATTCAACATGGTATCTAGAGCTTAAGGTTATTTTGAAATTTTTTTTTTCGCCTTTGACCACTATTGAAGCCGTCACCACCGCCGCTATCGCTGTCGGTTATTTGGTAGTGTGAAAGTGCATGTCTAGGAAAGTTCTGACAATGAAAGACTTGGTATTTAAGCGTGTCCAATAGTGACTCACCTCTCTTTCCTGGGAACTTACCTGGTGTACTGGTTCACGCTGCTGTCACTATCGCCTCTGCCCTTTATGAGTTCTTCTGCTCCTTTTAGTACTTCCAATTTTGTCAGTACTGCGTCTGATCCTTCCATTTACACTAACTATGTTAATGTGCATTTATCCATTGACAAGTTAACTGGCCCTAATTATGCCATATGGTCATCAGACGTCAGATTATGGCTTAAGAGTCAGAAGTATCTTGATCATCTTGCCCCAAAAGCACCTACTCTCACTCCTGGTGAGGAAGACCGTTGGGACACCATTGATGTTCAATTATGCGTGGTTCTCAAGGGTACTCTTGATCCTTCGTTAAGACAAATTTTTCGTTCCTACGAAACATGTGCCAAAATATGGGAACATGCCAAGTTATTATACACCAATGATACTCAACGTCTCTATGATGTCTGTTCTAAATTTATAGATGTTATTGCCTCTAAACATCAAGATTCTATGACTGATTATATGGGCAAAATTCATGCTCTTTTTCATGAGTTCAATGAGTTATTGCCTCCTTCCCCCGACCCTGCCACCGAGATAGGACAACGATCAAAGTTCTTCATGCTAGGGGCATTACACGGACTTGCTGATCAATATTCACATATTCGTGATCAGATTTTGGGTTCTCCGGTTGTCCCCACCTTGACATCGACCTGCTCCATTCTTTTGCGTATACCAGCAAAACTCAACCCCGACACACCTGCTTCTGTTAATGATTCTTCTGCAATGGTATCTCACCGTGATGATCGAACTCGCCCTCGCAAACAGGGAAAAGGGCGTCCTAAGTGTGAACATTGTGGCAAGCTAGGTCACAAGATTGACCAGTGTTATGCATTACATGAGTGTGAACATTGTGGCAAACTAGGTCACAAGATTGACAAGTGTTATGCATTACATGGTCGTCCTACTCGATCTACTGCAGTTGCTCGGACTAATTTTCCCCACCTTTATCTCGCTAAGGATCCTCCTTCTTCTATTTCATCGACACACCTGCTATGTTCAACAAATTTCTCAAATGGTATAAGGATCAACAGTCTTCTAGTTCCACCGTGTCCGTCGCACACACAGTACATCTTTTGTCTGGTCCGACCCAATCTTCTTCCGGTCCTTGGGTTTTTGATTCAGGAGCCACCGATCATATTATCGGTAACAAATCTTTGTTCTCCTCTTTATCCTCTCATGATCCTTTACCTTTTGTTACACTAGTTGATGACTCTAGAGTATCATCTCATGGTGTTGGAACTGTTAAACTTTTCCCTTCTTTAACCATTGATAATGTTCTTTATGTCTCCGGGTCTCCTTTTAACCTCGTTATCCATCGGTCGTCTAACTCGTTCTCTTGATTGTGTTGTTTCTTTTACCAACAATTCCGTGTGTTTACGGGACCGGAGTTCGAAACAGTGTGATTGACACAGGATGTGAGTCTCATGGTCTTTATCATCTTCGTCCCTTTACACATGTTGGTGCAGTTATAGAGTCTCCTCTCTTCTCCATGCTCAGCTAGGTCATCCAAGTCTTGCCAAGTTACAGCAACTTGTCCCTGCTTTATCTAAATTGTCTAGTTTGGCATGTGAGTCGTGTCAATTAGGCAAGCATAGTCGTACTTCCTTTCCTCGTAGTGTCACACGTGGTGCTTCGTCCCCTTTTGTCGTGGTTCACTCTGACATTTGGGGACCTAGCCGCGTTAAGTCTACTTTAGGTTTTCAATACTTTGTTACTTTCATTGATGATTATTCCAGATGCACTTGGTTATTTTTGATGAAAAATCGTTCTGAATTATTTCATATCTTTCAAACTTTTTTCAATGAAATTCAAACTCAGTTCGGTGTTTCTATTAGAGTTTTGCGCAGTGATAATGATCGTGAATATCTTTCTCATTCTTTTAAACAATTCATGGCTTCTCATGGTATTTTTCATCAAACTTCTTGTGTTTATACACCTCAACAAAATGGTGTAGCTGAACGTAAAAATAGACATCTTATTGAAACAACTCGCACTCTTTTAATTCATGGAGAGATTCCTCAGCATTTTTGGGGTGATGCTCTTCTTACTGCGTGTTATCTTGTTAATCGCATGCCATCTTCGGTTCTAGATAATAAAATACCTCATTCCATTTTATTCCCTCATGAACCACTTCATCCCTTACCTCTAAAAGTTTTCGGGTCTACATGTTTTGTTCATAATTTTAGTTCTAGTCTTGACAAGCTTTCTCTTAGATCACATAAATGTGTTTTCTTAGGGTTTACAAGATCACAAAAAGGATACAAATGTTTTTCTCCTTCTCTTAACCGTTATTTTGTGTCTGCAGATGTCACCTTTGATGAGTTCTCTTTTTATTTTAAAAGTCAATCTTCACCTCTGTCTCCATCTAATCTTGCCAACACTCCTAGTACATTTAATGTTCCTGTTGTTTGTGACCCTCTAACTGTGTCTTCTTCAACATTAGATTCTACTCCACAGTCAGCTTCTTCTTCACTGCCTCTTCAGGTTTATAGTTGTCGAAACCAATCACAACCACCACTATGTGACTCTACTCAAGTGTCAACTACTCTGTCTCCTCCGGATGTGACACCTGAGTCTGACCTTCCCATTGCCCTCCGAAAAGGTATCCGTTCTACACGCAATCCCTCTCCTTATTATATTGGTTTGAGTTATCATCGATTGTCATTACCTTTTTATACATGTCTTTCCTCTCTTTCTTCTGTGACCATTCCAAAAACTGTCCGTGAAGTTTTAGCCCATCCTGGTTGGCGTCAGGCCATGTTAGATGAACTAAGTGCTCTTCATAATAGTGAAACTTGGGAATTGGTCTCGTTACCGTCTGGGAAATCTGTTGTTGGTTGTAGGTGGGTGTTTGCTATCAAAGTTGGACCTGATGGTACTATTGATCGTCTCAAAGTTCGTCTTGTGGCCAAAGGTTATACTCAAATTTTTGGGTTGGATTATGGAGATACCTTTTCCCCTGTGGCAAAGATGACTTCTGTTCGTTTATTTATCGCCATGGCCGCTCTTCAACAATGACCTCTTTATCAACTAGATGTTAAAAATGCTTTCCTCAATGGTGATTTGCAATAAGAAATCTATATGGAGCAACCTCCTGGGTTTGTTGCTCAGGGGGAGTCTTCTGGGATGGTATGTCGTCTTCGCAAATCCCTATATGGCCTAAAATAGTCTCCTAGGGCCTGGTTTGGAAAGTTTAGCAAGGTTGTTCAACAATTTGGTATGACTCGGTGTGAAGCGAGATCACTCGTCTTTTATCGACACTCAAGTGCTCGGATGTGTTTACTTGATAGTATATGTTGATGACATCGTTCTTATAGGTAGTGACAACCATGGCATCTCTCGCTTGAAACAACATCTCTCGTCACCATTTTCGGACCAAAGATCTTGGCAAACTTAGATATTTCTTGGGTATTGAGGTGGCACAGTCCAATGATGGTATTGTTATATCTCGGAGGAAGTATGCCATGGATATTTTAGAGGAAACTGGGTTGATGAATTCAAAGTCTCGTTGATACGCCCATGGATCCCAATACTAAACTTTTACCAAATCGGGGGAGCTTATACCCGATCCCGAGCAAGATAGAAGATTGGTTGGAAAATTGAATTATCTTACAGCTTACTCGTCCCGACATTTCCTTTGCAGTCGGTGTGGTAAGCCAATTTCTTAATTCCCCATGTGAAGATCATTGGAATGCAGCTCATTCGTATCTTAAAGTATATTAAAGGATCTCCTGGAAAAGGATTGTTATATGATTCTAATAACCATACAAGAGTTGTTTGTTACTCGGATGTCGATTGAGCAGGATCTCCTTCTGGATAGAAGATCTACATCCTGGATATTGTGTCTCCATTGGTGGTAACTTGGTCTCATGGAAAAGTAAGAAACAAAGTGTTGTGGCAAGATCTAGTGCGTAAGCGAATATAGAGCTATGACCTCAACTGCTTGTGAACTTGTTTGGCTCAAGCAATTGTTTAGAGAGTTACAATTTGGAGATGTCACTCAAATGTCACTTGTGTGTGACAATCAGTCGCTTCTTCATATTAGTTCTAATTCGTCTTTCATGAAAGGACCAAACACATTGAGATTGATCGTCATTTCATTCGAGAAAAGATTATGTCCGGAGACATCAAGACTCGAGTTTGTTAACTCAAGTGATTAGTTAGCAGATATTTTTACTAAATTTTTACGGGGTCCTAGAATTGATTATATTTGTAACAAGCTTGGGACATACGATCCGTATGCTCTAGCTTGAGGGGGAGTGTTAGATATTGTTTAGATATTATTTAATATTGTTAAGATATTGTTAGATATTAACCATAATATCAAACAATATCTTCTGTTTATTCTGTTACTTTCAGTTACTCTTTTAGTTGTATCTCTCTACTATAAATAGACTACCCTATGTGTGATTTATACACAAGGGAGATTAATCCCAAACTCTATTTCTTCTATATTCAACAGCCTCCAACTCCTCTTTCATAGCATCCTTCCATTCTCTCACCTTTAAGGCTTCCTTCCAGGTTATGGGTTATGTGTCTACCATCAAAGCTTGATGAACTAGATCACCAGCTCCTGAAATTACACCATTTCCATAAACTTCATGTCCAGCAAGCCTAGTGGAAGGGAACCTCGTCCTCTGAGTCCTTCTGTTGTTTGAAACAGCAGCTAACGACTCAGTTTTATCTTCTAAAACACACGGGATTTGTGTTACAACCTCCTCCTTTTCTTCCCAGTTCCAACTGGCTTCCTCATTTACTATCACATCCCTACTAATCACCATTGTCTGTTTTTTTGGGTTATACAACTTGTATGCACCCGTTAGATGGTACCCAATCAAGATCAGGGCTCACTTTTGTCATTTAGTTTCCTCCTCTTCTCATTTGGGATATTTCTATGACATATTGACCCGAAAATCTTCAAGTGTTGCACGTGTGACTTGACACCAGACTAGGCATCTTTTGGTGTCACAAACTTCAATCTTTTGGTTGGGCACCTGTTAAGAGTGTAGGCTGCAGCAGTTACTGCCTCTCCCCAATAGCCATGTGGTAGACCTTTTCCTTTCAACATGCATCTTGTCATACCAACCAACATTCTGTTTCTCTTTTCAACCAGCTCGTTGTGTTGTGGTGTATAGGGTTCAGTCACCACATGCATTATTCCCTTCTCTTCACAAAACTTGCTGAACTCTTTAGACTTGTATTCACCACCTCCATCTGAAGATTTTTAACCTGCTGTCAGCCTGTCTTTCAACATGAGCACAACATTTTTCAAAAATAGAAAACACCTCTCATTTCTCCTTTATCAAGTACACACATATTTTTCTTGAAAACTCATCAACAAATGTGAGGAAATATTTATTTCCTCCTAGTGATGGTGTGTATAGAGGACCACATACATCAGAATGCACCACTTTCAGCACTTGTTTAGCTCTCTTTGGTGCAGAGTTTGTAAATGCCTTCCTGCGCTGTTTTCCAATCACACATCCTTCACAGATTTTGGCTGGTAGTTGGATCTACGTTAACCCTTTTACCATATGCTTGCTACTGAGTTGGTTCAAACTTTTAAAATTCAGGTGACCGTATCTATAGTGTCACAACCAACTTTCATCCTCCATATTAGCAGCTGTTAGACACTGTATTTCAGTAGTGTCTAAATTCACTTTAAATGTCCTGTTCTTGGATAGTGGTGCCTTAATTACGAGCCTCTGCTATGATCATAAATCTCAATCAATTTCTGCTGCATGTTCATGGTGTAGCCCTTCTCTAAAAGTTGTCCCAAGTTGAGTAAATTATTCTTCATGCTTAGGATGCATAGAACATCATTCATGTAGGCCACCTTGCCATCCTTCCTTGTAGTCATCACATTTCCAATTCTTTCTGCCACAATGGAGCATTATCTGCAAATTTAACATTGTTTCTCACATACGGATTGAGGTCAATCAACCAATTCCTGTTTCCAGTCATATGATTGGAGCACCCCGTATCAAGTACCAAGACATTCTATTCTCCTCACTGCCTGTTGTTGCCATCAATAGTACTTGATCTGAATCAGACTCATTTCCTTCTTCCTGTGCCATATTTATTTCTTATCCTTTTTTATCCATATTTGTCGTGTCCTCCTGCCAACACTCATAAGAATAGTGTCCATATTTTTCATAATTATAGCACTGAATTCTTCTTTTATCATATGGTCTCCTGCCACCTTTTCCTCTTCCTCTTCCTCTGTTATGGTATCCGCCTCTACCATCATATCCATTATTCTCAGAATTTTCCTGGGCCACTGTTTCATTGTTTCTGCCACTACTCCTGCCACCATTTCTGCCTCCAAATCTGCCTTTGAACCTTCCTCTACCTCTGCCTCTCTAGCCACTTCTGCCTCTGCCTCCATAACTCATTTTGGGCTATAGAGCCTGTTTAGTCACCTTCTCATCATTCTTCCTTTCATTCACTCTCTGTTCATGTGCTTCAAGAGAGTTCTGCAGTTCTTCTAGTGTCACAATATCAAGATCCCTTGACTCTTCTATGGCCACCACAATGTGGTCAAACCATGGGGTTAAAGTTCTCAAAACTTTCTCTACAATTCTGCAGTCTTTTATATTCTCATCACATGCTCTCATGGCATTAGTGATCACCTGCAATCTGTCAAAATACTCTGTCACAGTCTCCTTTTCTGTCATAGAGAGAAGTTCATACTGCCTTCACAAAGATTGTAGTTTCACCTTCTTTATTTTCCCAGAATTTTTATATCCATTTTGCAAAATCTCTCAAACCTCCTTTGTTGTGACAGCTTTTAAGATCTTCTGAAAAATAGGGTCTGCAACACATTGATGCAACAATACATGAGCCTTACAATCCAGCTTCTTCATCTCCGTGTATGTCTTCTTGGCTCCTTCATCCGCATTCTTGGGTGGTTCTTTGAAACTCACTTTCACGATCTCATCAATTTCTTGAAATCAAAGAATGACCTCCATTTTTACGCACCAATCATCATAGCCCTTTCCATCAAATATGGGTAAGCTTCCCGGGATCAAACCACCACTAACCATGAGTAGAACACGCAGCAATACTCCCAAGATTCCCTTTCTTGAACCTTGCTCTGATACCAATATGTTAGGTCGTTTACTGTTTACCAGCCCATTTACTGAAGAAATATCTATTTTCTCTTCCTACCACTCTGTCATTTCTGTTTTTCCTCTCTCTCTCTTTTGTTGTCTTCTCTTATCTTCTTGAACCTTCGAACTTCTCTTCTTCTCCACCGATCAGCTTATCTCTGCTTCACCACCGATTAATCTCCTCTCTGCTTCACTAATCACATTTTCTTTTTATTTTGCAGGGTTCGTGTCAATCGTATAATAAGAGAAAAAATTCTTGGAAGATAAGTATTCAAAATCAAAACTTTATTAATCTTTGTCTTTGTTTACATAAAATGAAAAATATTTAAAGTGTCTGGTTCTATTTCTAGAAATATGTTAGTCTCAACAGTTTTTTTTTATTCAGTTTTGGGTGACAAAAAAATAGTCAACACTTTTATGTACACAATTTATATACAGTTTCATAAGTTGTATTATTCTTTAATAAATTTAGAGTTTATTTTAATGATATAAGCTAATATTGAATAAAAAGTACTGTCAGTATCTTTAATGCAATATTTAATATTTCTCCTATTTTTATTAACAAAATACATGTAAAATGCATTAGCGTTTCCCATCTATCTTAAACTCAAATCCGCGTAAAAAGAAAAGAAAAGAGATATGGCGGAAGTAATCTGCTTCTTCCACGTTCGGTGGTAAAAACACATAAAGTGGTTGACATTTTGTGTCAAAAACATTCGAAAACATATATTTCTTAAAAATTTATGTACCCTTTACATTAATTTTATTATACGTAAGAAGTATTATTATGGGACGACAACACGTGTCAAATCTGCGTCGTGTCATGCCTCACATGACTATGAAGGAGTTGCAGATTGGTTTCTGAAGATGGTACGGTATAAGTAAAGAGACTGGTTGTAAGAGTGAGGTTGTGAAGGGAAGATTGAAGAGGAAGGGGCAAAACAATGGTGGGTGAGGTGGGTTGAGAAGGCATTTGATGATAGGAAAATAATTGTCTAACAATTGGGTCTGCAAAATACAGTAAGCGAATAATCCATTTTATTAATTTAACATATCATTACTTACCGGTAGAATTGATGCAATTTATAGTTTGTACTATGTTTGCAAAGTAGTGAATAGGATTTGCATATTTGAGAGAAAGGGAAGACCTGAGTTTAAGGATGATACAGGACAGAAATTAGGAAAGAAAATAAAATAAAGAGTAACGAAGTTATATTATTTTTTTCTTTGAATAAGGAAAACTAATTTGAAAAGGAAAGTAATTGAAATTAAAGCAGGTTTCAGTTAAATGAACAATGAATTGATTTTGTTATGCAACGTAGCCATCGACAGGTAAATAACCATGTTCGTATAGAAAAACATGTTGATCAGCGAATAGGTGGCAAAAAAAATGAGTGATGATTGTTTCACGACCCAAATAACCACAGTCCATATACTATTATTTCGAGTTATTTTAAGGTTGTCAAATAATATTTTTCAAAAGATATATACACTTCCATTTTAGGTGAAGTGGCTAAGACAGATAACGCCACCTTCCTTCTACAATTCATCCAATCACTGCAGTGGTTTTACAAATGCATACAATCATAATCGTAAGAAATTATTCTACAAGTAAAAAAAACACAATTGAACTAAAACAACCGTGTGAAGTAATCTGCAAGAACCCAGTTAGATCTTCGCAATAAATTAAACAACAGAATGTGAATCTTTAGAAACGCGTTCATTCACAAATAAAACATGACTTGGCTCCAGACCCCTACAGCAACGCTTATGCTCAGTTCTTTAGTCGATTATTTTCACATCAGGTTTTAGATCTCCTTTGTAACACTCAAACAAAAAAAGTTATGCCCCACCCCGCTTTTTCATTTCTTGCATTTGTTTTAATCCAATCCCCATCTACACGCAAATGGAAGGATTTCTAAGAGTGATACAATCGAAGAGAAAGGGGGAAGCGAATGACCAATATAAGCTCACTGAATTGTATTATTATGATAAGAAGGAATATATTTATATAAGGTAAAGGTAAAGCAACAAAAAAAAACAATAGAAAACTCTTAATAGAAAAAAGAAAATAAAATATACGCAGAATAATAGTTAAGAGTTCCCTATATTAAATATTCTTAGGGTGGAATAATATGGAAGATAAAATTTTATTGAAAACAACGTTCAAATGAGAAAGATGAGGATATATGTAAGAGTTTTATTAGACTATTATTAATTTTCTCTCTCACAATGTAGCAATCAATATTAAGATGCTTAGTTTGTTTGTGGAATAATTAGTTAAAAGCAATTTATATGGTTGATTGATTATCATAGTATAACAATGTTGGACAAATGAAATGCCCACAAACATTTTGAAGTAAATATGTCAGTCATTAAAGCACGCAAGTGGTACAAGTAAGTCCGAATAACTCTTGAACTCAATAAATTATTTCTTAGAGTGTCATGAAATATGAGTCATTAAAACTCACAAATGGTACAAGCAAGAACGATATATTCAACCTCCGAATAACTCTTGAACTCAGTAAATTATTTCTTAAAGTGTCATGATATTAGAGATGAACCAAGATAGATTGAAAAACTAGTTATAGAGCAGCGAAAGTCAACACATCCTACCCAATCAGAGCCAGTAAAAGCCTTGAGCTGAAGAGAAACATTTGCAGAAAAGAGTATGTCTGCATTGAGGTTATTCTTTAAATAAGGAAGAATGTACTCGAATAGAAGAAGACTGAAGACATGAATTGACTTAAATGATGAACATGTAATATCCGAACATCTGAACATGTGTGGATTAAGTAGATGAGTTTGCCAGCAAGCAACCATATATAAATGCATCTTGAAAAGATTTCTTGAAGTAGAATGAAACCGAGAACTGCAATTGATAAGGGTGGTCACTAGATGAGAGGCTAACATGTCATTGTTGGATAATAATTCAAGAGTATATATGAATACCAACTACAGTATGAGCTACTTTAATCACAAGAAAGATACAAATTACCAAAAGGTCTTTTATTTTAAAGGTAAAATCACAATATGAAGTAATATACTAGATTTCATTAATATCATCTTTAGTAAGAACAATATCATTAATATAAATGAGACTAGTAACATGAGATACAGTAAAAAATAGAAGAATAATATCCATTAGTAAGAAAAAAGAAAGAAAAACATACGTATCAATGACAACTAACCTATCAAAGATCATAAATGAAACATTTTAATTTACAGACTTATCAAAGATTGACAAAAGACAAATCAAATAATGATTGCATGTAGACTTCTTCATCAAAATTACGGTGTAAAATTGCATTATTTATATCAAGTTACTTGATATGCCAATTATTGATGACAATAAAAGCAAGAAGTCAAACTATCTAAACTTGACAACTGGTGAAAAAGTGTAAAAACTAATCAATTCCTTCTATGAATTGACTACCAAACGTGCTTTATAACATTCAATGGAACCATTAGCATTGTTTGATCTTAAAGATCAAAACAACACCCAATGGCAGATTTATGTAGGAATAGAGATTCAGTTACAGATTTATGTGGGAATAGAAATTCAGTTAGTTGTGCCCACTAAATGTTTGACCAAGAATAAAAGAGATTTGCGGAACTACGCAAAGCCCTTTAAGAGAAGAACTCTGATACCATATCAGAGAGAAAGAGTGAACAGAATGACCAATATAAACTCCCTGCATTAGTATAATACGAAGAAATGTATTTATACAAGATAAGGGTAAAGCAACAAAAAAGAAAAAGAACAACCTAACAGAAACAATGGACTAACAATCTAAGCAACTGAAAGCTCTTAACAGACAGAAAAAGAAAAAATGAAAATAAAAAATAAGGAAAGTAGTAGTTAAGAACCCACGAAAATGAAACGTTACTGATAGAAAACTAGATTGCCAAACTGTAATTCAATATATCCTTTGGGGCAACAGTTTCCCAACAATAAAAAAACTTCTGAATAGAATTACCATAATAACTAATTAGCTTTCTTCTTCAGGTCCTAAAACATAAATCTCCGAACAACGAATAAAACATAGCAGTCATAATGGATGTGGATACAAACAGAAAATATGTTGATGTGTTAAACTGACTTTCACATCTCTTCCACATAGAAAATGAAAAATTCGCCTTTGGAAAAGGAAATGATATTGGAAGTTCTTCCAAAAGAAAAACAAGAGAAAAGGTTGGGAATGAAGGTATCCTGATAGCAATTGGTAGGGTGAAAAAGGACATTTCTCAGAAATCATCGTCATCCTCCTCTGCAATATGCTTAGCCAGCTCCTGCTCTTGCTGTTGTCTCTCTCTTCTTTTTTCAGCACTTTCCTTCTCTTTGTGAGTGTTTGGTGGAAAACGAAGTGCTCTAACCGCCTCATTGTGCATGTTAAGACAGAATGCAATTCGAGAATTAAAGGCTAACTGAGGTTCATTTGTGGAGTATATATCTCCAGTTTCCTTGGACACCATCCACCCGTTGGCATGATCCAATGTAGCATCAATCGCACCATCACGAATAGCCTTTGCTACAATGCTCTCAGCATCAGCAACAGGATTTGCAGAGTTCAGTCTCAGTTTTTTAGCAACATCAGCTAGAGAGATACGGGAATAGGAGATGCCGATGTTGCGTAAACCAGTCCTTATGACATTATGCCGCAATCGAACAATCAAATTATGGGTTCTGTCTGCATTAAAGGTAGTGGAAAACTTGTCTGCGATGTTCCTAAACAGTTCCAAGTCTCCAATCCGGACAGCCTGAAAATTTCACAACATAAGCTAACAATACCACAATGAAGTACATTATTATGGATAGAAAAAAATTAATTTTAGGACATGTGGAGTAAATTTGTAGTTAAACTAAAATCAGAAAGTTCACTTATCATGATTAAGGGGGAGGGGGGAACGAACTGATCAAATGATATCAGAACCAAGTCATGAATGATATTATCAAGATAAACATAGGATAAAAGTGTGGACTTACATTTGTAAGCTCAAAGTAAGGCCTCAAAGCCTTTTCCATTCCTTTCTGCATAAAGACAGTCCGCTCAGGTATTTCTCCCAACAGTAAACGCACTATCACAGCCCACTTGTTACATTGAATTCGAAAACCCCGTGCAGCAACTGGTGCTTTCCGGGCAGCCTGCAGCAGGGACTCTTTTGCATCTGTATACTCTAACTGAATTGTCCGAATTTTCCCAAGGTAGAAGAGGTAACGACAAAACTGAATGGAAATGCCACAAAAATGGACAAGTGAAAATAATATAAATCAAAAAGGGAATTTTAAATAATTAACAACAATAAATTACACTAGATAAATATCAATAACACAATTTTTGAGGAACTCCACAAGGACTTTAACACAGCATCGATGAGCACTAGCCGGAATAAAAGACAGAGATTGTTTACCCAAATTAAGAAAAAGTTAGGTGCTCAGGATAGCATATCTACCATACCTGCTGGTTTGAATGCGCTTCGAATCGAGGAGCCTTGGACCTCAATTTCTCAGCCTGATCATACAGATTGTAGTGAAGGTAGTTACGAAGTAAGAGGTTAAGAAGTGTTTCCTGCAACGATTCAACAGACAACGGATTAAGTCAAAAATAAACAATTAGTACGAATCGGGTGAATGATCAGTCTATAAAGGGGGATATTCATTTTATTTACACAACTACATACTATATAATATTTTAGAAAAAAAGAAGAAGCTATAATTACTTAGAAATCACTGTGCATATTAATTATGCATATTATGCAAATTCTTTACTACTCAAAGTTCAATTACCATTCCAATATATAAATTTTCTATTATTATATAAATATAAATATGATTTTTATCAGAGTCCTCGGTACTGATACTAGTTATTCACAAATCACCGTTCATATTAATTGAGAATCTATAATAGCAATCAACCATGTGCTAGGTTGAGTTTGTTGTAAAAATAAGTGCTGGATTCTAACAAGGATCATAAGCCCTTCTGTAAAAAAGCTCAAATGGAAACAAACCTGGCCCAACTCATCATGGCGCAGAGTGGCAATTCGGTGCAATGCAAGGAGGTTGCTGAAAACAAATTCCAAAATTAAAAATTACTTAAAAATATATTTCAGTCTTCAAACTCCTTCTTCGAGTATTAAATAGATTAGCACCTAACTCACCCACGGATTTCAGCAAGATCTCCAGTAAGCTCATAGCTATACGAATAGTAAAAATACAATCTGGATGCAATAACATCAACAGTTCTCCTGTTTGTGTTCTTCAGCCAAACAATGCTAGCTGAGGAACAGGCTTTGGCCTAAAAAGTACAAGAAACATTAATATATAATAAGTTTCACTTGTAAATTCGCAGAGCTGAAGGAGGGGGACTGACCTCATTGTATCTTTTTTGATCTATCAGAAAAAGTAGTACAAGCAGGTAACAGTAGATTTCTAGCTCGGGCAACAGGTGCTTAGCTGGGGTTTGAATTGCAGAGGTTGCCGCATCCACTTCCATCTCATGATCATCCTCCTACACAATAAGTGACAAAACCATGACTCCAAACAGCATTGAAATGCACGCATTGGCCTTAATTCAGTTCCTATTTACACAGAAGTTAAATTATGCAAATTTTTCAACCAAATAACTACAGAAACAGATGCTTCTTCTTAGGGGAATAACCAATTTCATCTACCCCATAATTTAGATTTTGTGTTAAATGAAGCATAAATGACTACAAATAATCGTCCACTTCGTATTTCAAATTAGGATAATAGAAACAAAATATCTAAGACCTAATCAACAGGAACAACCCTTGAATCTAACAAAGAAGTTCACCTTGGGAAGATACGTAGACAATTTGGCGTGAGCTTCAGAACCAGGAGAGAGAACATGATCAAGAAAAGACGAGATAACCGACGCTGTCAATTTACGCCTCAACGCAATTGTAAGGCGAACGGCACGAGCAATTCTACGAACTTCCTTCGAGTACGAACCAGTCTCGATAAGCGACGCTATCTCCTTCAAATCTGCCAGTACAAAACCCAAAGAAAAAAAAATGAAAAGCTGAAATGGTTTTATGGAATTGCGATATCGGAACAGATGAAGTTGTTAGAGAAATATTGCTTACGCTGTAAAGTAGATGGAGCAGGTGCAGAAGCGGAGTTGGAAGGCGTTGAGCGATCCTTCATCTCGAGATCTTGAGTCATGTTGAAAAATATCTAGTGAAAGCACTCACAAAAGCGCAAATTGGGGGAATCTGATGCAAACCCTAACACGGTGAAAAAAGGGTGAAGAAGACCAAAGGAGAAGCAATATGGTCGCACAGTTGGCACATGTCTCCACAGACAGCACTCATCACCTGTTACTCAAACTTGTGAACATCAAACGGGCCTTTGGTGTATGGGCCTAGTCAAGCCACGGGCCACGATTCGGATCCTCCGAAAACAAGTTACTAGACCCAATATATTCTCTCGGTAGAGAAAAATCTTCTTACTCATTTATTTTTATGATATTATATTTTATCTGGAAAAAGTAAACTGAAACATTAATTTTATCTACAATCCCCTCACTCACTTCACCTGTTGTAACACAAGTCGAGTTAATGTACTCCACTTAAGCAAACTTTTAATGGGTTTTTGTACAACAATTTTTTTTCACGTAATTGAAAATATTGAAATTTCATATTTTGATAATTTACAAAATAATTAAAATATATTTTATTGGTAAAAAATATTTGTATTTTAAAAAAAACAGAGTAATGTACTAATTTTATTAAAATATAGTCATTTACTGTATTTAATGATTTAATGCGAATAATATAGTATTTTTTTTAATCAGAAAAAAAAACTTACATTTTCCATTAGAATGAAGTACACAATAATGTTAGTGAACTAATGGTATAGTCGGGTCTAAGTGAAGTCAAATTAATATTAATATACAAACTAAAAATATATAATATCATCATCACTTTAAAATATTAAAATTAAAAAAAATATATAAATTTGTAAAATTTTAACATTAACAATATATGTAAAATTAAAATAAAATATGTGTATCAGACTTAAATTGAAAATTTAATAATAATTTTCAATATTTATTGTTAATAATAGTTTTATATATAAAATAAAAAATTGATAACAATATAAAAATATTAATATATAATTAAAATATAAATCTCACATTACAAACTAATTTTATAGGATTAGATTAAATATCTTTTTATTTCTAACTAAAATTATTAATAATATAGTTTTTCCAATTCTCATAAAATAAGAAATAACGAACCAACATAAAATATAAAATGTAGTTATCATGTTTATTAAAATTTAAAATAATTAATTTAATATGCTGCTAAATTTAAATTCTATTTATATACATATATTTTTTGTTTAAAGACAAAAAAAAACATGATTTGATTCAATCCGTGCTATTGAAATCTAGTATTAAAGTATTTCCACCTTCACATTTGATATATCGATCATCATTTATAGCTTTCAACCACATAAAAAACTGTGTAAAGATTAAAAAGTTTCATTTAACAAATAAAGACACAGGCTAAGGAATATTTTATTCCATTATTGCATTCTTGGCACTAGCACATGTTATAATAAGTCAGCAGACACATTCTTTAGAATCCTTCACTGATGTCGTGCTAATGCAACTGGACTTTATGTGCATACAGTTTTCACAAGAAGAAATGAAGGTTCTCTTCATTTTGTTTACTCTTCTTAGAACCAACCAATGGGTCAATCACCTTCCTCCAAGCCTTGTAATCAACTGCACCACCGGCATCAGGCAACAAGAATCCATTGACATAGAAAAAAGGCGTTCCATACACCCCTCTCGAAGCAGCATACTGCATTTTCAAAGAAACTTAAACAACAGACATGTATTTGATTGAAGGGGATGGGTCCTATATTCTCACGTTTCATTCAACATATGAAAATATTAGTTTTAAGATCAAAATTTCAATCCAAATATCTTCCAATAAGTGGAATGAATGTGAACGAAAACTAAGATAAAAGAGTTTGCTTTACCTTAAAAGAAACTCTGGTCTGATAATCAGTATTTGTGTCATTGAAGCCATTCTTTATAGCATTATAATAAGAGCTCCCAACTACTTGTGTTGCAGACTTCACTACCTCCTCCACAACATAATCCCTAGACAAGTTCCTTGTTTGAGCTCCATAGAATTTTTCCTGTTAAAGAGTATGCACCAGCTTCATTGAATAAAAAACTTGAATAACTTCTTATCTGAAAATATTGCATCCAAGATGCAAATGCATTTAATGTCTTATGCATAGCACGGAACATACAACGCACAGAGGCATCAATGTAAACAATTTTAAGCCAGATGATATAACTTTACGTGTAGCTATATTGCTGTTCCTTCAACAGTGATGACAGATATGATTTGTATTATCACATCTTACTAATTCAACAAATAACTTTCATTGAGCGAATCCACCAGAATCTTCCCAAGAATCAGGTGCTACACTCAATCACCATTTGATCAGGATCAGTAGGTACGGCTATAATTGAAACAGAACAAGCAAAAAGACACCAAAGAGAAGGGAATTCAATACAAGAAGTAATTTCCATGTTATTGTTTGGAACAAATAAAAACAGTGGAGTTAAAATTTAAGGATTGTTGTTGGCAAAAATATGCTGAATCTTCCCATATGGTCAGATATGTGAAAGTGAAATAAAAGCGGAATAATTGCACACACCAATTGATAACGGAGTTCGGCCAATAATGCCTACATCTCCGGACTACTGCAGATCTCTTAGTAGGTGAAGAGAAAAATACACAAGTGTTTACAAAACACTCTCAAAAACACTCACAACTCACAATCCAATTACACCCAGAAGCTAAACTAAAACTCTCTAGTTTTTCTGCCTCTCGCTGGTGCCACTCTTTCTTCTCTAAGAGAAGTAATATTTTTGTGTGGGATGGAATGCTTATGCTTGCATGAAAAAGACCAATTTATAGCAAAAATTGGTACTGTGCATTACCATAAAATATGTTTCGTGGGTACCTCATGCTTGAATAAAAAATTGGCAGCCACCCTTTTCTTCCGTGCTTTCGGTGCAAATGAGAAAGTTGGTTGCCCACTTTCTTTGACCAACAATCTCCCACTTGAGGACCGATTTCAATCTGTCCTCACACCTTGATCAATAGTAGTCTTCTCTTGTCTGTTATTCTTGTAAACTAACTGAAGTTGAGCACAACTTCAGTTTGTCAATATTCACCACCTTTGTTAGCATATCTGCTGGGTTCTTGCTTCCCACAATTTTCTTTAATGTTAGCATCTCATCCTCAAGTAGAGATATGATGAAATGATAACGTATGTCGATGTGTTTGGTCAGATCTGTGAAAGTGAAATAAAAGCGGAATAATTGCACACACCAATTGATAACGGAGTTCGGCCAATAATGCCTACGTTTCCGGACTACTGCAGATCTCTTAGTAGGAGAAAAGAAAAATACACAAGTGTTTACAAAACACTCTCAAAAACACTCACAACTCACAACCCAATTACACCCAGAAACTAAACTAAAACTCTCTAGTTTTTCTGCCTCTCGCTGGTGTCACTCTTTCTTCTCTAAGAGATGTAATATTTTTGTGTGGGATGGAATGCTTATGCTTGCAGGAAGAAGACCAATTTATAGCAAAAATTGGTATTGTGCATTACCATAAAATATGTCTCGTGGGTACCTCATGCTTGAATAAAAAATTGGTAGCCACCCTTTTCTTCCGTGCTTTCGGTGCAAATGAGAAAGTTGGTTGCCCACTTTCTTTGACCAACGTTGTTGGGAAAAATATGTTGAATCTTCTCATATGGTCAGATCTGTGAAAGTGAAATAAAAGTGGAATAATTGCACATACCAATTGATAACGGAGTTCGGCCAATAATGCCTACGTCTCCGGACTACTGCAGATCTCTTAGTAGGAGAAAAGAAAAATACACAATTGTTGGTCAAAGAAAGTGGGCAACCAACTTTCTCATTTGCACCGAAAGCACGGAAGAAAAGGGTGGCTGCCAATTTTTTATTCAAGCATGAGGTACCCACGAGACATATTTTATGGTAATGCACAGTACCAATTTTTGCTATAAATTGGTCTTCTTCCTGCAAGCATAAGCATTCCATCCCACACAAAAATATTACTTCTCTTAGAGAAGAAAGAGTGGCACCGATGAGAGCGAGAAAAACTAGAGAGTTTTAGTTTAGCTTCGGGTGTAATTGGGTTGTGAGTTGTGAGTGTTTTTGAGAGTGTTTTGTAAACACTTGTGTATTTTTCTTTTCTCCTACTAAGAGATCTGCAGTAGTCGGAGACGTAGGCATTATTGGCCGAACTCCGTTATCAATTGGTATGTGCAATTATTCCGCTTTTATTTCACTTTCACAAATCCGACCATATGGGAAGATTCGAGCATATTTTTCCCAACAAGCTGGTATCGGAGTCTGGTTGTTAGTTACGTAATTTTTGTGGTGTTACTATTCATATGAATAGTAAGTTACTATTTCGTGAATAGTGAAAACGTGAATAGTGCAAATTTTGTCGGCGCTTACAAATTTGCCGCGATCGTGTTACGAAACACGGTAGCTCACAGGAATTGTCGAAACGATCCAGCGAGATAAGTCGGATCGAGTTGGAGTGATGGGCTGCAGACGAAGGAAAAATGAAAATTGAAAGGTTCGACGGTACGGACTTTGGCTTCGGAAGATGCGAGATAGAGGATTATCCGTATCGGAAGAAGATGCATCAACCACTCACGGGGAAAAGCCGGAAACCATGAAAGAGGAAGAATGGAGTCTCCTTGATAGACGAGGCTCTTGGAGTTATTCGTCTAACATTATCTCGTAATGTTGCTTTTAACATTGCGAAAGAAAAGACGACCTCGAGATCTCATGAAGGCTCTTTCCAACATGTACGAGAAACCATCGGCCTCAAACAAAGTTCACTTGATGAGGCGATTGTTCAACTCGCGGATGTCCGAAGGTGCTTCGGTGGCAAATCATCTCAATGAACTCAACACCGTAACAACCCGGTTGAGTTCTATTGACATCAAATTCGATGATGAAGTACACGCTTTAATACTTTTGTCTTCCCTACCGGAGAGTTGGAATGCTACGGTCACAGCTGTGAGTAGCTCATCGGGAAACAATAAGTTAAGATTTAATGATGTTCAAACTTTGGTTCTCAGCGAAGAGATCCGGCGGAGAGAGTCGGGTGAAGCATCAACCTCTTCATTATTGCATACAGAGTCAAGAGGAAGAAGTTCAACCAAAGAAATTAGACATGGAAAATCAAAGGACGAGGCGGTCCAAGTCCGGAAATCATCGTAGTTCCCACAACTCAAAGTCGATCGAATGTTGGAATTGTGGGAAGACCGGACACTTCGAAAACCGGTGCAAGAATGCACGGAAGAATCAAGGAGCAAAGGACGAAGCAAACGTTGTCTCCACCTCGGGAAAAGATGAGGCGTTGATATGCTCTCTTGAAGGCGGGGAGGAGTCTTGGGTGTTAGACTCGGAGCATCTTTTCATGCTACCTCACGAAGGAACGGTTGGAGAATTATGTTCCGGAAACCTTGGTAAGGTTTACCTTGGTAATGAACAGTCATGTGAGATTGTAGGCAAAGGTGCGGTAAGGATTAAGGCTGAATGGGTCTCGTATGGGAATTGAAAAATGTCGGACATATTCCCAACTTGACAAAGAGCTTAATCTCGGTAGGTCGGTTAGCTAGTGAAGGCTATACGACAATCTTCCACGGTGATGAATGGAAGATCTCAAAAGGTGCGATGACGATTGCTCGAGGCAAAAAGAGTGGAACTCTCTACAAGACTACGGGAGCATGTCATTTGATTGCGGTTGCAGACAAATGAAAATTCCAACATATGGCACCAAAGACTTGGACATATGAGTGAGAAAGGAATGAAGGTCATGCACTCGAGAGGAAAATTACCAGGTCTTCGATCGGTAGATATTGACATGTGTGAAGATCGCATACTTGGAAAGCGAGAAGAGAGTCGGCTTTCGGACAAGTAAAAGAACCCCAAAGAAAGAGAAGCTTGAGTTCATCCACTCGATGTTTGGGGTCCAACGACTCGTCCCATCCGTTGGTGGGAAGCATTACTTCGTGACTTTCATTGATGATCATTCCGAGAAAGGTATGGGTTTACTTTACGAAATATAAGTCGAAGTATTTGAAGCTTTCAAGATTTGGAAAGCTATGGTGGAAAATGAGACGAGGATTGAAGATCAAGAAGCTCGAGATCCGACAATGGTGGTGAATATGTAGACACCGAGATTCAAGAAGTTTTGTTATGAGCACGGAATCGGAATGGAGAGAACCATGCCGGTACGCCTCAACACAATGGTGTAGGCGAGCGTATGAATCGAACGTTGATCGAAAGGGCCGAAGCATGCGTGTGCGATCGAGCTTACCAAAGCGGTTTTGGGCGAAGCGATCAACACAACGGCTTACTTGATCAACCGAAGTCCATCGGTACCATTGGAGCACAAGATACCAAAAGAGGTATGGAGCGGAAAAGAGGTAAAACTCTCACATCTTAGAGTTTTTGGTCGTGTAGCATATGCGCATATCGGTGATCAAGGCGAAACAAACTTGATCCAAAATCAAAGAAATGTACTTTCCTTGGTTATGGTGAAGATGAGTTTGGCTACCGCATATGGGACGATGAAAACAAAAATATGATCCGCGACGAGAGACGTAACCTTCAATGAAAGAGTGATGTACAAGGACGGACATAATACAGGTGCCAGCAACTCGAAGCGAGTGGACCGGTTTATGCAGAAGTGAAAGATATCCCGAGAAAGTCCTATAATGAAGAGTCCTCGACCGGAGGAATCGGTTGAAGAACCTGATGTGCAAGCGGAACCTCCTACTCCAACTCCTGTATTGAGAAGGTCTTCTCGGCCTCATGTGCCTAACGGGAGATACATGGACTACATGTTGTTGATCGATGGAGGGAGCACTGAAGATTATACGGAAGCTTGTCAAGCCATGGATGCTAGCAAGTGGGAGCTTGCCATGAAAGACGAGATGAAGTCTTTGATCTCAAATCAGACATGGGAACTAGTCAAGTTACCTATGGGAAAGAAAACACTTCACAACAAATGGGTGTATCGAGTGAAGGAAGACCATGATGGTTCTAAGAGATACAAAGCTCGACTAGTCGTCAAAGGATTTCAGCGAAAGAAGGAGTCGACTACACCGAAATCTTTGCTCCGGTTGTAAAGCTCAATACTATCGGGATCTGTGTTAAGTATTGTGGCTAGTGAGGAGCTCTATCTAGAGCAATTAGATGTGAAGACCGCATTTCTTCATGGAGATTTAGATGAGGAGATCTACATGCAACGGACTGAAGGTTTTTCGGAAAGAAAGAAGAACTTGGTGTGCGAGATTGAAGAAGAGCTCGTATGGCACGAAACAAGCTCCAAGACGAGTGGTATAAGAAGTTCGAAAGCTTCATGCACAAGGAGAGTTTCCGAAGTGCAACGGCGATCACCATTGTTTCTTTAAGAGGTATAAGTCCAGTTATATCATTTTGCTACTTCATGTTGATGATATGCTAGTAGCGAGGTTCGGATATGAATGAGATCATAAACTTAAAGAAGCGAGTTGTCAAAAGAATTTGACATGAAGGACTTAGGCCCGACAAAGAAGATTCTTGGAATGCAAATCACGAGAGATAAGCAAAAAGGAGTTTTGCGAGTTATCTCAAGCGGAGTACATCAACCGTGTTTTGCGAGAGATTCAACATGGACAATGCCAAACCGAGTCAATACACCTTTGGCTTGCCATTTTCGTCTATCCAAGGATCGGTCTCCTCAAACGAAGGAAGAAGAAGAGTTAATGGCTAAGATTCCGTATGCTTCAGCCATTGGAAGTTTGATGTACGCGATGGTCCGTACGAGGCCGGACATTGGCCATGCGGTGGGAGTTGTAAGCGAGATTCATGTCAAATCCAGGAAAAGCTCATTGGGAAGCGAGTCAAATGGATTCCGAGGTATCTACGAGGCACAACGAGAAAAATGTCCGTATTTTAGAAAAGGAGATCTAAAATTGCGAGGCTACGTAGATGCAAACTTTGGAGGTGAAGTTGATCACCGAAGAAGCACCACCGGGTATATGTTCACTGTTGGAACTACAGTTGTTAGTTGGATGTCGTGGATACGGAAGATTGTTGCTTTATCCACTACGTAGGCTGAGTATGTAGCGATGATGAAGCCGACAAAGAATTGATATGGCTTCAAGGATTGTTGGCGAGTTGGGATTCATTCAAGAAAGGAGTGTTTTGCACAGTGATAGTCAGAGTGCAATACATCTGGCAAAAAATTCAGCATTTCACTCCAAGACCAAACACATCGACATACGTTATCATTTCATTAGATCTCTATTTGAGGATGAGATGCTAACATTAAAGAAAATTGTGGGAAGCAAGAACTCAGCAGATATGCTAACAAAGGTGGTGACTATTGACAAACGGAAGTTGTGCTCAACTTCAGTTAGTTTACAAGAATAACAGACAAGAGAAGACTACTATTGATCAAGGTGTGAGGACAAATTGAAATCGGTCCTCAAGTGGGAGATTGTTGGTCAAAGAAAGTGGGCAACCAACTTTCTCATTTGCACCGAAAGCACGGAAGAAAAGGGTGGCTGCCAATTTTTTATTCAAGCATGAGGTACCCACGAGACATATTTTATGGTAATGCACAGTACCAATTTTTGCTATAAATTGGTCTTCTTCCTGCAAGCATAAGTATTTCGTCCCACACAAAAATATTACTTCTCTTAGAGAAGAAAGAGTGGCACCAGCAAGAGGCAGAAAAACTAGAGAGTTTTAGTTTAGCTTCTGGGTGTAATTGGGTTGTGAGTTGTGAGTGTTTTTTAGAGTGTTTTGTAAACACTTGTGTATTTTTCTTTTCTCCTACTAAGAGATCTGCAGTAGTCCGGAGACGTAGACATTATTGGCCGAACTCCGTTATCAATTGGTGTGTGCAATTATTCCGCTTTTATTTCACTTTCACATATCTGACCATATATGACCATATAGGAAGATTCATCATATTTTTCCCAACGGCCAGTTTTCAATGACTGGGAAAATTCCGTTTTGAATACATAGAATAGAAGAAATATGAATGTCATTAATAGTGCGATATTTGACCAATAGGATTTGAGTATAACGAAAGGACTACTCTCTTGTAATGTTACGAGATAAGGTTTGAATCTAAAACAGATATCTACATTTATTGTTCGAATCGAACAGGATTGTCTCAGAAGGAAAGATACCTATGTGGAACAAAAGCATTACGAAAATGGAAAACACCTATCTCAACCAATCCCAAATCACAATGGCCAAATGCCAAAGCTTTTAAGTAAATATGAAAAGATCTTCAACCAATGCATACATCAGATAATACAAATTGTTTTTGAAACTGCACATACAAACCTGATGCTTAAAGAACCACTCCAGCAAGGGGAAAGTCGCAGATGCGTTCAAATTGTTCACGATGTGCAAAGCACGAGACGTTACAAAAGCATTGTCGTGGTAACTGCGATTTTCCGAAATAAGACACACACAAAGAAGGATAATTTAGGTCAGTGCACAAATAATGTTAAAAAAAAAACAACCTAGAACGCGCTTTTTTTATCTTTGCTGAATTTCAACACAATTCATGATGAAATCTAAGACGAGTAGCCACCACAAGTTATTAGGCAATTGAAGAAAAGTCAAATCCTAAAAGGAAAAAATAATATAAAAAATTAAAGGGAGATGAGAAAGCATTGGGTGTGACTTACGGTAGAGGGAGTAGGTGAAGAAGGAGTGAAACCTTAGAACCGTAGTGATGAAGAGCTTGTTTGAGTGGGGGCCATGAATCCCTGCTGTCTGGACACACTGGATCATAAAACGCTTCGATCAAAACTGTATCCAACAAATTCAACGACCCTTTTCCGTAGACGAATCCATCAAATCTTGAAGGCGGTATGTAATCGGCGCCAACACTCATCAGGATAACCAAAACCTGAAACGCCACCAATTGCAGTGTCGTCCGCACCATCTTCACTCTCACTCTTAACAAGTCAATGAACCAACCAACGAAACCAAGCCCCGTTATTATTACATGTACTTACCAATCCACACCCAAGTAAGCGCTGGAGGAAAAGGACAACCTTGACCTAAGTACAACATAGCACTTACAATGTGAAAATTTGTCAATTTGGGCTACAAGGTAAAAAATGATTTGATGCATTACAATTTCACTTTTCATAAAATCTCCAAATTATTTATTTATTTATTTACGATTTATAATTTATCACAATGAATAACAAGTTTAAATTTAATCTATCTCGTTTATAAGAAAAATAACTTCATACATGTTGAAGAAATCAGTTAATTATCCTTAATTAATTGACATATTTTTAGAAAGAGAATAATCAATATTTAAAATGAATAAATAAAATTTTCCCTCTCTTATTCTAATTCAAAAAATATAAATACTTAAGAATATTAAAATCTTATTTACTTTAAATATAATAAAAAATGGGTAAAAAATTATAAAGAACTGATTGATTTACTATTTTCAATTAATTTAACTATTGTTTTCGATAATATGATTTGACTTGATAAATATAAAGGAATTAGTAGAGTAAAATCATTATTAAATGATATGGTGTCCAATAATTCTCCAATTTGGGGAATGACTTTAACATGGAAGAGGTACATTGAATGTGGCCGGATTATGGTCTGCCAAAAGTTGCAAGAAGAAAAATATGAGACCATAGTAAACAGTTCTGGACAGCAAGTAGCCCAATCAATGAAATAAACACACGGATTTTCGATGAGTGATTGACTGAATTGACGAAAAAGGAGTGGCAGAAAATGGAGGAAACCACCATTGGAATTGGTCAAGGTACTAACTCCTTTTATATATATATATATATATATATATATATATATATATATATATATATATATATATATATATATATATATATATATATATATATATATATATATTAATTACAACAATATTTATAAAAAAGTTATTAAAGAAATTATAAAAAAATAATATACTTAGTCTTTTTTTTAATTTTATATTTTTTCTATCTACCTATATATATATATATATATATATATATATATATATATATATATATATATATATATATATATATATATATATCATAATGATGTAATAAAAAATTAATTAAAGTTAGAGCATTTATTTATTTTCCCTTTTTCTATTTATTTATCTATATACACAGACGATGTAATCAAAGATTAGTTAAAGGTAGAATATTTGAAAAAAATATTATTAAATAAAGTAGAAATAGTTAAAATTTGTTTATATTTAAAATTTTTTTTGTTTAATAAATAAGAATAATATATAATATTACTAAAAAAATTGGATAGTGAAGCAAATGTTTTATAATAACAAATTTATTTGTCCAATAATATATATATATATATATATATATATATATATATATATATATATATATATATATATATATAGTGTGTGTGTGTGTGTGTAATGATAAAATAAAAGGAATACAAATGCTAATGTGATTATATGCATAATTTTATGTATATGAACATATTTAGAGTATTTATTACTTTAATTTTAATTGTTTATTTTTGTAAGAAAAAAATTTGTTTATTTATTATTTGTAATGTCCAAAGTCATATTAATTATAATCACATGGTCTTCAAATCTTTAAATAATTTTCACTTATTTACCGTGTGGGTGGGAAGAGAAAGGATACAACAAAAATCATGCAATTGTGTTAATATAATTTATAAAATTTATACAAGACAGTAGAGAACTCAGATTGAAATTCAACTACATTAAGATTCGTTTTAATAATTGTATACTTCAAATTAATCTCGATTGTTAGCTTTTTAAAGAACAGTGTGCATTAACATCAACTTATTTGTAACAAGCACAGTAGTTGTTACCAGACATTCATTTTTACGTAAAATTAATCATAAAATCATTGTTGTTTCAAAATCAATTCATCAAACATATTCCCAAAGACGCACTTAGCGAATCTTAGAATTTGTAAAAGGATTTAAATCATATGTTCCGGAACTAGTGGGAATATCAGTCAACCATGATGTGTCTCTAGTATGTGACAGTGCTTGAAAATTGCATTAAATTAAAAATAAAAAATGTACCTGAGATGCTTAAATAATTGTAAAAAAAAAGGTTAAATGTGCATATGAGCTGTTGTATTTGTGGAAAATATTTTTATTGAATGTCAACATTTAAAGAAACATATTTTGGTTTCAAGATTGAAAGCACTTATGAAAACGTTTTAAAAAATAAAGAAAGTAATGTGTATATATAGAGAAAGAGAGAAATATGTCATTGGAGATGACCTAAAAAAATCTTAATTGATATATATATGTCATATCATCGTATGTTTGTTTCTGATTGACTATGAGGTACATTCCATGGATTTATCGTATCTTTCTTCTTAACAAAATGACAATGAACTTAATGAATTACACTCACTTCCTTTCTCCCATTTATTTATGTTTAATGACAAGAAGGGAAAATTAGAGAAAAACTAAAGTATATTATTAGAAAAATATTTTCCTGTTATAAGAGAGTTACTATTTAATTTTTTCTATAAATAAAAAGTTGTGAATTCACATATTTATTATTTATCTCCCACTTATTTTTAGCAAAAATACTCTAAAACCTGATTGTTATCAGTTCCCTCTCTATAACCTATTGGTCCCTTTACTAGAAAACAAAAAACAAAAGTTAGTAATGCCAATATAATAAGGACAAACATAGTTTTTTATGCTTACAAAAGATGAAATGAATGTGCTTCCAGTTTAAAAACTTTAGATATATCCTCGTTTATTTTCAAATTTTATTGTGGAAAAAAATAATGAAAATCTTGCTTATGAAATGAATTTTAATTGTATTTTAATTTCAATAACGTATAAATTTAACAAACAAACAAATAATTGAATAAAATATCGATATAAAGATAGATATCAAATTAAATATATCAAAATAATATAAATGTGATTTTCAAAAACTTAAAAAAAAAATACAAAATAAACTATTTAATAATCTTTTAGCTCTATTGGTTTGTAAGTAAAATGGAGAGTGAAAGGTAATCAGTACAAGAAAAAGGAATGAAAATAACATTTTTTTCAAATGACGAAAGAATGAAAAGTATAAAAATATATTATTTTTAATTATTTTTAATATTATTTTTATTTTTATAATTTTAAAAATTATATATAAAATTATAATTGTTATTTGAATAAAATGTCAGATAAATTATGATAAAAATTAAATGAATAATATATTAATTTAAAACTATTAATTTAAAAAGTTATTTTATTAATAAAAAAATTAAAAATTATATAAATAATTATATAATTGAAATAAATATTTCATTTTAATTTAATTATGTATTATTTCAAATAAATATTTTTAATTTCAAATAAATATTTTTACTTTCAAATTTTTGTTAATGTTTTTTTAAATGAAATATTTTTAATTTTATTTATTTTTTCTTTTCTTGTTTTTTTTCCTCATTTTTTTTTCTTGTTACCAAACTGACTCTTCAAGTTTTTTTTATAACAACGTGGTTCAAAACAAATTCTAATCAACAATAAATAAAATTAAACATATTTTTTGGAAAAAAAAAATAAGAAGTCAAACTTTGAATACTTGATGTGTAACTAATTTCATTTACTATACACAACCCATTTATTTAACAGCCGTTCTTTAACAATTGTAAATGTTAGAAAAAGAATATATATATTAAAAAAAGTGATGTGAATTCAAAAACATGGACTCTTAACTGACTCACACAGCATATTCTAAGGTTCAGATGCGCTCCTCTTAAATTCAGTCAATTGTGCTCCACTCTAGCTAGTGTTTCAATTCAAGCACAGTATTTCAATTCTCAAATAAATAATGAATGCTTAAATGAAAGTGCATTTAATATTATATATATAATAGTATTTACTTCAATTGTAGCGTGGATAAATGAATGAGGAAACTCCGAAATTGAAAGGCGCAACCTCCGGTGGTGTGGTCAAGTTGAAGGGCCCTTATGTTGTGTGTGTTTGGTGGTGTATGGCACGAGGCATTAACCGTGCATGTATGTGATTTGGAAGAGGAATTAAATTGGAGATAGAAAGGAAAGGTGTTTCTTTTTGAGGAGGGACCAAACAGGTCCTTGGGTGACCCCGCTTTAACCTTGTCTCCTCGTTTCAATATGAATATATGGTAGCAAATAATATCAGATGCTAATCTTCCTTTTCCTTCGTTTGCGTTGGTAAACAACCCCACACGTACGTACGCCTATTCTCGCTTTCTGCTTACGTATTCTTTATCCCAATTTATATTTTTCAAAACCAATATTTTAAAAAAAATAAGTGTGTTTTAATTTTATTTTATTTTTTTCTCATATTTTCATTATTTTTTTAAAAATTATAATATTTATATTTTTCTTTCCGATATAATAAAAAATGGTTTAATTTTTTTTATCTATGTATAACTAACGAAGACATACACATCTCATGCATTCCTATTTTTTTTTTTATTGTATTAGAGTATCTCCTGCACAAATTGTTCAGAAAACGTGTTATTGAATGTCTTTTAAAAAGAAAGATAACGCGTATAATTAAGGGTGGTTTAATAAGAGAGAAAAATGATAATTTTGATTAATTAATTTAAAAATGAAAAAAAAAGTTTCAAGGAAAAACAAGATAAAAGATTAAGATAAAAAAATATTAAGTAATATACATAAAAAAAATTATATGTACTATAGATTATAAATAAACTGTGATGTGCATTATTTACGAGGAAAATTAAGCATGTAAAATAAATAAAAATATTATAGCACTAAAATGTTATTTAATTAAGTAAAACAAAACAAAGAAAAATTTGATCATCAACTGTATATTTTTTACCTAAGAATAAGTTTTCAATTCAACAATGATAGCATTTGACCTATTGGTGAACATTTACCATAACCATCTTTTAATATACGAGTTATATTATAGTTTTATACTCATAACTTATATTGTGATACTATATATTTTTAAACTATTGTTAACCTTTAAAAATTATTCAAATATAAATAGAACGATAAATATTAGAAATAATAGCCAAGAAAAAAAAAACCTCCAAAATGGCTTCCCTTGAAAGTAAACTTAAAAAAAAAGTGTATACAAATTTCTATAATATCACTATTCTCTCCTTGAAAACTATATTGCAGTATTCGTTAAATTTATTTCGCAACAATAATATTTTTCGTTAAACATTAAAATATAAACATATAAAAATGTACCAACAAAAATATGAAACATAAGATGATATTATAGTAGAAAATATGATATATAATTTAACCTTTTATTTAGTTTCATGGAAGAACACATGAGAAAAATAGTAGCAATATTTATTGAATCTATTATTATAGTACTAATTTGAAATTGAATAAATAAAAATAATGAGATAATAAATGTGGAATATGTAAGCAGAGGAATTATTAAATGTTGAGGAGAATATTTCGTATATGATAAATAAATACTTCGAAAGAAAGTAACGGCGTGATACAGATATTCACTCAAAGACAGCTGGTAGCGCCCATCCGTTTGGAAATAAAAATCTTGTTGGTTGCCATAATAACTCTCACTCTCACTCTTCACCTTCTCCTTCTCCTTCTCATCATATACATGTATAAATACACACATTCATTCACACACTCAATCGTTAATACAAAGCCAAAGATCGTGCGTTACAGTGAAACTAAACCATAACTCATTCCTTTGTTTCTTCCGTCTCCATTACCGAAATCTTTGATTGGATCTTTGTTTTATTGTTTTTGAAATAGGGGCATAGGCCTGTGTGAAGAAATTGCGATATGCTGGGTACTTGGCGTGAATACGCAATCCCTTGGGTGCTCCTCTACCAACCCCCTCCACCGCATTAGTTAAATCATCTTTCGGAATCGGACAAAGGTTCGAGTGACTCATTCAAAGGCCAAAGCAAAGAAAGCAAAATGCTTGATTCGGTTCTGCTCGCGCTTTTCTTGCCCTGCCTTGGCATGAGCGCGGTTTTCGTTGTCTACATGTGCCTTCTTTGGTATGCCACCTCGCGACACCAACCACCCAGCGATGGGCTTCCGGTGAAGCCGGTCATTGACAAGGGTCTCTCCGCTTTGGAGTTGGAGAAGCTTCCGAAAATCACCGGCAAAGAACTGGTCTTGGGCACTGAATGCGCCGTCTGCCTGGACGAGATCGAGGGTGAGCAACCGGCCAGACTGGTTCCCGGTTGCAACCATGGCTTCCATGTCCATTGCGCCGACACCTGGCTCTCCAAGCACCCTCTTTGCCCCGTTTGTAGGTCCAAACTCGACCCCCTGATTTTCATTTCCCATAGCCCCTGCTGAAAATTCCAATCATCATTATTATTCAACCAATAAATAAGGGAACCCAAATTCTTCATTAATTTCATACTTTTTACTATTATCATTTTCTTTGTCACCAGTACTTTTTCTTTCTAGTTCTAGCTAGTTCCGTTGCTTAAAAATGTGCATGCCAGTACGAGCTTGATGAATTTAGCTTTGGCTCATGTAAATTTGTGTTATTGTTATTTTGGATGGGGTTGGAAGAGACGTGTTTGTTAAGCGCTTTAGAATCTTTCACTTTGTCTCGTAAAGTATAGCTTGGTGTACGTTAAAAAAAAGGTGCGAAACGGACCAAAAAAAAAATGGGGAATCGACGCTATCACGTAGATCCCAAAGACGTAGGTGAGGGTTCGTTGGAAGCGGTCAATGAAGGGGTCGTGAACTGAACGGTTTCGTTTGCTTTTTCCATGGAGTCACAGAGAGCGCGCATAGCGATTTTGATTTTGATCTTTTCACCGCAAATACTGTACAGCTTGATGCCAGCTACGACAGTTTCATTTTCATAAAACTTAATTACTGTTTTTAATATTTTCTCTAATTGAAAAACTGAATTTTTTTTTAATTTATCGACAGAAATTCTCATTTGAATTAAAAATAAAACGGCACCCAAAATACCTAGAAAGTTCACGTACATTTGTTTCATCTTCCTTGCCAATCACTCTCGGATTGGTTTTGAGTTTTGACAGGGATTAATAATTAGAAAGTGCGTAAGAAAGAAAAAACCATTCCAAATAAAAGCAAGAGGGATTATTGCGGGGTCATGGAGAACGATGATTAAATTTGTATTTGGCAATATTTTTAAGTTAGCAAATCCTTTAAGCAAAACAAACTAGTTTAATTAGTAAAGTTTTTTTGTTAACGTGTAGCTTTTAAAAGAAATGCGTAACCTCTGTTTTGTTTTTAAAAATGTATTCATCGTATTTATTTTGTAATTCTTTTTCTAAATTATGTCCCTCTCGTTTTCGGTGTATTTTTCATCCCTCTCCATCAAGTTACGTCAAATTTTGTCGTTACTAAGTTAATATAAAAAATTGTAATCTTCATTGATGAAATCTCTAAATAAATAGTATCAATTTATATTAAAAAATATTCTAATATTTATTATTTGCATGGTAGCCCCCAACAAGAAATAATGAGTGTAATTAATGGATGAGAGGAGTTTGATGATATGAGTTTATAAGTTGCGAAAGAAATGGTGGAATGGGTCCCTCCAGAAGTTGCATTGGTGGCTAGTGTACTGGTTTGAACATGGACCTTTCGATTTTCAGGTTAGGAAAGACAGAACCAAATCGCACCATTGCTGTCATCTTGTAAGCTATGTACACGGAAGTGGAGTAGATGTATGCACACTAAAAATTCATGATAAGAAAGACATTTTTAACTTATTTTATGATTTTTTTTAGTTAATATTATATGTATTTTTTATTAGTAAATATGTTTTAAAATATAATAATAACAATAAAGATAAATTTTATATATTTAAATATAATTATGAAGTAAATTAAGTATTTGTGATATATACACACAAATATATGATTATATTAAAAATTAAAATGAGGTAGATATATTTATGTAGGTTCATTCATAATTGAAGGTTGCTTCAACTCCACTACACCTCCCAAACCAAAAGTCATGAACGTCTCTAATTCAGCCACCTTTGATTTCCATTAGAAAATGTCCGGTTTTAATTGAGTTAATCAAATTTTTACTCTTCGTAATATAATATTATATTGTGTGTTTTTGTTTTAGTTGTTATGTTAATTTTAATTTGATTTTTTTATTATTATAGTAGACAAAAGTAAAACAAATATTTGTGTTATTATATTTTAGAAGATAAGTATGCACTTTCTTAAAGGAATTATAAAGAGAAGGATTGATGACTAGTTGACCTATGAGCGGCTGAAAGTGAGAAAATAGTAACAGATTAGTGTTTTACACACACACAAAAAAAATGATCGATCTACAAATTTAATACTTTTATATTCAATCATTAAAAGTTGACATTAATAAAGATTAATAATATGAACAAATTAAAGTAAAAAAAATATTATAATTATTTAATTATTATGATTTCTTATAATAACAGACATTATTCTAGTTGAATAAAATGAAAAATGTTAGATTATATTATTGTTAAAAAGTTTAATTTAAAATTTTCAAACAAATCATTAGAATCAGCTAAAGTTCTAAAATGTCCAATAATGATTAATTAAATTTAGTGTATCATTTAAATTTATTTAAATATCTCACTTTTATATTCGATCATGTATAATAAATATATATATATATATATATATATATATATATATATATATATTTAACTCTTATAAATTTTTTGTATTTTAATTCCAAAAAATCCATATTTTATTTAGATATTGTAAATATATAGTTTATTTTATTTTAATCTTTCATGATATCATCTCATAGGAATTTTGAAAACATTAATAGTGTTGAATTTTATCTTCATGATAAATTGTTTTCTTAAATAACCCGAATATTGAAAAAAAAAAAACAAATCCATTTAAACTAAAATACTTATAAAAGTAGACGTATTTATTATATTATTTCAGAACGTGGTTTCTCACATTGAAGTCTAGAGATTAAAATTGTCTATTTTGTAAATAAAAAAATTTGGAATTTTGTTAGAAACCAAATCTTGAATTGGGTTTAAATTGTTTTTTATATGTTTATGAATGTATAAATGCATATTTTTAAAAATTAAATAAATTTTATATATTATAATATAATTAAATATTAAAATTAATTAAATTTTAAATATTTAAAAGCTATCAATTGAAATAATGTTTATTAATATTTAAGTCTTCTAAACAAATTATTATAATAATCTTTTATTATATATTACTTTTATACTGTAATTATGAATTGAAATCTATTATAATATACGTAGATAAATATTTTACAATAAATTTAATTCATATTAAATGAATAACTCTAAATTAAGAATTATACATGTCACATTTGTTCTTATAATAAATTATAGAGGGGGTAGATTTTAATGTTTACAAAGTTGTTAGTAATAATAATAATAATAATTAATATAATAATACTTATAGCTGGTCAATTTTTGATAGCTAAATGATTTAATATTAATATTATGATTTCTAAATTCATAGTTTTATAATTCATAATAAAACCGATTCATTAATAATCAAGCATTTTACCATTTTGTCCATTACAATATTAATGTCAAAATTGATGCTAACATTACATAGTTTTATTTTCTTCCATAATTAAAATTAGTTTTATTTTCTTCCATAATTAAAATATTAACAAATTGTAATAAAACTATTTTATTTTTATGAATAATAATACTTATATTTAATTATATTATTATTTTAAAAATGAAAATTAAAAACCTAAAAAAGTTCAAAACCCAGTTGAATTTAGAAAAAAATTTATTATTAGTTTTGACTGTCCTTTTAATCCCATTTGAAAAAAAAGTATAAAAACGGTGTTTTTATCAGTTTTCTTTTATATATAAATATTGAGAATAAAGTGAAATTGAAGTGATATTCTCGTAATTAAAATTATTGATAAAAAGCAATAAAAACTAAAATTCTAATAAAGTAATCTCTTGATCTGAATCCAACTTAGATTTGTTGTGATTTTACATAGATATTTTATTTTAGTTTATTTTATTAGCAAGGTATCCAGAAATTTAATGGAATAGGTGATATCCCAATTTTACCTTTGTTCATTCCCATTTTTTATTTTTTTAATTTCAGTCCTTAAATGTTTTATGATTAATAGTTTTTTTATTTATACTTATTTTAATCTGATCGAAACAATGAATGCCTCTTATAATATCTATAAAAAAATGTCTTTAATGTTTTTAAAGAATTGCTACTATCAAAATTGCGAAAATATACAGATTATACAATGTCAAACATGATAAATTATAATAAACCAAATAACAAACTATAATAAGTATCAAAATCTATTAATAATATTCCAATTTATCATATTGAGATCATTGGGGAATAGTTCTTCACTTCAACCTCTAAATATATGCGTACATCCAAATAAAGACATTTCCTAATAATAGCTGAGATTTTGAATTTTAAGTCTGTATTTAAAATTAAAAATGTGAGTGCCAAAATAAATATTCTTATGGTGAAGTAAGGGCATACTTTTTTAATGTGTGTATGAGATTTTTTATGGAAATAAAAAAAATGTAAAATGAAATTATTTGCTATATGAAAATATTTTATGTTTTAGAATAAATATAAATACTGAATACTTCTTAATAAAATAAGTATAGATTTGCCTAGATAAAGAGATGGAAATATCCAATGCATTTAGGAATTGATGTAACTCTTAGTAAATATCTCAAATGACTGTTAAGGTTGCTTTCCAAATTCCATTTCCAAAAATGTTGCTTTCTCATATTTTAATTTCACTCGATCTCTCGTCCATATATTTGACATAATTGGAAATATAAATAGAAAAATATCACCTTTATCCTTATTTGATATTTAAAAACTATCAACAAAATAATTCATGAGAACATGACCTCATGTACCCATGTATGGTTGACATGATTCATGTAAGGAACGAATATGAAACGTTAACAACAAGAAACAATGTTTTTTTGTTTTTATGATGGTGGTTAAAATATTATGGTTCTTACCAAACATATACATGAATCAATTATTTAATGGAAACGGATACAGGACTTCGGAAATATAAATTGAACGGGATGAATTACAGAATAAGAATTCATCATTATTATTTTTTATTTAATAATTAAAGTAAATTATTATTTTATATTGTTAAGTTATCTAAAGATGAATAACGAGATAAAAAAAATGAAGTAAAAATTTCCTACCTTTAAATATAATATACGATATAAAATATATTTTATAACGTATAAAGTAGAATGAGAGGTCATATTGTAAGTGTGAAAATAATACATATATAATGTTTTTAAAAGGATTTATCTAGGCAATACAATACAAATTTCGTTTTCCTCGTTTAGCTGATGAAAGAGACTTTTGCACAATGTTTTTGTTCAAATTGAAATCTAGAGGAAAAAAAAAAAACAGTGGATGAAGCATCCACTAACAAAGGAAAAACAGTGAAGTAATTTCAAAATTCAAAAAGACTTGTGACACTTATACTCAGTTGAATTATACGATAATACAAATTTGTACGATGATACGAAAATTAGTTTATCTATCCAATTTTTCGAATTTATTATATTTCTTTTGGTTGATAAAAGTATTTTTTTTAATTAATCTGTTTAAATATATAATATTATATTAGTAAAATAATAATAAATATTACATAAATATATATTAATGATTAGTCAACTATTTCGATAATAACAAAGGTAAATATTTAATTTTTTATTATTATTTTAATAATTTTATTTATGTATTGATTCAAGCATGTGAATGTTTTCTTATATAATTTTTTTACAAAATTTTAAGATATTGGTTATGTGTTCTGATTTCTCTAAGCAACTGTAAAACTATTTATTCTTTATTATTGTTCGTTCTCTAAGTACTTGTAAACTTGAGTATTCAGTACACAATCTTTTTGTTCTGAATGCCAATTTTGTTAGAGTTTTTTTAAATAGTCGCTTTGCAATTTTTGTGCTCTCAATTATGTGAATCTATCTTTTATACCCGTTTGAATGCGTTCACTGTGATCTGAGTCTGTGATGTGGATAGCATAGGTATCAGAAGATATTGAATGATGGGAAGAATGCTGTTATCAGAAGAACTCTTCCGCAATCATGAATAGGTGAACAGCTGAGAGCATATGTTGTAAATTAAGGGGTATTGCAACACAGAGCACACGTTACAGAAGACTGTTTCAGAGCACACGTTGCAGAAGACCATTTCAGAGAACGTTACAGAGAACGTTACAGGAAAAGTTACAGATCCACTACCAAGTCTTCCATAACTGTTACAGACTTTATCTTATAAATAGAGACAACTTCACACTCTTCAACACATCTCTCTCATCTTCTCTTCTTTGATCTTTTTCTGTGTTCCTGGGTTAATTTACTCTTTTGAGAGTTTCTTGCTAGTTTCTGAGATCCTCGGATATTCCGAGAAGTTCCTGTTGTATCCTGGGGGACTTGCGCAATACACCGCGGATAAGTCCTTAAGGGCAGTGTTTATACACGCCTCAGGAATAAAGAATAAAGTTTGCTCGTGTCTCTGTCAGTTTTTACAACAATCTTAAGGACTTATGGCTGACAGTACGAATATCAACAACTTCCTTCAACAGTTTTAGAATATTGGATAGTGAAAGAAAGAAAATTATGAAGTGCTCATGGATCAATGTTAGTCTTCTGATTATGATATATGTGTGTTATTATGTGAGAATCAGTTCATGTATGTTATTATATGATTATGATTCATGTATGTTATTATGTGAGAATCAATTCATGTATGCTATTATATGATTATGATTCATGTATGCTATTACGTGAGAATAAAGAATCTAAACGTGAAGAGTAGTTTTATAGAAATAGTAACGTATAAAAACTACAAATTAAAATACATGTGGTATCAAAGCTATACTTATTAGATTTATGATTTTTCTCTTATGATAATTTTTAAATTATGTTTTTCCCAAAATTGAATAAAGGAATAAATCATAATCTATGTTTTAAGCTGTAATGAATTTCAAATTGAAATTAATTTCATAACCCTTGTGTGAATGACACTATAATTCTTGTTGAAATGTGAATGACCTTGTAATTGATTTAATTGAAAAAAACAAATTACGTGATTGGGTTAACGGTGAATTATATATAAAATTGATTACTGCATGTTATTATTATGATGAAAGAAAGGTAAAATTTTATATCAAATGCTATCAGCATACATCATGCAACTTGTCTATAGAGCAGACGTGTCAAACACAGGTTCCTTTTACGGATTTATTACACCAATATAATAGAGAAAATGAAAAATGCATTATGCAAAATTATTATATGTTATGAGAGATTTTCTTTGTGAATAATTAGCAATTACATGTATACAATGTATGACTTAGATCTACATATTATTTTGTACATACTTATACGTATAAGTAGAATATTATTTTGTCCCCATAATATTTTGTACATACTTATAAGAAAGGGTTGAGACTGTATGAAATCAGTGGATCTAACCCCACTTTACGTTCAAGAAAGAAAATTACTTTTTGTGGAAAGCTATGTCATCATGCACCTCAGTGCAGATATAGAATGAGAAACGACAATCCTCCTAAGGAAAATCCGAGGGAGAAGATTCAATTATTGCGGTCGTTTCTCAAATAAACCTTGTGACAAATGTAAGCAAATGAGTGGTAGACTCTGGTGCTACCAGGCACATCTGTGCAAACAGAAGTGTTTTTACCTCGTACACTAGTATGGGAATGAAGAAGAACATATTTATCTTGGTGATTCTAGGACAACTCTTGTCTTAGGAGAAGGAAGAGTTCTTCTAAAGCTCACATCTGGAAAGACTCTGGCCTTGAATGATGTGCTACATGTGCCATTAATCAGAGCTAATCTAATCTCTGTAGCACTATTGAAAAAATTGGGGTTAAAGTGTCATTCGAATCTGATAAGATTGTTATGACAAAAAAAAATAATAATAATGTATTTGTAGGAAAGAGATACTGTGACCAAAGCCCTTGGTTGTTAATGAATGTTATTCTTCTGCTTATAATATTGATTCATATGATCTGTGACATTTATAGATGATTACTCTAGATAAACCAAAGTATACTTAATCAAGAACTCTAGTGCACCAAATAACCTCTAAGAGAAGATACACTTACAGTGTTTTTTAAACTGGTAAAACTCTCTACGAGTTATGAAGATGTTATAAATTTAATCTTAAATATTTAAGAGTGTGGGGGTGCTAGCCAAGGTAATGTTACCCAATCATAAGAAAAGGAAAATAGGTTCTAAAACTTCTGATTGCATGTTCTTAGGCTATGCAGAACATAGTGCTGCCTATAGGTTTCTTGTCCTCAAAAGTGATGTAATTGAGCATAATACTATAGTAGAGACAAAAAATGTTGAGTTTTTTGAACATATTTTTCCTCTAAAGGTTAGTGAGACACCTAAACAATCTATAGATATTAATAATGATAAAATATATGAGGATTTTAGGAGAAGTAAAAGACAGAGGAAGGAAACCTCCTTTGGAGATGATTTCTACACTTATCTAGTTGAAAATGATCCAATGAGTTTTTTAGAGGCTACTAGGACTCCTGATGCAATACATTGGGATAAGGCCATTAAGATTGAAATTGATTCAATTAAGAAAAATAATACTTGTGTTGACAATTCAAGGACTTGATGTTGCACTTGATGAATATGAAGAATGGATTTTGATGATGATCCAAGAACTAAAGACTTAGAATATTGAAGATTGAAGATTGGTGATAATTGTATTGTAATAACTCTGATTTATTTAAGATTGAGTCTGTATTTTTAGAGTCTAAGATAGCCTGTACATAGTCCGTAACTTAGAAGCTTCAAAAAGCTCAAATTTATCATTCAGGCTCGGGTTTAATCGATTATATAGGTAAATAATCGATTAAAACAAGTGAGAAAACACTTTCTATACAAACTCACTGCTTTAATCGATTAAAACAAGAAAAGAATCGATTGTTTTGTACTGTCCGTATGAGATAATCGATTATTTCACCAAATAATCGATTATTCCGAGAGGGTTGGGTTCCAAGTATTTGGCTTCGTTTTAATCGATTATTACTCCAAATAATCGATTATTTCAACTGCTTTTTCAAATTAAATTTCAAATTAACCCTATTTTCGAAAACCCAATTACCAAGAACCCTAGTTTCGAAATCCTCAATTCCTAAACCCTAATTTCCCTACTTAAACTCGCTTTAGCACTCGAAACAATGAACAACTAAAGAACAACTCTTTCCATACAAAAGTTAAGTGCTGTGAGTGCCGGAGAACTGTTTGTTGCAAGGAAAGGGGGCTTTTGGAAACTCGGTGTGAGGCTAGAAGCGATAAGAATCACTAAGTGGAGTTCTTAGTGGATTGAGTGCTCGTGCCGTCTCCGGGAAAGCTGTTCTTCGGGGCTTTTGGAAACTTGGTGTGAGGCTAGAAGCGATAAGAATCACTAAGTGGAGTTCTTAGTGGATTGTGTGTCAGTGCCGTCTCCAGGGAAAGTTGTTTATCATCTCTTGTGGATTTCAAGAGAGGTTTTATCTTTAACTTTATCTTTTTCATTATAATTTGTGTTGTAACAACTTTGTTCTTAGTGACAGACGTTAATCCTCTTTTGAGTGATTAGCAACTCGGACGTAGGGTCTTTTGATCCGAACCAAGTATAAACCTATTGTGTAATCTTCTCTACTCTTCTCTATTTACATTTACGCAGTTTTTAATCGGTAAAATTTGGGGAAAATTTTGAAAACCTAATTTTTATTAAGTAACCAATTCACTCCCCCTCTTGGTTTTTGTCCGACCACGCGAACATTCTCACTGCGCGATTCTAACAAGTGGTATCGAGCTTGCTTTGATTGTCATTCAAACTTTTCGAAAATGGCCGGACAAAATCAAACTTTTGCCGAAGGTGCGTCTATCAACAGACCCCCACTTTTTGCGGGTCAAAATTATCCTTTTTGGAAAGTACGTATGCAAATATTTTTAGAGTCTCGTTGATAGAGGTGTTTGGGACGCAATTTTAAACGGTCCATTTGTTCCTAAAATTACGAGAACGGTGTTGACGTTCTTAAACCTTTTGATAGATGGACTGTCGACGAAAGTCGAAAAGTACAATTTGATGTTAGGGCTAGAAACATTATTTCATCCGCTTCTAACCCTTGATGAGTTCTACAGAATTTCTATTTGTAAAAGTGCACAGGAAATGTGGGAAATGCTTAGAGTAACCCACGAAGGAACCGACGACGTCAAAAGAGCACGTAAAAATTCTCTAATTCAAGAGTACGAAATATTCGGATGCAACCAGGCGAAACGATATTTGACGTACAAAAACGTTTCACTCATATCGTGAACCATCTCACCTGACTAGGTAAAATTTTTGACGTTGATGAATTAAATGTTAAAATTTTGAAATCTCTCGGATAGGAAATGGCAACCAAAGGTGACGGCCATCTCGGAGTCACAAAATCTTGCCACTATGTCTATGGCGGCGTTGTTTGGAAAGCTTAGGGAGCATGAACTTGACCTTGGAAGACTAAATGAGGAAGAGGGTCAATATCAAAAGAAGAACCTTGCTTTCAAGACCGAGATTTCAAAAAGCAAAAATAAGAAAGAAGAAGAAGAAGACTCCGAAATTGATGAAGAAGAGATGAGTCTTTTTATAAAGAAGTTCACCAAGATGATGAAAGCAAAAGGAAGACATCCTTTCAAAGGTAAGGGAAAGGTAAAAGAAAATTCTTCCGTTAATATAAAATGCTTTGGTTGTGGTGAAGCGGTGGCATATGAAGACCGAATGCCCAAACAAGAAAAATGATGAACATAAGGGCAAAAAGCAATTCAAGAAGAAAGCATATATTGCTTGGGATGACAGTGATTCAAATTCAGAATCAAGCGACTCAGAAATTGAAGCAAACATTTGCTTGATGGCAAATAACAACAATTCTTCGGATGTTGAGGTTAGTGATTCCGATTCATCCTCTTGTGAAGAAAATGATCATGATGAATTACAAAATGCTTATAATGAGTTATTTACTGCATTTATGGATATGAAAAAGGAATATAAAGTTGTAAAGAAGAATCTAAGAAAATCGGAAAAGGAAAATGAGTCCTTAAAATTGAAAATTGCATGTTTAGAAGAAAAGGAGGTAGCCAATACGAAAATAGTATGCTTAGATGAAGATAAGGACTTAGCATGTGCAAAATGTAAAGAGCATGAATATGATATAGATATTCTTAATCATTTGCTTGACAAAGCCGAAAAAGAAATTGATGATCTTAAGAAGAATGAAATGGTTTTTGCTCAAAATAATGTAAATCATAGAGTTCCTTTGAAAAAGAGTAAATCTAAAAAGAAAAGAATATGGGTAGAAAAAGGAACTAGAGCATGTCATGTTAATAATGTATCTTATTCTAAAGCTACTCCAAATGCATGCTTCTATTGTATGAAACAAGGTCACACTTCAAATAAGTGTAAAATTAAACATTTTGGTATTCCAAAAGGTAAATATATTTGGGTTCCAATAGTTAAATAAATCTGTTTGTCTCTTTTATTTATTCAAAGAAAATGGATCATTTTGTATGTTTTAAACAAAATGCTTAGGTAAAATCATTTTATCTTTTCTATCGCATAAAGATTCTTCTCTTAAAGATTTTTGCGAGAAGCCTCTAAAATTGTTTTAAACAACTCAAAATAAAGTATTTTTACAAAAGCTTTCTTAAAACATGTTTTTAACTCGATGCAGCTTTGAAAGAACCAAATAAAATCACTTAGAGTGGTCAAAGAAGTGTTTTTACAAGCATTTTAATCGATACAACTGGTTTTTAATCGATTAAAACCATTTAGAACTCATTTTGACCGATCAGATTGTTATTATGAGCTGTCGAAACGCTTAAATCGATTAAAAACACGTTTCAATCGATTAAAATTACTTAAAGGGTCTGGATGATCGATCAAAATCAAATTATGACCGATTAGAAGCAAATGTGATCGATCAGATTTTAATTATGAGCTGGTCAGAATTTTTCAATCGATTAAAAACACGTTTCAATCGATTAAAATCACTTAAAGGGTCAGGATGACCGATCAGATTTTTATTATGACCGATCGTAGTCAGGATGACCGATCAGATTTTTATTATGACCGATCAGAACTCTTTTAATCGGTTAAAAACTCGTTTCAATCGATTAAAACAACTTAAAAACTTTTTCTACACTGCGTTTTAATCGATTAAAAGATGTTTTAACAGATTAAAACTGCACTTTTAACAGATTAAAAGAATCTTTTAACAGATTAATTAAACCAGCTAGCTTTGAAAATAGTCTATAAAAACAGTTTTGCTTGAACTTCTTAAAACACCCAAAGAATAGATTGTTTTGCAGTATTTTAAATAGATTATTATGTCTCTAACCTCAAGGACCCAAAAGTTGTGGGGACCTAAGTTTACTATGTTCTTGTTTTGTAGGAAACTTCCAAATCAAAGAAGTCTATGTGGTATCTTGATAGTGGATGCTCAAAACATATGACTCGGGATAAAACGAAATTTGTAAGTTTCAAAGCCAAAGAACAAGGATATGTGACTTATGGGGATAACAACAAAGGGAAGATTCTAGGAATTGGAAATATAGGTGGTGCAAATACATTGGAGATTAAGGATGTGCTTCTTGTTGATGGATTAAAACATAACCTTCTTAGCATAAGCCAATTGTGTGACAAAGGATTCAAGGTAACTTTTGAAAGCAAATTTTGCACCATACATTTAGTAGATTCCGAAATAGTAGAATTAAAAGGCATTAGGCATAACAACATATATTTGATTGATTTGGATTGTTTATATGAGTCTAGTATAACATGTTTAGTTGCTAAGGAAGAGAATCCTTGGTTATGGCATAAAAGAGCTGCTCATATAAACATGCATCATTTGAATAAATTGATATCAAAAGACTTAGTTATTGGATTGCCTAAATTGAAATTTGAAAAAGATAGATTGTGTGATGCATGCCAAAAAGGTAAACAAGTTAAATCATCATTTAAATCAAAAAATGTGATTTCCACTTCAAAACCCCTAGAATTATTACATTTAGATTTATTTGGACCTTCTAGGATAAAAAGCTTTGGTGGAAATTATTATGGTCTTGTAATTGTTGATGATTTCTCTAGGTACACTTGGACATTTTTCCTAACTATGAAAAGTGAAGCTTTTAAGGTCTTTAGAAAGTTTGCTAAACAAATACAAAATGAGAAAGACCTAAGGATTAAAGTTTTAAGAAGTGACCATGGTGGTGAGTTTCAAAATGAAAAGTTTGAGAATTATTGTGAGGAAAATGGTATATTACATAACTTTTCTCGCTCCTAGGACTCCCCAACAAAATGGTGTAGTTGAAAGGAAAAATAGGTCATTAGAGGAACTTGCAAGAACTATGTTAAATGAATCTAATGTTCCTAAATATTTTTGGGCTGATGCGGTTAGTACCGCATGTTATGTTTTAAATAGAATGCTCATTAGGTCAATTATGAAATCTACTCCATATGAATTGTTTAATGGTAGAAAACCTAATGTTGCACATTTGAAAATTTTTGGTTGTAAATGTTTTGTACTAAATAATGGAAAGGACAATCTAGGAAAATTTGATTCAAAAGCCGATGAGGGTATTTTTCTAGGTTATTCTTTAACTAGCAAGGCGTATAGAGTATTTAATAGAAGAACTTTGAATATAGAAGAATCTATACATGTTGCCTTTGATGAGATTGTAGACCTTGGGGGAAATCCTCTTGAGTCAAATAAAAGACTTGCAGGTGATGATGAATATATAAGAGAGGCCCTTGATGAATTATACTTGGAAGATAATGTGCCTTCTCAAACTCCTCAATTAGCAAAAGAATGGCAATCACCTAGAGGACTCTCAATGGACAATATCATAGGTGATATCTCAAAAGGGGTAAGAACTAGAAATATGAATAATTTCTGTATGTCCGTTGCTTTTGTGTCACAGATTGAACCTAAAAACATTGAGGAAGCACTTAAAGATGATCAGTGGTGCATAGCCATGCAAGAAGAACTTAACCAATTTGAAAGGAATCAAATCTGGGAACTAATCCCAAGAGAAGAGTCACATCAAGTTATTGGAACTAAATGGGTATTCAGAAATAAGCTTGATGAAGATGGTAATATAACAAAGAATAAAGCCGGACTTGTTGCAAAAGGCTATTGTCGGAGGAAGGTATAGATTATGATGAAACTTATGCTCCCGTGGCCAGTGTTAGAGGCTATACGCCTACTTCTTGCTTACGCATCTATGATGAAATTTAAACTATATCAAATGGATGTAAAGAGTGCATTTTTAAATGGTTTTATTAAAGAAGAAGTGTATGTAGAGCAACCCCTGGATTTGAAGATTTTAATAATCCTAATCATATTTACAAATTAAAGAAAGCATTATATGGGTTAAAACAAGCTCCTAGATCTTGGTATGAAAGATTAAGTAGTTTCCTAACCGCAAATGATTTTTCAAGAGGAAAAATTGATTCTACACTCGTTTATTAAGAAAGTTAAAGAACATATCTTATTGGTCCAGGTATATGTTGATGATATTATTTTTGGATCAACTCGATAATTCTTTGTGTGTAGAATTTGCTAAGATTATGCAGGGAGAGTTTGAAATGTCTATGATGGGAGAATTAACATTCTTCCTTGGACTTCAAATCAAGCAACTTAAAGATGGAACTTTTATCTCTCAAACTAAATACCGCAAAGAGATCCTCAAAAAGTTTGGTATGGACACCTCAAAGGAAGCTAACACACCCATGGGAACTTCATGCTATTTAGACAAGGATGAATCAGGTTTGGAAGTAAATCAAACTATGTATAGAGGTATGATAGGATCACTATTATACTTAACTGCTAGTAGACCCGATATTATGCATTCTCGTCGTGTGTGTGCTAGATTTCAAGCTTGTCCTAAAGAATCTCATTTAATTGCAGTAAAACATATTTTAAAATACTTAAAAGGAACTACTCGGATTTGGCTTGTGGTATCCGTCTCGATGCTTGTATTAGTTTATTAGGATATTCTGATGCCGATTATGGTGGATGTAAAATTGATAGGAAAAGCACTAGTGGGACATGTCATTTGTTAGGTTCATCCTTAATATCATGGCATTCTAAGAAACAAGCATGTGTTGCTTTATCTACCACCGAAGTCGAATATATTGCAACTGGTAGTTGTTGTGCTCAAATTCTGTGGATGAAACAACAATTAGAGGATTATAGCATATATTTAAATGACATTCCATTAATGTGTGATAATACGAGTGCAATCAACTTAACTAGAAATCCAAGTAATGCACTCTAGGACTAAACATATTGAGATTAGACATCACTTTTTAAGAGATAATATCAAGAAAGGAAACCGTAAGATAGAGTATGTAGTACACTAAACGTCAATTAGCAGATATATTTACTAAGCCTCTACCCAAGGATAGATTCTATGATCTTAGAAGAGACTTAGGGATACTAGAAATAGCTTAAATTCTCGCTTAATTTGAATGATTTTGGATGATTGTTATGATTAAATTCGTGATGCAGGATATTCATAGGTTATAATGTGTAAAAACCTTAAAAAACTTAATATAGCCTCTGGAATAATCGATCATCGGAAGTGATAATCGATTATTTTTCCTCAAAACGTCCAAAACAGGGTATTCTCCTTCGGAATAATCGATTATCTCGTGAAATAATCGATTAAATGCTTCTAAAAATCGATTATTTACTCGAAATAATCGATTAAAGTTGTCTAATGTAGAGATAATTGATGAATTTTCTTTTGTTATTGTCTTGATGTTGTAAAATATGATGTTTCTTTTATGCTATGATTGAGGGGGAGCTTTCTCTAACTTATGCATATTTTGAGGGGGAGCTCTTATGATTGATGTTGCAGAGTTCTTTTTGATTATAATCAAAATAGGGGAGAAAAATTTAAAGCCTATGATTCAATTTTAAATTTTATCTCGGTATGTTTAATGTGTTTGTTAGTATGACAGATAAAACAAGTTATTACAAAGGGCTTTAAAAGAAAATTTTGATCATCATCAAAAAGGGGGAGATTGTTGACAATTCAAGGACTTGATGTTGCACTTGATGAATATGAAGAATGGATTTTGATGATGATCCAAGAACTAAAGACTTAGAATATTGAAGATTGAAGATTGGTGATAATTGTATTGTAATAACTCGATTTATTTAAGATTGAGTCTCGTATTTTTAGAGTCTAAGATAGCCAGTACATAGTCTCAGTAACTTAGAAGCTTCAAAAAGCTCAAATTTATCATTCAGGCTCGGGTTTAATCGATTATATAGGTAAATAATCGATTAAAACAAGTGAGAAAACACTTTCTATACAAACTCACCGTTTTAATCGATTAAAACAAAGAAAAGAATCGATTGTTTTGTACCTGTCCGTACAGATAATCGATTATTTCACCAAATAATCGATTATTCCAGAGAGGTTGGGTTCTCAAGTATTTGGTTTCGTTTTAATCGATTATTACTCCAAATAATCGATTATTTCACTGCTTTTTCAAATTAAATTTCAAATTAACCCTATTTTCGAAAACCCAATTACCAAGAACCCTAGTTTCGAAATCCTCAATTCCTAAACCCTAATTTCCCTACTTAAACTCTGCTTTAGCACTCGTAAACAATGAACAACTAAAGAACAACTCTTTCCATACAAAAGTTAAGTGCCGTGAGTGCCGTAGAACTGTTTGTTGCAAGGAAAGGGGGCTTTTGGAAACTCGTGTGAGGCTAGAAGCGATAAGAATCACTAAGTGGAGTTCTTAGTGGATTGAGTGCTGTGCCGTCTCCGGGAAAGCCGTTCTTCGGGGCTTTTGGAAACTTGGTGTGAGGCTAGAAGCGATAAGAATCACTAAGTGGAGTTCTTAGTGGATTGTGTGTCGTGCCGTCTCCGTGGAAAGTTGTTTATCATCTCTTGTGGATTTCAAGAGAGGTTTTATCTTTAACTTTATCTTTTTCATTATAATTTGTGTTGTAACAACTTTGTTCTTAGTGACGACGTTAATCCTCTTTTGAGTGATTAGCAACTCGGACGTAGGGTCTTTTGATCCGAACCAGTATAAACCTATTGTGTAATCTTCTCTACTCTTCTCTATTTACATTTACGCAGTTTTTAATCGGTAAAATTTGGGGAAAATTTTGAAAACCTAATTTTTATTAAGTAACCAATTCACCCCCCCCCCCTCTTGGTTTTTGTCCGACCACGCGAACATTCCGCTGCGCGATTCTAACAACTTGGACTTTGGTAGATTTGCCTAAAGGAACAAAACCTATTGGTTGTAAGTGGATATTTAAGAAAAAGTATCATTCTGATGGATCCATAGATAAATATAAGGCAAGATTAGTAGCAAAGGGTTTTACTCAAAAATCCAACATTGATTATTTTGACACCTTTGCCCCTGTGACTAGGATTTCCTCTATTCGAGTTTTGTTAGCTCTAGCAGCTATCCATAAACTAGTTATACACTAAATGGATGTTAAGACAGCCTTTTTGAATGGTGAATTAGAGGAGGAAATTTATATGACTCAACCTGAAGGGTGTGTTATTCCAGGTCAAGAGAACAAAGTGTGCAGACTTTTAAAATCTTTATATGGATTAAAACAAGCACCAAAACAATGGCATGAAAAACTTGATAGTGTTCTACTTTGTAATGGTTTTTCAACTAATGATGCTGATAAATGTGTGTACTCTAAATTTGAGAGTGGTGAATGTGTCATTATATGTTTATATGTAGATGATATGCTAATATTTGGTACATGCATTGACATTGTCTCCAGAACTAAGTTGTTTCTGGGATCTAAATTTGAAATGAAGGATATGGGTGAAGCCAATGTGATTTTGGGTGTTAAAATCATAAGGAAGGGCGATAGTATTTTTCAATCACAAGAACAATATATTGAGAAACTTCTTAGGAAAGTTGGGTGTTATAACGTCAAACCAGTGAATACCCCTTATGATGCTAACTCTAAATTAAAGAAAAATAGAGGAGACTCAATCTCTCAACCTCAGTATGCCCAGGTAATTGGGAGCTTACTGCATTTAATGAGCTTTTCTAGACCTGACATTGCTTATGCAGTAGGTAGACTGAGTAGGTACACTCAATGTCCTAATCAAGAACATTGGAATGCACTTACAAGACTTATGAAATACTTAAGAGGTTCAATGGATTATGAATATAGTGGATTTCCCGCTGTACTAGAAGGATACAGTGATGCTAACTGGATTTCTGATTCAGATGAGACAAAATCCACTAATGGCTATGTATTCACACTCGGGGGTGGTGCGATTACATGGAAATCAGCCAGACAAACAATTATTGCAAGATCAACAATGGAATCTGAATTTGTTGCTCTCGAAATGGCTGGTAGTGAAGCTGAGTGGTTGAAAAACTTCTTAGTAAACATTCCATTAGGAATAAAACCAATACCGTCTGTATCAATACACTGTGATTGTCAATCGGCAATAGCTATAGCAAAAAATAAGAATTACAATGAAAAAACAGACATATATAGTTGAGACATAATTTAGTGAAGCAGCTGCTAAAGAATGGAACAATCTCCATTGACTATGTGAAGTCAGAACGGAATCTAGCAGATCCTCTGACAAAACCCTTAGCGAGAAATATGATTTTAGAAACATCGAGGGGAATGAGCCTTAAGCAACTTGCAAACAAACAGGTGATGGTAACCCAACCTTTGTGATTGGAGATCCCATGAATAAGGTTCATATGGGTAAAAACAAGTCACTTGTTAGTTCTGCTAGCACTAAAATTGATTAAAATCAATTATGTTCATTCCTATGGTGTATATGTGAAAGTGCTAGATACTGCATTATTGAGAGGTTAAACTTTGTAATTAAAATTCTATGTGGAGTACGAATTTTAGTCTAAACAAAGTTTTTAAACGATTTCATATCCCTTAAGGGTGGTGTATGATTTGCAGCATACGCTTGATGAAGTCACCTATATGAGTGTCGAGTGGGGCCGCTTGTATGAGATCTTTGCAAGATTTCTAGAGCACTCATGAATATCGGGCACGCGCATGGCCTAGTAAGCGCAACACAGCGATAGCAGGAAGAATTGTGGGGGTGTATTGTGATTATTAAAACCGCTAACACACATTAAGTGTTTTGGTTCATATAGCTTGCTACACCAACTACACTGTGTGTTAAGTTTTTTAGTCTAAGACTGGTTCATATAGCTTGCTATACCAGCTCTGATGCATTACATCTTATATGAGACCCAGGATTTTCTTCTTTTATTTCTTTTTTCCCCTTTTGTTTTGCAATATGTGGGGGATTGTTGTAAATTAAGGGGTATTGCAAAACAGAGCACACGTTACAGAAGACTGTTTCAGAACACACGTTGCAGAAGACCGTTTCAGAGAACGTTTTAGAGAACGTTACAGAGAACGTTACAGGAAACGTTACAGACCCACTACCAAGTCTTCCATAACTGTTACAGACTTCCTCTTATAAATAGAGACCACTTCACACTCTTCAACACACCTCTCTCATCTTCTCTTCTCTGATCTTTTTCTGTGTTCCTGGGTTAATTTACTCTTTTGAGAGTTTCTTGCTAGTTTCTGAGATCCTCGGATATTCCGAGAAGTTCCTATTGTATCCTGGGGGACTTGCGCAATACACCGCGGATAAGTCCTAAGGGCAGTGTTTATACACGCCTCAGGAATAAAGTTTGCTCGTGTTTCTGTCAGTTTTTACAACAGCATATAGTTAGATAGGGAGAGAAAGAGTACTGATGTTTCATTTCTTTCAATTGGACGAACTGAACTTGTTCTCTGAAGATTTTGTTTCATCATTGCTTAGCAGGTGTGAGGTAAAGTATAAATTCACTGATGATCCATGTGAAATATATATATAAAAAAAAAAAATCACATTATTGGATGTGTTATTACTTGGTTAGGAATGAAACTGAGCATATACTGGTTTGTTTTCATCTTGTCATCTTGATGAGGTTAAGCCAAGAGGTTTTTCATCAGATAATTTGGAGTTTATATCCTTGAACTTATCACTTTTTCCTCACCTGATTATAATAATGTGGTTTGGCTATGATATCTTGCTTTAAGTACATAATTACTGTAAACATATATATATATATATATATATATATATATATATATATATATATATATATATATATATATATATATATATAATGTTGAGGGATAGTTTAACATTAAAGCAATTTCATTAATGTATAATTTCTCTATTCAATGTTCATGTAGTAAGCATTTCTTGTAATGGGTGGTGGATGATTGATTTCATTGTGGTTTCTTCTATATTTAAAGTCTCGGCTTGTTGGTTCTTGTAATGAACAACTATTTCTTAGCATTACAAATTAATTTGAATTTTTCTTGTTGATTTTGGATAGAAAAGAATCACACCACCCAAAATCAAGAGAAATCTTTTGTAGATTAGAACATAAAACGTGACAGAGACATTTTTTGGGTTTGGTTTTGCCAGTTCATGAGAACTGGTATACTGATTCAGTAGCTAGTATGATACGATGAGCTCTGTCTTTAGATCATTTATGATGAGGATGAATTTCTTTACATGTAATTATTTAGCACTGAGAAACTTAGTTTGTATTGTACATAATGTAATAAACTATTAAACCCTGCCATATTACTCTCTTCAATAGTAATTTTTATAATATAGATTAGATATAAGATTTTCGTGATGTTTAGCAAGTAATTAAGTATACAAGGGGGGAAAGAAAAACAAATTTCAAAAACAAAACAAACTTTTATATTCAATCATAAATCTATGTTAAATTTGAGTAAATATAATCATTCAGCACCATGTTTTAATGTCATTAACAAAACGATTATAAGAGTAAAATGATGATAATTCAAAAGTACACGAGATCTTTTCAGCACAGTTTTCTGTTCATACTGCAGGAACAACAAAACTCTCATTCATATTTACTTTTATAGTTTAATCACTATAAATTAAGGAATGCACAGAACATATATTCTCCTTTACAATAGATTTAGGTCTTTCCAATTAGTAACACTGGGTAAACTCCTTTTGACTGCGTTTATTGTTAATGAAGTATTATCTTTATATCATGAATATTTTATCCAGAAAAACATTTAAAAAATCTGCAATGATGGATAAATATTCGTACCATTCCTAAAACAATTATGTTCAAAAACCATTTGAAACACACAGTAAATAATTCACAAATTTTATGATTTGGCAATAATTTTATGATATTTCAATTTTTCTGTTAAAATATATTCATGTATTATTATTAATTTATTTAATAATTATATTAAAAATGAAAATAAAATATTAATAAAAACTACAAATCAATAAAATTAGACGGGTTAATTATTTTTTTAGTATATGTAATTTTGTAAAAAAAACATATAATAAAGATTAATAATTTCATTAACAAAATATATAATAATAAAAATTAACTAAATGAAAAATATATCTATCATTAATTATTTATTAAAATACTTAAATAAAAGTAATTTTTTTATTAAAATAATTATATGATAAGTTTTTTTTTTATAATTATCTAAAAGAAATCTCTAAAAGAAGAATTATATAAGAATAAAATTAAATATTTTATTATAAATATCAAATATAAATTATTTAAAATTAATTAAAATTATTTATATAATATAAAATTAAATATCTTATTATAAATGATTTAAAATTTGATTAGAATTATTCATATAAATATTTTTTAAATTTTAATTAATCTATTTTATAATGGAATCTAAAATAAAATATTTATTTTTATTTTGATAATTTTTTTAAAATATATTTTTATAAAAATAAATAATCAAATAAATAAATAAATAATTTTTTAAAAATATATTAAAATAAATTTAATGATAAATTATTATAATATATTTAAAGGTAAGAAACAGTTAATTGAAATGGATTAAAACACCACGCATACATGACTCTTGTAATTAAGATGGCGGATATCCTACGCTAGTGTCACTCTAAGGCTGTTTAATTTTTATGGACATTTGCTTGAGAAAAATTAAGGTTAAGTTTAGTTGCAATCAATTTTAAATATTTATAAATCTACAAATTCTAATAATTGAGTATGGCGTAGACCCTAAACTTTACTTGTTTCATTTTAAAACGACAACTTTTAGAATCTTGGTCACAAATTTATACTACAGTTTCCAACATCTCTCACAAAGGTAAAATACCGAGATTCAACTCCAATTTACCAACATTTCAACTAGCCAATTTTAAATATGATCATCAAGTTCCACAAGTGGAAATTCCAGAATGTTATGGAAGGGACGGGTTAACGACGAATTACGAGATTAGTTTAGTTGCCATTTTCGGTAATCACATAGAAAAACCTTCTATCTTGTTTTCGACTTTCTTGACACCTGCAAGTTTTAATTTTTAACGCATCTTTTGTTTGACACCTGTCTGTAACTATTTTTGTCTTCACTCTACAGTTGTACCCAGCCAAGTTTTTTCTTGCTTATAAATAATGGAAGGAAACTATGAAAATTACATTATACCACAGCTTTTTAATTCTTTATTGCCTTGTATAAATGTTTTAACTTGGTTTGAGTAGTATCACACTTAAAATTTAATTCAATTTTTAGATAATTTGCTTTCTACTTTTACCAAATTCTAAATTTCCTAGAATAATATTTGTCGTCTCAGTTTACATTTATTATTCATACAAGTTACTAAACTATTTTATTATCATTTTAATTTTACTGATGTAAAAACAATATTCGAAATATATATACAGTATTGTGACGCGGCAAGTAATTAAAATCCGAAACGTACGACACTGTTAAAACAGCGTGTCAGTTAAACTTTGTTATTTAAATGTTTTACTGTATCACTCCTACTTTTTAATATATGAATAAAATAATATAGTAATTTTTTTATTTAACAAAATAAATATAAATTTTGTTATTTTAAACTTTTTTTCTCATTATATATATAAGTTATTTAAATATAAAAAATCACAACAATAAAATTAATAAATAATTAATATCAGCAGAAGCACATATATAATAAGTAGGTGTGTCTATATTTTTTTATTACGTTTTGATTTTTTGTTTCTTTTCTTTCTTAATATAAAATAGTTTAGTGAAATTGAAGGTGTTTAAGACGAGAGAAATTATAATTTTTTCTTATTTTTGTTATTTTATTTAAGAGAAAATTTTGAAGATTTTTTTAATTATGCATTATTACATATAAATAAACGTGGAAACAAGTTTCGAAAAGAGAAATATTCTTTAAAGAAAAAGATGATGTTTTTTATTATTTTGATTTTACAATTTTATTTAAGAAAAAATGATTAAATATATAATTAAAGAAAAAAATATAAGATTAAAATAAATAATATGTTAAGCAATAAAAAAATCATTTACATATAATATTAATTTTTCTAAATAAAAATCTTCAAAATTCAACACAAAAGGGAATAAGATACTAATGATTTATTTGATCCATTAATTGAAAAATAAACATTTATATTGTATTAAACTTCGTACAGTAATGGCTGGTTGGAGTAGTAATTTCCGTTTAGGTATGGCTGAAAGGAAAAGGCAACAGAAAATGCGTGACAGCTGAACTAATATTGGAAATTGGGAAGCCAATGAAAGATAGCCATGGGAAGTGAAGTGAAAGAGTAATAGAAGGAGAGGAAATTCAAAGAGAGAAGAAAATGCGTGCCGCAAGGGACCAAGTTTTCCCATGATGCTATTACTACGTGGCTATGACACGAGTCTCTCTCTTGTGAATTGCAGTTGTAGTTCACGGACATGTATTAATATAATCTATGGATTTAGGTTTAGACTAAGAGGAAGAAGAAAGGAAGAAATATAGGTGTGCCTTTTTGACTCTTTCTAAGGACACGTGAGCCTCGACTATTATGTGTGGGTCCCAATCACTCTAATTATTGCAAATTACGAGGGAGGACAACAGCCTCCACACCTCGTCATGTGACACTTGTCCCACTGCTTTTATAGGTGTCGTTGTCCTTACGCATAACCCTTTCCCTCTCCATCCATCTCATTAATTTCACACCTCACCATCACAATTATCCTCCCTTAACCCTTCTTCACATTTTTTTTTTCATTAAAATATTTTTTCAATATTATTTTATTATTAATCTTATAAAAATTATATTTATAATATTTAACATTTCATTAAATTAATAAAACAATAATTCCTTAACGAAATTTATAATTAATTTTATTTTTAAAATTTAAAAATATATTATTTTTATTCTAAGAAAAAAAAATTCTCTTAGTTATCCTTAATCCCATCATTTTCTCCATAACTTCATTAACGAATTGGTGGAATCACACTGCATGAAAAATGTGGGCTTCCATGCGGAGATAATTCAATTTTTTTTTCCAACCCTTCATCTGTCCTTATATTAATAATTGAGTATAGGGTTTTTCAGAAATAACTAAACTATGATTGATATGTGTACTCAACTGTATTGAATTAAGTTGTTTTAAATTTTAACTTTTATAAACTAAATTATCCATAAAATGAATTTGTAAAACTAAATGAAACTATATTTATAAGGTTTTTTAAAAAACACATTCTCTTGTCTTTCTTATTTTATATGTTTTAAAATATTGATGATCTTTTTTATAAGATATTTTATAATTTTATTAAATATTATATTTTTTTATTGTTTAAACTTATAAGTTTTTTAAAACAAATATATGAAATACTGTTTTACTAAAACTGTAATTAATTATTAGCTAATAAAAAAAGTTCATTTTTAATTATTTATAAATGACGTATTTTAATTTACTAACTAATTGTGAATATTTAATTTAATGGACATATGAAGTATGATATGTTGCCATTTATAAAATAGTTTGGTATAATTCAATATAGCTTTAGTATAATTTAGAAAGAAAAGGAATATTGTTTTGAAACAATTAAAAGAAAAAATAAAACATACTTAACAAAATTTAATAACCCAATATAGTTCTTAATTTAGTTTAATTCCAACAAAATAAAATTATTTAATATAATTTTTCATAATTCAATAAAATTTATTAATTTTTTCACTCATAATTAAGTTTATCAACCTAACCATACTCCCAATGGATGGGATGTATATATAAGGTGATATTATTTCCCTAAAAGTTAGCAATATATATATATATATATATATATATATATATATATATATATTGACACTGTACAATATTAACTAAATGTTGTAGTTTTTATATTTTCAAGTATTTATTGAAAAATAAAAATAATTAATATATATATATATATATATATATATATATAATATTACACAATGTCGTTGATAAAAAAATAATATAGTAAAATTTGTTCTTACAAATTATTATTTATGGATAATAATATTAATAATAATAATAATAGTAATTATTAAAAAATATATAAAATATAAAATATAGTTATATCTTATGAGAAAAATGATTAATTGTCGAATTTTCTAACTTTAGTTATTTTTATTTAGTATTTGACTTAGGAAGATATTTTTTCTCTTGATTGAGTTATTGAATTACTTTTTCAAAGACTAAATATGAATTAAAAGTAGTACATATAATTACGAATTATATTATTCTTATGGTTTTGGATGCAAAAATGAAAATTACTTTACCTAATTTTAACTTGAATGTAAATTATGATCCACGGATTATATCCCAATACTACGGATTTTTTTTTTCATTGAAGATGAAATTGAATATATATTTTTTTGTGTCATCAATAAATTCAGTTGTTATTTTGTTCTTCTTTAAGCGTGATAAAAGGACATAATATACATATAACAAAAGAAGTTTTGAGATAATTTTTTGTTATTCATTAAACTACACGTTTCAACAATTTTTATAACACAAGCTCACTAGTTCTAACTCTAGTTTATGACTATATAAAAGCATACTATTTTTGTTTTCTTTTAAATTTTGAATTTTCTTTTCCTTTTTTAAGAAAAGCTCATTGCTCACGCCAATTTTATTAGACGTTTCTAACGTGTAAATTTTGTCTCACATTACATATATTTTATCTGTTTCTTCCATTTCTTATAAGAAATAGTTAAAAATTAATAAAAAAGACGAAGAGGACCGAAGAATCGATAAGATAAGAATAAGTTGCAGAATTTAGAAAGAGGTGGAAAATGTCTATGACGCAAGTCTTCCCACAAACTCAGCATACCCACTATATAAAAAGGAATAAAAATAAAAAAATAATATATTTTTTAATAATTTATAATCAATTTATAGTCAAGTTAATTAGTAAAAAGTACATTTTAAATTTGTTTTGGTTTTTATATTAGTCAGTTTTAGTTTATAAAAAAGAAGGAATATATACTTATAAATGTTCTATGATGACACTAGTCAAAAAGAGAAAAAACTTCAATAATTAACTCAACAACATAGAGTAAATGACTTTCATAAATTAGAGATAAAATATATTATAAGTGATTTTGAATATGAATTTTTAATATATAAGATACATGGTTTTATAAAATTTTGTATAATATTTTATTCATATAATCTAATATTAAAAGTATAATAAAATACAAAATATTAAAATTATTTATAATCTAAATCACAATAATATATAAATAATATTTTAATATTTTAATATCTATTTTCAATATAAGAAATATTCTCATAATTTTATTTATTTTAATATTTTTAATTTGATTTTTTAAATATTAATCTTGTTTATTTAAGATCACCTCTTCATAATATGTTTATTTCTTTATCAATTCATTTTTTTTAACTTTATGGTTGTACTATTATTAAACCTCTTGTGAAATTGCAAATGTAGTTATTCAATTACATTTTATTATTCATCTTCACATAAAATTTCTTCAAGCAACATGCTTTGCGTTTATTCTTTTACATATTCATTCGTAGTAAATTTTATTTTGTGGAATTAAAATATATATTTTTCTTATAATGTAGATTTTGAATATTTTAAAATTGTCCTGCATCACAAAAAAATTGAATTAAAAAAAAATTCTGTATAAATTTTTTCTAATTATGAAATACTTAACAATTTTTTTTAGTTTTAAAAACATTTAAAACATCAAAATACAATTTAAAAGCTAAACAATTTTTAAATGTAATTTTCTCGTACCTTTATATATATATATATATATATATATATATATATATATATATATTATTGCTAACTTTTATTTTAGAAAAAAGTGTTTCGTTGATTTTTTTTTTTAAACTTCTAATTTATATAATCACTATCTATAAACTAACTTATTATGTATTTATCAATTTTAAAGTACGTTAATATAAGGAAAAATATTTTTTCTACTTTGTTTTTTGTAATCTTAACTATTTTTTCTGATTGTATTAATAATCTTTTATTTAATATCTGACTTATTAAATTTTTTCTTATATTATATATCTGCATTCGCTTTCTTTATTGATCAATAGTAATCTATCATTTTTTTTTCTTTTGCATATTGCAATTTCAGAAGGTAGAGACAAGTCAACATTGAAAGTTTGGAATATTACTCACGTAAAATGTCACACCTCATCTTTGCAATCGTGTCCGTTGTTGGAGATGGAGACGGCAACAGAGGTACTGGCAAAAGGCAGAACAGAACGTAGGCTTCCATTTTGTTTGGAAAAGAAGAAGAAAATAATGAAAATATTTGCGGTGAAAAAAAATTTTTATTGATAAAAATTAATGAAAATATATTTGAAAAAATAGGAGTAAATATTTTGTTAAAATTCTAATATAAAATTGTAAATGTAAACAAATGTAAGGTTTCTCTGTTAAGTAAAATATCATGTTATTAAATTTAAACGCAGATTCAGGCCTTATAGTCTTATAAAGAATAAAAAAACAAATTTTGCACCCACTAACTTGCATGAAGTCGTGGGTTGTTTCCTAAATACATAACATCGTATTTCTAAATAACATTTAACAATTGCCCAGATTATCTGGAGGAAAAACACAAATTTAATCATAAAATAAAAGTTAACATTTCCTCTCTTAAACTAGATGCAATAGCATTTAGTTTATCTATGAAACTTCCAACGTGCCTAACATCAATTTTTTTGATTTGAGTAGCTTGATCATTATATCAACAACTTTGAGTATGTGAAAATGATTCTTTCCATCACTAAATCTCTTAAAAAATAGAATTTAATATTTATATTTTTTTTCTCATAAAATATTAGATTATGTGATAATTGTATCGTGGAATTGTTATCACATAAAATTACTGTGTTCTTCTTTTCTTCAAGACTTAGTTTCTCCAATACTCTTTGAATCCAAATACATTAATACGCATAAGAGGCAATAATTATATATTAGCTTTTATGGTGGATAATGTGACTACTGGTTGTTTCTTTGAAGAACATGAGACTGCTCCAAAGCCAGATAAAATTATTGATTCAGAAGTATTTTTTTGATCATTTATATCCCTAACAAAATCACTATCAGAGTATGCTACAATCTTTGCATTTTCCCCTTTCTTATAGTAGATGCCTAGTTCGATTATTTCTTTCAACTATCTTAATATTCTTTTGGTTGCAAACCAGTGAGATTTAGTAGAACTGGACATAAATCTATTGATTAGACGTACTTATACATTAAATCTGGCCGAGGTGCAATCAAATGCATAAGACTGTCAACTACTTGTTTCAACAATGTTGCATCAACCTTGGTTCCTACATCATTCTTTGACAATCTGTGTATTTGGAACAATTAGATTTTTAACTACATTACAACTTTTCATGTCTGACGTATAAAAATTCTACTTGAATTCTGCATAACTTCAACACCAAGAAATTATCTTTAAGTCTAACATATCAAATTCCATCATCATGGATTTTCTAAACTCAGCACACATAGTTCCATCATTTCCAATATATGTCAAATCATCTACATAAAGATTTATAATTAAAATTTTACTTGTTCGTTTGATTTTATAAACAATGTATGTTCACAGAGGCATTTATCAAATCCATTTTGAACAAAATAAGCTTATATCTTGTTATACCAAGCTCTTAGTGTTTGTTTAAGGCCATAAATGGCCTTTTTTAATTTGTACGTTTTCTCTTCTTCACCTTGTTTTACAAAATCATTTGGTTGCTCCATATAAATCTCCTCCTTAAGTTCACCGTGAAGAAAGATACTCTTCACATATAGATGACACACATTCCAATTGTATTGGGCTGCTATAACAAGTATTAAGCGAATTGTATCAAGTCTAGCCATTGGGAAAAATACCTTTGTGTAATCCATTCCATATTGTTGCATGTACTCTTTAGCTACTAGCCTAGCTTTGAACTTATTTTTTTCTCTAGTCTCTTTAAATTTGTTTTAAAGATTCATTTGACTCTAATTGGTTTCATTCCTCTTGGCAGATCAGCTCCCAAGTTATGTTTTTTTTTCTATTGACTTCATCTCTTTCATTATCGCATTTCTTCACTTCTCACTCTTGATTGCTTCCTCAAATGAGATTGGGTCATCCTCGGTGACCATCATTACACTTAGGCCATTATCATATGATAGAATTTCTCCTCTTTCATATTCTTCCATCCAAATAGGTTCTCTCCTATTCCTTCTAGCCCTCCCTTCACATGGAGTATCATGATTAAGAATATGAGAGTCAGTAGAATACATATTAGTACGTACAAAGTTGTTATCAACATCTTTATTTTGATCTCCAGTTTCTTAAGCACTTGTGCTAAGATGTGTAGGCTGCTATCAACTGCCTATGTATGCCATGACTGTTACAGAATTCACCAAATTGATTTGAAGTAAATTCATCTCCTCTATCTGTCCTCAAGCATTCAATGCTTACACCAACTTCCTTTTTAACAAACATCTTGAACCTTTTAAAGAGTGAAAAAGTGTATGACTTTTCATTCAGAAAATAAAGCCAGATTCTACGAGAGAAATCATTTATAAAACTTAGAATATACCTCTTTTCTTGATAGTGGATTAATCAACCGACATATGTCTCCTTGCACAAGTTGAAGCTTGTTTGACGCTCTTCATAAGCTTTTCTTAGGCATAGGCTTTCGGTTCTGCTTCCCAGCCAAACAGTGTGTGCAGAGCTTTCTTCGAATTATGACAATCGACAATCTATTCACCATTTTTGTGGAGGAAAGTGTTTTCAAGACACTGTAACTTAAGTGACCAAAATAGGTGTGTCAAAGTTGTGACCCTTACAAACATGTTGAATTCAAAGGTGTCCTGGCAGCTGTTAATAAAAACATTTTCATATCTATTTCTATAATATGTCCTCTTAGAGTTGTCCTATGCTTAGTAAATTGTTTTTCAGTTGCAGAACATAGTACACATGTGAGATTACATGTGTGACTTCATTAACTTTCAATCGGACACTTCCTTTCCCCATTACAGCCATCCGAGTGTCATTGCCAAGTTTTACTGCATGTCTAAAGTTCTTATCTAATTTTAAGAACCAGTCCTTGTTACCACTCATGTGGTTACGACACCCGAAATCGAGAAATCATTCTTCTGTTGTTCCTTGCTTAAAATCAAGATAAATCGTTAACAAGAATTCATTCTCCTAATCTTTCACCTTAACATAATTTTTGTTTCCACGTACGACATTTATATTAAAAATATCCAAGTTTTTGGCACTTGAAACATTCTATCCCAGCCTTGTTAAGTGTTTATCTCCCTCTTCCTCTGCCACGAAAAGAACATCTTCTTCTTGCTCTTTCTCGTCATCTTCCTCCCCTATCTCCATATGTAATCGGTAATGCCTAATCCTTCTCTTCGTGACACACCATCATTTGCTCATGAACTAATAGAATGCTCTGTAATTCATCGTAATATCCAAATTATTTGATTCCTCAATCGAGCATACAACGTATTGGAGTCGTGAACCGTAAGATTTTTACAACAATGATGTTCTCTCGCATGCTTTCTCCACACATCTTTATACTTTTAACAATTTTCAAGGAAATTTACTCTTTCATCTTCCTTAATTTATAGAATTTCAAACTCTTGACATAAAGCTTGTAATTGTATTCTTTCTACCCTTATAAACCCTTAAAACTTTTATTTCATAAAATCTCAAATATCTTTGGACTATCATCATTTAGAATGATATCTAAAACATCAGGATTTGATATAAATAATTCTTTATGTTCAAATCTTTTAATTGTTGTTCTTTCATGATTTTGACTTCAATTTTTGACACAGTTGTTTTATATGTATAACAACTGATCCATGCTCTACTAAATGCTATTACTCCTTGGAGCTAAGAAAATTCTCTACATGTTTATCCACTAATCATAATATCCGTCAAATATAGGGATTTTAGGTTGCAAATATTTGTTGTGGTTTGATTTTGTCATGTTTCGACTTTTCTATAAAGAGAACAGCTGGTCACACTCACTCATTGGTGCACTCATAGACTCACAATTGTTTCTCTCTCAAACTTGATAAACTGTTTCCCGCTCACACTTCGATAAAATGTTGGATGAGGCTTTACGAAGGAGCTCTTACCAATTGTGAACAAATAATGTAAGGTTTCTTTTTCTATTTAGTGGAGTCTCATATTATTGAATTCGAATGCAGACTCCAAGCCTTATAGCCTTACAACCAGACTAAAAAAGTAAACTCTGCACCCACTAACTTACCGCATGAAGTGGCGGGTTATTTCCTAAATATATGAGATCATATCCCTAAATAATAGGTGTACAGACTAAATTATTTGAAAAAATAAATAAATTTAATTATAAAATAGAAACTAACGATAAACGCATCAAATATTTAATATATGTATAAAGAATTATTACAAATATAATTTCACTTTCCAAAATAAAATTAAGTTAGAATTTAATGCTATGATTGTGAATATAATTTTAGAAAAAAAAAAAATTAACATGCATCAACATATATCTTTCTCCTCCTTTTCACTTGTTTTAAGGAAATAAAACATGCACGGTAATATCACGTTAATATTATGATATCCAAAAATTTTTCAATATCTTCTCTTTCATTTCATTCTGTAATGTTAAGATGTGATAGAAAATAAAATTTTTCATATTTAATAATTATTAATCTTGAAAATTATATTTTTGTAACAATAATTAAAATTCGTTTGACTGATGAAAAAAATTAGATTAGTTTTTTAGAGATCAAAATATAGTATATTATTTCTAGCAGAATATTTAACTTATTGTAAAATCAAATTTACTTAGATTAAAATAACATGATACTTTTTAATATATTTTTATATTTTTATTTTAAAAAAGATTTTCACCATCATATAAATATGTTTTTATAAGAAACATAGTCAAAAATAATTTCAAGAAGGTTTTAATCTTTTAAAAATATTATTATATTTTAAAAATTAAATAAAAGTTATAGTTAAACATAGTTATGTTATGCAATGTAAAATGTGATCATAGACGTTACAAACTACTAGGCATGGGAAGGCTAGAGTAATGAAGCTTTAGCAGAAAGAGGAATGGGATGAAAAAGTAAAGAAAGGAAATTAAAGAGTGACAGGTGTCGGAAGAAGAGTTTTGCCGTATTCGGCATCATCAATTTATTCAAAATTCAAAAGTCTTTTATGACAACACGGACCTTACATATCACCGTTGCCACAAGACATAGCAACTAATAATAACCCCCATTCGGAAATCACCACCCTACACGTGGCATTTTTTTGCTCGCTTCACTCAGTTCACCGCACATGGATGAGATCGCGCAATAAAATAGGCGGCACCATCATTCCCCATGTGTGTGCGGAGTAGGCTGGTGTTATCCCTGGGCGCGGATGAATGCTACGTGTGAAGGTGTTGATGTGTGATTTGTGGATGCATAGGATGTAATGATGTGGAAAGAATATGATTCTATTTCTAATGAATATAAGTGTCGGGTGTATGAGGAGGCTCATTCTCTTCTCGCGGTGCTTTCATCTCTAGACTGCTACATAATATAAAAGAAAGAAAAAGATAGAGAGAGAAAGTGATGAGAACGGAGATGAAGGATGAAACTCAAGCTCTGGTGAATGATACTGGTAACCTTGGGAAATTCTCACAACTCCTTGCTTCCGGAGATCGTGATTATCTTCTCTCTCCAACCGGGGCTCAGGTTCTCTATCTCTCTCATAACTCACTAGTTTTTGTCAGAGTTAATTATTCTGAGAGTAATAGCTGAAGATAAGCAGTATATACTATGTATAAACAAAAAAGAATATAGAGTATGCTCCTACGATTATTATTCTTGTATCGTTTGGTTCGACTTTTGGCTGAGATGGTGGTCACTGCTCAGTTTTCGTCCTTTATATTATTATCTTGATCTTGATATGATTTTATATCTGTGTGCTTTATACATCTTCACAGACTTTCTCCTGGCCCTCCAACTTTTGTACGTCGCCGTGAAAAACAACATAATTTAATGATTAAATACCCGAGAATAAAAATTTACGGTTTTATATATGATTATGTAAACCGTAGTTTGTTTAATTCTTCTTCAGTTTCCTTTACTTGAAGCTCTTCACTGTGGCTTCTCTGGGGTCAGGAGTTAGTCTTGCAATTTTTTCGGAATTGTTTATTTTAAAAAATAAAACTGTTTGGTGGGTTGCTGCCGCAGAAGCCGGTCGCGGGTGTGTCTATTATTTCTGTTCAAAATCGCGTTTATAACTAACAGCAAACAAATGTTTTTTTAATTACTCTTATATCTCTAAATATTCTTCATTCATGGATTTTAAAACAATTGTTATATTTAACCCAAGCTTGCTATTTGTGAAGACCCACCCAGCACTATGTCCGTTGTTTTCTAGTAGAGATTTTAATTGGTGAAATGTATCTACATTTATCTATTTAGACGTTTATATATATCATAATAATTAGAAGCATTTGCAACACCAAAATTATGAAGAAGATTGGACTTAATTAGCTGTAGAAGAGCTTTTCTTCCACCACAAAAATTAAGTTCTAGGGTTTAAAAACAATTAAGCAATAATCTTAATTAAAGTGTGCAACTTCTCGATTTTAAAAAAACTAGCTTTCGTCAGTTATGATCTCTCTGGTTAGCTGTAAACTTGCATGCAGAATATGTTATATACTTCTTTTTCTTTAAATATGAATCGGATGGATAATCCATTTCCCATGACCTTCAACCATTAACGGTAACAAAGAACCGGACCCGTTTGAGTCCTTACCCGCCCAAATAAACGGGTCAGCTAGCGAGATGGGTATAAATAAATAACCTGTGAGAGAAGCAAGTTTGTTTGTGCTGTCTAATGGAGCGTGTCCTCTATTTGCTTTTGAATATTAATGCCGTAGTGGTCTATTCATTTACCCTTTAATTTCATGCCACCATCCCCAACAAACCAAGTTTACGATTCCGATGAACCGTAGCATCTTTATCAGTATCACTCTACCAAAGAGAGAGTGATTTATGGAGGAAAAAAATCTGCTCTTTATATGAACTACAAAAATTAAGACTCCTCGCTCCCAAAATTTGAAGTGAAAAAAAAAAACTATGGAAAATTTCTTTAATCGTAAAGGTAAAGACATTGTCAATGGAGCGTTGTAATACCTATCTAAGTGGGTTTCATTCTATGATAAGGAACTGTTACTTGAGTAAACAACTGTTGCTTAAGATACCGTTCTTTAAAGTTAAGGTTAACTGTCTTTGGAGTTGCTCTACTAAGGAATCGTGAACCACCTCATATTATCGTATACCGACAAATAATTGCTTTCATTTTTTTGGGGGGTTAACTAAGAAAGGTGGTTTACGTCCCAGCATTCTGTTAAATATATTTAGACAGCTGCTGATTGTTCAACCCGATTTGGTTTGTTTAAGAATGGAGAATGAAATTAGAAATGAATGGTGATGATATTCTTGTTAGCTGTGGAGTTGTTCGATTAGTTAGTTGGATAATAGATGCAAAGCATTCACGACCTACACATGTGACATGCCCAATATATGTAGTCCCTATCAGTGCGTCATGGATGACCAAGGATTGGAATCGAAGGACATGTGTCAGCCAAAACGGTTCCTGTAGCGTAGTCCTACCTATTACGCTTTGCGTTATACACGTGGCCCGTTATCCCTTACAAAAAAAATAAAACCGTGGGCCATCTCGGTGGCCCGTCTCTTTCATAATTTCGGATAGCACTGGATTCTGTTTCTGTTGTTATGTACCCTTGCCGTTATATCATTATGTACTCGGTACTCCTCTGTCGGTGTTTATTCAACTTGTTCAACTGTATATGAATGCTTATTAAGATCACACTAATTACATAATAGAAAGTACTTCAAGGAATGTGTTAATAGAAATGCGTTGTTAACCTTTCCCTTGTGATTAATCCAGAAACACGTTCATGTATATCTTTTTTTTCCCTTGTCCCACTTTGTAATTTGACATCTCACACCCCAGACACATGGTCATCGCTGGAAGGCATTCGTACGGTGTTTGACATGGCCTTAGACTCTGGTGTGCCAGCGACACGTACGAACACGTATCCACGTGATGTCCTTTTTTCTTTCTTAAGAATTTTCGTGCGAGCCTTATTTGGTTATGGCCCGCTTTAGGTGTTAGACTGAAGTTCTTTTCAAAAGTGTTTTTGATTATAAGAAGTTGGCTTTTCGATTTACTTAAAAAATACTTTTTTCCTGATATTGCTCTTGAGATAGCTAGAGAGAGACTTTATTTGAGATATCATCGAAAATAGCCGTCAAATTGGATATTTACTCCACGTGCTCTCAGCTTATGTGGACTAGAGTCAAAAGAGTTTACATGACCACGTGGGTCAGGGATAATTCTTGGGTCTTTGCCTTAAAAATTGACTGAAGCTTAGACTAAAAATGTTTTGATTTAGATTGTGCGGAGGATACTTTAGCTAAGGTCAAGTTAAGGATAACTTTGTCCAGACCAAAATGAAAATGTCCGTTACTTTTTTTGAAATTTTGGTTAAGAGTGAGTTGAAGATATTTCGGTGAAGATAGAATTGAAAATATTATCTTTGAGATCAAGATAAAGATATCCTCATAACTTGTGAGTTACCTTCTGAAGTTTCCACTGCTCTCCCTTGTTCACTGGACTATGTGATCAAACACTTAAATATACGATTCTACGTTATTATTATGTTTATGTATTTATTGTATATCATATATAAGATTAGACTTATTAGTCTGTGTCAAATATTTTGAACATAAATTTTAAAATAACCGATTACGTTAAGCTCTTACAATGATAGTAACTATTTGGTAAGTTGGAGTTGTTGAAAATGGTGCATTAGGTGAAAGTTTCTGGTCTTGAAGGGAAAGTAGTGGGTCTGTTATTCGCTGCCAATTGGTACCCACCATGCCGCGGATTCACCCAAGTCCTAGTTGGAATCTACGAGGAGTTGAAAAGCCGTGTTCCCCAATTTGAGATTGTGTATGTGTCCTCTGACGAGGACTTGGACGCCTTTAATAACTTCTATGGAAACATGCCGTGGCTAGCGATTCCGTTCTCTGATTTGGAAACAAAGAAATCCTTGACCAGAAAGTATGAGGTGGAAGGCATTCCATGCTTGATTTTGCTGCAACCAGAGGATGGTAAAGATGCGGCAACAGTTCGTGATGGAGTTGAACTTATTTACCGTTATGGAGTCCAAGCTTATCCCTTCTGTAACCAGAGGTTGGAACAACTGCGTAAGGAAGATAAAGTGAAGCGTGAAAACCAGACCCTCCTTAATTTACTAGCAAACCAACATAGAGACTATGTTTTGAGTCACTCTCACTCTGGGCTGAAACAGGTAATACACTCTACCACCAACACCTTTTTCTCACTCGCTTCCAAGTTTCATGCATGCTACTGTTTTCCACTTTTTCTTAATTAATTATCTTCTGCTCTATTATAAATTGGAATCTCCTTTCTCTCACAATTCATTACACACTCTCAACTCAGCATTATAATGTCATTAAATCTGTCATATTTTATCTTTTTTTTTTTAATTAAATTAAATTTTAAAAATTATTTAAAACTTGTTTTATTTTTGTAAATAATTATATAATATAACTTTATTATGAATCTAATAAAATTTAAATATTTTACGATGTTTATTTATCATTCCTTTTAATTATAAAATATATTTCTTATTTAAAAATCCATTTAATCAATTTTAATTTAATAAAAAAATATTTATTCTTGTAATGTACAAGATAAAATATAATTTTAATGATTGTGAAATATTATTTGCCATATTGTTAATTTTATAACTTAATAGGGTTGTAAATACCCATTAAATGTTCAAATCAATTATACAAAGTAATATATGTTCTAGTTTTTTCTCTATCTTAAAGTCAATTAGCTCAAGCCTCTACACTAGAGATTGTAAAGATGTATTTTAAAAAATAGAAATTTACAATACTGAATTTTTTTTTGGAAGTTTTTTTTTTCAATATTAATCTTCAGGTCAATACTCTTCCATTTATTAATAAAAAAATATTACTATAATATAGTTTTAATGGGATTGCCTAAAATAGATTCAATAATTCAGTTTGCAATATAATCAACTTTCTTGAAGCCATATGTATCAACAAGCTTTAATGACATTATTTAATCTGATTTTTACTTGTGATAAATTCGGAAACTTCATCATTTTTTTTATTGTCTCATTGTACTTATCTTCCTTCTCACTTCTCTCTGTGGTTACGTGGTTATAGAAAAAAAAAAAAAAGTTGTAGAGTCCACGAATAGGAATAGAATTTGTGGTGCACATGCACGCAGTTTTTGTTATTTGAACTGCATGCAGAGAACTGTTCCGCGTGACGGGTGTTGGTTCTGTACGCAGGTACCTGTTGCTTCTCTGGTGGGAAAAACAATTGCACTCTACTTTTCCGCGGAATGGTGCGTCCCATGCGCCAAGTTCACTCCCAAACTCATTTCCGTTTACGAGAAAATTAAGCACGAGCTAGCCGAGAAGGGAGAGGAAGACTTCGAAGTTGTGCTGGTATCCAGCGACCGTGACAAAGCATCCTTTGACTCCTACTACAGCAGCATGCCTTGGTTAGCCTTGCCTTTCGGTGACTCCGAGATCAAGAACCTCGTTCGCCACTTCAACGTTCAAGGGATTCCTTGGTTGGTGATTATAGGTCCTGATGGTAAAACAATAACAGTGCATGGTAGGAGCTTGATCAACTTGTACCAAGAGAGCGCTTACCCTTTCACGAGCGCCAAAGTGGAGGAGCTGGAGAAACAGCTGGAGGAAGAGGCGAAGGATCTTCCAGCGTTGGTGTATCATGAAGGGCATCGACATGACCTGAATTTGGTGTCAGATGGGAACGGTGGAGGACCCTTTATCTGCTGTGTGTGCGATGAACAAGGGTCTAGTTGGGCTTACCAGTGTCTCCAATGTGGATATGAAGTGCACCCCAAGTGCGTCAGAACTGTGGACCGTGACAACAGTGTGTTAATAACTAATTAACTTGCTGTGGCAATTAATTCAATGTCCTGTGTTCGCGGCCAAAGATGGCGAAAACTTGAGTTGGCTATATATATATATATATTTACAAATATAATATCCTAATCTGCAACAGGGAAGGGGCTGGAATACTGCCCTTTAGAGTTAATTAGATTCGACTACATAGCTCCATCGGGGCTTTCCACTTTCTGGGAATATATGTGACTCAAAGAAAATGACAGTGATGAAAGGGAAAGAAGATACTTCGATCGATATATAATAAGTGGAAGTTTTATCAACATAGTAACGAACGTTATCTGAATTTTTAGGTTTGAAGTTTGATTTTCAGCGGAAAATAGTTATTCCTTGTTCTAAATAATTAAGACGTTTATGAATTTGAGGAATTAACTATTTGTTCTCCATAGGATCATTAGAAGGTGTTACTTGTTCGGTATCTTTGTGGTGTAGAGGTTCTACCAAATAGAAAGTGAAGATTATTAATTCTCTCCCTACAATTTTTTTTTAACTATTTTTGTTGTATTTATGCGTATCATTAATCGCTAATTAACTGAAAAATGGAGGGAGTATTCCAAAAATACTCTATAATTAGTTGAGATTTTATGTTTAATGATTATATTTTTTATTCTAAAAAAATAAATTATAAAGTTAAACGCTATTAATTAGTTTTTTTTATTAATGTAATAACATTTGTTAAATTTATTTATAATCAAGTTCAAAATATAATGTTATTTAATGGTTCTCTTAAGGCATTCTATTTTATTTATAACAATGTGTTAAACTTCTAAAGAACTTGAATATGAATGATTGTATTAAAAAGGAAATATTCCTCAAGAAGTGTATCACTCTTTGCTGTCGTGACCTAATAAATTAGGAATAATTTTTTTAATATTAAAAATAAGTAATTCGGCTATGAAATAATATAATAATTATTTCTTAGAAATTTAAGAAAATTAGGTTTGTTCATGTTTGTTTACAATTTAAAAGAAACAAAAAACTTTAAAACATTTTTTAGGTTTCGGTCTAGGCATGGCAACGGGCGGGGCCGGATTTTGCCTCCCGATCCCCGCCCCGACTTTTTAACCATCCTCGTCCCGCCCCGATCTCCGTCGGAGGTAGAAATTAAGTCTCCATCCCAGTCTCCGTTGGTTTTCGTGTTCCCGCCCTCGCCCTGTCCCTCGATTTATATTATTTTTAAAAAGATAATTACATTTATAATAAATTAATTTTATTATGTATTTTTATATATAAATAAATATTTATAATTTATAATTATTATTAATTAAATATACATTTTAATTTATTATATTTATATTAAAATATATATGTAAAAGAAATATTTAATCATTTTTTATTTATATATATATATATCTAATATTTATAACATTATTATTATTATTATTATTATTATTATTATAATCCTGTATTCAAATATTTGAATATTTATAACATTATTATTATAATACTGTATTTAAATATTTGATTATATATGTAAGTTAATTCATTTTTAAGTTGTCATTAAAAATATGAAATATATAGTTTATAAGGAAATATTTAATAAGTTAATTCTTATTTAATTAGTTTGAAGTAATAAAAGTTTAAATTATTAATTCATTCTAATCGTTTAAAATATAATTATTTTATTAAGATAAAATTTGATATATGATAAATAAGCATAATAAGATAAAAAATATGACATAATAAAATATAATAAATATAAATTATAAATAAACTAATATTAGTTATTACTAAGATTTATGTAAAATATTTAGAAAAAATATAAAGAAAAAAAATAACTTTGTGTTTATCAAATTGGTTGAAAAGATTGAAAAAAAAAACAAATTGATGGGAGAGATTAAGGAAATGTGAAAAACTGAAAGATAAGAGAAAGAATAATATAATAAATTAATTAATATAAAAGATTGAAAAAGATAAAAAAAATTAAAAGGTAGATAGAAGAAAAATAAAAATTGGTGAAATATAAAAAAATAACCTTATATGTAATAGAAAAAAAATGAAATAATTTTAAAATATTAATATTTTAAAATTTAAATTTAAATATAAAGTAAGAGTGGGGACAAGGTCGAGGTGGGAATTACATTATTCATCTTCGCCCCACCTCCAACTTTTTAAAGTGGAAAAACCCAAACCCGACGTATCCCCTGTCAACTCGTGTTTTCCCTGTAAAAGTAAGGACGGAAATGATTCGATCCCTTAGGAGTTTAATTACCATCCCAATTTCCGTCATATATTAATTTGGTGATAGAAGTCTGAGAATGTAACTGTGTCACGTCATCAATAATTTATTATACTTAAGGAATTAATTTAATGTTTGAAGTGTTGAAGTCACGTTTATATTGTTGAAATCTTTAATTATTACCTCCTCTCTTACACTACAGTGTACCAAGGCTCTGCTTATTTTTCTCCTTTTGGACTTAGGCCCAACTCAAGTAACACGTCGTCGTTTCAGCTTTTCCGTCACAGTTTTTATCCACCCCTTCAACGGAAAAGTGAAGTATGAATCGAATAGGGATGCTATCGTTTCACTCATGTGGATGTTGCCGCGTTTCAACATCCAGAGCGTTTCATTTCCAATTCCGAAGCTCACCTCCTTCTGCACTCTTTCTCTCAGCTACGAGCTATAAATTTCGTTCTGCCGTAGCGAGCATTGGTTCTGGTTTCACCGGCGACTCAGACTTCGATGGAGAGCGAAAATTGAACTTCTCTGGTGTGCGGTTGGAAGAGGCTGTCGATAGCGGAATAGGATCTGGAAAACTCAGACTCGATAATTGGATCTCTTCCCGCATCAGTGGAATTAGTAGAGCACGCGTTCAATCAAGTATCAAATCGGGACTCGTACTCGTAAATGGCCGCGTCGTCGATAAGGTAATCTCAGAGGCGCGTTCATGCATTAGTTTCAGATCTGTTGTAACGTTCGTTATCGTTTTGTACAGTACAGCGAAAAATTGCAATTACGCATACATAACCAACTTGGTTTGTGTGCGTAAGTGTGCATGGTTTCTCTTTAAAATAATTTCAAAGTTAATTTGAATGACAACTTCTGCAATGATATTAGTCTGCATATTTCAATTCTGAAAGATACACTGTTTATGTGTGGTTTATTCATGTATACAAAATGTGCTACGTGTTTAAATTTTAGAATATATTCTAGTTGCCACTATTTACATATTGCTCTGATATTGGAGGCGGTCCCTTTTGGTAATCATAGCCTAGTTGAAATTGAAAATAAATCCGTAATGCTGGTTTGCTTTGCTGCTATCGGAGACTTATAGAAATCACCATTACTTAGGAGGACTCTTACGTTGGTATCACAACGAGTAGAGTTTGGACTGGGTACTATACTCCAATCCCATCGTTAGGAGAAAGAGCCATCCGTGAATCCATACCTGCACATATAGAAACTTTAGAGTCCATCCTTTTACCTATGTACACTTTTATACCCATATTCACACTCATTATCTGCCTGTTAGTTGAATGAAATATATTTTCCTTTTAATGTACTCTATTTTTGCCAAACTAATAAAATAGAAAGGCTATTTTAGTACTAAAGTTAGATGTGAAATACTGACAAAACGTATCATCAACTAAAAATGTTACGTCATGCTACTCCTGAAGATGAAGACGAGGCCACAAGAACATTGGACAACATAATTAGGGCAATAGGATTGGTGTTTTGAAATGAGAAGTGTACAATCTCTAAGAATTGTGATCAATCATCAACTTATTTGTATTATTGCGCAAGTATAGTATTTTTTTTTTTTTAATTTTGGATTAATATATTATCAAATGATAAATCTAGGTATTAAAGTACTCGTTAATCCATTTCCTTAATATTTTGTGGGGATCATTTCATATCCGGATCGAAATTCATTTAGCAGACAATTTTCCTATCTATCATGAATATTTTTTGTCGATATCCTTTGAATTCTAATTTTATTACCATCCTTATTAAGCTGTTAGTAATGTCAAATATTCGGCCTAATGGAAGCTGTTTCCGAATCTGTTGACAAAGGGCTGTATAAATGATTTATGTGTTTCACATGACATTCAAAAGATTCCAAGATAATTCTCAAACATCAAGCACCAACCCGAGCAATATACTTTGGTGAATTGTGGGGATGACAATTATTGATTAAGTAATCATTATTTTTTTCTGTTAAATAACTGGGTTCCTTTATTATCCCTTGATAGCTTTAAACATTGTCCACCCTTCCTCTTTTAATTGTTTTGAGCATGCACGGATCAGTGACATCGTTTAATTGATGATGTTTGAGCAGGCTTCTTTCAATGTCAAAGCTGGGGATCAGATCAGATGCACAATCGCAGAGTTGCAGAAGTTGAGGGCTGTGCCAGAAAATATACCTTTGGATATAGTTTATGAAGATGAGCATGTTCTAGTCATAAATAAACCTGCACACATGGTAATTCCGAACCTGACTTGTAAGATTTTGTGAATTTATCTATCTTTTTAAGTCCAATTTCTAATCATGTATGAAATATTCACAAGGCATTGTTATTAGCAGCTAATACTGAAATTGCCAATATCATTTTATGGTCTACTACCTAGGTTGTGCATCCAGCTCCTGGAAATACGTCTGGGACACTTGTCAATGGCATTCTTCACCATTGCAACCTTCCAAATGTTGAATTTTTTAAAGAGGAAGTTCTTTCAGATACAGAATATTCTGATGATGAGTTGAATAGCTATGGCTCCATGGCAAGTTCTTGTGATGAATCACATTCTAGATTGTCTATGGCATCAATTCGCCCAGGGATTGTACACAGATTGGACAAAGGCACAAGTGGGCTACTTGTTGTTGCAAAGGTGTTTCTTGCACTTTCCAAAAACCTTGCATTAGCACCCAACTTTAGTACAGAAAGAAAGTTCTTGTTTATTCTTTGAAAGATTGATGTTTGGTTTTGTTCCTGCTAATTGTATGCTTTGCTATCAGGATGAGCATTCACATTTGAAATTATCTGAGCAATTCAAGCAACGAACCATCAAGAGGGTTTATGTTAGTCTCACTGCTGGGGTACCCACTCCAGTTGCTGGGCGTGTTGAGGTTCCAGTTGGCCGTGATCTTAATAACCGGCTGCGTATGACTGCTGTAACTGGACCAGTTAATTCTAGAAAGGCCCGTCATGCTGCTAGTAGGTGATTTATGGTCCTTTTACACTTCATTTATATTTGGTTATTTACTAAGTAATATACACTATATTTGTTGCTTTTGATCATATTTGACTATTGTGAAATTTGGAACATATTAATTAAAATATTTACATAAATTGTAATATTCAAAGTGTGTATGTACACATGACATATTCATTTTTTTTTATCATTTAGTCCATGCTATCTTGCCTGTTAAATTTCTGGTGGAATTAGTTTAACTTATGTGACTAGCAATTGTTATCAAGAAGATATTTGATCCTTGGGGTTTTCTCTTAAAAAATTATCAAAACTAAAATAATGGAATATCCTACTTTGTGTGATCCATTTAATTGGTTCATCATTATATTAGTTTTGCTTTCTTCCTTATGGCGGGATGCCCATGAGGACAGGTATATTTGTGATTTCATAGCAACTTAGCAAGCGCTACACCAAGTTCTCGTATTCATTTAAAAGTTTATTATTTTCCATCTGTCAGGTACAAAGTAATTGAGATACTGGCTGGGGGAAGTTGTTCATTGGTTGAGTGGAAATTGGAAACTGGACGCACTCATCAGGTACTTCAAGAAACATAACTTTGTAAAATGATGCAGGGTACCTTACCTAGTATAATTTATGGGTAAATTGCATTTTATTTCCTGATGAGCTGGTTAATTCAACACTAGTTTACCTAGTTTGAATCCATGTGTTTGCCCAAAATAACTTTCAGTCAACTTTTACAGTTAGCGTTGGATAATCCAAGAGTGATTCTAAATCTCACATTGAGTAAGAATGAGAAGTTTGAGCAATATATAAGGAAGTAAGACACATAATTTAATGCCTTAAGGTTTTTGGTTGAGAGTGGTGTTAATCCTTAATCTGCATTAGTATGTCTTCTTTCTGATGATAATCTATAATCTGCATTTTCTAACATTCGAAATCGCTTTTATCGAACTTGTCAATTTTCACTTTCTCGTCTTCTACCATTACTCTCACTCGCATGAAAAAAAAAAACTAAGCTCTGATATTACTTGTTTGGTCTTTCGAGATGAGATTTATAAGGAAGAAATATACCAGTAAGACATGAGTTCAAACTACATAAGAATTAGCATTACTCTCAATCCAAAACCTTAAAGTATTAGGAAGGTATTAGATTATGGGTTTTACTTTCTTATGTTATTCAATTTTTTCATTCTTATTTAATGTGAGACTTAGAATCATACTTGGATTACACAACAGTCTTTAGACGAGAGACATTACACACTATCATCTAAAACACATGAATTTTCTGCATGGGAATTTGTCTTTTAAAACAAAAAGGAGAGTTTGTTTTGTGTGTAAACTTGGACAGAAGATATCTAAGATTTTATATTAGTTTATATTGTAACTGGTAATTTGTAATTGTAATTTGGACTCAATAGTATGCTTCGTTTTTGGATGGCCATATATCTGTTTCCCATGTTCTTAATAGAAGGTTTGCAGAATTCCTTCTGAAGTGACAGCTTGGGAGATCTGGAGGTGTCATTACTGGGTCTTTCACATTTTTTTGCAGATTTTGCTGGTGTAACTTTACGTAGAGCTTAGCTGTCCTTTCTTTCTTCCTTGTACAAAGCCTATATTTTGTATGAAGATAGATACCAATATTTTTGAAGAAGAAAAATCTCAGATCACATCTAACTTTTTTGAAGATTACTATTCCACTAGAACTTGCTAATAATTTACCTCTCAAAAAAATCCATAATTTTTTTTGTAGATCCGTGCACATGCGAAGTATTTGGGAGTTCCTTTAGTGGGTGATGAGGTGTATGGAGGGACAAAAAACATGGTCTTGTCACTGCTTAGGCCGCGAACTCCCATCAGTTTGCATGGCAAAATTGTACAGTTGGTTTCAAGACTAGGTAGGCCTTGCCTTCATGCTTTGACGCTCGGGTGAGACGATAGAACCTATTAACGTGTTGAATCTTGCTTCTTATCTCTTTGCATAAACAAACTTGTTAAGGTTTTGCGGATATTCCTTTGTTTATGTAGGTTTCAGCATCCCCATACAGGGGAGCAGGTGCACTTTTCATGTGAACCCCCTGCAGACTTCGATGAGATTTTGAGCCAGCTTCGTAGAATTGGTAGTGAGAGGGTTTCTCTCTCAAAGCGTTCAAATTTATGACGAGCGGCCTGCATTCATATTTCGTAAGCAGTTTCGACTTGTCAAATTACATAGCTATACTTTTTTTCATATATGTAGACTAGAGACTATTATTAGATACAATTCTATATCTGTGCATCTATCTAACTTTACATAATACTAATAGTACTTCTATAATTCTTCGCTCTTTTTTTTTGTTTGACTTTTCTTTTCTTTTTTTAAATTGTTTAAAAGCAATAAAATAAGTTAGATAGACTGAACAACAAAGTTAGAGAGGGTATCTCTACTTCGCCATTAAATCATAGAAAAATGATAAGTTGATACTCTCACCCTACAAACATTCAATTTTAATAATATAATATTAATAAAACCTTTATTATATTATTATAGTGAATTGTAAATTGGATGTATGAAATGAATAGTGGTACCAAAATACTTATGTCAAATACTACAACCTTGTTATCGTAGTCGTCATTACTATTTTATCGTTATTATATTTGTTATTATCACGACTCACTTCCATTCCTATTATTATTATTATTATAATTACCACAGCCGTATATCTTGTACCACTATTAGGGTCGACACAAACGTGAGTATGTCGACTTTAGAATCATTGAGTGGAGAGGCTGTGCATTAACCCAATTTGTATTATTATCGAATAATGTTTTTTTTAATATGATAAAATAGTCTTAATACCAAACAAATAGACACTAAAAATGATTATAAACAAAAGTGCATTTTCTTTTGTATAATTGTATAAATAAAAGTGTATTTTCTTTCAATCTTTTCTTTCCTTCGTACGATATTTTTTTAAAAGTATTCTTATAAAGAATATCTTTTTTTTTTAATTATATTATGTTAGAGTAATTTATCTATAAATACATTGCCAGTGTTTTCCCTAGGAAGTAAAATGTGTTTCTACTGGTCAATATATACCTTTATGAATGTAAAATTACAAGCATTCAAAAGGAATTCACCTTGTCAACACACCCTACAATATTAATAAGCAAAAAATTATTTAAACATATTTTATTAAATTTTAATGGGAGATGAGAGAGAAGAACAAAAGACTTGTGAAAAAAAGAAAAAGAAAAAAAAAATTAAGAATGTTTTAAGTATATTTTCTTTTTAAAATATATTATTTATAGAGTTGATTAGATAATAATATTAACCTTTGTAAGTACTTTTTGATGTTAACCTTGAAAAGCCCTTCTCTTCGTATTAATGTCATTTGAAATAGTTTCCTTACAATTTATCTTTAAAAATTTACTTATGTATGGTAAGTGTTTGAAAAAACATAGTTAAATGTAAATAACTTGCGAAAAATCTTACAAATTGTATTAAAGTGGTTTAACCTTTGCCCTTTGATTGTAAAAATTAGTACATAGAAGACTTTGTTTATTTATTTACCCACATAGGTCTTTAATGCTTTGCTAATAAGGAAATGACTTTGTACTTCTCTATTTCTATTTAATAGTCAATTTTTCATTTCTTATTTTTTCCAAAAAAAACCTTAACCAATGCTTAAAAAGAAATAGAGGAGGTACAATGCTTTCAATGTAGTCCCTCAATTTTTGAGCTATCCTTTTCAGGTTGCCGTTCCTAATAAGCATTTTTTCTGTCGCAGATAAGAATGAAAACGGCTAAAGGAAGTTCTCAATACTGTGGGCGGGCCTATTAAGCCCAACTCTACCTTTATTTTCTGACGTAAATACCAAACTATCGTATGAAAAGGATGCAATCACGAGAACTTAAAACCCTTAAGAAGCATATAATTCAGAGAAATCCAGTGAATCAACCGGAATCAAATACAAAAAATAAATTCTACAATGAAATTTAGCAATATATCAACTAGAATTTAACATAAAATAAAATTGACAATAAAAAAAATCTGTAGTAACGATTAAAGTTTGTGAATATGATTATACAAAAAACTTTTCTATGACCAAAATATACTATGCTTTCACTATGTTAAATAACAAATTTATCTCTACCGTATTCAAGGCATCACTCCCTAGAGAGCATCTTACCTAGAGACATCTTCCCTTTGAAAACTCTATAAGACTATAAAAGTTATAATCACTCGAATAATTAAACTAAGTATTCTTTTTTCCCTCGGCAACGCCAAATTATCTATCCACGGGGAAAGAGAAACCAAATGGTTTTATTCTACATGAGAAGAAAACTACCGCACCTGAGCAAAGGAAAACATCCCTAGGCACATAAGAGGTTAATATGAATGCATTGAACCTGTGTTTCTCCATTGCAAAATACCGATGATATACTCACTGTACCACGTTAATTCTGCAAATATAAAACCATCAGGCGCTCAACGATATCTGACATAAGTGTGTCAACAGAGGAGGTACAACGATCCAACAATCACAGAAAGGTGCTACAGTGTTCAGTGTGTGAACGATGAAAGATGCTTGCAAAACAAGGCTAAAAATTGTGTTTGGAGAAGCAAAATAGGGAAATGTTTGAGCTCACATGGGCTATTTTTTTGGTAATTGGGAAGTCCGGTCTAGAAAAAGGCGAAGGGAATAGGGGGTGAAAAATCTAACTTCATCTTTACATAATTGTACGGACAGAAGCCGAATTAAATGGTCACTTCAAAATAGTATTTTCAAACAAAGGCTAAAATCTTGAATTTGATTTTTGGAGACAAGGAAAATGGCATTCATGAACAATGGAAATTTTAGGAATAACCTGCAAGTTATCTTTAGATTATATGCGACTTTTTCGAAGAGAACAATAGGCTCATAATTGGTCTCTAGAAGTACCTGCAACGATGCTCAAACCTTGTACTCATGAAGATGCAACCACTTTGTTGAGGACCATTTATTTCCTTTAATCACTGGGCAACCACCTGGAAGCCAAGATAAAATTTTAATTAGCTTTACAAGTCATCATTGCCTTCTCGGAACCTAAAGAAATAGTGAGAATAAAACAAAGTGTCATGGGACATGTGGCCTTTAATTTCCACAAGTAAATGGTAAAAAAAGGTATGGAATGTGGCAAGAATATTTATTATAATTTTCACATAAGGTTCATAATACATAATATATATTTATACAGATTTTCACATAGGGTGAAATAGCGCAAGCATGCATAAGATTAAACAGCAGTAGAAGATACTTGTATCAATCTGAACCTAAATGTAGAAAAATGGCTCATAATTGAATGTGGTAAAATATGGATAAAAGTGAACTTGACATGCTAGTAACAGACTGTATTTACAGCTCATTTGGTGACAATTTTGAACAGTTTCTAACCATGTAAACTAGATGGATCTAGTGTGGCATCAGGCCTCATGCTCCAAAATAGCAGAGCATCACCCATTTTTGGTTTCACGGAGAGACCCTTTCTTGCACATTGGGATAAATCATTCCACCATGGCACAGAGCTAAAATCTGCGTTGGCAGCAGGAAATACAGTCTCACCACCTTCTTCAACATCTGAACTGCATATGAAGCAATAAAAAACGAAGGGAAATATCATGTTTCTGTCCAAAATCCATTAGAAATCACAATGCAATAACATAATTTGGAAAGAGAATGACAGCTTACAGGTACATAAGAATTGTAGCAATACGTTGGCCTCCATTCTTAGTGTTGAATTCATCAAGGAAGTAATCATAGTGAGGCTCGTATTTTTGGCCTACTTCGTAGTGAAGAATTTGAAGTCCTTCTCCATTCTCTGAATATTTTAAAGTTAAACGATAATAAATGAGAAATAACTAGTCAAATCATGCCCAGAGTGCTATTAGCAAACATAAAATATTTTGACATATACATATGCATAATGTATCAATACACAGTGGGCGTTTGCCCAGCGACATCAAGTATAGGGTTCAATGGAGTCTTGCGTCCAAACCCTGACAGGACATCCTGAGTTTCCATTCTCACCGTGGACCACCCAAGTCATGAATCTCTGATTATAACAAAAATAAATGTACCGATACAACTTTATTATGACATCATAAAAATGTTCTGGATATTATCTCTATCCCCTATGAACAGAACAGTTTCCTTTTTGCACAATATTATCATGTTTATCCACAACAAGCATGAAAGACATAACTAAATAAAATTTTCAAAAGAAGAAATATCCTAGTTTCATTCTTTGAGATTTTATTAGTATTGCTATAATAATTTAGGGAGCTAGAAAATCAAAATGGGAATTTAGAGAGAGATCTGAAGACAGAAAGGAACAAAGAAATGAAGAGAATTCTCCTCCGAGTATTTTCACTTTCTACAACAAAACTCAGTTCCCAAATAACACGTCTTAATATAACACGTCTTAATATATCACTCTTACAATTAAAGTGAAGCCCTAGCTCTACTTAGTAAAATAAAGCTATAACAACCAAACAAATTACATAACTACTTTGTAACTAACTCTAAAATCCCGACTTCATGAATTCTATAGAATCTATCACCCTAATCTTAACCCCCATTCTGAAAGGGGAAAAGTAGCAAAACAGGCCAGGCTGCCAGATACAAGAAAAGTCCTCTTAACATAATCATGATTTTTAGGTAAACTATAGCTGCAAATCATTTTAAGAGCTTTTATGTAAAAAATTATGGTTCTCCTAAACGTGAAATGCAAGCAATAAGTATACCTACACCTTTTGTGAGGCTATGGAACATATACGGCAAATAAATCAAAATTAATGAATAATAGGAAAGAGATAAAACTCATACCTACAGGTATGAAGGTAAAGTCAGCAATTCTTTTCTCTATATTCTGGACAACTTTGTCCTTTCCTCTCTTCAGAAACATTCCTGAACTAGTTCGAACCCTACAAACAGGGGATATCTAGATTAATGCATTGTCACTAGTCTCACAAAAATGTGTATAAAATTGCAATCCACAATTATTGTATCCATTCAAAAACACAAGACATAAGGTCAAACCTGCTTTCTGTACTCTTCCCAGTCTTACTATCAACAACACTAGATTTTACCATGTAAGGTTTGGCAAGTTCAATCAGGTACTCGCATTCTTCTTTCGACTGTTCCACATGATAAGCAAATTTAACATTTAAATAAAATATAAATTTCAACAGTTTGCAACGACAAGCATTCACTGTAGTAAAAATAAAATCTCTCGCTCAAATCATTAGTGTCTTTCAGCAAGTTTGGGTTAACCTAAAATCTGAAAATTACTCACGAAAACCAGAATTTTCTTTTATCCCAAACTATACAGAAGACCTCAGTTATAATTGTCCTCCCTGAGCCTAACCAATGCTTACAGAAATTTCAATTGGAACTCCTCAATTTTCCTTGATAGTTAATTCGGACGCAGCATCATGGAGTTATCACTCTATTCTATACTTGAACAATTTAATCATCCAGAAAAACATTGAAGGAACGAAATATTCGCAATCTCAACGGTTCAACACAAAATGTACGACCTAAGAACGCCGTGTCGCTTCGGAAAAAGTTTAAAGTTCTCACAGACGTGTAACTTCTAGCTATCTCCAAAAATAATACAAAATAAAGAACGAGAAGAAGCAGATCCATAAGTAGATGACGAAAACTGACCAGAAAATTGTGATAGATAAACGCTCTTGGCTCCCAGGAGAGAATTTCGGTCCACTGCTCCGGTTTCTCCACCAAACTCTCACCACTTCGCAAAGCAACAATTACGATTAAACACATTTTCATCTAAAACGAAAGCAAACGGAGAAGAACGAATTTACCGTTATAGTACCTTTGAGAGGTCTTGCGCCTAAAAGCGGTGAGATCCGCGGTTGGAAAATCGTCGTCGGTAGTTGGAAGATAAACAATGCCGAGAGCGAGAAGCACGACGAGGATAAGAGTGAGGAAGAAAAGTGTCCACAAAAAGAGCGAAAACGTGGACCACTTCTTCCCCTGCGCTCGGGTATGCGCATGCTTTCCCTTCGCCATGTGCTTGCAATGACGGTGAATGGATTCTGCTCCAAAACCCTAATCAATGAACGTACGATTTACTCAGTCGTACTTAAACAAACAAGTCCTTAGAATGGTGTCGTCACGTTTTCGTTGACTCCAGCAGATATTCTTTACTCACCAAAATATTTGCCCGGTTTTTCTCTAAAAACCCCGCATCTTCTCCTCCGCTGTTTCTTTTTGTAATAAAAATTAAAATCTATAAAAATGTAAATTCAAGATGCAGAAAGGTTGTTGACTTGTCGCCAGGTTGGCGTGTATGTTTTCGCTTTAGTAACGTCCAAACATATTTAATTTAAAAGATAGTTTGTCTCGCTCATTTGGCCAATTATCATATGGTGAACCGCATCTTTGACAGGGTATTACTATAAACCATTACATATAATAATTTTTAAATAAATGTCAGATCTAATTATTTGCTTCCTGTTAAATAAATAAATAATATGAAAATAGTTCAAATTAATTGGACATTTTTAAAGTTAGTTTTTGTTTTAAACTTTTTAAAATGCGTATAAATTATTTAATGGACAAATTTTATCTTTAAGAGATTTGGGACTTTTTAGAATAAATGTGATATGATTGTATTAAATTTTTTGAGAAGAACGAAGATCATAAAATCATATATGAATAACATAACAAAGGAACGAATTTAACCAAAAAAACCAAAGAATTCATTTTATTAGGTTAAATTAAAAAAAAAAAAAAAAAAACTGTGATAACCTAGCCCAATGTGGCATTGTGTTGGGCCTGGTCCACAACTATTTTCTTCTTCTATCTCAATTAACGTTAGTAAGTGAGTGCAGTGTGTGAACTCGGAGGAACCCGAGGTACGGCGCCATACCAATAAAGGGTCCCGTCACTTTCAGTACTCACCGGAGAAACGAGCAGCGCAACGGCGTTACTCAACAAAACCCTAGTGTCTCAATCAATACTCCACCAAACACAGCTCCATCCATGGCTTTCATCAAATCAAGCGCACGCTTGCGCCACTCCTTCTCACCGCTCCTACCCCGCACTTTCAAACTACACTCTTCTTCAGCTTCACTTTCCGAGCCTGTTCCCGAACCACTCCTCCAACCTGATCCAAACGACACATGCCAAACTTCAAACCTATCCCCCGAGGAAACCACCTTAGCCGACAAACTCCACGCCGCCATCAAAGACCACCACCGCAGAAATCCCACGCCAAACCCTAACGCCCCTCCCCCCAGTCCCAACCTCACCATCCCCGATCTCTCCCTCGACTTCTACGGCCTCTCCGCCTCTAACTCACTCTCCCCCGCCGTCGCCCGCCGCGTCATCGAGAAATGTGCCGCCGTCCGCCACGGCATCCCCTTCCTCCAATCCCTTTCGTTCTTCAATTGGGCCACCGCGCTCGACGGATTTCCCCCCTCGCCGGATCCCTACAACGAGATGCTCGACCTCGCCGGAAAGCTGCGACATTTCGACCTCGCGTGGCACATCATCGACCTCATGAAGGCTCGCGGCGTCGAAATCACCGTTCACACGTTCTCCGCCCTCGTCCGCCGCTACGTGAGGGCCGGATTACCTGCGGAGGCGGTGCACGCGTTTAACCGTATGGAGGATTATGGCTGCACCCCCGATAAGGTTGCTTTTTCAATTGTGATTAGTAGCTTGTGTAAAAAAAGATGGGCGAATGAGGCTCAATCGTTTTTTGATAGTCTCAAGCATAAGTTTGAGCCTGATGTTTTAGTTTTCACTAGTTTGGTTTATGGGTGGTGTCGTGCTGGTAACATATCTAAAGCTGAAGAGGTGTTTAATGATATGAAGATGGCTGGGATTAAGCCTAATGTTTATACTTATAGCATTGTGATTGATTCGTTGTGCCGGTGCGGCCAAATTACGCGTGCACATGATGTTTTTGCCGAGATGATTGATTCAGGGTGTGATCCTAATGCTGTTACTTTCAATAGTTTGATGCGGGTTCATGTGAAGGCTGGGAGGACTGAGAAGGTTTTGCAGGTTCACAATCAGATGAAGAGGCTTGGTTGTCCTGCAGATACCATCAGCTACAATTTCATCATTGAGAGTCATTGTAGGGATGAGAATCTTGATGAGGCTGTGAAGGTTCTCAATCTGATGGTCAAGAAAGGGGTTGCTCCTAATGCGTCCACTTTCAATTGTGTTTTTGGATGCATAGCTAAGTTGCATGATGTGAATGGTGCACATAGGATGTACGCTAGAATGAAGGAGCTGAAGTGCCAGCCCAATACGTTGACTTATAATATATTGATGAGGATGTTTGCTGAGTCGAGATCTACTGATATGGTTCTGAAAATGAAGAAGGAAATGGATGAGAATCAGGTTGAACCTAATGTTAACACTTACCGGATTTTGATTTCAATGTTTTGTGAAATGAAGCACTGGAACAATGCTTACAAGTTAATGAAGGAAATGGTCGAAGAAAAATGCCTTAGACCCAATCTGTCAGTTTATGAAACGGTTCTGGAGCTGCTCAGAAATGCTGGACAATTGAAAAAGCATGAAGAGTTGGTGGAAAAGATGGTTGCGAGGGGATTCGTCAGTCGCCCTTTGTAGAAGTAGCTTCATTCTTCACATTTTTTAGGTTAGTATGAGAAAATCCACATATGAAAATACAAATGTTGGAATTGTTTATTAATTACAACAAGCGAGGCCAAACCAGGGTTTTTTCAATTACCCATAATCAGTGTGCTTTATTCTTTTTAATTTACATGCTCTAGCCTCTGATTGCTATTTTATGTATCCTAGTGTAAAATGGTGGTTGATTGAGATCTTGGATGGAATTTTTTATTTTTTTTAATATATATATATATTAACAAAGGTGAATTGTATTGTTAGTTTTCTAATTGTTTTAAGGGTGGAATTTTTGTGATTGTTATTTTGATATCTTAATGAAAATACTGCCACCTTACATTGTACTGCAGTGTGACATCATTGTTGAATATTAGGTGTTTGTGAATAGATTCAAATCTCATAAATAAATAATGAGATCAAATTTGAAAAAAAAAATCCAAATTTCGACAATATTAGGTAAAACAGCAATCAGGACTAAGAAAATTGTTTTCATTTGACAATAAACTGCTTCACCCTTGTCATCTTATATTGGATGATGGTTTATTTCACCAAACCATATGATAAAAATGACCATCACAAAAATTAAAGAAAAAATGAGAACGAAGAGATTTGAAGCATATTTAAACCCTTTACAAACTTATCTTTTTCTTTTTTTCATCTCTGTTCAATTAAGATTTTAGTTATTCTGATTATTTCAAAAAAAATTGCACAAAACTCGTATGACTTACAAATAAAAAATTTAAAGACTTCTTTCCCATTCAAAATATTATTTGTTAAACTACTTATCTCTGATTATATATTTGAAACGGAAAGCATTCCCACTGTCATAGATAGTAGACTTCCACAAAGAAACAACGTGGAAAACCATTACTCGCACGTGTTGATTTACACGCACGTGCTCAATTAGGTATGTCATCATTGTATACTTGAGAAATGCTCAATTATTGAAATGTAAACACGCTCGAAAATAAGTCAAGTCAAGCAATAGGACATAAACACTTTTCTTTTATAAAAACATAAGCGTACTCTAAAAAATACAACAAATGTGAACTATACATTTATTAAATTAAGAAAGTTAAACTAAAAATTCGAAATAAGTCCATTGGAAAGTGAGGAACAAGTTTTGATTGAAGCTTGTAAATTTATCAAAAGAAAAGGAGATAGTTTTGTTTCTTTAAACAAATTTACCTTACATAAAAATAAGGAATAATAAGTTTACCAAAGCAACTTGACTTAATTAATTAATCCGGACTAAAAATATCAAAAGTTTAACAGAAAAAGAGTGAGATGACACAGTTGAATGAGCTTATTTTAATTTGACTTAACTTACAGAGTAAGAATTTGAAAATCATGGTTAAGTAAAACTAATACTCTTAAAATACCCAATGAACAATCTAATTAATCTATCGTTCTAAAGAGTAGTATTTTTTCCTGATGGAAGTATCTTTCTGCATAACACTTTATTATTATTATTATTTTATTTTTAACTATTAATATATTTATTTGATTAGTATTTGAAAAATACAAAAACTTTCTTAACCTTAATTGAAGATTTTAAACGCGTGTCAAATGTCAACAACCGATAATAAAAAAATCCGATGTCAAACATTTTCTTGTAAAATCCACGTTTATATAGTGGCTTTAGTTGTCTTAATTTACGAAAACTTTGTCTTCTTTTATTCAAAATCCACTAGCGCCGTTCAATGATTTAGATCAAAACTTAACAAGTCAGAAAAGGACGAAATCAAGGATGCAAACGATACCAACCAAATTACACGTGTAATATTATTTCTTTGTACCTCCACTAATTGAAAAAATATCAATAAAATAAAAATTATTTTAGTTAAACATAATTATTTATTTTTAAAATTGAGCATAGTAAATCTATTGTTAGACGAAGAAAAGGACGCTACATCTACTGCAAGTTGTACCAAGGTCAATACAAGGCAATACACGTTTATACTAGTAAGTGTTAAATACATTTTTAGTATCTTTAAAATTATTCCGCAATTAAATTGATGTTTTAAAAAAAATTGTACTGTGCTTATTATTTAATATTTAATAAATATAATAATTTAATCTTAAAATTAATTTTATTATTAGATATTGATGTATAAATATTTAAGTTAATTATGTAAGGTATATTAACAAGTGACACTGTCAAAATTAATATATTGATATCATTAATTTCAAAAAATAGTAGAATCAGTTCCATGTTAAATATAAGATTTTGACAGACCAATTTACTTGGAAAATATGAACAATTTATTTACCTTACTAATTTGTATTTATCTCCTAACTTGATAATAATAAACATTGAAGTTATGTAGCTTAAGTTTATTGCTTGAAGAAAACAGCTGTTTTTATTTGCCCAGTCACATACATTACTGGTCTCCTTTGACCAAACCCTTTCTCTATTTCCCACCTTTATTGACATAATCAATCATTAATAGATTAATAAATAAGACTAATAACCAGTTCCACCCTTATCCATCCTCAACGATCCAAGTTTCTATATAAATAGAGTCCATCAGATTGAATCACACAGAATATCAAATATCAAAATCCAACTGTGTTGCAAGCTTCTACTCATCTTTCACAACCTGTGGATATGGAGAAACAACTAAAGTTTAGGAACAAAATCTTGAAGGCACTACCAAAAGCAGTTGCAGCGGTCACCGTGACATTTCAAAACCCTCCATTCAGCCCTGGAAGGGACCACAAATCAAAACCTATCGCGTCCATGATACCCCATGAAGCAAGAAGAAAAACCCATAATAGAAATGGCATCGATGGGATTTATTCTCAGGAACCCACTTCACCCAAAATCTCCTGCATGGGACAGATCAAGCACAAGAAGAAAAAGATAAAACAAGCCAAGAATAAGAGCGTGATCACCAGGCCAAAAGAAACGAGGAACGTTGCTAGCAATAAATCATCGTCTGCTTCAAGAGACACAGAAGTAAAGAAGCACGCTTTCACGTTTCAGAAGATGTTATTGTTCCACGCGGCGAAGCCAAAATCGGAGGGAAGGAAATCCAACGCTTCTGCTCCTGGAGATATCAGCAACAGGAACAATGCTCTTGGTGACGCAGCACGCGCACCGCACGTGAACCATATGAAAAAGTTTTCAAGTGGACGTGACACTCTTGCTAATTTTGATTGGAAGGTGGCTCAGATGGCGCCAGACGAAGCGGAAATTGATTACTATTCGGACGATTACAGAGTGGAGAGTAGTGATGATGAAGAAGAGGAGGAAGAGGTTATGATCCCTTTTTCTGCACCCATTTTGGTTGGTGGTGGAGTTGGTGTGCTTAATTTGAAGCCACGCAAAGAAATTAACCTGTGGAAGAGAAGAACCATGGCTCCACCTATGCCTCTTCAGTTGCACAGGGCAAACTGACTCTTTTGCTCATGACAACGATGCACGAAGAGTAATTTGTTCTTTCGATTTTTTTAGTGGCTCTGTTTTAGTTTTGGTTTTGAAAAAACTTTATGTGCAGAACTGCATCTAGCTAGATTTAATAGTTAGCTACAGCCAAAAAATGTAATTGCCAAGATGTTGTGATAGACAAGTATCGAGTGTACAAATATATTGCATCAAAATTACGGTATGTATTATTGTCCAATCTAAAGTTCAGAGAGAACGAAAGAAAAATAAGATAAAATGATAAAATTGACTTCTTTATTAGTTAAAATTAATTTATAAGCAAGTCATAAATAAAAATAAAAATTATTTATTTATTTATACATATCATATATATTGAGAATTTTCATAAATTAGTTTATGAATAAATTATTTCTAGTTATATACAATTTTATTTTATTTTATTTTTCTTTTAATTTTTTCTATAAATATTGATGGAGAAGTTGTTAATCCTCTGTCAACTATTCACAACCCAAGTTTTATTAGTACATATATCTGGGAGACTGTAACATCGTTATCATGAATTATTTTAAATAACGTAAAAGGTTTTTTTTTTTAAGACAACTAGTCTCAATATTTTTCTTGAAATTTTTTTTTGAAAATATGTTTCAGAATGTATTTATTTTGAAAAAATTTTAAAAATTGAAATTTTAACATATTTAGAAAGGAGTTTCAGGAAAACGAACTATTTTAAAAAATTGAGTAGGAAGTATATTACTAAAACTGCGGATGTAAATAGCAATTGTGACTACTATTCAGGAAAGCCCATTAATTATTTCCGGTCCCTTCCTTCGGATAGGTAGTGTCGTTGAAACGAAAGTTATACATTTTGTTATGATTTTTCTTTTTATGTGAAAAATCCCTGCTTGATTTTGCACTTGTTTTCAATATGGTCATTCATTCAGTATTACAACATCAGTACGCAGCTAAAATTCCTGCTTATGTAGCTCCATTAAGGATAAAAATGTTTGCTAAAAGCCTAAAAGAAAACCAAGATAAGGGATGTATTACCAAAAACATGAAACGACAATCATAGAAGATAAAACGACACCCTGATTATTAATTATACTGATTTACATATATATTTACACTATTTTGCATATATGGTTACTGGATATAAGATTGGCCGGTGATATCTAAATCTCTGTCCCCAGATGAAGGGGGAGGATTGTGTTTGGGCTTGATAGCGTTGTTATCAACGGGGCCATCAGCACTCTGACTGTCACTAGCCGGTGGCTTTGTCCGTTTCTCCGGTTGCCCTTTCTCGGTACCGTACATTCCACCACCGTAGGCACCTTGCGTCACAGGATCCATTCTTGAGATTTGGGGTCCCTCCCCTAATTTTTTCTCTTCTTTCTCTTTCTCCATCCACGCTCTTTCACCGCCTCACCCTCACACACTTCCTACTAGTTTTCACAATTACACTTATATGTACAATCATACATCTTCATTTCACCTTGTATGTTGGACAAGTGTCTTTTTATCCACGTGGTACCATAGACCCATGCCACGTAACCCATCTTCTCTCAATCAATTCAATTCTACTCCTCCGAATCCATTATTCTACACTATTCTTCCTTCTATTCCGAATTAGCCAGAGATGTTTTTTACATATTAAATTATATATAAATAAGTTAAAATTTGATTCTAAAAATATTTCATAATTTCAGAAAATTTTATTGATGCTCATTTTAATTTTAAATATTAAACATGAAAAATGTAAAATGTTCATGTATAGATAACAAAAATAGTCTTTGAAATTATTTAAAAATTTCAAATAATAAAACCTTACACAATAAATTGTATTATTTATTCTATACACAAATATTTACTAAATATTTATCCATTAAAATTTCCTTGTGTTCCCTACTCTAAAGAACACTATATATAACATTTTGTTCTGGTATTTCACATATCTTGTTTCTTTTTTGTTGATTTTTTTCTGGGTCATACTTTTTATCCAGGCCCATAAAATTGAACGGTAGAGAAAACTATTTCATAGGGATTAGAGGTTATCTGGGCCTATTTTTTTGTTTTGGGCTTTGTATCTCACCCAAAAACTGATAATAAATTATTATTATTTACTAATAAGAATACAAGGTGTATCTCCACATTTTTCTTAAGTACTAAAAAAGTTACTAAAATAAAATAACAGCAGTAAATTTTATAAAAATAGTTAATAAATTTTTTTAAGTAAAGAAAAAATTGTAATATATATTTTAAAATAGTTCAAGAGATGGTTTATTACGATTTTATTATCATTGATAATTATTAATATTAAAAAAAACATATTGTTTAAGATTATTAATTTATAGAATGTTATGCGATTCTGAGTAAAATATTATAACAACATAAATATTTGATTAACAAGAATGGAGGGATGAAATTTGATATATCTTATAGTAAATAATAACAATTAATATACTAAGTGGTCTTAACTATTATATGAATTTTTAACATAGAATATTTAGAACATGCAGATGAGGACGTCCAGTTAAATCCTAATAATTATCTGCAAAGATTGTGTGTGATATATTTGATTAAAAAAAATTATGTAATAAATCTATTTCCATTTTTTAAATTGTAAGATGCTATATCTATATAGTGAAAAAAGGGGAAAAAAACACAATAATTAAAGTTTAAGTTCTTAAAAAAAAAAACATAAATTATTGAAACTCGTTATCTATCTCATTCCATGAGTATGGTTTAAAAAACTGTCAGGTATTTCACACTAACTAATTTTTTTTTTAACCTTAACCCAGACCAAAAATTGAAGTTTCAATTGTGCAACCACACCAATGAGTCCAGCAATCTAACAACAAATTAATTTAAAGAACTGAAACAAATTATGTGAGCCGAAAAGAAAACTCGTTAGATGTTACAAAAGGGTTTTGGCGACATTTGTGAAGGACTCTTGATTTCCACGTAATCTTGTTAGAAATCATAAAGCGGGCGTATACTGAAGTAATTCCTTTATAATCTTCTTGGGCTACGCGTGTTGAGATCAGTTGGGTTGGGAGTTCCAATGATAGCAATATCTGTGTAATTACAACTAACCCACGCCTTCAATTAATACAAATATTACAGAATCACAACAAAGCTATGAATCATTCAAGATTCCATTTCATCCATATATCAGACATTACAGGAGAAACCACGCCGACGCACGCGGTTCTGTATATCATCCTGCACCAACTTGTATTGGTGACAGCTACTTACCTATGTTTATGAACCACCTAAATATTTCTTTCTTCAAAAACAAATACAACTAGAATAATATGCCTCATGTGTTCCCGCGTCAATCAAGTGAAACCAATCAACGTCTTAATTTTTGTTCCTTTTTTATTGCATCGAATTTTAGAGGACGAAATTTTCATACAGAAATTGAAGAAGCTGGAATGGTTCCTTTCATGTTAATTTATTTTATTGCTAACACTAACAAAGAATATCATAGAAACAATAAGCTAAATTTTTTTTTCTCAGACAGTGGAAAACAAGTCCAGCGACTATGTTTTTCATTCGTGTGCACGTGTATTTACAGAGACTAAGCGTAGAAAGATTGAAGAAACTACGATTATACAACGTTCATAATTGTATTACATAACATAGGATATCCGTTATATAAATACTAAAACGAAATCACTTCACGCTCGCCAAAATACACGAAACTTCTCTCTACATTCTTCCTACACTTCTATCTTCTCATCGTTTATCAGTGAGAAGAAAATTGAAATATAAATAGATATGGTTGGTGTTTTCCGGCGCTCGCTCTCTTTCCCAAACAAAAATCCGAACCGTCCATCACAAAAACCACACATATCCCACCACATCAGGTCCATCAGTCTTCCCTGCAGATCTCACCCTCTGATCTCCGAGATCAAGGACGAGATCAGCGACCTCACCAAGTGGGCCTCCACTTCCAAGGCCCAACAACAAACTTCCACGACCCTCTCCCAAGGCTTGACCCTCCTCAAGGACACCCACGAGACCCTTCAAGACATCCTCAACCTCCCTCAGACTCTAGAATCCCTCCGAAGCCACCCTCTTTGGCTCGAGAACCTTCTAGAAGATTTCCTCCGCTTCGTCGACGCCTACGGAATGTTCCAAACATCCGTCATGGCTCTCAAGGAAGAGCACTCCTCTGCTCAGATGGCCATAAGAAAACGCGACGACTCCAAGGTTGTAGCCTACCTAAAAGCTAAGAATAAGATATCAAAAGAAATAGAAAAACTCGTGTCTGTTCTCCGATGTGTCAGCGTTGCCCAACACCAACAACATTGCTCGCTGCAGGCTCCAACGTCCGTTGTGGACGCTGAACTGAGACACGTCGTCGCCGATGTTATGTCCGTGACGGTTTCCGCTTCCGTTGCGCTGTTTAACGGGATGGCAGTGTCGTTCGCGTCACGAAGGTTGTCGTGGGCGCAAATGGTGAAGTTGTCGAGAAAGGGTGGGAGGCTGAACAAGGACCGTGACGGCATTGAAGAGCTTCGGGAACGGGATGTAGTTGAAATGGAAAATCTTCGGAATCTGAAGAAGAAGGGTGATGAAGAGGTGAGGTTGGTTCTGAAGAAAATGCGAGATTTGGAGGAATGTCTCTGCTCCATTGAAAGTGTTACGGAGAAAGTGTTGAGGGCTTTGATAAACTCTCGGGTGGCACTGCTCAACATTCTTACTCTTACACAGTAGATACTACTTTTTTTTAAATTATTATTGAATTTTTCTTTTTAAGAAAATATAACAAACTTCATTCTTTTTAATGTACCTTTCTTACGAAAATTAGAAAAATTTCATGCTCTTCTTCAATCAATGTAAACACAGGTGTATGACGATAACATATTGATATGAACAGCGTTACACAAATTAATTTGTTTCTTTACATCCTCAAATATTGGTTGTTTCCTTGGATACCCTTTGTTAATTGTGTTCGTCAGTGTTGAATACTGTGTAAGTTAATTCTCATTTAGAAAAATAAAATAAAAAGTTATATATATATGCCATTTTTTCCGAATTTGTGAGGAAAGCCAGTGAATTTACATTTTATAGCACAATAATTTTTCTAGGACACCATCGTTGATAGTAATCACCTATGTGAAGCAATCTATAAAGTTTCATATCCACCTGTTTCGTGGTTTGTGCTGTAGTATTTGTAAAACGGGAAAGTTTCTTTATGGAATAAATATTGTCCAAAGGTATTGGAGGAGCGCACACTTTAATTAAAGCAGGTAACAATTCAGTTTTTCTTTTCATTTCTTTTGATAATCGAATATTTTGTGTATTTCTCCATAGTATTGTAGACCACTAGAGCAAAGAAAAAAATTGGGCATGGAAGCAAGTTTAATTGATCATATCTTAAGAACCAATTAGCCACATGTTTAACACCCTGGCCACCAATCTCTAAGTTAGACCATCTTCACGTAGGAAAGTCCATTTTTTTATAATAGTGTAAATATATTATTTTTAAACATTACATTAATTATTTAGGAAGAGGAGTATGAATAAGATTCCCTTTTTAATAGAAGAAAAGAAAAACAAGGGGAATTTGGAGGTGCAGGGTTGGGTGATGAGCCATTAGTTAGGCACATGGGATGTTGACGAGTTCTTAATTGGAAGAGGACACGATGACAACCAAACTTGATTAGCTAAACGCCTAACTCTCTAAAGGATAAAAGGGTAGCACGTTTAGCCTACTATCACCATTTCAAAATCATTAGAGCACATGATTTGCTAAACTAATGCCTTCTTGTTCTTAATCATTATCATTATTTTATTTTCAGACGTACGATTTGCTGCTTAAAAATAAAAAAGTTTTTTAATTTTTTAAAACTCATAAAATTGTTTGGTAATTATTTTGTTAAAAATTGTTTCTATTTCTTAGTTTTTAAAAATTAAATAATTAAAAACTAATAAAAGATAATCTCTTTTACAGTTTCTTTTTAAAATTAATGATTTCTACGTTTTATGCTGATTATGATCATCTATGTTATAATTTTTTATTCAAATAATTTTAAAAATAGAATCATCCTATAGATATTATTTTTCAAATTATTTTAAAAAAAGCTTTTCAAAATTATTTCTTAAAATTGTTTTTAAAAAATAAAAGACAAAATTAAATAAAATAGGCCCTTCTTATTTTCTTTATCACTTAAAGTAATTAGTATGATATCTTTTTTTGGAATTCGCGAACGAATAACGAACCCTTGAGTCATGGTTTAAAAAACTAAAAAAAAAGATTTTATTTTTCATAAACCTCCTCTTGGATTGAAAACAACTTAACTAGGTTTTAGGACTCAGTAGGTATTTAAAGAGAGACACAAACAAAATAGTGAATGGATCGAGTTGAATGAGTGTTTATCCAAAAGAGGTACATATATATTCAAAATTAAAAACACATTTAAAAGTTTAATATTGAATTTAAAACATTTAATCCACGTTAGCTTAGCATAATTCAAATTTTTTTAGCGATGTGAAAAAAAAAAAGAGGTGTTATTTTAAGAATAGTTTCTGCGGAGCGTACTCAATCATTCGTTTTTTATAGTTTCAATCATTCCTTCATTATTAGGATTAGGACTGTTGCTGAAGAAAACAAAGGTTTGTTCTAATCATTGGTGGTGTAATGAATCCAAATTTTCCACCGGCAGGTACAGCCCATGTTCGCTTATGACAGTATGGAATGGGCCTCCTTCTAGCAGGCCCAATTATCTAATCTAAAGACAGTGTGGTCCCTCTTAATCTTATTGTGTTAGTTGCAACTTTACTAAAATGTTGTTCTACTTTAAATATCACCGTCAATTATGTGTTGCTTTGAATAAGAGTGGTCAAATGTCAAACCCTACTCCTCAAATTTATACCCATGATTCTTTTAAGCATAGTTGTTTGGTCAAATTAATAACTGAATTCCCACATTTTAATGAATGTTAATCCTTATAATTTTATAATTGTGTAATTAAATTCCTATCACTTAACACTACTAAGCATTTAAATAATGTTATATTTTTTTTTTCAATAAACATTTTTTTATCCTCATATTTCACAAGCAATATATTCAACCAAAAATAAGTACTGTTAATGGCTCAATATTATAAATCTTTATTATAAATTTAAATGATTATTAAGACAATGGTAGGACACTGTTTATAATAACTCTCTACATTTATGTATAACTAGCCTAATTAAGGTTATATGGTTGCTAGCTTTTGATTTGAAATTTTGGCCTATGTTTAATGTCTTTGCTGGATGGAATATATTTGGTATCTTATGAAACTAGGTGAAAGCGGAAAAGTTAGTTAAATTTTTAAAAATTAATAGGTAGTTGAAAGTTCATAATTCACTGCTACAGATATGCCTTTCAACGTCGGTTATATAAGGCTTTCAACGTCTGTTATACAACCGACGTTGTATAAGGCGACGTTGAAAGTATACACTTTCAACGTCGGTTCTCTATACCCAACGTTGAAAGTTTTGGCTTTCAACGTCGGTTATTCATACCCGACGTTGAAAGTGTATACTCGTCGCTCAAGCGAGTACACTCGTCGCTCAAGCGAAATTGAACCGAGAGACCCCTTTGTTTGAAGCTTTCGTCGCTTAAGCGAGTACACTCGTCGCTCAAGCGAGATGGAACCCGAGAGTCCCCATTGTTTGAAGCTTTCGTCGCTTAAGCGAGTACACTCGTCGCTCAAGCGAGATGGAACCCGAGAGTCCCCTTTGGTTGAAGCTTTCGTCGCTTAAGCGATTACACTCGTCGCTCAAGCGAGATGGAACCCGAGAGTCCCCTTTGTTTGAAGCTTTCGTCGCTTAAGCGAGTCCACTCTTCGCTCAAGCGAGATGGAACCCGAGAGTCCCCTTTATTTGAAGCTGTCGTCGCTCAAGCGAGTACACTCGTCGCTCAAGCGAGTACGGGTTTACTACGTCGGTTATGGTATGAACCGACGTAGAAAGTCTTTTTTTTTTTAAATGGACGCTTTGTTTATACAGGGTACCCAATGTTTGTATATATACATACCCGCAAATTTGAATACAACCCAGGCAGACAATGTACAAGATATAAACAATTGAATGTGCATCCAAAAATAAAATTGTATCCAAAATTATTGTGTATCCAACTACTTATCTACCAAATACACTAACTACTAATCTAACTAATAAACTAACTAGTAAACTAACTAGTAAAGTAACTAAACTAACTACTAAACTAACAACTAAACTAACTACTAAACTAACTACTAAACTAAGTACTAAATTAATAACTAAACTTGCCTACTTCTAACTTTAACAAACTTATCGGCCCATGTGTTTCTAATATCGTCAATGGTCTCTATGGGCAATGCTTCCCTGTTCGAAAATACCTGTTACAAGAAAAAGATAATTTAACAAAGTATCCAATGACACAATACTTGGGTCTTTTATTGAATACTAAATTTAAGCAAACCTGATTCCATGTATCCTCAATCTTGCTAACAACAATCAGCCACATCCAAGTGCATAACATAATATCCGCACTCATAAGATCCTGGTTGCCTATTACACTACAAAAAATAATATATTAATTTGACATATAAAATGAATGATATAATACATAAATATAAAAGAACTTACATTAACAAAAATCCAATCTGGAGTCGTGTTTTTGCTTGTGTGTACTCCATCAATTGTATTGCAAACCTTAAATGCACTATGTAATACAAGATATAATGAAACAATTAAGTAACAAAACAATTAATAATTGTTTAAATTATTATAAGAATGTGTACCTGTTTACAATGTTTTTAAGATCTGCATCAGGTTTCTTGCCCAAGTGAGCGAGAACCAAGCCACAACATTCTCGCTTTGGGCAAACAACCAACAACTGCCAATGATTTCTGCTTACATTACAAAAAGTTAGGATAATACAATACACTATAAAATTTAATACGAATAATTTCATACGCTTAAATACTTACCGATGGTGGTAAGCACCCAAGTAAACTTTCTTCCTTGACTTCATCATCCAATTTTGGATGTATATTTGAACTTCTTCTCTCTTGTTTCCCGATTTTTGTATGGATTGGGGCTCAAAAAATCCATACACATCTTGGGTGCGTTGTTCCTCCGACAATTCATTCAAGCATCCTAAAGTAGGCAGTTCAATGTACATTAAATATGATGATAACTTCAAATAACATAATTAGTAAATAAAAATAAATACTTACATTGTCCAAAATTGTAACACTGCTATGTTTAGACACCGATTGCCAACTGCTATCTCCACAAGCATCGGTGTGGTCAATGTAAAGGGGAAAGTTCTTATTGTCTACCCCTAACTTATCAACATCCCACTTCACTTGAAAAGATTGAATATACAACTGTGGGACAACAGATAGTAGTTGAAAAATTGGATTTTCTCGGGACATCTACTTCCTTACCTTTACTAGTATGGGAAGTAGGAACCAGCTTAGGCAACCTGGGTGGCTTCCGAACATCCTACATAAAATAACATTGACTTGAGAAATAATAAAAAACAGTATCATACTACATATGATAATTAACAGAAAGTATATGCAAACCTTTTTCAAAATAGGCCCGATTAGATGTCTAGGCCATGTAATGAAGGTCCGGAGGGCCTGTCCCACTGTCATCACCTCGTCTCGTAGGCACAGGTACAAGAGCATAAGCATCTCGAACCTCTTCAATGACCACTTTGGCCAAGTTAGGTGCTAAAGGCACACTATGAATTGTAGAGGCCCCTCTTCAATTGAACCAACCGCCACCAATCGTGGTTCAGATCCATCCTCATCAACATAAAATTCACACTGACTCGATTACACAAAAATAAGACATTAATTATTTAATATGCACATGAATTTTTGTCATTAAGATATCATCCACACATACCCGAGTGGTCGATGTCCGCAACAACAACAACAACCTCCTGATTAGTAGCAGGAAGGTCTTGATCAGCAGTATTTGGCTCAGCACAACTACCCTTAGTGCTAACTCGTGCGGCAGATGGAGGAGGAACATCCATAGGTGGGTGGGTAGGCTGTGTGACACCTATGGATGCTAGACTTGAACCAAATACACGCATCATCTCCTCCTGAACTCGTGCGGTAATGGCTGGTGTCAGCGTCGCTGTCGCCTCTTCAACCATCGCCGGTCTCGGCTTCGCTGTTAGACTCTCCTCCAATCCGGCCATCTCCTGCCGGCTCAATGATGTTGTGTGGGTATGGTCCGATGATGGAGCTCCAAAATATGCTCGAATACCCACACCAGCTCCAACAAGCACGAACACGCCCTGGGTGTTCCGGGCGTCCAATAGCAGTAGTTAATATATCTTCACGACCACGGGAACGAATGTTCCCTGTTTATACCTGCTCCTCTAAAGAATCCTACAATTGAGCATTATATATTGTAAAAAAAAATTGATGAATGACAAAGCATGGTTAATGAGGTTGAAAGAAACTAATTTCACTTACAATCCGCTCAAGCAATCAAGCGGGCCTCCTCTGATGTCATTTCACCGGAGGGCTTTTGTCGAGCCCTCTTCCATTTTTCATGACGTTTTGGAGGAGATGGTGGAGAAATTTCTTCCTGGCTTACACCGAAGAGGCTAACTCAGCTTCTCGGAGTTTAGCCTTCTCCTTCATCATGCGTTGCGTCAACAAATCATACCCCCCACGAGACGGACAGTGGGGGCCACATTCAGACCTCCGAATCTCCTTTCCTTTTATTCGCTTCTCCTGCAACATAATATCATATTACAATGTGCTAAATTAATAAGACAATATGGAAACATACCAAAGTTTTTAAATAGTAACATACCTCCCATTGTGGACCAGTCCTACTCCCGACAAACCGCTTCCAAGTTTCCTCATCTATGCCATAACGCCGACAAGGAGTTAATCCTTTGCTAATGGCTTGGTCATTAAAAATCCATTTTGAAGTCAATGTCGACTTGAATTGCCTCCACATTTTGGCAATAGATGACATGACTTTTCTCCTAACTTGTTCAGAGTTAACAATATCAAAGTGATTCTGCAAAAACAACAAAATAAATTAGGATAACAAAGTTTAGGATCTAACTTAACTTAACATAATTTAACGAGTTAACAAAACTCACCAAAATATCTTGCCAAATTAAATTTTTGCAAGTCTCCTCCACATAATCCCAAGATGGATGCAAAATAGATACCTAATTATGAACTTAAAACGTTAGATATCAATCCATTTACATATGCCGACCATATATGCATAACAAGTTAAAAACTCTAAAAAATTACATACCTTTTCTCTAGCAAGAGTACCCAAGTACGACCTAAATTGAGTGTGATGTGGCCCTGATATTTTGCCAGTCTTTGTATCCACACTGACAACCAACTTATCTCCTGCCATATGACGAACAGTCAACTTTTTCAACCGTGTGGCTTGTCGAGTCCTCTTTAGAGATTGGGGGGGGGGGTGGACATGCCGGAGGAGATGATGGAGGAGATGCTGGAGGAGATGGTGGACGAGATGCCATTTGCCTGTTAAAAAAAAAAAATTAAGTTAAGTTTTTTCATAAAAGATGTTCCCGTATTGTCTCTAGTGTGTGTACTCTCCCATTAACGCAGTTAACGCATGGACAATACAATTTCCATTAACCTTGGTGCCATTGTGTTCGGCAAATCGCAAAAATTCTTCAACTCCATTCTCATACTCTTGTGAAATACGACTTGTATTTACCCAACTTCGATCCATTTTGGAATTGGAGTCTACAAATGAGAAACCCATAAAACGATTATTACTAATAATCGTTATCTCTAATGAAATCTATACCAAAGTAGATTAATTTGTAACGAAATTTCAACAGAATTTCGTCTATTTTTTGGTCAAAACCAAATTTGTATAAATTGAAATTATAGAGTTTTCATTGTTACTACCATCACTTATATAACTACATTGTTATATGTAGTTTTCGAATTCACACTTCATGATTAATTTCTAACAAAAATCCTGTAGAAGTTTCCTTTGTTTTTTGGCAACAATTTTAAATGACACAGTGAAACCCGACAATAAAAAGCCCCACGGGCATATTCAAGCAGTTCAAGTATAATTGTACACATCATCAATACATTGAAAAAAACTATAATATGACTAAGAATTGAATCAACAGTTAACGGCAAATGACTAACAATCTCTACCTATGAAATGTAGTAAGTAAAATTGTATGACTTTGCCCAACAAATATAAGTGCAACAACATCGTACTCGTGGTTTAAGGCAGCGATGAAGGTTCACACCACGAGAAACAGAAGCGGCACGCACTGGGGTGGAGGTGGAGGATGCAATGCGGCGTTAGGGTCGAGGCCGTGGTGAGCGGACAATGCAATGTGGTTGGAGGCCGCAATGCAATGCAATGGGGTGGTGGCGTTAGGATGCAATGCAATGTGGGTGGAGGCTGCTAGCGTCGCGGTGGGCGACTAGCGTCGCGGTGGGGTGGAAGCCGCAGTGGGGTGGAGGTGCTGCGGCGGGGGTGTCACGCGGTGCGCGGTGGCGACGTGAGGGAGGGCGTCCGGAGAGTCCAAATCACGGTGGTAGGTGGTGGTCGCGATGCTGGAGAGTAAGGGGAGTGGGTGCGATGTTGGAGAGTAAGGGGAGATACAAAAATGGTAGCCTATTAATGGGAAAATGGAGTTTCGACGTCGGTTATACCCACACCCGACGTTGAAACTCGTTTTATCTCCAGTCATATATTTCAATCGATTGAAACGAGATTTAATCGATTAAAATAGTTCTGATCGGTCATAACTGGATTCTGATCGATCATCCTGACCCTGTAAGAGATTTTAATCGATTGAAACGTGTTTTTAATCGATTGAAAAACTTCTGATCTGATCGCTCATAATTAAAATCTGATCGATCACATTTGATTCTGATCGGTCATATTTGTAATCTGATCGGTCACAATGAGTTCAGAAGGGTTTTCAACGTCGGGTTAGGGCATAACCGACGTTGAAAACCTACTTGACGTAGAATCCTGACACTTTAAGAGATTTTAATCGATTGAAACGTGTTTTTAATCGATTGAAAAACTTCTGATCGCTCATAATTAAAATCTGATCGATCACATTTGATTCTGATCGGTCATATTTGTATTCTGATCGGTCATAATGAGTTCAGAAGGGTTTTCAACGTCGGGTTAGGGTATAACCGACGTTGAAAGCCTACTTTCCACGTCGTGCATGCTAAAACGACGTAGAATGTGTCAAAATTCGACTTTCGACGTTAGTTTTTGACCAACCGACGTTGAAAGCATGTTCAACGTCGGCTAAGATGTAACCGACGTTAAACTGCGACGTTGAAAGTATATTTTCTAGTAGTGATTGGTAGTAAAAAATTGTTAAATCAAATTATAATTATCTGGTAAAATTATTTGCTAAAATAACAACTTATAAATATAAATTACAAAATAAATATATAAATATTTTTTATATACTTTAATTTTCTTTAATTGATCAAACATATATTATTGTTTTATTTTATTTTATAGACGTACTATTTTTTTAAAATTTATATTTTAAGAATAAAACTATAATAAATTCCAATTTTAAAAGACTTATTAACTTATTATAATCAATATATGATCATAACATTATTGTTTTTAGACCTCTATATTCAAATATAATTTTTTATACTTTAATTTTATATTTTTAATAAAAAATACATTTTTTATTATAATTATAATTTTGAATTTATTTTTTATTTTTTTATAAATCAAATCAATTATTATACATTTATTTTATTTTATTTTTTAATCATTTATCTCTAAAGCGTCCCAAATAATTGCTTAGACAAAGAAAAATAAAAGATGAATAACTGAAAAAATAATAAGTATCTGAGTTGCATTATCATTACACGTTAGAAAAGAAGAAGAAGAAGAGAAGAACCGTTAAATATAACAAAAAGAATATGTGTGTGATCCTTGAAGATAATAGCCCTTTTAAGCATAGATTTTGTTTGAAGGTAAATATCATTATGACAACATGGTTTAAAGTTATGGTTGTCTGTAAAAACGATTCATACCCACCACCACCAGGACCATAGAGGATGAGAAAAAAAAAAAAAAAAACTCTAAACGACTTTATCTACTGACAACGACCCACCAAAAAAACATGTCCCTCTAAGCAAATTACAATTTCCGAATTATCCCCCTTTTTATCGTACATATGTTACGTTTACGTCAATGCATTTAGTCGCAGACTTTTCCTATGTCTCTGTCCGACTAGGTGTTTGTGATTGCTACTCGAGGTTCACTAAATTGATACATATATAGTTTTATGTCTGCATCTGTGTCGTAATCTTTATTTGCTAGAAAGACTAAGACTTTACTTAGAATGAGGACATGGCACGATACAGCAAGAACAGAAAAGAAAGAAGAAGGGCACTGCAAGAAAAGATGAGCTAGAAGACAGTGAAGGGAAACACGCACACATGCCTACCACCACACTCAACGGGAGTTGGAATTCCACCAAAAACTTTTTTTCATGTAAAGACAAATTTAATTTCCCATCAAGGGTAAAGGCGTGCATAGGAAACTTTTTTTTTTTTTTTTTTCTAAGTATAATAGTTTTGTTTCCATTTTCATGCTCTCACCTCGGTACCAACCCCTACAAATTCCCTATTGCGTCATAATAGTTCACTTTGAACTTAATCAAGTGAAATGATAACGTTTGGATTCTTGCATTCACCCTCCTTGTGATCCATCAGAAAGCTAGGGAACTCAGTGCCTTCACCTTTGGTGAACCATCATTTGTACTAATGGCCAAGTTGAAAATATGCCCAAATTTAATAATGACAATAAGATTAAATTTTAGACAATTATTTTGAATTTAAATTTAAAAATATAATTCTGTCTAATGGTTTTCTTTTCCTCCACAAATATTATTCTCTATAAATATAAACCTTTTTTCCAACGAAAATTTGATCTAGAGAAAACTAATTCCTTCCAACTATGATTTTAGTACGGCGTCTTAATACGGAGGTTGAGTTCTAATGCGTGTCACACAAATTAGTACACATTTAAAATATAATTTTTCACATAAATAAGATTTTAAATATTAATATTATGTTTAAAAATTGTTTATGTATAATAATAATATTTTAATATAAACTACATATATGAATTATTTAAAATTTAAAAATATTTTTTATAAATAACTTTCTTTAATTTAAAATCATATATATATATATATATATATATATATATAATTCATACCAAAATAATATTTTTATAAATAATTTTCAGTACAATATTTAAATTTTAGTAAGAAGATTGGCGGTATGAAAATATCTAAATATTTCCGCTAAACAGTTATTGTTTATAATATTAAATATGGTCAAAATCCGTTTGAAACAAATCGTTAATCGAAAAAATGTTTTTTTTTATACCATATTTTTAATAATATAATTATTTTAAATTTGAGTTGTATATGTTGGTCGTGACTGGTATATATATATATATATATATATATATATATATATATATATATATATATATATATATATATATATATATATATATATATATATATATACTTTTTTTTATGACATCTTTAAATAAAAAAATTTAAGACGTATAGATGTATCGGATTAAAAAAATGAATTTATTTTTCATACGTAGAAGTATATTATGACACCTTAAAAGTAAGAAAAATAAAAGTATATAATTATTGGCCCATGAACTTAAAGATTGCTTCTGGATTGTTTGTACAAGATTTTAAGAAAAATAAAATTTAAATCAATCGATTTTAATTCATTATTTATTTATTTATTTTTATCAACAAACAAATGATAAAATAGGATTTGGTTAGGTTCATATTAAATTTGTATAATAGAAAATTTGTTTTAAAAAAAAACCACGTGATTTTATCAAAAAATCCTTACATACTCTTATTGTATATAAGCAACATATTTAGACTAAATGATAACAAAAACAAATTATTAATAGGCATCCAATAAAAAAAGTAAAAATATTAATAACATTTAACATAATATTAATTTAGTTCAATTTTATCTGACTATATTCAAATGAAAATTTTGAATTTATCTGAGGTGAAATCCATACCACAGTAAAATTTTTAATTAATTTAATTATTCGATTTAATCCCTAAATTAAAATGAATCAACAGTCCTTTAATTTTTAATCTATTCTCAACATAAAAACGCAATTCTTTAAATGCATTCCAATTAAAATATTGACAAATTATTAACATAAAAACTCATACCACGAGTGCATTCCAATTAACTAGTAAAAAAAATTAATTTGAAGTTCTACTTTTAAAAAATTATGATAAATATTAAAAAATATTCCTATCAAGCCATCATTCATCTTACAATAATAGTTATATTTTTGGGAGTATCTGGTCGAAGAAAAGTATTAATAATTAAACTTATTTAAGATTTTTTTTTTCACCAACATGGTAATTTTAACTTGTATAGAATGAGTTTGAATTTGATTAAAAAAAGAAACAAAGATGAGTTGTGAAAAAGAATAAAAGAAAAAGAAAAAAAAAAACAGCATGTACGACAAGTTGCACCTTATAATGTTTTTACTTAAAAAGACTTGTTGTCTTTTTTTCTTTTTCCAGCAAATATTCCAATTGAATTTGAATACATCTAACGGCGATGACTGTGTTTCGAGTCACATTGTTGTTGATGGTGGCTATGTTTTTGGTAATTCATTAATTTGTGAGATGTTAAAAGTAAAACATTTATTTTGATATTTGAATGTGTAAAAACTTTTACCATGTTGTTACATTACACACGCAATGAAAGTAGAGTAATAAACAGTGAATTGAGGGGCAAGCGTGCAAAAAAACTCAAAAAAATGACAACAAAGAGACGTTACATGCGCTACCCGCCACTTTATTATAACAGTTGCACTAAGCGGTCCACTGGTACCGTAATAAACACAAGATAACACAATAATCAAATTCACCAATTAACACAAAAAGTGCACCAAGCTTTTCCAATCACTATAACCAAATTGCTTCACCGTTCCAAACGTCACAGAAATTAAGAACCTGGAAAATATCACTCTTTTCCACCAAGCGCACCCTTTCGAAAAAATAAAATAATTATTATTTTTATTTTTTATCTCGCTTTGGTTTGGGGTTCGCAGCTCGGTGACTCCTCCGAACCATGGGTTGCAACACCTCAAGGCTTGACCGGCTACCGGCGGTGGCGCTGTGCCGTGACCGTTGCAAATTCGTGGACGAAGCGCTTCGCCAGAGCTACGCTCTCGCCGACGCACACGTGGCACACATGGAGGCACTCAAAACTCTTGGCCCTGCTCTCCTCTGTTTCTTCGACGGTTTCGATGATTCCGACAAAACGAGTGTCCCAAGTAAGGAAACAAAGGTTTCTGTGGCGAAATCTCAACCACCGTCTCGTTCCTCCTCTTCCCTTAGTTCAGACTCAGATGATACACACGTTCACGTTCACGTTCATTTGCATTCTGAATCAGGAGCCGAAGAAGCGGAGAAAGAAGAGTTCCAATTGTTCTCGCACCCTCGTTACGATTACGCTCCGTTTTCTCCGCCTCGTTCCGGCGGCTACTCCGGCTTGAAGCCGCCGTCTCCTCCGCCACCAAGCGGTTCTCCCTGGGACTTCCTTAATTTCTTCGAGCCGTACGAGAAGTACCATGTGCCGTACATTTCCAGCGGTGGTGATGCTGACGTGGCGGAGAAGGAAAAGGGGGAGGTTGAGAAACGTGACGTATCTAAATCGAATGCAGAAAATGGAGAAGCGAAGAAGAAGAAGAATAAGATGAAGAAGAATGGTGATTCGAAGGAGAAGAAAGTGGTTTCGGAGAAAGTGGAAGTGGTTTTAGCTTCAGAGCAGCGTAGCGACTCTGCGAAAGTGAAATCGGTGAAAGGTTTTTCCGAGGCGGTCAAAGAGATTCAGATTCTGTTTGAGAGAGCGTCGGAGTCAGGGAACCCCATTTTGGAATTGTTGGACGTTGGGAAACTTCGTTATCATCGAAAGTTTGATCTCAATCCGGGTAAGCATGATGCTGCATGTGTCTTTTGTTCGTATTTTTGTTGTTTTTTCAATTTGTTGTATCTTGTGTTGGTTAAAGTTAAACTAACTAGCAAGTGCGAGGTTTTCGGGATCAGTTTCGTGCAAGATGATGCATGTGTTTACTCCTTCAAGTCCTCTTGGAGCTAAATGCATGGAATCCCCATTGCTTGGACGGAGAATGGGACCTGAGTGTGAAGGAGTTTGTACAGACAAGAGTCTCAGTTACGCAAATCTCTCTTCTACTCTGAAGAAATTATGTATGTGGGAGAAGAAGCTCTATCATGAGGTCAAGGTATAAACTCATTTTTCTTCTTTACTTTGCTTACTTGTCAAAACGGTGATTTCTAAGAGGAGTTTAACTCATTTTACTATTTTGTTTTCTTCTTCAATCGTTGTTACTTCGTCTTGTGAATTTTAGTAAAAGAAAATGTGTCATTTGTGAGTTGAAGATCCCTGATTGTCGTTCATTTTTTTTTTTCCCAGGCTGAGGAGAAATTGCGCATGCTTCATCAGAAGAAGTGTAAGCAGTTGAGACGTATGAAACAAAAGGATGCCGATGCGCAGAAAATTGATTCTGTTCAAACTTTCATTGGGATTTTAGCTACAAAGATGAAAATTTCTATCCAAATAGTTGATAAGATATCAATTACAATTAGTAAGTTGAGGGAAGAGGAGTTGTGGCCGCAGATCAACAGGTTTATTCTCACGTAAGTCGTAACTAAAGTTTCTTCTAACTAAATCTGTGCTAAATTTTGTTAATCTCTTTAGTTGGCACTTGGCAGATGCACCATATAGCCATGATCTGTGCAACAATAATATTTGCGTTCCTATGTGATTCACCTTTTTTGAGAAGTTAATAGCTAAGAACTAGTATTTTTACTTTTGATTGCCGTTGTCTTGTTTTTTAGCCTGTAGGTAATTGTGTTTATAATCTTATACTGTGTCAACAACCATTGTAAGGATGATTAGTATGAGCGAGAAAACAATGACATCCTAATAACCATTGCATTAGAAGCATACCTTGTTCTGTATCAAACTGAACTCCGATAGAGACTACGAGATAATTAGTAGTAAATAAATTAAAATATAAGCGTATCTGCACATGTACTTTTTCTGGCAAATTAATTGAGGGGAACCTCTTGGATGACTTGTTTATTTTCAAGTTTATATATTTTGGTCCTCGTAGTCATCTTAAAGATTGTTATTTTTCTCTTTTCATTCTTCTCCCTTGCTAATGACTGTTCATGTATGGAAAAGATTTCTAGGAATGTGGAGAGATATGCAAGAATGTTACAAATGCCAATATCAGCAAATTGCTGAAGCCAAAACTTTGGACGCCTCATCCTTGAACAGAAAGCATGGCAACGATCATATTGATGCAACAATGAAGCTCAAATCTGAGGTACAGAAGTGGAACTTGAGCTTCTTAGATTGGATTCACGCACAGAAGTCCCATGTGAAAGCGTTGAATGGTTGGCTAGTAAGATGTCTACTCTATGAACCCGAAGAAGTACCCGATGACTCAACTCCTTTCTCACCAAGCAGGATTGGGGCACCACCTGTGTTTGTGATATGTAACAAATGGTCAAGGGCAGTGGATAATCTCTCAGAGAAGAATGTGATTGAAGCCGTAAATGGGTTTATGCTCAGAGTGAATGAGCTCTTGGAAAAGCATATTTTAGACCTTCAACAAAAACTAACGTTGGACAAAGAATTGGAGAAAAAGGTGAAAATGTTGGACAGGGAGGAGCAAAAGATGCTCAAAGTGGTGCGGGCTAGAGAGAAAAAAATGGTTCCGGTTGGTAGAGAAGATTTTGATGAACTGTTACGAGGGGGTGCTGTGCATCATGCTGATATTGTTGATACTATTAACCTACAATCAGGTCTGAAGCAGATCTTTAGTGCCATGGAGAGGTTCACTGACATCACTGCTTGCTTATATGAAGAACTTTGCCAACAAATTAAGCAAGAGGACCATGTTTTGGGAGAATCCAACAAAAATAACTAGCTTCAGACTATCTAGATTCAATGAATTTTGTAGGATTGAAGTTATCTCAATTTTCGGAACCTAATCTTTATGTATACAGTACTCTCATAAATTTTGTTGGAGAAAAACATTTTTTTACTTAATTTGTTTGTTGTTAATAATGAAATTGCGATGGCAAAACGAATTGAATTTTACATGTCAACCCGTTTAGCTTGTCTTAAGTAAATTGCTAGGCGAGCGGAACCTGACTTTTGAGGAATTGTTTTCACAGCCCATTTCTTAGTTAGACACCCATTGCAGTTTTATATTGTTTTTCTAAAATATTCATTATTTTGAAATTTTAGATGTTGGTAAGGTACAGTGCAGAAACAAAACTCAAAGCGTGTTGGAAAGCTATGAAAGTTCAAACTCAAGTTTCTGAAATACATTCTGAAAATCTGGAAACTTTAAACACTTCGAAACCGTTTCTTTGTTTTTCCTATTGCCTCGTTGAGTAGTCACTTCGGTCATTTTGTTTTTTTTGAGAAACGTGAATGATGGCCCCCATATTTGTCCTGTTTCTGCTGTTGCTGAGTTTTCCATGGGGACCCTCTTTGATAAACTTGTTTCAAACTCACTATGGAACCGGTAATTACTCATCCCGTAAGTACAAACATGTACTCCCCTTCTTCCAACTCAGTACTTTTCTTTTACCCTCATGTGCCTAATGCAACCATCTATTCTCGCATGTGTCTTGAACAAGTAATATCAACAACTGAGTAAATAATCAAATTTGTCCTTTGAAAAGATGAAACTTTGATAATTGGTCCTAAAGAATTAAAAACTATAAAAAGTCATTTTAAAACTAAAATTATTTCATAGCTAACGTGGTTTTATGGTTTGAACCTCTTAAATAGTTTGATAAAGATAGAAAACAAAGAAAAGAAATATAAGAGAAAGAAAATGTTTACTTACCTTAAATAATAATGTTTTGCTTGACGGATTAAAAAAATTCATCTACCTCTTTTAGTGACTAATCAATAGAAACCAAAGTGAAAAAAAATAAATATCTTGATTTTCAATAATTTTCGTTAGTTATTAAAAAGTATTTAAAAATCTAATCGAATGTGAGAATTCTCGTATACATCATTCACTTAATATTATCAACTATTTCGCACATATGACTTTTAAATAATACTTGGAATCGCAATCCAAAAATTACCAAAATGCTTCAAAAGTCATCAAACTAGCAAAAGTTACACTTTTAACCGATAATAGACCCTACTTTTTTCACTTCGAATATTAATTTTAATATAAAAATAATTTTTGAAAATGTTTTATAATTCTCTCTATTTGTATTAATGATAAAAATTAGAGTGATCCAATCCATATGGTTTAACCCTGCTCTACATGTGTTACGGCCCAAAATACTTACAGGACTAATAGGTTCAAAGAAAAAAATAAATACCAGAAATGCACACAAAAATCTTATGGAGTATGATCAGTCCATGGGTCAATTTTAAAAAAATTAACTTTGAAAATAAAAGTTTCAAAAAAATTTCTTTCAAGTACACATTAAAAAAAAGTATTGTTGAATAGGGAAGTTAGTGATTTTGGCTTGTACCGGTAATTTTGCATATGTATGTTGCCTTACAGCTCCATAACCAAAGACAAGTTATAAGGCCTTCATGTTTCTGTTGCCATTATATAATCATAAATATTATTTTTGTTGATAATAATAAAAATAATAAGATATAATAAAACACTAAAAGAATTTCTTTTGTTTCCATCAAAATTAATATCCAGTAATAGATATATAATGGTTAGTCTCTTTCGATGTATTATCCACTGATAGGTCACAAACACACCTGTGGTCGGATCATTTTTCTACACTCCTCTGCACAAGATTTTGTAAATGCTTCACGCTAGTAGCTGGTGGTGGGGTTGGCCTTATCTCCCACCCAAGTAATAAAAGGCAAAAGCTAATCTTCCACAAAAATTTCCATCCCCTGCCCTCTTAACGATGTCATGGTCTCCTTCTCTAAAGAGGCCATAAGATTTAGTGCGATTTTTTTTTTATTCTTAACAAGAATAGCCCTGCAAATTGATCTTGAAGAATAAGATACTCTTAACAATACTCTGAACCATTACTACATCTTATTCTTTAAATTTTACTATTTTTTTTTTCAACAGCCGTAATTAGGATTGACTCCCTGATGAGAACCTGATATATTTTTAGGAGTTCTGATACTTAATATTGGCTGTAGATCCTCAATCCAGTTATTTAAATTACTGCGAACCATTGTCCAATAGGAATAACTTCTAAAAGCAGTGCATCAAGGACATAAACCGAAAAGCACAAAAAAAAAAAGTATCAAATCAAGTCAATGCTTATTCCTCATTTAAGATTGCATGGCTTTGGAGGGCGACACCTAGGTTCTACTACCACGGGATGGTTTGTCTTGTAAGCTCTACAAATGTAAATGATGAGGTTACCACACTTGTATAAGCTACTAATGAAAATACTGCACATTTATAATAAAAAAAATTACTTCAACTTTATTTAATTGGTATCTTACAAGTTAACTATCCTGAGATAATCAAATCATTTTTATCTTGGTATACGTTCTATTGTTCACATTAGACAATCGAATTTATTTTACTTGAGAAATGTAGAAGATTAAAAGTAGTTTGAGTAAATATAGTGGGGGAAATATAGGTTAGTAGAAGAATAGGCAATTCTCCTCGTCTATCTAATAGAAACAGCACGCATTTACAGTTAGTGTACCACAGCCAACATGGGTGTGATGTATAATCGAAAGATAAAATTACCTCAGAGGTCATCAAATAGAAGTCTAAAGTTGTGAGCAAACCATTTCTCATTGGTTTGATGGGTATCCTAGAACATAAGCCTGCATCAAAATTTAGAATTTCACTCCATACTTCATTTAATTTCTAAGAGATAAGATAGCACAAAATATTAAAAATAAAATCCATACTGATCCAAAAAGGAAATAAAAAATTTCAGATAGAACTTTAATGTTACAAAGTTTTCATGCTTTATTTTTACCTATTTTCTATGTATTAGTTTTGTCTACAAATAACGAACCGAAAAATGGCAACTTATAAATCACCTCGAACCCATCAGGCGCACTTTGTACCAATTGTGATTTGTCAATAAAAGCATCTTGCGGCGAAGCCTCATGATTAAATACTCTGTCTAATGGTAAACAGTTACCAATTTCCCATATGGCTAAAGAACTCGGTAACACAAATGCCATAGCTTACCAGATCTTGCAGGGTAGAGTGATTTTAACCGCTAATCCATGTGTAATAAGATCAAGGATTTACTTAAGATCAAGGAGTTGTCTTGTTGAGTTTCGAATTACAGGAGGTTTTCTGCAATTGTGCTGTAGTATGAGAGAGTTCCTTGCATTTTGGCCTAAATCTTTCATGGATGACAGCAATGTCCAAGAATTTTGTCATACAACCACTTTCTATCATGCACGTTACCAACTGTTGAGCCTAAGAAGACAATAATTTCCTTAAGACACCTTTTCAAATGTTTTGTCTCATCAAATCCTCAATAATACTTCTCCTATCTTCGTACAATATAGTTTATCTTACTGTCAACCTCACAAGAAAAAAATAGGGCTTGACATCTAATTTTATTCAATTTCTTTCAAATAGAATTCAATATACTCTTAAATAAATGCTCTTTCATATGAACAAGAAAATCAATTAACTAGCGCTACAGTTTACAAAAATGGAGACTCAATAAAACCTATTTCATGTAAGAAAAAAATTCACAATCTAGAGGAAAATGAAAAATCCATGTTTGGAATTTTGACCAGTTTTATGTCGGCTGTCAAAGGCCTAACACAAGCCTCCTCCTCTACCCTAGCTTGAGACTGGCTATGAGACCATGAAAAATGATAAATCAACTCAACAAAGGTAACTAGAGTATACCTAAATTTCGGGTTCAAAAATAATCATCAGAAACTTGGAGAGAATGGCCATGCAAACGTAAACACTGATAATCTCCAGAAAAAAAAGAAGACATTCTGACCCTGATGATGGCATTACTTTGATCCTCAAGCTGGAGACACGTGCACCCAGCAGCCAAGGCATAATAGTCGAAGGCCTGTCTAACCACTGGTCTGCAATAGCAAATCAACAGGAACATCTGCATGTGTGCTTTGATGATAAGATTTCTTTAATGACGAAGTACCGGAGGGCAGATTCTGAACAAGAACCTCTTTAACACGAGCAGCTTCACTAGGCATTCCAACCTTCAAAAGACAAGATCTTAAATTATTTACAGTAATTTCATCCGGGGCACAACCCACAACCAACATCTTATCAAAGATACTAATTGCTTCAGGCATTCTCCCTTTCATACAATGCCCAATAATAAGAATGGTATATGTCAACTTATCAGGCTTGCACCTATTCTTCTCCATTTCTGCTACAATTTTATTAGCCTCGTCAACATTGCCGGATTTGCAATACCCGTCAATAACAGGATTATAAATAAATGGTTGTGGAACAATGTCACTCTCATTCAACAGTCCCAAAATGTCACGAGCTTCGTGTAGTCTGTTATTATTGCAAAGACCACTGATAAGTACAGAGTATGTATATAAACTCGCACAAATATTTTTGTCATTCATTTTATGCCACATATTCATTGCTTGATGCGCCTGCCCAACTCGAAAATAACCATTGATTAGAGAAGTGAAAGTAGCAACATCAGGAGGACAACCATGATAATGCATTTTCTCATACATGGCTACTGCAGAAGCCATGTCACCCAACTTCCCAAATCCATCAATAAGAGCATTAAACGTAAACGTATTAGGCAAAGTTCCGGATCTAATCATTTCAGCAAAAACCAAAATCCCCTTCTTCATCATACTCAACTTGCAATAACCCAATACTATCGTAGTGTAGCTAACAACATCAGGGGCAAACTCCCCATTCAAATAAACTTCCGTTAGCAAACTTCTAGCTCTATCCACCTCACTAATCCGACACAAACCATGAATGAGAGTATTATACGTAATTACATCCGGCGAACAACCAAAACTCCTTAAATCCTCAAGAAGCTTAAAAGCCTCGCTAATTTCCCCGACCCTGCACAACCCTCGCATTAAAATATTGACTGTGTAGGTCACCGGTTTATACCGCAACCTAACAAACTCCCTAAACAGAAAAACAGCATCAACTACCTTATTCTGCCTAATCAGGACATTGAACAAGTCATCATACACAACAGCATTGACTCCAACATTACTATTGCACTGCACATCCGCAAGCAATTCCTTCGAAACATCCAACCTACCAATAGCGGCATATGAAGAAACCAAAAACCCTAACAGCCAATTATCAGGAGTCTGCCCGTCACACCTCATCCAATCATACACCACTTTCGCCGCACTGTGAAGATTCGATTGACAGAGTGACCTCAGGAGCAGATTATAAGTCAAATAAGTGTGATTCATGTGCAACTTGTGTCTACTGAATTCGACGAACTTGAAACCCCAATTGTGGTGCAACTTATTCACGACCTCGTAAACGAGCGACGGGGTTAGGTGCTTACTGAAATAGCCCAGGAATGGGTCCAGCGACGAAGAGCGAACGAAAATGGTGCACGCGATCTTGACGAACCAGGCTTCGGCGGCCCTTCTGATCGAACCCATGGGTTCCCAGGCGATAACATCGGTTCTAGTTCGCCGCAAATGCACGCGCTTCGGTCTTTTTCTTCTTTGGGCCCGCGTGGGCCTTGGATTTCTCTATCTACGCCGCCACACTTCTATGTTCCTAATTAGAAATGAAAGTGTGCGTGGCGGAGGGTTGAAAAAATGGCCCAAATAATGCAAGGGCAAGCAGCGGTAGTGCTGCAGAGTTAAAGAAGCAGTTTCTTATGAACGTAACTTATTGTAAATAAGTGCTTTTGAAGAACGAGGTGGGTAATGAAGATTTTGTTGTGTTTTCGATTTCTCTCTGGCTACCTGCTTGAACCTGTGTGTGGGATTTTAGTGGGGGTTCTCTGGCGTATGCGTGACCTATATTGGAGCAACTTGTTTATGGGAGGTTCCATTGAGTTTTGATAAATGGAGAATGGGAATCGCGGTGGCAGGGAAGATAACGTTTCCCGGGGAAGGAAGAAGTAAAAGACTGCGTTTAGCGAATGGAAAAGGGATCCCACGGTTCTTTCCGCTTACACTGCTTAGGGTTTTATTGTATATCACCTCACCTGCGGCACGGTACCCACATCTATGAACTTATGCTATCTATATTTTTATTAAGAGAAATTAAATTGGAGAAAAACAACTGGGAAGCATAAGTAAGAGTGGAAGACAAATAAAAGTAATATATTATTTTGATGTGTAGAAATTTAAAAACTAAAAATATAATATGAATAAAACAGAATAAAAATAATGAAGAGAATATATATATATATATATATATATATATATATAATATTTTATTACGTTTTTAATATATTTTTATAAAAAAAATTAAGAAATTAAAAAAATGGGAAAGAAAGATTTCCCCATATTTCACACTAATTTGGGGGAATTTTTAATTCAATTTTAAATTTTGAAGAAAACTAAGTAAGATGAATATTTAAAGCAATATATTAAATTGAAAAAAAATGTTGGAACCATCTCATTAATCATGGTGCTCTCGTGTCAAAGTATGATGTTAATGATAATGGACAAATTGTTGGTAGGAAGAATGACATGCGATTTAGTTTTCTTTTTCTAAGTCATTTATTGGGTTTGATAAAAAAAGAATAATGATAAAACAAATATCTGAAAATATTAGTAAAGTTATTTATCTTCATTGAAGTTAAAAAATAGGAAAGAATCTTAAGAATATATATTTTAAAATAATACTTAATCTAAATAAATTTATTTATTTTAATAGATCTCTTTATTATTTTTACGTAGTTTTTTTTCATAATTTTATTTATTTTTTCTCTTTTTTCATTTATTTTAGTTTTTCTCTTTTTTATTTTATATCTCTTATTTTTCTCTAATCTCTTATTTATTCTTTTAATTAAACTATTATATTTAATTTTAATAAAATATATTATTTTAATTAAATTATTATATTAAAATTTAATAAAATATATGTTTAAACAAGTATTTTAAAAATAATATTAAAACTAAAAAATATTAATTATTTAAAATTATGATAATTTTGACCGTAAATAATATTTACAATAATGTAAATAATTAATTTAAAATTATTTTAACATAATAAATAATTATTCATCTAATTAAAAATTATCAAATATTTATAAGTTAAATATATTTTTTATTTAATAATTTAATATAATTATAATTAGATTGAGTTATGATAATTAGTTAGATTAAGCAATTTTAAAAAAATATTATTAAAATATTTTAAATAAATACTTAATTTTTTCTTAATAATTATAATATAACAATAATATTTGTAATATCTGAAATCTATCTTATAATTTTTTTCAAATATAATATATTTTATTATAATATTTCTGATCATTTAAATATTTTTATTTTTAAATAATAATAAAAGACTTATGTTATCAAATTTTAATATTCTATTTTTAATTGAAGAATAGATAGAATGTGAGAAAAACAATGAAGAGAAAAGAGAAAAAAAATTGATGAAAAAAAAAGATAAAAATAAACAAAGAAAAAAAGGAAATTAAGTGTATCAGTTTATTTTCCTTTATTAAATTTTGTGTATTAGTAGTAAATAAGTTTATGAAAATAAATATTAAAAGGATTTTTTTGTTAATAGAGGAATGGTCCATTAATTGATATTGTAGTTCTTTGGAGAATTACGCTTATGCTTTCCAACTGTGAGAATGCCCCTACTTTATATTGAATCCTAAATCTGAAATAAAATTATAAGAAAAGAAAAAGAGAACAGTAAACAATAAAGATGATTTAGTAAAATTGTTCAACTCAAAAAGTTCTTTATCACTTTTTTGTGTTTACTTTGGCAAATTGAAATCAATGTGAAAAAGAAAAAAAAAAATGTCATCGGTTTTAAAAGGGAGGGGACTGATTTTAGTTCATGTATTTTTGTTTTCGTTCAAGGAGATTTTATTATGCTATTTTTCTTATTGTCTTATTAGCTTTTGTAAAATCTACATTTGTGCATACTAAACTTATTATGTTACTTTAAACATACTTTTATTTGCATATAGTTTCCAAACATATTATTTTTTAAAATGTAAAGAAACAGACTCTCACATGAATGAAGAAGGTCTTTGTTGTACTTTGAAAAGACAAAAAATAAAAAAAAATCCTTTTGCGGACTAAAGGCAAACCAAATATTTAGTAAAACAAGATTAATGAAAAGCATAAAAGAAAAATCGTCTGCAAACCAAGAACGGCAAGAAATGCAAGTGTTCGGGTGCACTCAAAGAGTCTAATTTTGTGAAAGCACCTCCTACCTCTCAACTCAACATCCTTTATCTCCAATGACTGAGACTTGTTCTCATACGGACTTACTATTGATCAAAGTTTCTTGATGACCAACTAGAACGATGGCAAAGGGAGTAATGAGATAGTAACTTGTTCAGATTCAAGTTCTTTATGTGTAAGTTTTAAATGTTACGTTGAACACTCTACTTATGCGTGTTTCGTTATCTTTGCAAGACTGGATCCGACAAACGAGGAATGTTGGAAGCGAACAAAATCTTGCTGACTGGTCATTTTGTGCTGCGAAGGATTTTAGTAGAAAATCCTTCGTATACTTGGAAATAGGGAATGGACTTCTCATTAGAAGGTGTAAAACAGGGACTGATTTTGCGTCAGCTGTTGTGGTATCTTTCTTTTTTCTCCATGGATTTGATAAAATATTTAATTGATTCTTACAGTGTACATGTCTAGCGTATCTTATAGTACAAACATGATTCTATGACTTACGTGTATGATTATGCAACATATAATTCGGCCTTTCCATCGATGAACAGGCTCATGAACTCTTCACCATCAACAGTTTCTTTTTCTATGAGAAGTTGAGCAAGCTTGTGAAGTATGTCAATGTGAGTATTGATAATATTTGTTGCCCTAGAATATGCTCTCTCTACCAGTTCCCTTACTTCCGCATCCACTACATCGGCAGTTGCCATGGAGTAATCTTTTTGCGTTGACATCTGCATTGCAATCATTCGAAAAGGTGAGGCATATATTGTTGTTGTTCAAGAATCAAGAACACAGTAAAAAGGTCAAAGACATCAAAGTATTTTAGGTCACGGAATACCTGCTGACCCAAGAATGGATTTCCACCAGGTCCACCAATGGCAACTTGTCCAATTTTTTTGCTGAACCCAAATCTCTCAACCATCTGTCTTGCCACTCGTGAAACCTGCATGAAGTCATTTGATGCTCCAGTCGTGACATTTTCCCGTCCAAAAATAACCTCTTCAGCGACCCTGTTTGGCCATTGATATGAAATTTGTCAGATAAAATTCAAAGCTGAAAGCTCTGCATCTCACATCCACAAGCGTCCACTAAAAATATACAAAAGGAGCCAATAAAAAAAGGAAGTTCATATACAGATCACTCAGAAGTAAGATTAAGCCAATTAACTTCATGTGGAGTAGCTGCCATATAAGACTGACTAGCAAACATAAAAATCCAAAATCAAACAAAGTAATTGAGCATGTTTCCGTGAATTGAAAAGTACACTGACCTTCCACCCAGAGCAACAGCCATCTGATTTTCCAAGTAGCTTCTACTGTACAATCCAGACTCAAGCCTCTCTTCGCTGGGAGCAAAGAATGTGAGACCACCAGCTTGGCCACGAGGAATAATTGATATCTTGGCTACGGGGTCATATTCAGGCATTAAAGCGCCTACTAAAGCATGGCCAGCCTCTGAAAATCAACGTGGAAAAATAGGTTGAATTCCCAAAAACAAACCAATACCTGCCAAACTTAGTATTTAACATACAAAAAATACACACCGTGGTATGCTACCAATTTCTTCTTCTCATCTGAGACCACAGCATTTTTCTTTTCGGGTCCGGCTATGATCCTTTCAAGCGCATCAGATATCTCATCTTTACTTATTTCCTTGAGGTCACGCCTAGCTGCAAGAATAGCCGCCTCATTCATCAGATTCTGCAGATCAGCCCCAGTGAATCCGGGGGTTCTCCTTGCAATTTTTTCAAAGTCAACATCCTTTGCAAGTGCCTTTCCTCTTGAATGCACCTGTCAGAGAAAAAGTGTTGATTAATCCAGAAGTACTGATACAGAAATGTACTGAACAAATTCGATTGATAACGCAGCACACAAAGCTTGACCTACCAAAAACTCCAAAATCCATCAATCAAATAAAAACTACACAAAAATTATATGCTGAGGTGCTCTTGGGTTTTCTACTCCATTCAAAATCAAAATCTTACATTAATAGTATTCATATAAAAAATGTTCGCATCACACTTTAATAATATAATTAGCAAAGACTTGTTGAAAATCAGCAATTTCCTCTACTCATAATTTGTATTTTCCAAAAGCTTTAAAACAATGGTAGACGCTCTTGAAAGCTGTGAACGTGATGCTAGCACTCCTCTCGACTAAAAATAAGTTGGCTAAGTTATCAAAGTGAGACTCTAATCCTATTTAGAGAAACACCTACACATTTTTTAGCTCACTATGATGAACAAATTCTCTACTATTATTAACTGATAATAATGTGTAAGGAAGTGTGTAAAATAACGCATTGCTATTAGTCATCTTCTAATTAAATAACAACATAAAAAACATTAATGAACTAACATAATTAAACAACAATATTCCAGAAAGGGTTTATGGCTGAGCCTGACTCACCTGAAGGATCTTAACTCGGCCAGCAACATCAGGTCTATCTACAGTAACTTGCCTATCAAACCGGCCAGGCCTCAACAATGCAGAATCAAGAACATCAGGTCTGTTCGTCGCAGCCAAAACAATAACTCCAGAGTTACCAGAAAACCCATCCATTTCCGTCAGAAGCTGGTTAATAGTCTGTTCCCTCTCATCGTTGCCCCCTCCAAGCCCCGCCCCTCTCTGCCTCCCCACGGCGTCAATCTCATCAATGAAAACAATGCACGGCGCCTTATTCTTCGCCTTCTCAAATAAATCCCTCACCCTCGACGCACCAACCCCCACAAACAGCTCCACGAATTCCGAAGCCGCGCACGAGAAAAACGGCACTCCAGCTTCTCCCGCCACAGCCCTAGCTAGAAGCGTCTTCCCGGTTCCGGGTGGCCCCACCAGAAGACAACCCTTCGGAATCTTCGCACCCAGCGCAGTATACTTATCAGGGTTCTTCAAAAAATCAACAACCTCTTGCAGTTCAAGCTTGGCTTGGTCCGCGCCCGCCACGTCAGCGAAGGTAACCCCCGTTTCGGGGACTTCTTGGAATTTGGATTTATTCCGCCCGAAGTCCATGGGGCCGCCTAACCCACCGGGTCCACCGGGCCCGCCTTGGGCTCTGCGGAAGAGGAAGAACAAGCCGGCGAATGCTAGAAAGGGGAAGAGCAAGTTGCCTATGATGTTGAACAAGCCGTTAGCTGATTCGGTTTCGGCGACGGAAATGTCGACGCCGTTCATGGCGAGGATGTCGATAAGGTCAGGGTCATTGGGGACGATAACGGAGGCTCGACGGCCGTCAACGGCGGTTAGTTGGAGTGCGGAACCATCTTTGCTGAACCTGACTCGCTCGACTTTACCCTTCTTAACGGCGTTCAAGAACTCGCTGTAGCGCCAATTGGTGCCTTCGGGGAGGTCCGAAGAGGCTTGGGGTTTGGGTGCTGTGAGAAGGTTCTGAGAGAAAAGTGCGGAGTTTGAGTTGGAGGGGTTTAATTGGCTCTGTTGCGCTTCGATTACGGGGGGCGGGGTGACGTTATCAGCGGCTAGGGCGTGTGGGGTCGCAGAGAGAGTGGCGGAAGAAAATATAAGGGCCGCTAGAGCAGCTTGTGAAGATGCAGAATTCAGTTTCTCCGAGTCGGGTTTTTGAGCGTTGAAGATGATTCTCTTGAAAAGAAACGGCAACGGAGTGGCAGTTTTGGTTGTTTTGGGGGTTGGTGGCGATACTAGAACCTTCCTTCCGAGAAAGTTTGAAGAGAGCAATGCGCTGGTGGCAAAGGCCATCGTAACTGGGGCTGATTCAGTGGCTGATGCGAATACGTTTGATCTCTTTCTTTTTTACTCTATCTTCGATGTTGCTCTAGATTTTGGATTTAGAAAGTGTGTGTGGCTATCTATGCCACGGAGGGACGAAAAAGTGGCCCAAATATGCCCCGGGGGATTCACTGCTGCACACTTAAAATTAACCAGATTGTTTCGTATAAGTGTGGTTTATATGTTGGAGGAATCAAGTGGGAAATGGAGATTATAGGACTTGGCTTTGGCTTTGGCTACCTGCTTCCATCTTTGCCATAGATTTTTGGTGGTGTTTTCTCTCATACGTGGCCTCATCTATATCCATTTATTTATCGACAGCACTGTTTTTAATAAACCCAAAAATAAAATAATAAGTGTGGTTTGGTTTTTTAATGGACTATAGCTGACTCAACTTCATCTTCGCTTATTTTGTATCTGGGCCTAATCTATTTGGATTGAGTGGGTAATATCCATGTAAAAAGATAAACCATTTTTGTTGCTTCCACTAACTGTTAGATTCACAACTTGGGACAAGAGAGGGGAGTGAATCTTTGAGAAAAAGGAGGAGGGTTATACTTGGTAGAAAGAATTAAGGATAATTTGAAAAAACAAAAAACGTAAAAAGGGAGTGCATAAACGAAGAGGAAATGTAAATAGCAACTCCTTGGATTTTGTGCTTCCCTTAGTGTTTGGGCCTTTATATGGACTCTTTGTAATGTGTTTGTATTGTATCCTGTACAAAACTTGGCACATTCTTATGTACTCTCATTTTTTTTTTCTTTTTTCTTTTTTTTTCACGATCATATTTATCTAAAAAGTTAATATTATTTTTAATGTAAATAAGTTTTGGATTTTTTAAAATTTTTTTTTAGAATGAACGCAGAAGTTTTTAAAAATATTTCGAAATATTTTTAAAAATCTTATTTTAAAACGTTTTTAAAATGTTAATCCAAAAAGATTTCTGAAAAAATTATTCTAAAAAATTTTGGGAAGAGTAAATCTGGAATTTATATCATACATGTTAAAAATCATTTCCAAATTTATTTTTTCATAATCTTTTCGGAATAATCTTTTTCAAAATGGTAAAATTATATTTTAAATTTCATAATAACAAATTTAAAAACAATATTTATTTTTAAATTTTTTATCTAAATTTAAAAAAATATTCGGATGCTTCATAATCACTATTTCCATAAAATTAAACAATATCTTATTATTTTTTAAAATATATGTGGGGTATAAAAAAACAAAATATAGGTACATGAAAAATGTGCCAAAAACTTTAATATCTCCTATTCATTTCTTCAAATCACATTTAATGAAAAATATAATCACCTCAATCTTATTAATATTTTATATACCGTAATGTTTGTTTTTAAATTAACATTAAAATCTTTTTTTTTTTAAATCGCGTTCTCTTTTCTCTAATTGCATTTGATATTAAGTTTTAAGGAGTATATGTATTTTAATTTCAATATATATATATATATATATATATATATATATATATAATTTGAAATGATGTTAAAATTTTGTTGTAAAAATTTTATTTATTAAATGTGTTTAGTTTTTTTATAAAATTCTTCTATTTTGTTATTATTATGAAATTAATGACATTTTCAGTTAAATATTTTATTTGTGTTTTTCCGTTAACTTATGCATAATTTTTTTTATCAGGAATTTATATAAAATGCACATCACAACTCAATAAAATATAATTAGATAATCAAATTAGTCTTATTACTAGTGCATGGGTTTTTACCCAATTTCCGTTGAACCAAAGATTAACCTATTTACAAAAATGCGATGATATTTTTATAAATAATAAATATTACTTTTACGTCGGACATCTTAGATATCGACTGTTAATGAAAAATTGAGAAATAAATCGAAAAGTGGACCGAAGAATTCAATGGTCAATTTGGGGTAAAAGATTGACAAAAAAGTGAGTATTGAAAACAAAAGCCAGTTCGAGGAAAAAGATTGAGGAAAAGAGTTCAGAGGCACCATGAATGTTCAAATATTCAATTTTTTTTAGATCGAGATTGAAGGGATTAGTTATCTCTACACATGAAAATACTGGGTAACAGTTTTTAACTATTTTGAGTGGTTATGTAAGGGTAGGTTATAAATAGAATTAAGTATTGAGAGTACGGGGTGGAGGATAAAAAATTTCTGGTATGAGTCTACTGACGAACAACGATAATCATGAAATTTCTAGCTTTGGGTTTCTGCTTTTATTGATCTTTATTATTGTTTTCTTTACTTATTCTCGTACAATTTAAGTTTGTGTACTACTTTTTCAGTTCTTCGTCTATTTAACTTCCTGTATTCCTTTACAATTTAATCAAGTTCACACAGTCATTTTCTATCTATTTTACTTATCTAATTTTCTATATATTCTCATTTCTATTAGTTTACGTTGTCTTTCATTTTCGATCATTTGCATTTTTAATTTCACGGTTATCTATTTAAACATTCTAAAATCTTTAAAAATTTATCTTTTAATTTTAATGAATATAATTTATTTATCCATTGTTATTGAGCAACATTTCTTTCAATTAGATATAGTAGTTTATTTGAGCAATGTTGATATTTGTATGTTCTTAAATTCATTATCGGTGTTTCGTACTTAAATTTATCATCTTTTATATTTTTGATTGAAAACTTAGTTTGCTAGCCTAAATAAAAAGAATTCACGATAGTTGAAAATTGGTTAAAATATAAAATATTTGGAAATCGAAATTACCAAATTTCACAGTAACACCGATGTAAAAATTGATTTTTTACGTCTAGTGGCTCTTTAACCGTCAATGATGTTCGATGTAAAAGTCGCATTTTAATCGCTCTAAGACTTCTTTTTCCTTTGGTGCATGAAGGTTTTTGAGTGACGATAACAACAACGATCAAAACAGTTTCTCTCAAACTACATTTCGACCACAATAAGTGATGAAAATACGTACATTATATCCCATTTGTGGTGATTAACATTTTTCTCGTATTAAATTTGAGTTTTAGAACTTTTTTGTATATTTAAGATTAATATTATATGTGTTTCCTCTTTTATGTTGAAATTGAATCGGTGATAGCTTTTAAAAATTTCAATCATGTTATTGCATGAATGTGTCTACTGGATTGTTATTGAAATTGGACTGTTATAGTTTGTAATTATTCATTTATACGTTTAATTGAATTTACGATTTATACACTGTATTTTTTATGTTTGTCCGGTTTAGTTGTTTGAATCTCACATTTTTTATTTTTTGTATATTAATTATATAATAGTAATTAGTAAGTAAGAAAAAAAATTATATGGTATGATGTGAAAAGAAAATATTACATTATATAAGGTTAACAGTTTTTTGATGATGAAAAAAAAAAACAAAAATCTTTTTAAAAATGTGAGTTTTGACTCCGATATCAAATTTGAACACACAACATATAAAAATGAAGAAAAAGACCAATAATTTTTGTAAATTATACTCCTATATTGATAAAAGTAGTGAAATATATTATATTATTATAATATTTATATACTCTTGTATTTAAATTTTAAAAATAATGTTTTGTTTCTTAATTTAGTGTAATAAGTAAACAAACTCTCCTTTGAATTTGGTTACTATATCCTGTATTTGATGTGAGCTATAATTTGTGTGGGTATAACTAATTTTTAGATGAAGGTAATTATTTTAAACATTTGTTAAATTAATTTACCTTTATGCGGTACATTGTATGTTAACAGAAGTTAAATTAATTTTTTAAATATTTTAAGATCCATCAATCTCTATTATCAGAACATGATAAATAATATTTTCAATATTTCTAATACTTAATCTATAGGTTATTGTTTATACTATATTATATTATATGGTTTAATATTTAGGTAACTTAATTTTTTATTAATTTAGACTTTGTATTAATTTTTAAAAATTTTCATTATTATTATATTTTTTAATTATTATCTATTAAAAATATAAAATTTGAATTGCTTGTATTATATTTTCAATCCCGACTCCGATCACGTCTCGCCACGACTTTATATTTAAATTCAAATTTTAAAATATTAATATTCTAAAAGTATTTTCTTTTCTTTTTCTATTACATATAAGGTCATTTTTTTTATATTTCACCCAATTTTTTTCTTCTACCTACTTTTTAATTTTTTTGTCTTTTTTAATCTTTTATATCAATTAATTTATTACATTATTCTTTCTCTTACCTTTTAGTTTTTCACATTTCTTTAATCTCTTTCATCAATTTTTTTTTCAATATTTTTAACCAATTTGATGAACAAAAAGTTAATTTTTTTTATTATTTATCTTTTTCTAAATATTTTACATAAATTTTAGTAGTAACTAATATTATTTTATTTATAATTTATATTTATTAGGTTTTATTATATCATATTTTATTAATTTTATTATTCTTATTTATCATATATCAAATTTTATCTTAATAAAATAATTGTATTTTAAAGGATTAAAGAAATTGATAATTTATACTTTTATTACTTCGAACTAATTGAATAAGAATTAATTTATTAAATATTTCCTTATAAACTATATATTTCATATTTTTAAATGACAACTTAAAAATAAATTAACTTATATATAATCAAATATTTGAACACAGTATTATAATAATAATGTTATAAATAAAAAATAATTAAATATTTCTTTTATATACATATTTTAATATAAATATAATAAATTAAAATGTATATTTAATTAATAATAATTATAAATTAAAAAATTATAAATATTTATTTATATATAAAAAATATATAGTAAAATTAATTTATTATAAATGTAATTATCTTTTTAAAAATAATATAAATTAGAGACGAGAAAGATGACAAGGAATCCGAAACCCAGTAAAAGCGAAAATGAAAATTTAATTTCTATCCCGACAAAAATAGAAGATGGAAACAAAAATGATTAAAAAAATAAAAAACGAGAATCTAATAGATAAAACCCGACCAGCCTACCTAGTTGTAGGGTGTGTTTTCGTTTGAGAGTAATATAAAAAGCCGACACAATTAAATTGATACTAAATTTTTTTTCAATTAATTACTCTATTTCTTAATTTATAAATGTTGTACTAAGTAACACTGTTAACTCCATCATTATTCTATTAGCTCTATATATCACATAGTTCTAAATCGCATAATGATAATAATAAAATAAAAATTTCAAGACAGGTCATTATCACGACACGATGCTCCAAACGATTAAAACGTGTGGTTGCCTTTTTTCCTCTACCAAACCAAACAAAAAGGAAAACATAGAATTCTACGAGGAAGTATTATAATAACAATTTATAGCCTATAACATCCCACTTTTTTTTTCCCATAAAAGTTGTCGGAAAGTATTTATTAGGCCGGGTAATATGTTCCAATTTAATCAAAATACATTTGTTAAAATTTTATCCTCATGAATTCGATTTAATTAATCTTTTTTTTATTAAATGATAATTTTGTATGTTTAATATAATTCAATCTCATCAAAATAATTAAGTTAATATTATGGTTATATAATTATTATTTAATTAATGTAAGTATTTTATTAATTATATATATGTACTTTTATATATTAATTTATTATAATATTAAATCACTAAAATATTAAACCATTATAATTTATTTATAAAAAAATAGTTTCAAAAATCTTAAAATTACACATTTTTCATTTAAACAATATCATAAAATCTAGATTTTTAATAAAGTTACTAATAAACACACAAATTGAATATAATATAATGTAATAAATACAATTATTTTATTGATAAAACGATGGATTTGAATTTGACTTAAAACAGCACCTTCCCTGTATATCACCAAGGAGTATTCAGTAAGCATAAGAGTAAGATAATGAGACTTAACTTACCCTACAATGCCTTGCTGAAACTTTTTGTTGCATGTCAATAATTTAAATCTGTAATTGCAATTGGAAAATGAGGAAATAAACTTATTTTTTTATATTTATTTTGCGGATCAATTAAAATGGAGTAAACTAATATTGTTCCTTTTTCGTGTACATCCCCTTATATGTTATGAAAATGATAAAAATTGCAATATAATGAGTTCATTAATTAATCTTTTAATATTTTGTCCTATTGAAAATAATTACATGAGTTTATTAAATAATTTGGTTCGCTTTTATCAACAAACTATAATGAAATTTCGCTTGAGAGTAGCAAAGTATTAAAAAAAAAGAGTGTGAAAGAGGATCTACATCTTAACTATTTATCTTGAGAGAGTAAAATAATATATTATAAATAAATAATAAATAAATATAAAAAAGATAAAAGATAAAAAAGTGAAAAAATAAAATTATAAATATATACTTAAATATATTAAATAATCATTAAATTTGAGGGAGACAAAATCATAAATTATATGATAATTATAAAAATGAGAGAAAGTGAAAGGATAAAATTATAAATAAACAAGTATATGTATTAAATGTTCATTAAGTTTGGAGAAACTAAAATTATAAATTACATAATAGTTACAAAACTTTAAAACTTTAAGGATTACGCACCTCCTCTCTTAATCAAATTCTTCATGTACTATTAAGCATTTTTTTTTTCTAAAAATAAAGTACTTTCACAATGAGGCAAAGACAAGAATAAAAAAGTGATGGCACAACAAAGTTTGTCAACAAAATATTAAAGAAAACTCGAAAGCAACTTTGGTAAAAGATGCCACTTCTAACATGCATGCAACTAGAAGACCCAACTACTTGGTCTCAAAGGTATTTTCATCAATAGCAAACCACTGAAAAACAAAATGTGGTGCAATTTCCTTCAAAGAATTCTCATCTTTCTTGCTGGCGGGTTCCTCGACCTTTCGATCGATGTTGAAAAACCAAAAATAGCCACAAACTTAATCTAAAGATAAGATGTAATTTAAAATTAATTAGATATATAATAAAATTATAATATATAAAGTTCATCTTATTAAATTGATCGTTTAAATTTGAATTAGATAATTATTATTTTTAATATAATATCGAAATTGAGAATAAAAATCGTCTAGAGATGAGAATATCATGAAAAATTCTTTCTCAATATAAAATAATACGATAAAATCTTACATTAACTTAAAAAAAATATATTATAAGATAGGCGTGAAAATAAACTTCCACTTCCTTAATAGATAATGTAAGATTAAAATTATTTACTCTTCGAATTCGATGAACCATGAAAAGGATTATTCAAACCAACCGTGGGGCAGGGATTGACGGAGAAACAACTTGGAATGATAAAAGTTTGAGCCTCACAAGACAATTAGCAATAATTAAGGTTCTACGTGGGGACATAATGTCACACAACAGAGTTCTTATTTGGCTTCCATAATTGGCTATTTCTTAACTCCCAAGGCTTTATATAAATTTAGCAGGATAAAAATACGCCATTTTAAGAATGTGATTAAAATCAGACCCATTATTTCAGGTGAAAAATAACTCTTATAATTATTCTTGAAGAGTATTTTAATATTACTCAAAAATATTTTAACACTAAAAACTTAAATAAAAATATAATTATATTTGATACTTAACATTTAAAATAAACATAAGAATATTAGTCAAATATATCATAATACTTGTAACTAAATTTATAAATAAGTAAAATGAGAGATTAATGTAACATAAAATCGTACCAAATTTAAATATGAAAATATAAAATAGTATAAATGGCTGAATTGTATATTTTTTTTGTGCCAGATAAATAAATCATAACAATTGTAAATTTTATTAAATATGTTTTTTATTCTAAATTTGTTTTTACTCTTTTACGTGTATGTAAACAGAGTCTAGGCTTCAAAACAGTATGAATTAGTCGTATATTGGGGGAATAAAGAACTTGTGGATTAAAAAGTGTATTACTTTATTTAGGATTAAAATTAATATAAATCATGAATCAACAACATTGTTTATATATATATATATATATATATATATATATATATATTTCTTCATCAACTGAATGGAAGTTTCGGTCTATAGTGGGATAATTAGTTTTTTAAACAACTCCATCGTCTCATTAAGGGGGACCAAAAAACTCATCCCAAGAAAAGTTTGGAGGATATCATTGTTCTATAGTATAAATTTAAAAATATAAAGCTATAAATATTTGTTATATTTATTACGAGGCTATTAATTTTTTTAATTTTTTTTATTAAACGATATTTTTACGTGAATGATAAGAGAGGTCTACATGAGTGAATTGTTATAAAAGAAAAAGGTGAATAATTGGGAAAATTAAATTTGAAATAAATAAAAAAATGTTGCTTTGAATTCTGAATCCAAGTTAGAAATGTTTATTTTTTATTTTTTCACAGAAATTCCTTATCAAATGTTGACTGGTTGTGTCTAGATACACATACTTCTTTCCAGGAGTCAATGCAGTCCAAGGAGTGGGTTGGTTGGTGAAGGAAATAGGCACACCATGCACAACAACCAATAATATCATCCACTTGATTATTTTACACCTAATGGAATGAAAGGAGGAAACTTAGTTTACTTCATTCTTAGGAAGATAAACAAAGGAAAAACAAAACAAAATTAAAATTATGATAAATGATATTTTATTTTATCTTGTAACCTACTTCAATATTATTGTAGTTAATAACAGACAATATTTGGTTTTCATGTTTTTTATGAGATTGTAATCTTTTATTTTTAAATAAAATATTGATATATATAGTAAGATAAAAAAAATAGTCTTATTCCACTTTTACTTTTTATCTTATCATCGATTAAGAATTATATTTCATTATTTCATACATCATTTATAAATTAAGACTATAAATAATTTATATATACCATTTTTAAAAATAAAACCATAATAAATTAAAGTTATAAACAAAATATATATTAAATAGAATAATTAAGTTTAATAATACTATATATTCTCTCATTTTTAGATGAAACAAATATAATATAAATTTATTTATTTTTAATATATCATATTTTACAAATATAATATAATTTATTATGATATCTTACAATAGATAATAACAACTAACAAAATTATCATATTATTCTTTAAACATAAAAGGATATTAGAATTTTAAGACAAATTTAAGAAAAACACTTTACTTCTTCTATTACACATTCTAGCTAAGTCTTTCAAAAATTTCAATGGAAACATATACCAAAACATATGTATAGAAAAGTAATTCTCATTTTTTATTTTTTAAACTAATTATTAAAATAAATTACTTTTTATAATTATTTGATTGTGACATTCGGTTTATGTTTGAATTGCAAAAAAAATTATTTAGATTGAAAAAAAGAATGAAAAATAAAAAGAAATCAATAAAAAAAGATTAATTTGATTAATTAAAAATAAATAAATAATAAAAAATTAATAAATGATTTAGATAAAAACATCTCCATGAATAAAATCACTATAAGAAAATCGCATATTTCCGACGAATGTGTAGTCGTCGGAAAATAAGTCATTACTAACGAAAATTACTCGACGGATATAAAATATTTGTGGAATTTGGTCTTATCGATGGATATATCCGTCGATAAAATAATAATTAATTACCAACTGATATATCCGTCGGTAAATTAACAATTATTTACCGACGAATATTTCCATCGGTAAATTAACAATTAGTTATCGATGGATGGTAACTAATTGTTAATTTGTCGATAAATTAACAATTATTTACCAACGGATATTTTCATCGATAAATCCATCGACAAATTAATAATTAGTTACCAACGGATATATCCATCGGTAAAATTATATAATAATTACTTAATATATTCTAATAAATTAATTATTCACCTAATTAAAAAATTAAATATTTTTTTATTTAATAATTTAATTTAATCATAATTAGATTAATTTATAATAATTTATTAAATTAAATAATTTTAAAAAATAAATATTTAATTATATATAAATATATCAATATATATATATATATATATATAAATATATCTGTATTTATATATTTACATGGATATACATTTATTTGTATATAAATATAATTTATTTGTAAATTATTATTAAAAATTTCTAGTAACTTAATGGTTAGAATATCAACCCTAATTTTAAGATAGTGAGTTGGAATGGAGTGTAATCATAATAATTTAAAGTTATAAAAATATAATAGAAAATGAAATGTAATCCTGCAATTACATTGATGTGATGATAATAATTCAAAGTTATCAATATATAATAGAGTGTACATGATTTTTCTCTGCAAATCAATACGTGATTCTAAATTCAAATAGTAACTTTCATCTCAAATTTTTCAGAAAAAGGCTGAGAGATAATTATTCTTAAATTTATTAATTTATTTAATAATTGCTAGACAAGAGTGTACGTTTGCAATAATTTCCATATATATATATATATATGGGTGGATGCTAACATCAAATGCAAAGTGGTGACTCCACATAAAAGAAGAGTGGTGCGAAGAGTGAGAGACACAACAGTTGCAATGACGACGGAGGAAGTAGTGGAAGTAAAGGTAAATACTGAACCAAGAGAGACTCAGAGGTATGAAACCATCTCAACTCCACCACTGCAAGTTTCATCATCACACGATGGGGTCCCCAAAACTCCGAAAAGCCCTTTTGCATCTCGTTTCATGAGCACCCCTTTAGCCAGCCCCATGAAGAAAGCCATCGAAAACATGCAAGGTTACTTGGGAGAAGTTGGTCGCTTCACCAAGCTTGACCCTCAAGATGATTGGCTTCCCATCACCGAGTCCAGAAAGGGAAACGCATATTACGCTGCGTTTCATGTCCTTTGCTCAGGGATCGGATTTCAGGCCCTTATTCTTCCCTTCGCCTTCACTAGTCTTGGCTGGTCAGTTTTCATGCCACTCAAAAACTCAACACCACTTCTTATATAAACACATTATTTCTATTTTTTGTCATCTCATTTACTATATCTCTGTTTCTTGTTTAAGTATTTGATGTGTCACTACCCGAAAATATAGTATTTGATGTGATGGATTGTAACGCTTTTCACTAAGTTGCAGGACCTGGGGAATCATATGTCTCTGTGCGGCTTTTACATGGCAACTCTACACGTTGTGGTTACTCATTCAGCTTCATGAATCAGACACGGGGGTGCGCCATAGTAGGTACCTCAGACTTGCTATGGTAGCATTCGGTAAGTTGTTTAAATTGTTTTTTCTTTACTCCATGATTTACGTACGAAATTGCCAAATCTTACAAAAGTATATAATATCATAAATAGAAAAACAAAAATATTATTGATAACTTAAAATAACCTAAAATTAATTTATATAGTGATACTTTGAATTCTCCTCAGACAATCATTATCTAATTAAAAAATTAGCAATTTTTTGACCAAAGTGTAAAAAAATAAAAAAAATTATGACCAAAATTAACTCTCAATTAATTAAAATAATTGTATAAGAATTAACAAGTTTTTTCATCCATAATAATTTGTACTTAGATAATAAAACTGAAAAATATTTAAAACTATTTTACTTCATCAACCAATTCATCAATAGCTTTTGGAATGCTCCATTAACATGATTCAATATTTTATATGAAATTTTATTAATACCGTCGCTAATAACATATATCATATAAACTAAGTTTTCCTAATTTCTGTAATAATTGTTTTAAAATTACACCTCAAATTATTTATAATTGATTAATATATAAAAAAAAATTATGTTTCGATATACAACTCACATGTTAGGAATCGAGGTTAGTAATATATATATATATATAAAATTTATTAAAACATCCTTTAAGAATAAAATTATAATGAAATATAATTAAAAAAATTTAGACATAAACAATGCTATTATAACTTACAAAATTATTACATAAAATAAATTTCACGATATATACGAAGAATAATTAAAACTTTTATGCTTTTTTCCCCCTATTATTTCTCTCCTCTCTTGTCAAATTAATTTGAACCGTTAAACTCTAAAAACTAACCAATGTTTCTTTTAATAAAGATTAGCATAAAAACTTAAAATTTTCAATCATATATTTTAAAAAGATTGTACACGATTGAAATTTAATTGTTCTATCCTCTGTAAAAGTAAAAGTTTAAGATTTTAAATTAGAAATCTCAAATAAAATATTTAAAAATTAAAATAATTGAATTAAGTAAAACTCCAAATATTTGAAAATTTAAAATTTATCCTCTACACACTCTAAATAAATAACATACATAATCGTTTCATTTTATGTTTTGTTGTATTTTCTATTCACACATTAAAAGTAATTTTCCCTGTAATGGAAGAACCAAAAAGAGTAAAATTGTTCCTCGTTTTATATGATGGTTGCTTTAGATAAAAGATATGTGGTTGGCCATGTTGTGAATCAGGTGTGGTCGTTACCATTATAGTGATTGACGGTTATAGTTATTAATGGTGCAATTGATTAATTTATATTTATATGTTTGACCAAAAAAATATGGGAAATTGACAAGAAAAAGGGCAATCGAAACTGCAGGAGAAAAGACGGGAAAACTATTGGCACTGTTCCCAATAATGTATTTATCGGGTGGGACGTGCGTGACACTAATCATGGTCGGTGGTGGCACAATGAAGATATTCTTTCAGATGGTGTTTGGAGCGCCATGCCCCCTTTCAACCATCGAGTGGTATTTGGTGTTTACATGCACAGCCATTCTGCTTGCCCAGTTACCAAACCTCAATTCAATTGCAGGGGTTTCCCTCATTGGAGCCATCACTGCCGTAGGTTATTGTGCTCTTATATGTATAGTGTCTGTGGTCCAAGGTAGAGTTGCTAATGTATCGTATAAACCACCAAGGGGACAATCGGAGGCTACCATGGTTTTTAGCGTGTGGAATGCACTGGGCATCATTGCCTTTGCTTTCCGCGGTCACAATCTCGTGTTGGAAATACAGGTAATGTCTTTATGCATCCATTCATGCTTGGTCAAACATTTTGACTATCCTTTAGACACTTAAAAGCGTTTACTATTATTATTGCTTAGTTGTGTCCCCTAATTTACTTTTGTAGGGAACCATGCCTTCTGACGCTAAGCAACCCTCACGCTTGGCCATGTGGAGGGGTCTTGTGTTTGCTTACCTAGTCATCGCTTTGTGTTTGTTCCCCCTTGCCATTGGAGGCTATTGGGCCTATGGAAATTTAGTGAGTGTGATGTTCGTAAATCGTAATAGCTTAACGTTCTAATTATTATTGACCTACGATTGACCATCGACGCTCTTTGATGCCAGATTTCTACCAACGGGGGGATGTTAGGGGCTTTACGCAAATACCACGAACATGATACGTCAAAATTTATCATCGCTTTGGCAAGCTTGCTAGTTGTTATCAACAGCCTCAGTTCCTTCCAAATCTATGCAATGCCAGTATTTGACAATCTGGAATTTAAATACACTAGCACGAAGAACAGACCTTGCCCGCGATGGCTCCGGATAGCGTTCAGGGGACTCTTTGGGTGCCTTGCATTTTTTATTGCGGTAGCGTTACCATTCTTACCGAGTTTGGCAGGTCTGATTGGAGGTGTTGCACTACCAATAACCTTAGCTTATCCCTGCTTCATGTGGATACAGATTAAGAAACCACAGAAATGTAGCACAAACTGGTACCTGAACTGGACACTTGGAGTTATTGGGATGATTCTGAGTGTACTGGTTGTCATAGGAGCCATTTGGGGCATAGTGTCACAGGGCATAGAGATCCATTTCTTCAACCCACGGTAGAAATATAAGTTTGCCAATCACTTTATTAGAAGCTTATTAGCAAGCATTTGAGAGGGTTTCAAGCAGAGCGCTTAAAGTTGGGGACGCTACTCCCATCAACGATGAAATCGAAAGGATGCTTAACTTGTGGCTATCAAAGTCAGCAAACATTCTACTGATTGTGTGGTATCGTCAACTAAACAGAGGTCAATTTGATGTAAAATATCTGGAAATAAAATGTCTTTAATGTGCGGAATGATTCAGAAAAGAAAAAAAAAAGGTTGATGTGTAAATTTGCCCATGAACATTCCATTTAAAATCATAATTTTGCCAGGTATTAAGTCAGATAAGGAAATATTTTCATATCAACCTCCAAAGTGAAGTTAACAAGGGTTACATTCTCCATACAAGGCCAACATCACAGAAATTACATTCAAAAGCTAGTAACACTTCGCTTCTACCATTTAATCACCTTGTCCACAATATCACAGTGCTAAACCTATCTCGCACATATGTCGTCATTATACAATAACTCATCTGACAGTATTTGAACTTTCAACGTCAAGGGGTCAGAAACTCAATAGTAAACTTGCAGCAGTTGCACTATGTATACAGAAACAAACAGCAAAAACAAATGCCAAATATATAGATTGCGACAAGATCCTAGCATAACTAAAGCCACATTGCCTCCAACATTGATCTAGATCAACCAACTGGATAAGATTGTGTAAGTGTAAAAACATCAATTATATATACTTTAGTCAACTTGCTATAGGTGGAATCGGATGATACACAATCCAGTGAAAATGAGATGCGGGACCAATGGAAATGGTCAACAATGGCCAAGAACTTAGCCAGTAAGGACGTATGAGAATACGAAAACGTCAAAGGTCAAGCCTTGATGTCATTTTACATTGACAATGGAAGAAGCATTCTTCGTTTCTTTTTCCTTGCGAGTCTTACTTGCTTTGTAATTTTCATGCATAAAAGCAATAGAATTGTGATGCAGACTAAAATAAAAGCAAGTCGAATGTGCTGGAAGTACAGAGAGACTACGGAAAATACCAAGAAGGCTAAAATAATAAGTTCCCATATTACAAAAACCACCACATCCACCCTGCACCACAATAAAGAGGAAACAAAAGACATCATTATCACCATATTATGTTATTCCAAAAGCATTGACAAACAGATAGTAATTAACCCAACCAAAATGACAGCATTTTGTATGCATTTTAGGGCTACAAGTCATTTGCTTAATATAGTTCAATTAGAGGGGGACAGAAGGTAGGGAGGAGAAGCAATGACGAGACCAAACTACAGCCACTCTCATTTTTGTTGAACTTTCTATTCTATTAGGGGGATTTGAAGGAGAAAAATTGGTTAGAATTTGGACTTATAAACTAAATGGTTATAATTCATCTCCCTTGCCCTCCATTAATGTTTATAAGGTATAACACTAGAATTTATTTTTTTATTTTTCCTCTCTCCTCCTTTAATCAAAACCTATGACGGGGACATACTCCAAAAATGTGTCGTCCAACACATCTAATATGGATTCACATTTGACAGATATCCACAAAGTATACATTCATTTGTATTATTAATTTTTTTTTTAAATGGATAGCTCAGGACAGTTATGTAAGTACTGTAGTTTGTTTGTTGTTAAAAGGCCTGTTAATGTCCATTGTTAAAAACTCTCTTCGAAGTGACGATCTTATTATCCTACGGAGCCAAAACCTCTTCTGGATAGGACTAATGACTTTTTTTTTTAATGGCATTCTAAGTTGGGTAGGGAAATTGCATATTTTTAGTGGCATGATCATAGTAATGAAAATAAATAAATATTCTGATATGGGTGGGGGAAAGATAAGTATCGATGCTCACATGTTATTATGACCACAAATATCTTTTTTGTAAACTGTAATCATCATCTATTGACTATTATATGTTCATAAATTAGTGAGCAATTAGTGATGATGCAAATGACACTTTACAAATATTGCATATATATGTTAAATATATAAATTATTATTAACATTAACATATCTTGACCATGTCATATATTGATTTATTGAAAATCCTTGTAACCTCATATCCGTACCATATTAAGTATTGGGGATTCCTAGACCTAAACAAATAAGAGGATCTTATTTCCCCCATCCCTCCTCTACCCTTAACATTCAAGAACCCTCCCTTCTCATTAATCGTATAGGTGAAACATGAATTTGTGCTTATGATTAGAGTTGCCTTTCCAAGTTCAACAAAATTGTACTGATTGATTATCCAGAGGATTCCAAAGGCTTGGGAAAACAATGATCTAATTAGCAAATACATGTGCCATTAAGAATAAAAAATGATTTGGCAGTATGAATTTAGAAATATGTTAGAGAAGAAGAGATTCAGATTGAATTAGTTGATTTTAAAGGGTATATCTGCCATCCTAACAAAGTGTGTTAAAACTTGGAATTTAACCATATAGCCTATACCAATCTATTCCTTCCCCTACGCATAAATCCCCCAAAGTAACTACTAACTACGCCACTCATTTTCCTTTCGTAACATATGAATCTTCAAACTACTTGAAGCCACTATTCCCCACCGCCAAATTTCAACGAGTTGTGCCCCGAAAGATATACAAGTCCTCCTTTCAAGATTAGCGAATAAAAAATATGAATCAAAACCTTGTATTTTTGTCTGTATTCGTTAGCTATGCTATATCCTTGCTAAGAAAGCCTACCCTATTTTAGATAACAAAATTAGTTAAAAAACACTAATCAAGGAATCAAACACAAATGGTATGTGTTTGCCAAAAAAAAAAAACAAAAGGTGGGTCTGGGAACAAATTGAGTACTAATCCAGACAACCGCACCGAAACGAATCACCCTGTATCTGCCTACTAATTTATTTACTATAATAATTCTTTCTAATCGAATCATATTAAAAAGTAATAACAATTTCCATCTTAATTAAAAAAAGGGGGAATCAGCCAAATCCTGTAGGAAAAAAAAAACATTTCAACTAAGGAAATGAAAAATTTAAAATTAGCCTAGCGAAATTCATGATCTCGCAATCCCATGCGTACAATAACACGGACAAATAAAAGGGAGTTGATTAATAACATGGCAAGGATTTATAATTTGAAAAAAAAAAAAAACACATAATTGATATAAGAATTGGATAAGGCATACCTGGAAGTTGTGATGTTTGAAGAAGTGGAGGAGAAGAACGAGACAGAGGCCCAGTCATGCTTGGATCGAATCTGATACTCGCGCAGCTGTTCGGCCAGATTCGATCGTGTTATCATGGTAGCCTCTCTCTCTCTCTGGTTCTCCCTCTGTCTCTTCCTCTCTCGCTTTCTCTCTGTCTCTCTCTCCCCCTCTTAAATCACAAACTCTGATTCTCTCTCTAAAACGAAAACGTGCGACTTTTTCAGAGCCAGAAACGAATTTGATTGTAGTTAGAGCGAACCAATCATGCATTCCATTTGTTTAGTTTTAGGCTTTGGGCTTTCAAATTGCCCGCTAAAAGCCCAATCCAAAGGCCTTGTATTTATTTTCTTTAGTGTCTTGGATAGGTCATTTCATTTCATTTCTTTACAGGCATTTTCTATTGTTACCATGTTTTTACTAAGATCAACTCTAACTTTTCAAAAATAAAATTGACAAAACCCTTGATGGAAAGTTTCATTTCAAAAATAAATAATAATAATAAAATCACGAGTATAGTTATAGAATATTTTTCTTTTATTTTTAATTAAAAATGAACGAGTTTTTAATTTTTCCAGAAATAAAAAAAAAGGGAACCTTCGTCTTACTCATTGGCGATTCCGCTTCACATTCCATTCGATTTTGTATTCAGTGAAGAAAAAAGCAGAGAGGTTCCGTTCTGTATCTCCGTTGTGGTGGTGGATTGATAACCATGGTTTCCTCCTCAGCTTCTCCGACACCGGGCCCCGCCGCGGAGAGCTCGAAGAAGGCTTTAGGGTTTGTGGCTCATGCGTTGAAGCGAAAGGACAGCTTCATTCAATTGTTCGCCATGACGGGAATCCTTCTCCTCAGCATGCGATCCTTAGGGCAGAAATACAAAATTCACAATCTCGAAGAAGATGTTCACGCACTCAGGGACGAGCACGCTTCCCTCTCCGACCGCATCAGAATCATCAAGAGCGACCTCCTTCAAGAAGCTTCTCGTGACTCCTCCGGCCTCTTCGCTTCTCGCCTTCACCGCCTCTTTTCCGCAGAATAATGATCCGTGAGTTTTTCGTTACTGTTTTCGATCTCTCAAGAAACATTTTCAATTGTTCCTGTGCTCTCTAATAATGAATAATTAGACTTGTCAACAATAGTAGCCTTTTGAAGGTGCTTGTTACTTTCTAGGAATACATTGGTATGCTTATTGTTTGGTAGTGATTCTTATTGAGGATTTCAAGTGTTTGGTCTCGAGGATTCATATTAAATACGTTGTCCTGTGAGAATGAATCATGAATAGAAGGGATAGACGATTCTTCATATAGCGGTTTCATGACATCTATGTTTAGACATTATAGTCTTCCATGTAGAAACTGAGCTCACAGGGGTTACTTTTGTTGCTGGTTGGATTTGATGATCAGATAACTTTTCCTCTGAAAGAAGCTTCAGTGATTAGGAATTATGTTTTATGTGTTAAGTGACTTTGCTGGAGTAATACTTAATTTTCCTTCAAACCTGATGCAAACCATTGCTCCTTCCAGCACACCTCAACTGCAATAAGAATCTTCATTGTACAATAATTCAAGAAAAACCAATCAATGTTGTCCTCGATAAACTTTGTCGAATGCACTAAAACTGTTTAAGTAATGTTTGAAATATTCAATATCCATCATTTTAGTCTCTCGGTTAATATATTTTAGTAAAGTTTAGGGACCAATTTGATTTTTTTTTTTTTAAATTCAGGAGGAGAGTACTTAATACGATTTGGAATACTTGTTTTGCACTACATATTTAAGGACTATTAAAAAGAGAGTAGTAGTTCAGAGATAAAATTGATGGTTTACTTTACTCATAACTCAATTGTTCCCCTGGTGGTTTTTTATTTTGTCCCATGCCAGCACGCACCGTCTACTTGACCAGTTGCATAATTTACCATATACATTTGACGTTGAATCCTCACACACTCATCCACATGTCACACCAATTTACTTTGATTAATTTTTTGAAATATTCAGTCGATCTGCTATATTGTTTGGATTTCTTCAGTGTTTGTTGGATTTGGTTAATTCATTACCTTGGTTTTTCGTTTTATTTTGTAACTATTCTCTCCCGCACAAATGTTGATTTAACTAACATATTGCTTGCCCAAAATATACAGTCACGCTGATATTTTACCTGTTTTCCCCTTATAGAATGGTTTATTTAACTAGCACGTAATCCGTGTTTACTTAACCACCGATTCATTCTGTCATGTACTTTGTAAAAACCTTTCAGATCAATTATGACTATGTTCTAATTGGATGATAATGGCTTCTGAGTTAATAATAACTCATCACCACTATTTCTTTTAAATTGACCTATAAGACCAACGGTAAGGTTCTTCGTATAATATAGACCTGTTTGGATAAATTTTTCCATGGGTTTCTTCTTGCTAGGTGAGAAAAATAAAAGGAAAAATTGGAATTAACTACTCCATAAGCTAAAATTAACTTATGTACAAATTATCAATAAAAATTTGGAGAAGCTAGCAAGAAAGTTTCTATAAATTAACTTATGCATAAGTTAATGGTAATTTATGGAGATGTTAATATCAATGTTTTTTTCTTATTTTTCTCTCTTGTTTATGGCGAAGTGTGACATATGACTATTTCTAGGGTTGGAACTCATTCATGATTCTTTTTATTTGTTCAATATATCTTACGAATTTAAAATTCTATCATGAATTTAATTTATATACATTAATCATGTAGAGTCTTTTACGTTATTATTCACCTTAAATGGTAATGTGTGGTAATTCTTTGACATTAGATCAAGTTAATAAATATTTTCAAAGTTAAACCTGTGATTTTTTTTTCTTATTGATTAATAGTATAAACATATTTCTAGAAAAATGTGTTTTATTATTTTCTTTTAACAAAAGTTAAATTTTTTTATGAAGTTCTTCTTGGAATCAAATTTGTTAACCAAATTATCTTATTAAAACTTCGATTTATTAGTTATCCAATAATCTAACTAAATTTCAGCTACGATATATTGACTCTCCAGGTTGAGTGGATTTATCCTCACATCTGTGGTGGTAACAAATATGAAGAATGACATTTTGACAACTAATTTTAAAAATTAATTTTTGACAACTTTCTTATGATAATATAATAGTAAATTTCTACTTAATAATTTTACTTAATTATTATTGCATTATTATATTTTAAAAGATTGAATTGTAAAAATATCACCACTAAACAAAAATGGCGGATTATTGGGATGTATTGAGAATATAATATTTGGAAGTATCAAAAATTAGGAAATGTACAAGTATTAAAATTAAAATTGAAATACATGTATACTTTTAGATAATATATAAAAAAACCATTCACATAGAAGATATTAAATATTTTTAAAATATGGAAAATCACAACTAAGAATTGCCAATTTCACATATAATTGTGAGTTTGTCTTTGGACGAGTCCCTGCACGTCTCTAGGAAAAAAAAGGCCTTTTCATAAATAAAAAATAAGAAAAGTTATATATGAACAAAAAAATCAAATTAATTAATGCATAAATTAATTTTAGTTTATGAAAATTTATTTTAATTTTTTTCTTTTTTTTTTCACAAAGAAGTTTACGGATAAATTTGTCGGAACAAAATTTATATAAACTCTTGTGACAATTTTTTACGAAATTTTTTATTGTTTGTATTTTAAAGAGAATAATAAGTAACCATCAATGACCAATAGTTGTTTTAAAAACAGAAGAAACAATTCCGACAAAGTTTGTAACTTTTTATAAAGAAATAATGACAAAGATTGTAACTTTAAAAAAGAAAATCACAACAAATCATCCATACCTAATTTGTTTGTTCTTAAGATTTCCATGGCATGTGGGTTTTGACTCATTTACTTAGGGTTTTGACTCTTACACTCGAGATTGAAAATATTCAAACCTCAACGACGAAAAGGGTGTCGACATTACAAGAGAAAAAAATGTTAAAAAAAAAAAAGTTGACAGAAAGATTAAATTTTGCTAATGGAATTTAAGTTATTTACTACATATGTTTGTAAGTTTGATTAATGAAGAAAGTTATTGAAAAATATTTAATTTAAAAAAAATGCAAAACAAATGAAAATGAATTTATTATACCATTGTTAGTAGAAAATCGAGAAAAGTGATCGAAAAACGAAGGAAAGAAAAATCGAGAAACATGTGATTTATTGATAAATCGAAAAGATGGATGAGAAATCATTCGATGTTCAATTAGAAGTGCGTGACACATAAAATCGAGAGGTAGAATCAAGAATCGAAGGAATAATAGTTAAATGTCTATTGTCGAATAAAAACCAAGAATTTAGAAGTATATGACGTTAAGGTTAAAAGGAATCGAAAGCAATTCAAAGTTCTCGAGATCTTAAAATCGAAATTGAGGGAAAGATTAACTTACGAGGATATCGAAACCTTGACCAAATCATAAAGAGAAGAATAGTTAAACACGCAGATAGGAAGCAATTTTTTTTAACCGTAGCAGAGGTCGAAGATCATGGGAACGTGGGTGCGGTTTTAACACCACAGGAAAAGAAACCGCAACATGCACGAAGAACGTGGTAGCAGTTTCGTTAACTGCTCCTAAGAGACTACTTGAAAGATGATCTATAAATAGAGCAAAAGATGAAAGGAAAGGGGGGGGTGGAAAAAATTGGCAGAGAACAGAAATACTAGTGAGAAGTCTACCGGAGAACGACGAACATCATGAAGTTTCTGGCGATCTGGATTTCCATGCTCATTGAGTACATTTACCGCTTTCTTTATTTTCTCTGGTAATCTAATTTGATGCAATTTATCTTTAGCAACTTTAAGTTTCTGTACTTTCGATTCCTTGTCATTTCCTTTTATGAAAGTTAAGTTTCCGCATTTAAGCTTCTTGCTATTTACATTTCTGTAATCTCGATTCCTTGCTATTTACATTTTTTTGCGTATTTCGATTTCCTGCCAGTTATATTTTCTGCAATCTCGATTTCCTGCCATTTACATTCTCGCTACTCCAATTTCTTGTCATTTAATGCAAATTTGAGGTTTCTGCATTTTTACCTCTTGGCAATTCAATTTTCGATACTATGTAAATTTCGATTCTCATATGCATTTCAATTGAAAATCAATTTGCTAGCCTAAGTAAAAAAAGAACTTGCGTGGTTGAATTTTGATTAGAATCAAAACCTCTTAAGAATCGGAATCGATCGAAATTCCACCAGAAACAAATTGGCGCGCCAGGTAGGGGATCTTGTGTTGAAAATACACAAAATTGGTTAGTTTGAAAGTATATGAGATTAAGGAGTGAGCGAGTTATAAGAATGAGTCAGAATCCACCAAATAACCAGAGTAACAGTCAGGGTCTAAATGGTGCACATCCACCAAATACTGGGGGGCAAAGTTATAATGGGAATATGCCTGTAATATCGACAACCGTGAGTATGTCGATACCTGTGAGTAATGAACAAAATGCAGGCACATTAGCAAACACCCAAGTAGGATCTAGTACGGTGACACCAAACAATATGCAAACTATGGGAAACCCCATAACAACAAATGCTGGGCCATATATGAGCGTAAGACCACCCGGGTTTTCGCTTAGTATGAATGGGGCTGGTACCTCTTCGATACAATGAAACTCGAGATTTAACCTAGGAATGCCTCGTAACTCGTGTACCTTTCAAACTCTAGGTATGCCGCAAAATTTCGAGTCTCTCCGAATTTAGGATCTCAAAATTTAGTAACCCCCGTAATCTGTGGAGTGGGCGGAATTTAGGTACACAACGAGACACCTCCAAATCTAGATCACAGAGCAAATCTGGATCATGAGAGAAATGCATTCGATAGAGATTATCATCGATCTAATTTTGAGACTATTGAAAACACTAGTACTAGGATCTCCAAGCAACTCACTAGGAGTACTTAGACAACAAATGGATGAGAGCAATTTTGAGATGGTGAATATGTTATCACAACAAGTTGACTACAAGTCCTCAATCCATTAGTTCAAAACACTACCGCTAGTTTTGAGATATTAGCAGACCAAATGACCCGTATCGGGGATGCATTGGCTATACCTCGACAAACAAGAGTGGAAAATCATGCCAATCAAAGCATTAACCAAAGTGCTAACATCAATCCCCCGTATCTATTGAGGAGGAATCGAAACAATGATCAACATCAGCATATGGGGAACGAATATCAACATGTGAGGAATGATATTTATGAGAATCTGAATGAGGGATTTCAAAATATGTACAATCAAAATAATATGCAGTATAATCACATATTAGGACAAAGGGTGAATTCCCAAGGAATGGAGTTAAGAACACCCAATCAAACGTATTTTGTTTCTCCTTTTCCGAATGTTATTCTCGAGACAGTAATTACCTCGAGGATACAAAATACCCAAATTCACCAAATTTGCCGGAGAAATTGGTGAATCCACTATCGAGCACGTGGCTCGATATCGATCGAATGTGGGGATCTAGCGATGAGTGAAGAATTAAAAATGAAATATTTCCCTAGTTCATTGACGAAAAATGCTTTCACTTGGTTTACTTCGCTGCCGCCCAATTCGATATATAATTGGTCAGTACTGGAAAGAAATTTTCATGAGCAATTTTTTAGAGGAGAGACTCAAGTAAGCCTCATCGATTTGATGAACATAAAAAGATACAATCATGAAAGTATAGATGATTATTTGAATAGATTTAGACAAATGAAATCGAGATGTTTTACTCAAATTCCCGAATATGAATTAGTCGAATGGCCTCTGCAGGCTTAGAATTCTCGATTAGGAAGAAGTTAGTTAATTTACCATTGAATGACATGGCTCAATTAGCTAATAAAGTGAGAATAGTAGAACAAATTGAATATGAAAAACAAAGGTATAAGAAATTTGAAAAACCCATGAAAAAAGAAAGAGTAGCATATATAAATGATGTGTATGAGACAGATCCCTCGACAAAAACTAATATTGGAGAAATTGTCGATGAGAAAGTTAACATAGCAGAGCTCAAAGTAGGAGCTCCATATATCTGTAAATTACTACAAAAAAATGAAGTAAAAGACAAAATGACAAATCGAACATATACTTTCGATGTAACGAAGGCAGATAAGATCTTCGATATTCTATTAAAAAATAAACAGATTAAGTTGAGTGATGATCATAAACTGCCTTCTGCAGAACAAAGGAATAGTCAAAAATACCGTAAATTTCATAATGTTTATGGACACTGGACTAACAATTGTATACATTTCGTGAATACGATCCAAGATGCGATCGACCAAGGAAGACCGAAGTTCGAAGAGATGCCAATGAAAGTGGACACGAGTCCATTCGAGGTTCGTGTGGGGTATATTGAATCCCAAACGGGCATGACTGAAGATGTCCGGGTGACAAATTCGGCTTTTATAAGCATGGTCGATGTTACTGAAGACATTGATCCCAAGCATGTCAGAATGGATGTACCCGAAGAAGATATGGAGTTCGACCTAAGTGAATTCGAGAAAGAATTCGAGAGGGAGATCTATCCTCGAACAGGAGATTCTCTCATCGAGTTTTTAAACAGAAAGAAAGAAAAAGATGAAGATGTGTCGTTGTGTCCACGATGCAGTGCGGTGTTCGACAAGTCAGCTGCTAGAGCTTTCAGAGTGGAACAGATAAAGAAAATCGAGAATCAAAATAAAAGAGGTAATGACAAAGTGGATCAAACAACCCAACCAATGATAGGGGAAAGTCAACAGAAATCCGTTGGTTCTGGTGTTAGTGGAAATCAAAGACAGTGGGTTAGAAGAGAGATGTATTCTTCTCGAGGAGGAAGAGGCAAACTTCAGAGTAATGATGTCTTCGAGAGACTTTCATACGATGAAAGATCGAATACTGGATTCCCAACATTCCAAAGGCGATTCCGAGGAAGGCCCTGGAGAAGAGGAGGAAGGATCCCTTACTGGAATAATTACAAAAACTTTGAAGAGAATAATGTACCAATGGGGAACCAATATGCAAGAGATTTTTTCGACGATAAAAATGAGGGTAGCTGAGATGAACATCAAATAGGAGTAATATCGATACTACCCGCAGAGTACGTTAGTGAGTATCAAGAATATCAAGAACAAAGTGATGCCGATCGAGAAGATGATTTCTACTCAGAAGATATAAGGCCAAAAGTAACATGGGTAACACAAGCATCTTGTGAAGTATCTCATAGAGATGCTGCTTTTATCGATCTTCCATCTGAGGAAATGAGATTCCATCTGAAGCCTTTATTGCTGAATATCGAGATTCAAGGACAAATGGTGAATAGGGTCCTTGTCGATGGTGGTGCAACAGATGAACATATTACCAATCACTATGTCGAAGAGGTTTGGTATTGAACTAAAAGACTTAGTCGACACAATATCATGATTTCCGATTTTAGCGGAAAAACATCGAGTTCGAAGGCATGATTGCCTTAGATGTGAAAGTAGACACTTATTCGAGGCCTACTCGTGTTTGTTGTAGTCCAGATCACATGCAAATTTCAATGCACTACTTGGAAGGGAGTGGATTCATGGAGTCTGAGCCGTACCTTCTACGACTCATCGAAATTATTCATGTGGAATCGAGATGGACATCTCGAAATAATCCTGTGGGACCAAGCACGAGTTTGTAACATTCGTATCTCAGGCTGGCTCGGCACCGCAGAACCTAGCGCTCGCTCAACCATTCACCTTCGAGACTCGTCGAAGATTTTAATTCAAAGTTGCATGAGGAGCGTTTCCTAGAGATGAATGAGAAGAAAGGATTCGTAATGATTAAAGAGGGGGCCAACCTCGAAGTGGCCGGTGAAAATGAATAGAGATTACGAGGAGTTCTTGACTCGATTGGGAAGATATGAAGATGAAAAGAAGAGTCAAGAAAGTAGTAGTAGTAAGATAGGAATGAATAAGTCGATTCACTCGACCATAGTTGCAAATAATAGCGATCAAGTTATACTTGATTGTATTTACGATAATTCTCCTTTAGGTTTTGAAAAATCCATTACATCAAATCACAAAAAGTCGAGGCCCAGGACCCACTAGAAGAAATTAACTTGGGGAGTATAGAGGACCTAAGTCTACTTATATCAAGCAAATATCTCGAGGAAGGAATGAAGAAAGCTATGATTTCCCCGTTAAAAGAGTATAAGGACCGCTTTGCTTGGGAATATGAAGAAATGCCTGGATTGGATCGAAGTCTAGTCGAACATAGATTACCCATCATAGAAGGTAGAAAGCCAAGAAACAAGCACCGAGAAGATTTGCACCCGAGGTGATGGGTAAGATCAAGGAAGAGATCGAGAGACTTCGAAAGCAAAATTTATCAGACTCGCCGTGTATGTCGATTGGATATCTAATATTGTTCCAGCTTATTAAAAAGAATGGTAAAATGAGAGTATGCATTGATTATCGAGATTTAAACTTAGCTACTCCTAAAGATGAATATCCCATGCCAATAACTGATATGTTAATAGATGCAGTAGCCGGTAATGAAATGTTAAGTCTTTTAGATGGTTATTCAGGATATAATCAAATATTTGTGTCAGAAAATGATATAGCTAAAACAGCTTTTCGATGCCCAGGGGCATTAGGTACTTATGAATGGGTAGTGATGCCATTTGGATTAAAAAATGCTGGAACAACATATCAAAGAGCAATGAATTTAATTTTTCATGATTTGATCAACGATTCTATGCAAGTTTACATAGATGATATTGTTGTTGTATCGAAAGAAAAACATCAACATTTAAGTAATTTGAGAAAATCTTTCGAAAGAATGAGAAAATATGGATTAAAAATGAATCCTTTGAAATGTGCCTTTGGTGTATCTTCTGGTGAATTCTTAGGATTCATAGTGCACGAAAAAGGTATTGAGATCGATAAAAATAAAGCAAAAGCTATAATAGATACTTCTACTCCAAAAACTAAGAGACAACTGCAGTCATTCTTAGGAAAAATAAATTATTTGAGACGATTTATGTCTAACTTAGCTAGCAAGACTTATATTTTCTCGTCTTTGTTAAAATTGAAGAAAGAAGCAGAGTTTAAATGGAAGGAGGAACATCAAGAAGCCTTCGAGCAAATCAAAATGATGCTGACAAATCCTCCAATTTTGATGCCAGTAATGAGAGACAAGCCATTGAAGCTATATGTATCAGCATCAGAGCGAACAATAGCCAGTCTATTAGCACAAGAAGACGAGAATGGTGTGGAATGTGTTGTGTATTATCTAAGTAGAATTTTGAACGATGCTGAGACTCGATACAGTGATATAGAAAAGTTAGGATTATGCTTATATTTCTCTTGTACAAAACTCAAGTATGTAATGAAGCCTCATGATGTAATGGTTTATTCCGTAAATAATATTTTGAAGTTTCTTTTGTCGAAACCTATTATGCATAATCGAATAGGAAAATGGGTGTTAGCTTTGACAGAATTTTCATTATCCTTTGAATCTCTAAAATCGATAAAAGGACAAATAATTGCCGATCTCATGGTTGATCATACAGTTGATTCTACTGAGAACTTGTTTATTGAAATAAGTAAATGGATAATGTATTTCGATGGTTCGAGTACATCTGAGAAATCTGGAGTAGGAGTTCTTATCATTTCTCCAAGTAATATCCCGACTAAGTTATCATTTGAGGTTCAACCCATTTGTTCGAATAATGAAGCCGAGTACGAAGCTTTGATAACAGTGTCTTGAGACTTTAATTAAGTTAAAAGCTCGACATGTAATTATAAGAGGTGATTCGCAATTAGTAATCAAACAAGTGCGAAAAGAGTATAAATGTATTAACACCAATTTGATCAGATATCTAGAAAGGGTAATGACTTTAAGTAGAATGTTCGATGATATAACATTCGAATATATTCCTCGAGAATTCAATCAAGAAGCCAATGATTTGACGCAAATTGCATCTAAGTATAAGATATTCTTGGAAAATTTAAAGGAAATGATTCAAATTAAAGAAAAATTACCTCAAGAGAGTGAGATTTTACATATTAGTGACTTGGATGACCAAGATTGGAGAAAATCGATCATGATTATTTGCGTAACCCCAATGGGAGAACTGATAAGAAAATTAAATATCGAAGCAAGAAATACGTTTTGTTAAATGATGAGTTATATAAAAGAAGAATCGATGGAGTATTACTTAGATGCTTAGGGAACGATGATGCTTACTTAGCAATGGTCGAAGTACATAATGGAATATGTGGTGCCCATATGGTAGGTCGAAGATGAAATGGACATTAACTCGACAAGGCTATTACCGGCCTTCGATTCTAAAAGATTGTATCGAGTATGCTAAATCCTGTGAAGAATGTCAGAAATTCAGTCCTATACAACAAGTTCCTGCTAGCGAATTACACTCGATAATCAAACCTTGGCCTTTTAGAGGTTGTGCTATAGATTTAATCGGACAGATCTTCCCACAATCATCGAAGGGACATAGATATATAATAGTCACTGTCGATTATTTCTCATAATGGGTAAAAGCAATACCATTAAAAGATGTCGATCAGCAAGATGTAATCGATTTTATTGAAGAATACATCGTTTATCGATTTGGGATCCCACAATCTATCACTACAGACAAAGGGAAAGTTTTTACTGGTAGAAAGATAATTAGATATGCTGAATCAAGAAAGATACAGTTATTAACATCAACCCCATATTACGCTCAGGCTAATGGGCAGGTTGAAGCAATTAATAAAGTAATTATTGGTTTAATTAAAAAACATGTTGGTAATAGACCCAGAACATGGCACGAAACGTTATTGCAAATTTTATGGGCTTATCGAAATTCGCCTAAAGATTCTTTACAGAATACCCCATACAAGCTGGTCTATGGACATGATGCAGTTTTGCCCATCGAAATAAATATTGAATCGAATCGAATACAGAGGCAGAATGATTTACCCAGTTGTGATTATTGGAACTTGATGTATGATGAATTAAATGAACTCGATGAAATAAGATTGCAGGCGTTGAATAGTATGATTTTACAAAAGAATCAAATTGCTCGAGTTTACAATAAAAGAGTTCGAAAGAAAACGTTTAACGAAGGCGACTTGGTGTGGAAAACAATTTTATCGATGGACTACCGGGATATTTACTGAAAAGAAAAGAAATCGAAAGAGGTAAATCGAGAATTCATAATAAAGAATGAAATGAAAAATTAACAGTGAAGGAAAAAGTTTTAAGTACCAGGGGGAGGTAGAGCAAGGGGTGCTGAGGCAGGAGGAAGAGTCTGTACAGCCTCAGGTTGCTATAAATCGAAAACAAATATCAGAAAAGGAAATGTATAAAAAGTCAAACAAACATACATACAAAGTTATATAAGAGTAGTACCTCAGGAAGGTGAAAGTGATCCTAGCAAAGATCTCATTGATTTGATGAAGTCAAAAATAAAGTCAAAGGTCAACTCTGCAGCTGTCAAACAAGTCACTCGGAACAAAGGAGTCGAAGACTTAGTGTGTCTAAACAGAAAGCTTAGGTAAAACCACTTTACCTTTTCCACTGCATAAAGCTTCTTCACTCATCTTGCAAAATGCCTCAAAACAGTTTTTAACAAATCAAAAACAAAAGCATTTTGGCAAAGAATTTTCTTAAACAAGTTATTAAGCTGATACTGAGTTTGAAAGAATCAATTTAAAACACTTAGAATGTTTTAAAAAGTGTTTTTACAATATTTTAATCGATACAAACTTCTTTTAGTCGATTAAAAACCCTTTATGACCGATTGGAATTCGAATATAACAGGTCAGAATGAAATATAATCGATCAGATTTTAAATATGAGCGATCAGATTTCTTTTAATCAATTAAAACACGTTTTAATCGATTAAAACCACTTTGGAAGTCAGGATGATCGATCAGAATGAAATTATGACCGATCAGAGTTAGTTATGATCGATCAGAATTGAATTATGACCGATCAGACTTATTTCAATCGATTAAAACGTATTTCAATCGATTAAAATAACTAAGAAAATCTTTTCAATCGATTAAAACGAACTTTCAATCGATTAAAATGACTTGAAAATATATGTGCAGTTTTTCAATCGATTGAAACGACTTTATATCAGCTAAAATAACTTAGAAAGTTTTATAAGAAGGTTTTTAAACAAATCAATCGATTAATACGCGATTCAATCGATTGTTTTATACTTAGAAAATGTTTGTAAAACGTTTTAACTGATAAAAACGTGGTCGTATCAACTAAAACATTTTCTGTTAAAGAAGCAAGAACGCATTAATGGGTTGAAAGGACTTTTAACAGATTATAACGGCTATTTCAACAGATTAAAACAAACTTTCAACAGATTAATTAATGCAGCAGATTTGAAAATTCTCTTTAAAAACAGTTTTGCTTGAAACTTTGAAACAAGAGATTGAACATCAGTTTTTACACATCCAAAGCAATCAATTCAAGCAACTGTTAAGCATCCTTTTTCCAAGAAAGAATTACAACTGTTTTGTGAAGTTCTTTTTGAAATCTTTCTTGAGGCATATTGCATTCTGTGAAGAAGAAACTTACCGTGGATTAGAGTAATCCGGTTTGAGCTTTCTAAGTTTCTTCTTTTCAATTGCTTTTCATTTCTTTGTATTGTGTTGTACCCGGAATTTGGGTACAAGTTTTCTCGCAGTTGGTAGGTGGTTGTAGAAGTTTCCAAGAACTGGAATTTGGTTCTTGGTGGAGAGGTTAAGTGCGAGAACTGGAATTTGGTTCTTGTACTGTGTGGTGCCTAGAATTTGGGTACCTGGTTTCTCTGCGACTGGAATTTGGTTGCGAGAGGTTTCCAAGAACTGGAATTTGGTTCTTGGTGGAAAGGTTAAAGTCGGGAACTGGAAATTGGTTCTGGTGTTAGAGTAGGTGTAAGATTGTTGAGTCTGTAAAACATCTATTCTAGTGGAACCCAGCTGGAATTTGGCTGGAGACTGGACGTAGCCCTGGTATTGGGTGAACCAGTATAAAATTACCGGTGAAATCTTTCCTAACCTTTCTCTCTTTAAATTCAGTTGCTACGCTTGTATTGTTTAATTGCTTTGTGATTCGTGAAGAGATTTAGAAACTTAATTTTCGAATTAGATAATCTGTGAATTGCGAAAAACTTTCAAAGATCAATTCACCCCCCCTCTTGATCTAAAACTACTTTTCTAACAGAAGGGGTGTTGGTGATAAAAGCTGAGAATCAACATTGGTCGATATAGCCGCCGATGGATGATCCTGGAAAAATATCGAATTTTGAAGTCATGTTATAGGCCTTATTGAAATCTAAGAATATAAAGTCTGTGAAAAATGGAAACTTACGTGACTTGAGCGAGTAGCGGGTGTTATTTGGCCCGTTGTAGGGACCGTGTTAGAGTCCGTCGATAATGGATCAAGGGCAAATGGTTGGACGGATCGAGGACTCTTCGATTTTTGTTTCTGAAAATTAGAAATCGAAAAGAAATAGGTATAAGAATCCAAAGTCGTTCAACCATAGACATAGAAAAATGAATAAAACAATGAGAAATTGAAAAGAACCTTCGATTTCTTCGAAGATGAGGAAATGGTGGCCGAATATTTGCGTTTTCTGACGAAGGACGATAGGTCTGACTCATCTGAGGACTCTCAGTCCTCCTGTTCCTTCTCCTTCTCTTTCTCGACAGCGACGACCTTGGTGGACTTCGAAACTGTCAAAAAAAGAAGACAGTTAGCTTACAATATACAGAATTAAAAAACATGAAAAGGTAGTAAAATCTCACCAAAAGGTGATGGAGTCAAAATCGTGACTCGATCGATATGTACAAGCCAGGGAGGCAAGAGAAATTGAGGGAGATGGAGGTAAGGGAAATAAGACAATTTCGATACAAAAATATCTTTATTTTTGGGTTTTGGGCGAAGTGTTTCCCTTAGGGATCTCAATTCTCGAACCCATTTGGGATGAGTTAAAGGTTTGGCGATCCCAAAGGGTGCTGTAGGAAAAGTGGGAAGGTGATTGGGACAACACATTTCAAAAGAGGTTTTTCCTAAAGGATTGATTATTTTGTGGTTCAATCAATTGGTGGTTGTTTTATGGGATAAGGAAATAACAGCATCATAGAATGTCGATTCTAATTTCAATGGGTTGTAACATATTTGATAAAAATTCTCGAATCGAGATATTTGAAGACAGTGGAAGTGTGTACCTTTCTTCGCTTTCGATTTGTCCTGCAACACAAGAGAAGGATGAACAGTCAATTTTTGTCGGACTTCGTCAAAAGCAGAATGATTACTCGAGAACCAATCGGCCCACCATTGAGAGAAACCCACAGTTGATAAATAATTTGATTCAAAAGCATAGGGATAAAAAAGTAGTGGGGTTTGTGGTAGTAGTTTGGTCAACTATCGTCCGATTGTCGATTCATTTAACTTGAACCTTGGGGAGGGATCAAGGAGGAAGAAAGGTAAGGATTGGCTCAAGCCAAATTGTCTCGAGAAAAGTTGGGGGTAGTAAGTGATAAACCTAAAATCCTTAGACTGGAAACCCGATACTAATACATCCTGAGTTAAATAATTACTCCACACATCGACCAACTCTGATTGTAACCCAGGAGTTAAGATAGGGAATTTTGACTTAAACCAAATTGGCCTTCGAAGTTGGTCACTGATTCGTCCAAGATGCACAGTAAAAGGAGCCAAAGTTGAATCGAAATGAAACCTAGTTAACAAAAATTTAAGGTATCTACAGTAAGTCACTTCGTCGGGTTTGTGGTGAGGATGGCGAGAAGACAATCGAACACCTTCTACATTTACACTCGGGGGGATGGTGGAGGTTGGGGGAAGGATGCTCTCAAAAATCGAATTCAGCCATAATTGTATAAACCAAATAGGGCCAGAAAAATTTCCCGAAGCTTTGGGGGTACTCAAAATCTCGACAGCCTCATCGAAAGTAGTATATACATGGGCTAACAAAAATTTGGCTAAACATATTCTAGGCTGGCCAGTATGAAGGAGGTAGGCAAGGTTGTAAAGGTGGGAGGAAATTTGGATAGATCGGGGGCAGAAAACATGGGTACATAACTAGTACACCAAAAAGGTTGTGTGTTCTTCATCAGTTACAGCTATTGATTCGTCATCGACGAAATACTTCTCGAGGAAATGTCCATAGGCTTTCGATTCCCAATCAATTTTGGATCTTAGGGAATTATCCGAGGGATATGCACCCTTAAAATATTTTTCCCCTGAAGGCTTCAAACCAGTGATCGCAGCAACTTCGAACAGGGTGGGCGAAAGGGGACCGCAAGGTAATTCCAAAGCGTGTAATTCCTTATTCCACAGATGAACAGTAGATAAAAACATAGTCATATCCAAATGAGACAAGTCACATCGAGACAAGTGCAAGAAATCGAAAATCCCCACGTCTCTCCAATGATTCCCGAACTTAGTCTTAACTCTATCGAACCATCTAATGTACAAAGGCTTTTTGGAAGGGGGGCCTGTTTGATATACTTTAGAGGCAAGATTCAAAAAATCAACCCTAACTTCAGATTGGTGAACGAGAGCCTGGCTATTTGGGGAAAGATTAAGGGAAGAAAAAGATCCGCCACAAGAGCGGATAGGGCCCCCAAAAGCATAATGCACATCATCAGCAATATAAGGGACGAGTACCTGCGTCTCAACGACCTTCTGGGAAGCCTCCTCCATTAGAGGGACTGGAACAAACTTCTGATTGTTGATCTCCAGAAGGCTAGACGCCAGCGAGGGAAGGGGTGGGGCTGAAAAGTCAGAAGATTTGGATGAGGTTGTCATTTCAATAAGCTGGTAGAATGGAGGAACAGAGGGCAAAAGGCGAAGTAGTAAGGTTGAAAGACAGAGGCGCAAGGTAGAAGATGAAGATTGCAATGAGTAAAAGTTCGCGTAAAAAAACCAGGGTAAAAGACTAACAAAGAGTTTAAAGGAAAAGTCACCTAAGGTACTGGAAACGTCGGAGGCGAAGGGTAATTAATGTGGGGCGTGCAGTAAGGCAGCAGACTGACGTGATGACGACATAAAGTAAAAAGAAACCTAAAAACCATGTAAACCCTAAAACCCCAGAAACCCTAAACCCTAAGTTTTGTGGACCTCCAAACACCAAGGCGGGAATGTTGAAAGAATATAAACGGAAACTATTTATATTCTTTCAAGGGGGCATTTTGTTAGTGGAAAATCGAGAAAAGTGATCGAAAAACGAAGGAAAGAAAAATCGAGAAACATGTGATTTATTGATTAATCGAAAAGATGGATGAGAAACCATTCGATGTTCAATTAGAAGTGCGTGACACATAAAATCGAGAGGTAGAATCAAGAATCGAAGGAATAATAGTTAAATGTCTATTGTCAAATAAAAACCAAGAATTTAGAAGTATATGACGTTAAGGTTAAAAGGAATCGAAAGCAATTCAAAGTTCTCGAGATCTTAAAATCGAAATTGAGGGGAAGATTAATTTACGAGGATATCGAAACCTTGGCCAAATCATAAAGAGAAGAATAGTTAAACACGCAGATAAGAAGCAGTTTTTTTTAACCGTAGCAGAGGTCGAAGATCATGGGAACGTGGGTGCGGTTTTAACACCACAGGAAAAGAAACCGCAACATGCACGAAGAACGTGGTAGCAGTTTCGTTAACTGCTCCTAAGAGACTACTTGAAAGATGATCTATAAATAGAGCAAAAGATGAAAGGAAAGGGGGGGGGTGGAAAAAATTGGCAGAGAACAGGAATACTAGTGAGAAGTCTACCGGAGAACGACGAACATCATGAAGTTTCTGGCGATCTGGATTTCCATGCTCATTGAGTACCTTTACCGCTTTCTTTATTTTCCCTGGTAATCTAATTTGATGCAATTTATCTTTAGCAACTTTAAGTTTTTGTACTTTCGATTCCTTGTCATTTCCTTTAATGAAAGTTAAGTTTCCGCATTTAAGCTTCTTGCTATTTACATTTCTGTAATCTCGATTCCTTGCTATTTACATTTTTTTTACGTATTTCGATTTCCTGCCAGTTATATTTTCTGCAATCTCGATTTCCTGCCATTTACATTCTCGCTACTCCAATTTCTTATCATTTAATGCAAATTTGAGGTTTCTGCATTTTTACCTCTTGGCAATTCAATTTTCTGTTTTGCTTTTCGATTCGATGCTTCTATTGTTTTGTTTACTTTGAACACTCTAAACATAAAATACCAAAAACAACATTTTCGATACTATGTAAATTTCAATTCTCATATGCATTTCAATTGAAAATCAATTTGCCTAAGTAAAAAAAGAACTTGCGTGGTTGAATTTTGATTATAATCAAAACCTCTTAAGAATCGGAATCGATCGAAATTCCACCGAAACAACCAAGTGTAATTTTTTATATATAATTTTGTTAATTTACACTTATTTACTTACTTAAAATGGTTATTTTGACAATTACATAATAAACATATTTAAAAAATAGGTTATTTATAGCTTATTATTTTATTCTTTTTAAAATGTATAATTGAGTGTAAGTTAACAACATTCATACATTATACATATCACTCATTTAAAAAAAATCGATCTATTTTATATATATATAAAATTTTCTATTCCATGAATTACTTAAACACATAAATTCTTAAATTTATTCAAATTTTAGTATATAATATATTTCAATCAAAATATTTGATATTTAATTTTTATATTTAATATAATATGAAACATTTAGTGTAAGAATAATAAAAAATTATATAAAAAAAAGTAAACTAAAAAAAATAAATGTGCAAGAAAAATAAATAATAGAAAAATAAATTCAACCTATTATTAAGGATAAAACATAAATTAATTGAAAAATCAACTAAATTGACAATTTAAATTCCAAAAAATTCTATTCAAAATGTTTGTTCTTAATTTTTAACATTTTTGATAGTGTAAGTTTCTTTGTAAATATTTATTATATTTATTTTATCTTATATATATTATTTAATGTAACCGCTAATGTGTTATAAAAATAAAAATACATAATAAAAATACAAAATAAAACTATAAATTAGAGTCTTCAAATGATTTTTTATTTGTAACTATTTTTTTCTACTTCACTTTATTGATACATATCACTTCTAATGACACATTTATAATCGTCTCTATAAATAAGTCTTTCTATACACTACTTAAAGATATTTTAATATAGTTTCTTCTTGATAGTGATATGTATCACTTCTAATCACATATTTATAATTGTCTCTATAAGTCTTTCTATACACTACTTAAAAATCTTTTAATATAATTTCTTTTTAATATTTTATTTTTTTATAGTGTATTTCGATGTTTTCCATTTTTCAATTTTTCCATTCTCATTTTGTTGATTATACGACTTTTTTAATATTTACTTTCGTAATATATTTTTTTATTATTATATTTTTTTAATTGTCGTATATCTTTTTTTTCACTTTATTCTTTTGATCTATTTTTAAATTTTAGAATTATCAATATTATAAAAGCATGTGATGCCGATTATGTAAATTATTGATTTGATAATTACTGTTACAATTCACAAAAATCAGGTTTTAACAGCCAAACGCGATAAACATTGATAAAGAATGCATCCGATCCTCTCACTACGTTTCGTGATCATATCGTTCTTTTGATTGTTCCTTCTTTTTTCTTTGCATCCTACTCAACATATTAAAGCGCAGTACGAGAACATAAATAAATAAAACTTTTTTCTTTTCTCAATCAAACACAGGCGTAGAAGTATCCAAAAAATACTTGGGGAAAAATAGTTTTTATCTAAAAAAAAATTTCTAAAGACTTGTTTGTTGTTGTTTTTCATGAGGGATTTTTATAAATTGTTAACAATTATTACTATTTTATCATAAGAAAAATGTACATTGTTGTTAATTTTAAGATTTAATATCAAGGTCATACCTTTAATTAAAGTCTTTGTATAATGACTATGAAGTGTTATGAGTGTTTAAGAGTTGAGATAATGGTGAAACATGTATTAAGTGTCATCACAACAACCATTGTGATAACCTTAGTCATTAAACTGGATCGCAGGTTGCAATTCCTTAGTTTGACCGCTTTTACATGTCACGGTTTCTACCATTGCCATTCATTGTTTGAATGTTTAAGTTACGAGACTTGCATATCGATCATAGATGTAGTTTCCAAGTCCAAATTTGGATGGATCCAAGGGTGTGTTGTGTTTGAGATTTTTTTAAGTGATTAATCAAATTATATAGTATCAAACATTTTACATTCAACGAAACTCTTTTTAAAAACTTACCCTTAAATGACCCTCGCTGAATCATTATAATCAACCTTTAAAATCAAATCCCCCAAAAAAACTATCACACTGTGAAAATCCTAAAAAATCTCTTTCATATAATACATAAAAAATACTACTCTCAGATAAATAAATAAAAAATGACAAATTTAGTATACTTCTAACTCAGTATAGGAAAGAAACAATTGTAAAATGTGCTAATAATCCAAACTTTTTTCTCCATACCTAGAAAATAAGGTTTTGAAAACATTATCTTTTATAATAGATTTTTGTATACGTAATTAATATTTTTGTCAATATATATATATATATATATATATATATGATATTCTATAATTAAATTTGCAATCCTCTTATTAATATATTGATTTGGACATAAACATAAAAACAAACAAGATTTCAAAATTCGTTTATTTCCTAAAATCCTAATAGTAATCGATTATTGAGGCACAGTTGATTATTTGAAAGATATTCAATTATCTAAATTGATAATTGATTGTAGGCAAAAAAACCATCACTAATGATAATCAATTATGATTTAACTAATACACACAATATATTATAACGAGTACAACACTATTTTTTAAAAAATTTATTATTCTTCTTAGACTCTTTTATAACATTTCTTTTCATTATTTATTTTTTTATCAATGCACAAATTGTAATAAATATTATAAATTGGCTATTTGTCTTTCATGCAAGAATGGAAGAAGATGATTAATCTATTGATACCATTCTTCCCACACATTAATTATTTAGCTGAAAAACAATTAAACGAAATAAAAGTGATATAGACATCGATAATCAGATTTTTAATGTAAATTAAATTTAATTGTCATAATTTTAAGAGTAATTTAAATATTATAATTATTACAAATAAAGTCAACACCACACTAATTGAAATAATTAATTTTTAATAAATGTGAAATAATCACGACTGGCGGGGGCAAGAAATATTTGTTTGGCAAAAAAAATGGTATATCATGTAAAAAAGAAACAAATCCTTTATAAAATGGAAAACTTTTTATTTAAACCAAACATAGACGAAGTAACCATAAAAAATCTCTGTCATGTGATTGTCACAGGTAATTAAGTTGTGAATTGACAGCGTTTAAGAACACAAAAACAAAGAAACAAAACAAATCACTATCGGTTCGGTTGGTTTCACATGGGGCCATCTAATCTAACTAGGGCCGCAATTTAAAAGTGGAAATTGCGTAGGACTGCTTCTGCATCTGCCTTTACTTAATTCTTCACCTTAGAACATCCTCCATAACTATTTAATTTTGTGTTTGGTTGGAGGGAAGAAAATAAAAATTTGAAAAAATGACGAAATTTTAATATCATTATTATAATTTTTATCAGTCACTTTTCTATCTTTAAGTATAATTAGGTCTTCTATGGATTTAAACACGTCATGTGTGACCCTTTATGATGAAAACAAATCTTCATCACCCATTGTGTAAACCCACAAAGAACCCATGTGGAAGACAAACAAACCTGCATGGTTCAACTATAATTAAGCTAGAGTGTGAGGACCCACTACCGACACTTCAATTTAATTTCCACCCTTTAAAAGAACATTATTTTTACATCCAGCCAAACCAAATCCCCTTCAATGTTTTTCCCTCTCTTTTATTTTTGAAAAATGATATTTGACACCTGAATTTTATATAACTTTAACAAACAATCCACTTTTAATATTATAATAATAATTTTAATTTGTTTTCATTTTTATTTAATCTCTTTTATGATTATTATATTAATAAAATAGGTTATTTTTTGAGTTATTTTTTTTTTTATAATTGTCAAAATATCATGACCCTTTATTTTTTACTTTTTACAATTTTCATGGCCATATACAGATACACACATACATGCATCACTCCCCTCTGTACCACACCTAATTGTGTGCCATCCCTAATCATTTCTGACCCTTCTCTTTCCCTTTAAAGTCTCTTTGTCCCTGCATAGTGTGTTGGTAATTAAGAAAGTGCAAAAATGTCTATCAAGTTGGCGGGAGAAGCCTCTGTTGGTGCCCTTCTCCTATCTCTTCTTGCCATTTCCCTCTTTCACTTTGCTGGGGCTGAAGATCCCTACAGATTCTTCAACTGGAATGTCACTTATGGGGACATTTTTCCTCTTGGTGTTCGCCAAACGGTATATCTCAATCTCAATCTTTTTCATCGATTTTTTTTAACACTCTTTTGTTATTTCTTTTTTTCACTGAGGAGTGTACTATCATTGATGGATTTGGATCATAGTGAATTATTGACAAAATAAACTAAAGAAATGCCTTATTTGACAGGGAATCTTAATCAATGGACAATTCCCAGGTCCTGATATTCATTCTGTTACCAATGACAACCTCATCATCAATGTCTTTAATAGTTTGGATGAGCCTTTTCTTCTCTCCTGGTAGAGCTCTATTCCTTTCTTCACTTTCCATTTACCCTGCGTTCAAACAATTGTTTTTTATCGGAGGGTTTTGTTGTTAAGATTGAAGAGTGTGATTTGAGAATTTTTAAAATATAAAAAAAGTTCTTTAGATTGATGATGTCGATCCAGTTGGGTGTGTCTGATGTTGGGTCGGTTGCACTTCTCTTTAGACACTTTGTCCGTTTGTTGAGTCATACAAGTCTTGCTGGAAAGTGGAAACACTGAAATCTGGCATGTGCTGCATCGAATGCGTGGACGCAGTTCCAGATCTAGCTTGCTTCTCTTGGAAATTTAGTAATGAATGTACACCAAAAAGGAAACTATTTTCGTGTTTAAAGATTTTCAAGACAGAGGGAAAATGTTTAAAGTTGGTTAAAAATGATGATATTATTCTTTGTGAAAAGGACAAAGACATGTGATTGCGACACTGGTGTGCATTCTCTCAGTGGGGAGAGGAAAGTGTTGGAGGACCGAGGAGGGACTTAGGTCATTTTTTAGTTTTTTTTTTTTTTTCAGTGTTTAATCATATTTTATATGATAAAAATACAAAAAATGAAAATATTTTTTTACAAACTATTCTTAATTTATTTTATCACTGTAAACAATTTTTCTTATATTTAATTTATAGATTTTTTTCACTTTTGTATTTATATAAACAGGCATAATATTTTTTTTCTCATTTTTATCCTTAAATCGATTTACCTTTATTTTTTTCTATTTCTTTTTCCTATATTTTTCTCGTCCAGTCGAAGTGGAATGGAAAGCCCTTATCATCACAACCCTCAAAGTCATGTCAAACTTATGATTTCTCTAGAAGAAACTAACATCAATAATAAATAAAACTTACAAAATTTGATGTTATTTTGATAAAACTAAATTAATAAAGAAATCTTTTGTAAAATATACGGTAAAGGAAAGTTTATTGGAGTATCTTTTTAACACCCCAAGTTAGTTTGTACAAAGAAGAAAAATAAGATTTAATAAATGATCTTATGAAGAAATTGATATGGAAATTAATCAGTGTTTGTAAAGAGAATGTGTTAATGTGATGGTTTGTTTACCTTTTTAATTAAGGGGGAACAACCATTACTACTATGTTCAAAAAAGACCATTAACGTGATTACTGTCCATTTACATATTCTCTTTCTCTTTAGGAATCATGGTGACTTGTTACCTACTACACGTTTGTTTCCTAAAATGTATTTTTTTAATCCTTCAATCAATATTCTTATCCAGAGTGAAAAAGGTATTTTGAAATCTGAATAGAAGAATCTTGAAACAAATATTTCATGTTTTTATTTCTAAGGTAAAGGAAGAAAGAAAAAAGAGATTTGGGGTTACTATTATTTCTTTGTTATAAAATTAGTTGAAGATTATTCCATTAAATATTAATCAACTTGGCTAAAGTTTGAAACAAATTACTAATATGAATGTGATGACACAGGAATGGGATCCAGCAGAGAAGAAACTCATTCGAAGATGGTGTTTTTGGAACAACGTGTCCCATTCCACCAGGGAAGAATTTCACTTACATACTTCAAGTGAAGGATCAAATTGGAAGCTTTTATTATTTTCCATCTCTTGCATTTCACAAAGCAGCTGGAGGTTTTGGAGGCATTAGAATCCTCAGCAGACCAAGAATTCCAGTGCCATTTCCTGATCCAGCTGGTGATTACACTGTTCTCATTGGTGATTGGTACAAGTCCAACCACACGGTAACAATTCTTTTTATTATCCCTTTTTTCTAGTACTATATATGTGTGTTATTTAATTATCTTAATTATAGTTTCTTTTGATTTTTAATTCATTTAAAGATACATTTTGACTGAAAAAAAATGAAATATTGTAAGAAACTTTATAATTTGTTTATTAGAATACAAAATATTTATTATTTTTCTTAGTTTAGAAACCTTGGCCTAAATAATTTTTCTTTCACTTTTTAACACACGTAGAGTAGAAGCAAGGAATTATCCCAACCTCTAAGAAAAAGCAAAAACATCAATTTTCCTACTCCCTTATTTTTATTCTCTGTCTTTCTTGGAGTGAATGGCAAGCAAACATTTCATTACCCTCTTATTAAAGATTAAATAAGTTTGTGTTGGAACTCACAATTAGTTTAAATATTAGTTTTTTTAATTTTGATATGAATCAATTTTGTATATTTTTTAGGTACAAAAAAATATTTAATAGTTTATTAGATATGTCTTTAGTTTTAATAGTAAATAATTTATAGTAATATTTTGTTTTAGAAATAATTTTATCATAAAAGCTTAATAATTTTTGAAGAACTGTATATTATCTTAAAAATATAAATGAGACCACAGATGTTGTGAAGAGTCATAAATAACGTTCTGCAACACTGCAATGACTTGGTTCGTGGCAACCCCTAGGCAACCCAAGCATTGCGTGTCAATAAATATTCATTGATTCATTCATCAGAAATTGGAAATAGCAAAGTTGAAGTTACATTTATTTGGCATAGTGTGCCAAGAGATAACCTTCTTCAATCGGTGACTGCATCATTTTTAGGAAAATTGACAGGTGTTGATCTCACTCTTTCAACAGCATTCATTTACGTAGGACAGATCCTAGGATCACATTTTGGTCTAATTAGTTCAAAGATGTTTGACAAAAAAAAAATAACAGCTAAAATTGTTGTAAATGTCTAATTCATTTTTTATTATTCTATGCATAGTATTAGAGTGAAGTGATTTTAAAAATATTATATCAAAAGAAAAAGGGGTAATAACACATTCCTTTTTTATCCACATGTATAATGATGGATTCATTTCATTTTACACATCTTAATGGATTCATGATAGAGACTAAGTTTGAATGTTTGATCAAGTATGTGTTGAAGCATTCATATGTTGATATATTGAGTGACACAAGTGCAATAAGTTAGATTACGCATCATCAAATTATGGCATGGTAGGAAATAGTTTACAGATAATCTTTGTATCTTAAATATGAGGTTAGAGGTTCAAATTTTAGGGGATGTACATGTATAAAAACAAATATTTATTGAAAAATAACACTTGTTCATTGAATCACGAAAATAGATAATGATTTTCGGTAAAGAACCAACATCTATAAGAAGTAATTTGATGAGGACAAGACCCAAACCGCATGTGAGAGTAACCATCAAACCTAAAGAGACAAAAACATTATATATTTGATTCGACTTTGGTAAGTGGTAGCATTCTTGATGTAGAAAAAAAGTGGTACGTTTGAGTAATACATTTACAATCTAAATTTTTTATTCATTCATTTTACAACTTATATTTAATATTAAAAAAATGTTATTATTATAGTAATGAAAAGAGTTGGTGGAGGATTCTTTTTAATATCATACATATATGTATTTATCATTACAGTAAATCTAAGATTTTATATATATATATATATATATATATATATATATATATATATATATTCAAAATTTATTTTTTTAATATATTGATTCATAAGAAACTCTTTTATATTTATTATCAGAGACTTATTTTTTTCATTAATTATCTAGTACCAATGGTTAAGGATTTAAAAAAATTCATCATTTTCATGGGCGCAGATTTGAATTTGGTTTAATCATGTAAATCTTTAATTGGCGGATAATTTTTTTCTTAGCAATTTTAGAATTAGTTAAGTAGTTGGCTAAGTAAAATTATCTGTGTTTTGGACTTGTAGAGTAACCAATTTCATGTGTCTTCTCATCATATTTGTATTAAAAGTTCCTATTTAAATTTGAACTTGAACTTAAGTTCACAAACCAAGTATGGAAGATAAAGTTTCTATTTATTTATATATTCTACTATAATATTTCTAATAAGATCTCCAAACATTACTCATTTCATTTCTATCATTTTTACTAAAAAAAAATAAAGAGTAAACTATGTGTGGATTATATGCAGACTTTGAAAGCCCATCTTGACAAGGGTAAGAAGCTTCCTTTGCCCGATGGAATCCTTATCAATGGTCGGGGACCAAATGGAGTGTCTTTCAGCGTTGAACAAGGTACGAAAATCATAATGAACAATATAACAACATTGATACATAAAAACTAACGATAATCATGGTACATTATAATCCTTTTGTGTTTATGTTCACCACAGGAAAAACTTACAGGCTTAGAATATCAAATGTGGGGTTGCAACATTCCCTTAACTTTCGGATTCAGAACCACAGAATGAAGCTGGTGGAAGTGGAAGGAACACACACCCTTCAAACTTCGTACTCTTCTCTTGATGTTCATGTAGGACAATCTTATTCAGTGTTGATAACTGCTGATCAACCTGCTCAGGACTATTACATTGTGGTTTCCACTCGATTCTCTTACAAGGTCATAACCACCACTGGAGTTCTTCGATATAGTAACTCTGCAGGCCCAGTATCAGGCCCACCCCCTGGTGGACCTACAATCCAGATTGATTGGTCTTTGAATCAGGCTCGCTCAATTAGGTATGTTTTTGCTATGTGCTTTCCACTCCACCGTCCCCAAAGACAAAAAGAAAAAAAAAAGAAAAAAAAGGAAGAAATCATTTTAAGCTCAAATTTATTTTTTTAATGAAATCATTTAATAGATTAACTTAATCAATTTGATTTTATAAATCTCAATATCTTAGTCCTTCCACCGCATCTACATACATTTTTATTTTATTTTATTTTATCATCTATATAAAATCAGATTAATAGAAAACGGTTAGATTAATTAGTAAGTTCTAAAAATGTGAGATGTTATTACCATTTCCTCTAGTTATTTTATGAAATATATGTGATAGTAAGTGGTGAATTAATGCATCATTTCAGGACTAACCTTACAGCAAGTGGACCAAGACCGAACCCGCAAGGATCGTACCATTACGGTCTGATAAACACGACCAGGACCATCGTACTAGCGAGTTCCGCTGGTCAAGTGAATGGGAAGCAAAGATACGCAATTAACAGCGTGTCTTATGTTGCCCCAGACACCCCTCTTAAGCTCGCCGATTACTTCAAAATCTCGGGTGTTTTCCGCGCGGGAAGCGTATCTGACAGACCCACTGGTGGTGGCATCTACCTTGACACATCCGTTTTACAAACTGACTACAGAACTTTTGTGGAGATTGTCTTCCAAAACAACGAGAACATTGTTCAGAGCTATCATCTTGATGGCTACTCTTTCTTTGTGGTTGGGTAAGCACTTGCAACTTTGCATATTTAAATTCAAGTACAAGTATATTTGATTGGTTGTAAACACCAAATGATAAAAATGACTTCTCAAAATATGTTTCCGTATTCAATCAGGTACATAATCAACTTAGAATATATAAGTAAGAGACCATCTCATCTCAATAGTTAGTATTGCTTTTAGGATTAAATTATAGAAACAGTATTGCATTGCACATTTCATGTTAGTAGGTGATATGGCCAAAATATTATATATAATAAGTAAGGGATAATTCTAAACTAATGGACTAACTTTTGGAGTTGTGTTAAACCAAACATTTATTTTTTGAATAGCTTACATGTGTGATTAAAATGTGGTGATTTTGTAGAAGAAAATTGGTATTTCCCCCTCTCTGATTATCAACATCATATAGCAGCATTAGTGATAGTTTTTGTTTGGCGTAAATGATTTAAACGTTTATGTAATTGTTGGTGAACTATTTATGTAGTATGGATGGAGGACAGTGGACACCTGGTAGCAGGAACCAGTACAATCTCCGAGATGCAGTTTCACGTTGCACTACACAGGTGAGAGTGAGGCATTGTTCTTGGCCATGTTCTTTTGTGTGGCCTAATAACAGTGTTGTTGACGTCATTTACTTCTGACTACTTATATGGTGGTTTAAATCAGAAGAAGAACTAAAGGAAGCTTGGACTTTTTATTTTGTTCAGGTATATCCAATGTCATGGACTGCTATCTATGTTGCCCTTGACAATGTGGGAATGTGGAACTTGAGGTCTGAGTTTTGGGCACGACAATACCTTGGACAACAGTTATATTTGCGCGTTTATACATCATCAACCTCAATCAGAGACGAGTTCCCTGTTCCAAAGAATGCAATTCTTTGCGGTAGGGCAAGTGGGAGACACACGCGACCACTCTAAAGTTTCTAGCTTTTAGCATATGAAAAGAAGTTATCTACTAATGATTTCATTGTTGAGTGCTTTCGTTTATTTATGGTATGCTCCAGTGAGATGATGAATATGTATGAATTTAGCCCTAAATGACCCCACCTCGAGGTCGCATTAATTCTTTCCCAGAGAAATATAGAGAGAAACATGTTATATTCCCTTTGTAATATCTCGGATTTTACATTTAATGTTATTGAGGTGAATCTGATATACAACTTGACTTGGCAGGTTCTACTATTCATTTCATTGTTGTACCATTGCAGAATTTTTTTATTTCAATTGTTACGAACATATGACTTTTTTTTACTAAAATAATATTATTATACTATATATAAATATTATTATATTATATATATACGTAATAGAAATTTTGATGAAAATGAAGTGAATCTCTCATCAAATTATTTACTTAAGTGAACCTCTCATGAAATTATTTACTTAACTCGAAACTCTTTTACTTTAGAATTCGGTTTCTCGTAAATCGAATTCTAACTTTAAACTTATCACTTTTTTTTAAATAAAATATATAATTAAAAATAATCAATTTAATATTAAAAATAAAATTTTAACTTTAAAATTTAAATAATATTTATATAAAAATAATAAAATAATATATTATTTAAATATATATTAAATTATTTAAATATATTTAAATAATTATTAAAAATATTAAATAATAATTTTTTATTATATTTTTTTTAATAGGAAATTTAAAATTTATATATTTTTTTTATTATATGAATTATTTAAGTTATAATTTTAGAAAAAAATTGATAAATTTAATATATAAAATATTTAAAGTAAAATTAAAAATAAGTTATTAGTAGCAAAATAAAAATTATAGAACATGTTATTGAAGAAAAATAATAAAGGTAGAAATATTTTTATAGAGTGAAAATAATAGAGGTTTATGAAGAAGAAAATCCTCCACCAATTTCTCCTGAAATTCAAGAACAACCACATCGACAAAATCCAAAACGTAATAGACGTCATCCTCGTTGTGGAACTGGACACCACTTTTGAGATTAAAAATTTCTTAACATTATTGTGAATAATTTTATTTTTTAATTTTTATTATGAATGATTATGTTATTTTTAATATTATACATTAAATTCTGTCAATTTTTATTATTTTTTATTTTTAAGTTTATTTTATATTATTAATAATAATTTTTAACTAATTAAATAATATTTTTACTTTATTATTTAAAAAAATTAATTTTAGCATGAATTTTTTAATATAATATTTATAATTTATCAAATAAAAACTATGACATAAATTTTTATAATATAATATTTAATTTTTTAATATATTACCTAAATTAAATTTTTATTTATTCTATTTTTTTCTAAAATTATAACTTAAATAATTCATATAATAAAAAAATATATAAATTTTAAATTTCTTATTCAAAAATAAAAAAATATATAAAAAGTTATAATAAAAAATTATTATTTAATATTTTTAATAATTATTTAAATATATTTAAATAATTTAATATATATTTAAATAATATATTATTTTTATTATTTTTTATATAAATATTATTTAAATTTTTAAATTAAAATTTTATTTTTAATATTAATTTTATTAATTTTAATTATATATTTTATTTAAATTTTTTATTTAAAAAAATGGTAAGTTTAAAGTTGGAATTCGGGTTAGAGAAAATTTAATTCCAAGTAAAACAAGATATTCAATTAAATAAATAATTTGATGAGAGGTTTAGTTTACTAATTTGATCATAAATTCTGTTTTATATATATATATATATATATATATATAATATAATAATATTATTTTAGTATATAAGTCACGAACATATACCATAAATTTATCATATATTAACCAATTAAAAGATATTGTGGCGTTTCATTTCAAGAACTATCTTGTCTTGGAAGCTCATCAGATCTTTGTGATTCTGTTTAATTTTTTATTTGTATCTTTAATATTATTATTCACATGAAATAATTTTATTAAAATATTAGACTTTTTTAATCTTATTTTGGATATTAAGAGTGATAATAATCAAGTTTTTTCTTTATAACTTTGGGTTATTATTTCTATTATTATTATTATATTATTATTATTATATGATTGTGTAATAAATAAGAAATAGTTTTTTTTTCAATTTAAACATTATATTTAATGTTGTTCTTTAGATTATTTGATTTTTTTATTTAATCATAGTACTGTTATAATTACTAATTAAATAATATTGTATGAACTCAATTATAGTCGATAATAGAACACAATCGAATTGTCCATGGTTTATATATATATTAAATCATAATCGAATACATCTCTTCAGTGAAACAAGAAAATAAGATTAAAAAGCTATAAAAGACCAAGTCAAAGTTCAACTTTCAAGGAGATAATTTGGAAATTTAAAATAAATAAATTTTTGCCTAACAACAAATACTGGGCTCTCTTATTATCCAGATCAATATAAACCGACTCTGTTTCTAACTTCTTTCCAAGACTAATTTCATATACGTGTTTGGAAAAAAGTATTTTAAAATAATATTGAAGAAAAATGAAAAACTTAAATTGAAAATAAATATTTTTTCATTTAAATGAAGAGTTTGTAAAATGTAAGTAATTTAATGGAAATAGAAAAATGAATTATTTTTTCTGAGTAAAATGTTTAAAAATAATTATTTGATATAAATGTTCAGTTTAAATATGTTCTTTTTCCTATGAATTATGGATTTTTTTTAATTTTTTTAAATAGTATATAAATGACTTGATAATTTACAATAGATTATGATTTTGATTGGATTTTTTTATTTATTATTATTTTTAGTGCCAAAATATTATCTACAACACTTTATTTTACGATTTCACGAGTGCTATCATAATAATTTTCGATGCAAAATAAATTGAAAACTATTTAAACAAAAAATATTTGACAAAATAAAAACAACAAATATATTTACGTTTAATTTCTTATATTTTAATCCTACATCCAAACTTGAAACGCCACCTCTTGATTTTTTACATCTATTTTTTTTTTTTTTCTGACTACGACTAATTATCATGCATTGTCCAGTTCAAACATAGCTTGTTGAAAGTCCAAATACATTAAATGCATTACAATCAACCAAGGGTACCAATTTTTTCATCTTTCTCTTTTCTTGGATCGTAGGTGGTTTTGGAGAAGCTTATCTGCGAAAGCACGCAAACACTGAGTAATTTCCTTTCGGTCAATTTAATTTCGCATCTAACCATATCCAAATACTAATTATATTAATCGATTCCGAGCTTAATTTTGGGTCTCCACTCAATCATTGAAGGCTAGATGGCGAGTTCATCACGGTTCGACCCAGCGCTTGCGATTTCTCACAAATTCCCTGATGTAATATTCCTAACCCTAATTTTATTTTTTTTAATTCGCTACTTTTCTTTTTTCTTTACACCGAACTGAATTCTGAATTTCTGTTATCTCTGCAGACTACGTACTCTTATACCGAGAGGTGAGGCGTTATGTAAGGCAATATTTCAATTACAATTGATATTCAAATGCGCATATTCTCTCATTTGAGTTTGGCATAAAAGGAGAATTGTGAATGAACATGCTCTGATATGTGTTGAACAGGGATGCAGCACTTTATGCCTTAGGCGTAGGGGTGTGTTTATCAGATGCTGTTGATGCTGATGAGCTTAAATATGTTTACCATGAAAATGGTCAGGAGTTTATCAAGGTATTATTTATTTTAAAATTGGCATAAAAAAATGTTTGGTTTGTTTTAACCTATTTTTTACAGTAAAATTTTCTGTTGACAACCCAAACAACTCCCCTACAACTAATTGTATTAATAAAATACTAATAATATTATTATATTAATTGATTTTGTTGTATTTTCGATGTTTGGGGTGTCAATTAATCATCGCTCTTTTTCACATGAGTGTGTTCCTTTGTTGACCACTCGTAGTGAATTTGTGGGAGAAGACTTGAGTTTGATTCTTGCATAATACATCCTTAAGAATGGGCAACAGGATGGAGGGTTAACTATATACGCTTAAAGATTAAAACTCTTTGGAGTCTCAATGATGAATAGTTAAAGACCTTTACTCTATTAGTTATCAAACAAAAGAAAAAAATGACGATTAACTTATTTCTTCACCAATAACATCTGCAAAATTATTGCTAAGATTTCACTTAGGTGTTTACCAGAAGACGGTTGGAAGTTTTTTTGGGTATTGTTATTTTTGGGGTGCTCTTGGTAAATGATCAGTGTAACACAGTTTACTTTGACCCAAACCTAACACTAAGAAATTGCTACTAATTCATTCTGTTCAGGCAGTCACTGGTGACATGTAATTGTAAAATATTTCCAACTTATGCATAATTTTCTGCTTTACAGGTCTTGCCTACGTTTGCTACTCTGTTTATACGTAATTCTGGGCCGAGTGTTTTTAATCTCCCTGGCTTGGAGTGAGTTCTGCTTAGTCTTGATGTACTGTTAATGTATAATCCCCGTAGCTTTTGTTTTATTGGTGAATGTACAATTACTTCGATTTTATCCTCCATCTTCTTTATGATGATCTTCTTTGTTTCTCCCTTTTGATACTTAACAAAAGTAAATCTTTATGTGTGCTAGATATGATCCCCGTCTTCTACTTCATGGACAACAATACATAGAATTGTACAAACCATTTCCTTCCAGCTGCCATGTAAGGTTTTTCCATTAGAAATTATACTGGACATTTAGATTGAAAGGATCAACTTATGATATATTATTCTAATTTTAGCTCTGCACCAACACGTCTGATGATATTTGCTGGAAAATAAAACTAATGGTAGATGTGAATGAAATTTTACTCGATCAATTATTATAGCCCAGAGAATTTTAAGCATCTGACAGTGACGTATCTTTTTTACCCATATGTGTAATAGATATGTTAGCTTCCTGACATTTCATTCCTATGCAACTTACAGTAAAAAAAAAAATTGTAGAGAAAAGCATTACTTCAGAAGAATGGCCTTTTGATTTTGGTTTAATTTAATTGAGAAAGAAAGAACACATGTGAATTACAGATGAAGAATGAGTTCTCTCTCTCTCTCTCTCTCTAAGTTGTGTTGGATTCATTTTAACATGAACACCCCTCTGATTTCTTCCCATCTCCAACATGACCTTTACAATCGTAATACTAAACATAGATCATTGTGATTTTCATCAGTATGCTAAGGCTCACTTTCCATGATCATGATTGTCTCTCTTATTCATTGTAGATAGACTCATGATATATTATTCTTGTTACAGATGCACAATAAAATCAGCCTTGCTGGATTACATGATAAAGGTTGAATTGCAAATAAGTTTCTACTTAATGATCTGTTGTGCGCATGTTTATTTTGCAGTTCCACTTTCACATCTTCAGAAAATGTATATCTTTATGCATGTGTGTCAATATTTTTTATTCCGTAAGATTGGATGTCTTTAATTTCAGGCAAAGCAGCAATTTTGGAGATTGAAACAAAAAGCTATGAGAAAGAGTCTGGTGATTTATTATGCATGAACAGGTAATGCTTAAAACATTCCTTTTAATGTTTTGTCATCATCACACTCAACTTGCTAGTTGCTTGCAGGACAACTGTCTTTCTACGTGGTGCCGGTGGCTTCTCAAAGTCATCAAAGCCATTTTCTTATACAAACTACCCCTCAAATCAGACTTCAGCTGTGAAAATTCCTGAAAGTAAACCATTTTCGGTGTTTGAGGATTGTACCAAACCATCTCAGGCATGTTATGACTGTACAAATATAGTTTGGAATGGATTTTTCATTTCTGAACTTGCATCTCTATTTTGACCCTTCCATCATTTACTTGTATGTGCTCTGTTATTTTCTGTGACATATTTGGAGAGCAATTTAGGATACGTATGATGTATCTTCAATTCTGAACCAATTTGCCCACATATAATAACATCTTAAATACAAATTACATGACATGTTATCCCCTCTACCTAAACATTGACGATGATTCAGCCTATTAGCTTCAAGCCATGTGTCTTACATATTTGATTGTCCACTGTCTTTGACCACATCAGTCATTCAAATGCCTTGAACTCTAATGATTTCAGTAAAGCAATAGAGGGGACCAGATAATTGAGCATATGGAACAAAAGGGAATTCCATTTAATAAAGAATACAGCAATCCTAATAACCCGAGCAGAAAACCAACAAGCCAGAGTATAACCTGAACCATCGCCTCCCTTTTCCACAACTTGAGCAGCCAGATTTTTTTTTCCATCATTATGATCAGAATACAAGGCATGTGGTGGTTTCCAGAGGACCAATCGTCAGAGTCAAGCTCAACCGCTCAAGCTATGAACAGAGCACTCTGACACAAAGGAAGTCAACAGAAAAGTTTTGTGGATTGAATTGGAAGAGGGAAATAATGGCACATGGAAGATGGATGTGGTTGCTGGCAATGGTCTCGGAATTGTTGGCTTACAGTGATGGTTTGACAGATAATAATAGTCTTCCAGCAGCTGAGGTGTGTGATGGGAAGGAAACTTGGGTGGTCATTGATTTTTTGTGGTTAGGCTGTTAGGAGTGTGGTTGCTGTCTGGGTGTGGTAGAGTAATGGAGGTTGGGGTAACTTGGGCCGAGAGATGGTCTCTGCATGGTGATGGATAGTATCAGTGATCTGGTTGTGGCTTAAAGGTAATGGAACTCTGACGTAAGAGGTGTCATATTTTCACAATTTCATCAGAGAAGGACAAGGGAGAAAAAAACCTCAGTACCTTTTCTCCAAACTACTTTTTATTTTTCTTCATTAAAAGCAAGCTTACAGTTTAGAGCTTTTATTTAAAGAATGTTTGACCTTATTCCTTTGAGAAGTGAATTCCAAAAGAGTTATACTGTCAAAATAAGGAGAGGACATGGGAAGTGTAATTTATAAGGGAATAAACAGTTAGATTGGCGGTAAATAGGACTCACTGTAAAGTGGAGTGCACAACAATTGTAAGTGACCCAAGTGCTAGGAAGGAAGGGGCCACCCTTGTGAAATAAAGACATAGAGTTCTCCCTCCCTGTTCACATGATTATTTAATAGCAGAACTCATTTCTTATCCTATCTTCCATTCTTGTTTCTCTACTGTCTATTCTTCACTAGTCCAACACTCTGACGAGATTCTTGAATCCTAACACATCTTTGAAAACTTTTGATATGACTCGTTAGAAATTCTACACAGACTCTGAACGTTCTTGACTTTGGCAGGCATTGCTCTATAGGCTATCTGGTGACTATAATCCTCTGCATTCAGATCCCATGATTGCAAAGGTTGCCGGGTTAGTATTCTATCCTGTCTTCTGAATGCCGGCTGATTGTTAAATACTTGATGCTTCGAAGTAGATGTCTCTTTGCCACTTTCATTGGGGTGTGTGCATAGTTAAATGAGAATTTTCCTCCCTTTTCAGCCATGGAGTTAAATACAGAGTTGTAGAATAGTAGTTACGTAGCATTTTATGATATTATTCCATCAGTTTTGTGGTCATTTTCTTTCATATGGATTTTTAATCAATTGTTCGGCTAATCTAATTCTGCTTTTTAACTTGTTGCCATAGATTCTCGCAGCCAATATTGCATGGGCTGTGCACATTAGGATTTGCAGTTAGGGCAATCATCAAATGCATATGCAGAGGAGACCAAGATTTGATAAAAAGCATAGCCGGCAGATTTCTTCTACATGTCTACCCTGGTGAAACTCTGGTTACTGAGATGTGGCTTGAAGGCTTAAGGTAGAATCACTATTTGCTTCATTAATAACAATATTTTCTTGCAATATCGATTTACATCTATTCAAAATCTTGGGGAATTGGGATTGGAATTGAAAATTGAAATTGTGCAGGGTAATATATCGGACTAAGGTGAAAGAGCGAATGCGAACAGTCCTTTCTGGCTACGTTGATCTGCGTGGTTTAACTTCGTCACTGTGAAAGTATTCAATTACATATAGGCTGGTCCATAATATTCGCAGAGTATTTTCCATTATTTATGTGTTCAATAAACCAATAATGCCATGATGCACTGGAGTTCATTTTAGAACCTAATAACCATAGATTATTAAAATTTAAAAATTAGGTATCGATGTTGAATTGTAAGATGTTTTTTACATGAACTTAACATACAGGAGAAAAAAAATAATTTAAAAAAGCGTACTTATATTTTAGTTGAATATCAATTAATTGAAAAGGTCGTAGAAAAAAACAACTCATCAACGTCCATAGTAAGTAATAGTGATTGTAGTTTAGTTATTTGTAATTCGTTTCTACATCATGATTTAAACAAAAAATACAAAATAGGCTTAAAAACGGGTTTGATAAAAATGGTCTATCCTTTTTTTCTCTCATTCACCAATATATTTTTAAGTGCATTAGTTTTCTTTTTAACAATTTGTTTTGACAAGTATCAAGGTACGCACAACAACCATATACCCCAACCCCTCAGGATGCATAAACGGATGTAACATCGTCAACCCGCATGATATCGATCTTTATACCTGCAGGAATCACAGGATAGGTACGGCCCCGTGACACAGGCACCACAACCCCTACTCCAAGAAACAAGATAGGTTTGATAGATCACGGAACCTTTCACTTGTCGCTTTCTTTTTCACTTGAGACTTCGTAGTTTTGAAGAATATAAAAATTATGAGTTACTTATGGATCTTTTAAAGTACTGGTTAAATTAAATGTTTATTTTATTTAAAATACTATGACAATCTACTAAAAATCATAGAAGAAACACATTTCTATAAAAAGTTTTTCACTCTTAATACCCCATACATTAAGTGCATTAACTATCATTTGTCTTAACTTTTTATATGTTATTATAGACATACAACGTACAACTTTTCCTCTTGAATGTGGTTTTCCACTAAATATTGCGCAGTTTTTTAGAAACATTTATTATAAAATAAAAACAAAAGCTTAACAAAGAGCAACAGCACTGCTATAATAATAACTTTAATTCCTTGTATACCATAAAAATTCCTTAAGAATCAATATCTCGGAAACAAATGTTTTTTTATGTGAACCTAATGCCAATTAAATAATTGAAAAATCCATTGGGTGTAACAGTACCTTAAAATCTAACACCCATTGACCAATTCTCTGACAATCTCATGTTCAAGGTAATATCTTGGTAGAATTGAACAACAGAGAAATAAAATAGTTTAAGGGTATCATCTGAAATAAACAATCCATTGTAATTGTTGTCTCTAACCTGTGACTGAGGGGGTTCTATTCGATCCAATGCACTTCTAACATTTTAGCCATAAAACTGTACCGGTCAGCAGCTTCATCGATCTGGAAAATATATATTCAACTTGAGACGGGATATAACAAAACTGAGAAGGGAGAAACAACTTGGGTCCAAAATCGTTACCATTTTCTGTGTTGGACGTCCAGCCCCATGTCCAGATTTGCAGTCAATGCGACCAATTATAGGGTTTGTCTGGGGACTTTCTTCCAAACTAGTACAAAGGACATGCTGCATGGTCTGGAAAATATTGAAAATGTGTTAAAAGGCTGCAGGACTATCAACGTGAGTTTCTTGTGAGAGTGAAACATATCCCCTATATGCACAATTTGGCAATTAATTTATGAATTTATCTGGACAAAATATAAACACTTTTAAGAGGGGAAAAGAATCTTATAAGCTAAAGTTAACTTATATACAAAGTTTCTTCAAATTTCTCTAAAAAATTATTTATAACTAATGCATAAGTTAATTCTAACCTAAAAGAAAAATTTATTTTATATTCTCTCCTACTAGAATGTTTCCGGAGAAGATAATCCGGACAAATCTTCTAAGCACTAATTTCGTAGCTTGCAAGACAACTCAATAAATAGAAGTTAACTTGTGTCTACAATATATGCATGTACTCATAAGAAGCAGACTAACCGCTAATAACTTCAATGTATGCAGTGGCACAACACGATCATCATGATCAGCTGTCAACAGCATGGTTGATGGGTACTGAATAGTCTGATCAGGATGTTGTTCCCACAGTCTCCGGACATTATGTAGTGGTGAGTATCTAGAGCAGTGGATAATAGAAACGTCATATTTTCAACACAAAAGCTACATATATCCAAACATTAGAAAATCACGAGTTCAGAACCTAGTGTGACAAATATTTTTTTATTCAATTCCACTTTGTATAAAATACTATTTGGTCTTACTTTCTCTTCAAGAGCCTTGTATAAAATATGAGAATATAATGAAAATACTCAACTTCAACAAACCAGGAAGAAACCATATATATTCATTTTTTACATTTATAGATGTCCTTATTCTTTCTTGTTACAATCATCTCTGATAATCTATTAAATGACAAAGGCACAAGGAAACAACGTCATCCTATATGAAAGTATATCATAAATCTAAATCTAATGCCTCTATCTTTCCAGTAAAAATCACAACTTTCCTTACCTAAGGAAGCGCATGTGATGTGCACTGTGTAGCTTACGAATTATATGGAAGAAAAGAATGATCAACTGGAAACTAATTTGAAATGGAACAAGTGGTGATAGCATGAGACTAGTCCAACAAAGGGATTGTCAATGACAAATGTTGTAGGGCCAGGTGATGTGTGTTTAGCTGTTTCTCTGTTCATTGTGAACCTAAATTATGATAAAATTATCCATGCCCATCAAATAAGTATTTATGAAATGCCACATTGCAGCATTTTAAATGTCAAAAATAACCCTACCACCACCATCACCATTAGTGCCCTAGCAGTATCATCGTGACATGCGAGTAATTGCAAAAAATTCACCACAAATATAAACAAAACCAAAATAATGTGATTTCATGTAACTTTTTTCATATAAATATATATCCTTGATATTTTAATAAGGGATAAACCTTACTTGATTAGCCAATGAAACTCTTCCTCCTTATCCGAACAACCATAATCTGAGGTCCAAGCATGACCTGAATAATTATTCTAAATCAATATGTGAAACTTGAATAAACAAATAACTGAATATTACATATTTAAAGAAACCTATAGTAAATTTGTGGAACCGTAGCATGTCCATAACACCAACATGAGCCAGAGCACACCCAAATAAATCAGGTCTCTGTACAGGGAAATCAGAATCTAATAAACACAGATGTTGAACGGGAAGGTTTAGATAAAAAACTGGAGAAAAAGCAAATGAATTGGACCTGATTTATACAAGCACCAACAAGAAGTCCACCATTGCTTCCACCTTCGATGCATAACTTTTTGGGTTGAGTATAACCAGTGGATACAAGGTATTCAGCTGCAGAAATGAAGTCATCAAAGCAATTCTGCTTTCTTGCAAGGGAGCCTGCTTTATGCCAATCCTCCCCATATTCCCCACCACCACGAATATTTGCTATGCAGAAAACAACACCTAAATGTCTTGTGATTACAATGCGACTGACACTGAAATATGGTGTAATGCTGATGTTAAAACCGCCATATCCATATAATAAGCATGGGTGTGATCCATCCAAAATAATATCCCTTTTAGCGACAATGAACACTGGGATCTTGGTACCATCTTTACTACTCACAAAATCCTGAAATAAGGCAATTACATCAAAGAATAGAACAATCAAGTTGAGCAACAAGAACCCTACTCTTTCAGAAGAATGTAATTTCAAAACTGTCAATTTAATAATGTGAACCTAAAATTTGGAGAAAACAGTGTTATTAGAAAATACTTTTTTACCTGTTTAACATGAAATTGGGACCGGTCAAACCCAGGGACAACAATTTCACGAAATATCTTCATATCAGGAATCTCTGTTCCCAGATTACACTGGTAGATGATACCAGGGGTTAAAAAGCTTGTAAAGCTAATGAAAACCACACTATCTTTGCGCCGTGCAGAAACTTCAGATACTGAGCCAATGTCAATTGGTAATTGATGCAGCAAGGAGCCCGTTTTTAAGTCTCTAACTTGAAGAACATACTTTACATCGCTCAAGTAACTCACTATCAGTTGGTTACCATTTACAGCACATGCTGACTCAAGAACATCTTTTTCAGACTCTTGGAGAACATCAGCCCACACAGTTGGTTCTTTGAAATCCACTCGGACTAATTTATATTTTGGAGCATCTTTATTAGTTAAGAATGTAAATACAGTGTCATCATTGGCAATGGCTTCATACTGTGCATCAAAGTTATCAATAAGTTTGACAAATGGGAGGAGGGAATTTTCATTCCGAAATCCTTCCAGCGCATTTGGAATTTGGGACAAGTCACAGTAGTAAAGTTTGTTAACTGGATCGCACCCTTCTGCAATATAGAGAAGGATGTACTGCACAACCAACAAAAACCGAAAGTCATTCATGGGAAAATTTAATATCATGTGCATAAAATTCAATGTAGCTTTTTGACTGCAATAGATGAAAAATAAAATAATCAAATTATACTCACTACCAAAGGTTACCAAATCGAGATTCAAATCATGATTCGTTGAACTATTTTTTGAACTGTTAATCGTAATTTTGTACAAATCATAAGATTAAGGTACAATAAAAAATTACTTAAAATATATCATATAGATTATATATATTGTTCAGTGTAAACAACATAAACTAGAAACAGATAAAATAACTAATGTGAAAGTCATACAAAACAAAAAAAATAGTTATATTTAAGTTTTTGAAGTCTTTATTTTTAGAAGAATGGAAACAAAAACAATTAAATAAATAAATAGACTATATGCTTTGAATGAGTGAGTAGCAAATAAAAGTGAAATAATAAAACAGGATAAGTTCACAAAAGTAAAATTCCTTTTTATTTAAAAACCTTAAGCGCACGACTTTTTTATTGTTTTCATAAGAATTGGTGAAAAAGTAAAATCATTTGAATCATATCGGGTGATAAAAATTACATAAATTTATTCATTAACTGTAAGATACAAAAGTCATTTAAGATTCATCCTAAGATAAGAATCAGTAGATAGCCAAAACGTGATAACTATGCTCAATACATTTTGGGCTTGCAATTTTGTGAACTTAAATCATATTTCCTACAACCGTCTTTGATGCTATGTATGAACATATATTCTAATTAGATATATAAAATTTACATACTAATGGCTTGCTTACCCTATTCTGATAGTTAGGTAAGAGAATTGAAAGGCATCAGAATAAAGCTCAAGGTTTTAACATGAGATGGTTAAAGAAAGACAGATGTCCATTGAGCAAAAAGATTTTATCATAGTAATATTCCATTGGTCATTCAAAATAAAAGTATCATGGTTTTAGTCCCTAAAAAATTGTGATTTTAGTTCCTAAAAATTAGGAAAACCATGCCCTTTTGGTCCTTCATTGGTGAGTTTAGAATCCTCTAGATATGTTAGAATCTTCTTGATAAGATACTAGGATCAATTGATGATATTAGAATCAATTAGACTAATTCTACATTTATGTTATTAGCCTAAAATAAGGAAACTAAATATTCTATCATTACGCTCTCCTATAAATTGAATAGCTCTGTCGTGGTCTAAACACAATTTATCATATGCTTTCATGGTCTTTCTCTTATCAACGGTGAATAATCAAAGACCATATCATTTTTTATTAAAAGATAGGACTACGAATGAATAAAAAAATTATAGAAACTAAAAAAAATAACAGTCCAAATTTCAAATACTTGAAACATATTTAAGCCAAATGGAAATTAGCCATAGCAATACTGTAGATATCCAGGCTTCTAATCAATGATAAATCAGGTAGATAGATACCTTATAAATTATGTAAGGCGGGGCATTGAACATGAAGCATCAGTACCATTAACCATAGTAAAATTCACTAAGGCATTAGTTGCAATTTCTTATTTTATGTGCAAATGAAAAAAATACAGATAATGTCTAAAGCAGTGACAAAAATTAAGAACCTTGCCATCATCAGTAACACTTCCTCCAAACGTATATTTGGGGTTTTCAGGATCTCTCCAGCACAAAATATCTTCTGATTGATCTGTACCTAGAAAATGGTAATAGAGCTGATGATGAAGGTTAGCATTTGTTTCAGTCCCAGCATCTACTTCTTCTCCATCTCTACAGGGTAAAAGCAGAGAATTAAATTCAGGTTTTAAGTGAAGACAAATTGAATCGATCCTATTGTCATTCATCACCATGAAAAGTTATTTACAAGATCATTGCTAGAAATAAGGCCAAGTCAAATAATCATGATCAGGACAAGAAAAATCACGACTATTTACTCTCCATGATTATAATCTGCCATATTTGTAGTTGAAGAGCAATACCAAGTTAGAATAACCACCTGGAGTTGTCTACTTTCCTTTAAGCCCAAATTCTACCAAATTGCAACTAATATGTGACATTTTGAACTCAAAAACCTCTGGAAGCGATAGCATGTTTGGATTCACATTAGATGATCTAGAAACACATTTAAGTATAAGCTAACGTGATTTTGCGCAAACATTCATAAGTTAAGTTCAACATTGAGAAATTTGTTCTGAATCAGAATTGCATTTGAGTTGTAACAACTTTAAATAAAGTTTTGCATAGATATTAATTTGCCTTTAAAATAAATATTAAATTAAAATAAGTCTCATTACTTCAAAACAATTTTACACAACCAAATATCATTCAAAATTAATTTTGCAAAATGTTAACCCAAACACACAATGAGAAAAACCAAAATTCTGTATTTCTAGAAAAAATGTGAGCATAAGAGATCACTTACTTGGGTGCTGGATAGCGGCTATAAAAGAAACCTTTGTTGTCATGCGTCCAACTAATTGAGGAAAACTTTACCTGAAACATATAACATTTACAATTACAACCATCAGTGGTTCATTTCTATACCTGTTTTTATTTCTAATAACGGCACAAAATAATACCCCACCCACGATAAAGTATCTGGCTCAACATTCCTGTCCTCGATCCGCAACACTTTTATTGTCGTCCAATCGCTACCGCTTGAACTAAGCGCATAAGCCAAGTATTTGCCATCTTCGCTCACTGACAGAGTGCTCAGCGACACAGTTCCGTCTTCACTGAAGCCGTTGGGATCGAGTAACACCTCTGCCTCTCCCTCCAAACTCTCCTGAAAAAATTCAACGTATAATTGAATCCGAGAAACTACAAAACCAAGCAAAGCATTGAACGCGTGATAAATTAGTCATCAAACCTGCACATATAGGATATTTTGTGGCTGAAGCCCAGTGTTGTGGAAGTAGAAGTACTTATCCGCTCGTCTAAACGGCGACTCATAACGAGGATGGTCAAAAAGCTTAGTTATCGCTTCCCTAAGCTTCACTCTAGTTTCGCATTTTTGAAGAACCGAATCCGTGAGTGTAACCTGTCTGTCTACGAACTCTTTCACTTCTTCCGCATCAGGATCTTCGAGCCTTAAACAGAGACAAATAAATAAGAAGAGACTAAATGCATATAAAGAAGACATTTCGACGAGATTTGTCTCTATAATTTCCTAAGCAGAGTATAATAACTTCTCGCAGAAAATTGGAAGGATAAAGCAACATTAATTCGAATTGATAAACGATAACTTTTAAATTTGGTTTGAGTACCATCGGTAAGGATCCGCAATTTTGACGCCATGGTAGTCTTCAACGACGGTGTCATCTCTGCGAGCAGGAGGATATTGCAGAGAGAGGTTTAGGGCAGAACGCGAAGTCATGGTATTGGGATGACTTGAGGATAGAGGAAGAGAAATGGAATTATAGTCAATGTGGAGTTGAAGCGACGCGGGTTAAATACCACGAGATTTGGTAGTAGGAGTTGCTGATTCCTCGGGAATTACTAGTATTCCCCATTGTATCCACCGTCGTAGGAAGCGGAAAAAGCAAAAGAAAGTAGTAGTACAAATTTAAAATGATCAATAAAATAATTAATTTAATTTACTTTATTAAATTTTAAAAATAATGCTATTAGATATTTAAATTTATTATTATTATTTAAAATTGTTTTCATTGATAAACAAATATTCTTTATATGTAGTAAACAAATTAAAAAAAAATTATAACAATTGTAAAGTGTGTTATAAAAATAATAATTACTTTTTTAAGTATGTCATATATCAATAATTAAAAAGAAAGCGTGTTTACTGATAATAATTTGCAAAAAAAAAAAAAACTTACTAATAGACAAAGACATTATATTTAACTGAATATATTCTCGTTATCTAGTATTAGGAGTTAAAAATTAATATCTTAAAGTATTAAGATATATTTAAAGGAATAATATCTTTTAAGCAACTTTATAAATAAGATACATTTATACTTATTTCAAAAAAATTATGCTACCTATTTAATCAAAATTATTTTTTACTTAAACCAAGTTGCATAACACATCAAGATATATTTAAATACCGTAAGTAATTTTTATACACACAGATATATTTATACCACCTATGTAATGTGATAAAGTTGTATTTTCTTCAACAAAGTTAAAGAGCTTTTTCATTTTAGCAACAAATACTTGTTTTAGCGTTCTACTGAAGTTTCAGGTTACTTTATTTAGTTTATGAAAAAAAAAATCACTCCTAAAAGTAGTTTAATGAAAAAAATTGTCCAAACATACCATTATTCATAATCCAATTTTAATTTGTAAATAAAATACTTTATTATTTTTACTTATAAGATATTATGGAGCAAATTTTCTAATCAATTCTATATCAAAAATTTTCTTATATTTTTAACTTAATACTAATTGCCCTATTTTATTTGTACTTTATTCATTTTAAAATTGCCAACTAAGAGTAACTTACCATATCCAATAAATACAATTGAGAGATATTTATTAAAATTAGATTATTTACTTACATAATTATAAAATAACATCTTGATTTGTAGAAATTGTGCTAATAAAAAAATGAAATCGCATTTCATGCCAGTAATTAATTTAAATAAAAAATCATTTTGGAAAGCATATTTTGAAATGAAATGGTTTTAACATCTTTTTTAACTGGAATTTCAAATATCATTGCTTGGCTATTTCAACTGTTTCTCTTCATGGACGTCTGAAACCCATTTCCACGCTGGGCCGTGTTCAATGTGAACTAATTTTAGGTTTGGTGTGAAATATCATTTGAATTTATTAAAAGACCAAGCTTAAAATAAACAAATTATCACTATAATTATTTAATAGCACACATTGTTGGCCATTATTAAACCCAAATTTTAAAAAAAGTTTCCTAAAAACAATTGAAATCATGTCACCATTATGTTTAGAAATTTAATATTATATCAATTACAATTTCAATGGTAAAAGTATTATATCAGTTTTTTCTTAAACAAAATATCGCATCTACAAGCACACATTTTTCAAACACAATTTACTTCATTATAACATTTTTTTTTTATATAAAAAGTTTCTCCGTTTTATAATTTTAAAAACAAATTACTCTATTTTAGAAAACTTTCCTATAATTGATCCACTATACGTCATTTATGTATGAGGCCACTACACAATTCACCGGAAAAATTTAATTTTATTATTCATAATTAAAAGTTATGTTTCACTAGTAATGTTGCTTGCTAGATTATTTATAATTAATATAATTTAAATAAATTTATTTTTTCAATTACCTTCATAACAATCTATTATAATAAATAAATTTTTTCATTAATCAAAATATAATTTAAATACATAATTTAGTTATAAAATGTGTCATTTCACCGTAAGGTTAGTTTTTGTCACCTTGGTCTCTACTTCATTTTTTTATTGGCTTGTAATTAAAAAAAAAAACTTAGAAAAAATATGTACAAGGTTTTGTATACCATTTTTTTTACTGAATGAAACTTATTGCGAGCCCCAAAGCTTTTCCACCAGTAGAAACCCACTGGTTTATTAGACACGTTAAGAATTTACATTATTTTCATTTGGCGTTATTCCTCTAACTATACATTTTAACATTTGAATTATTATTTTATTTTTCAAGTATTTTATGGAGAATAGATCTAGTTTATTAAATTGAACTTTTTTAATTTAAATAAAAAATGTAATTATCATTAAATATATAAATACTATACATAAAATATATCATAAAAATTAATTTAGATAATATAATTCAAAATTATTAAATTTATTTTTTATTTAAATAAAATATATCACCAAATTTCTTAACATCAATAAACAATAATTTTTATAATCATATACTCATATGTCAATTGATTATAATCGATAGAAAATACAAAAATAAAAAATAGAATTTGGAGCATGTTGATTAGAAAGTAGTGAGGAATTATGGGACAAAAAATAAATCCGCTTGGTTTCAGACTTGGTACAACTCAAAAGACTTGGTACAACTCAAAGTCATGATTCTATTTGGTTTGCACAACCAACAAAATATTCCGAGAATGTACAAGAAGATAAAAAACTACGAGATTGTATCAAAAATTATATAAAAAAATAGAAGAATATCCTCAGGTATAGAGGGAATTGGACAGATAAAGATTCAAAAAAGAATCGATTTGATTCAAGTCATAATATATATGGGATTTCCCAAGTTATTAATAGAGGGTAAACCTCAAAAAATGGAAAATTACCAATTCGGATTAATATTTTTCATTTCCATGGATTAAAAATAAATCTAAATCTGGTTCAATTAATCTACAAATTAAGTAGGTTAAAGTCAAATTATAATTCATTATTTATTTAAAATTTTAAAAATAATTATAATAATTTAATTCGCCTAATTGATTTTATTTTATATCTTTACTTTTATTCAATGTTATAACCAAATTCTTTCACTCAACTTTATCATTTATCAACTGTGGCATACTTGAATCACTTGTCAATCATTTACTGTATCACTACATAATTGTATTTGTCATTTTATCACATTTTAGTATTATATTTTAGTATCCTGAGTCGGTCTTACTTATCAAAAAGAATAGAAAAAAAAAATATGGATCAAGAAATCAACTCCCTAACCCATAATATAGAGTAAAATTATAAAATTTTTGGTTTATCATAAAATAAATCAAGTTAAACTCACTTATTTTCGACTTAGTTTACTCTTTAAATAAGTCAACCTGTCTTATACGGGTTAATTCAATCTAACATCCCTAATTACATGTCATTAAATATTTTTAAGAAAGATATTCTTACTTGTATTTATTTAAAAATTAGATTACCATCAGAAGAAAATGTAATTTACAAAATAAAAACAACTGATATAAACAAAAAAACACATAGTATTAATAAACAAAATCTGATCAATTAAGTAATACCCTGTAAATTAAATATTATTAAAAAACAATGAAGATTTACAATTAAAAATATATTAAAAAATTATAACAAGTAATTAATTACTTTAATCATGTATCTAAATAACTCTTACAGTAAAAATATTAGATTTACTAAAATAAATTACAAAAAATTTTATCCTAACATAATATTTTGTGTTTACCTGAAAGAGCTGATTTGTAATGTTTTATGATAAGTTACTTCATATGCGCTTGCAAACTCATTTTTCATGTCAATTTAACTTGATACCATATATTTGTCTCTTTTTTTCACCATCAAAGTTTTCTTAAGGTAGAAAAAATATACAAATTTTGAATTTGTTAGGATAGTAAGTACTAGGTTAACGTTGGAGAGAATATCATCATTTCAAGTTCAAAATCCAAATCCTATAAAAAAAAGTCATGTATAATAATAACAACACAGGATAGAGATGAACGTCGTACTAATTTTATACCTTATCAGGTCGACTTTGCTTGAAATAAGGGCCTATTCAAACAATATCTCTACACACTCATTGTTTCCTTCTTCTCCTGATTTTTATTTTTTTATCATCTTATATATATATATATATATATATATATATATATATATATATATATATATATATATATATTATTAGAAGTGAAGTTGCTTATTTTGCCACTAACAAATCAGAAGCTAAGAATATGGATGGTTAGAGTCAGTGGATGGAGTTGGAGAGTCAAAAGAGTCATGTGGCGTAGTGGTGTAATAATGAAATGGACCTTATAATTAAGGCTAATTCCTAGCACTGTGCTAGTCGTACACTTGTACCAAATTAAATTGAAGGATTTGACTCGTACAAAAAGATTGTTGCAAAACACATACTATGTTCATAGGCTATGTCTATTACCTTACCTAGCTAGCTGCTAGCTGTTGGGATGCAAACAGCTGCAACTCAACCCTACCCAGCAACTTTGAGGGGCCGCCACTAGTTTAAACAGTTAACCTGCTGTCGTGTATTTTTACACAACCCAATCACATTTCCTATCACATTCATCATTACCTCTCACTTTACACTTTAATACATTCAAATTTATTTTCATTATTAAACTTCACCTCTCACTTTACACTTTGATACATTCAATTTTTTTTTTTCATTATAAAATATACACCACTAACCAATCATCAAAAGTATGTACAATAACAAATTTCATCCTTGAGTGAGTTACTTTAAATGCAGTGTGTTTTTCTCCTGTGAAAAAAACAAATTCAAACTCTATGAACAAAAGGGTAAAGAAGAACTGGGTTTTATATATCACTGGCATGAAAAATCCATGTAGAAAACTACGTGTGAATAATGTGATAAAAGATAAAAAATAAAGTATTTTATGAGGATCGAACCCTTTCATAGACAAGTAAGGGTTTTTAATTCAATATTGCTAGTCCAAAAACTTATGACAAATTTAAGAACAATATTCACTCAGCTTTTTCTCTAAAACTGATTTTGTATTTAGTTACAAGGTGTTAAATAAAGTGTGCTTACTTTTCTTGTATTGAATATTTATAAAAGATGATAATGTCAGTTTTCAATCATGAGAGGGTTGTGGAGTGTATTCGACAATAGGGAAGAGTCAGGCATAAAAATTAATGCAAGTAGTTAGGGTACCATCTAATCTCCATTGTCTGTGCTGTCTGCTATTGGATATGCAAATCAAAATTCACTAAAACCAAAGAGAAACTTATTTTTCCCTTGTAGATTTGATACTGAGAACACAGGAAAATGATCATGCATGAAGCCATAAATCACCCAACATAGTTCACATAATATAATAATAATAAAAAAGGTAACCAGAGACCAATATCTTAAAATCATTAAAAAAATGTAAAACAATAAAAGAAACTTTTTCTGCATGCACTCCTAAAAAAGAATTTATCTCTGCAAAGAAACTACAGATCCAAGCCATGAAAGCTTCTGCTATCAAAAATAGAAAATTATCCGATTAACACTCCTCCAAGAGGAGTTACAGAGTCGCAAACCGAATCACCTCTAGTTGTAGAAACCCTAGATCCAGCAACTTAGTACAACTGCAGACGACATGAAGAAAAAAACAAACTAAACATAAACTATAAACAACAATGATAGATTTTAGAAACAAAGGAAGAGAACAAGGAAGAAAAAGACATCAAGACCAAGGGTAACACATAGGGTTTTCAAAGAACGGAAGAGAGACAGATAGATTATAGGGCTTCCACTTTTCAACATTAGCAGCAAGTATAACAAGTAATTATCCTGTACTTCAAATCTCGCATCAAATTCGCAATATTACTGTAGTATCCTGCAAGATCAAAACATAGAGAAAAGAACACACAGTGTAGTGTTAATAATATTAATACCCAGTAAGAAAAAAATAATAAAAAAAACCGGTGTTATTCAAGAAAATAACAGGAGATAAAATTGCATAAGAGCATTTATCAGACATCTACAAAGTGGGTTGTATATGTAAACGAAGATAGAACCAATAAATCATAAAAGAAAAAAGATGGAAGAAGGATTGTGGGTGGGTAGGTCACCTGATGAGTTATGCTAATCATCCGGAAAACAGAAAAAAAAAAAAAAAAAAAGGTAGTGTGAGTAAAAGTGTTTGTGTAATTTGAGAATGAGATATATCACGGAGGCTTTACAAAGAGAAGCCAACAGAGCTCTATTGGCAGCATGTCCACCTCCGCTTAGTACTAATATGGAGAAGGAGAAAAAGAGATCCATTATTTGGAAGTGGAGGTGGACAGAATGCCAAGAAACTCTGTGAGAAACCCTTTGTTAAACCCATGTGAAGACAAAAGAAATGAAATGAAAGAGAGAGAAGTTGCAGCGTAAGAAGGCAAAGATGAGAGCAATGAAGAGAGACAATGAAGGGAAAGCATGTGGTGTGGCGTATTTAAGATGTGATGGAGCAAGAGAATAAATAAGAGAGAGAAGAGGGTGAAGGTGGGGGTGATTATTGTTTAATTAATAAATTATTAATTAATAAGAAAAAGAAAAGAGATGAGACTGAAAAAAAGATTTGATAAGTAACGAGAGTGGATGGTTCATTCTTCCTGATCCTGATGCTGGTGGAGAAGGGCATATTTAGAAAGATCAAAGGAAGGATCATCATGGTTGTTCTCTTCATCTCCCTCGTTCTTGATGAAACCAACCAAACTCGCACTCTTTCTTCTCCTTCTCTCCATCAATCTACTCTATTCCTTTACCTGCCCCTCTCCTTTCCTTTCACATCGATTCTGATGCCCACGAAACAACACAACGCAGTTGGATCTAACTCGTCACACTCTTCACACTTGGATAAGGCTCACGTTAAGTACCGTTTTGGCCCACTTTATATTTGATTAAAGGAAAAAATTTCAGTAGTGGAATTGCATAATATGAACTAACTTGTTCAACCCTTCCACATAATTACAAACTATAATATTATTTCATAGAAAAATATATTTTAATATATAATATATGTCCCAGAATAAAATTATAGACACAAAATTATTCACGTGTCATTATCGTATCTCAATTATTTTTATATAAATCTTTACTTATTTGTAAATATAATAATAAAATAAATTATAAGATCTTAATTAAATATATAGTATAATCGTAAAATTATAATTAAACTTACTAGACTGAGTGTATAATGCATTATATTTACTTATAATTGGGTATCTTCCATGTGTGAAGTCAATAAATAGTTTTTTTTTATGTAAATATTATAATACCTACAATATCCAAATGTATTTTAAGTTAGTGTAAAGTCTATTATATTAATTAAGAGAGTTTAATTTTTCATATTTAGAATATTGACATTCAACTTTCAAACAAAACTTGGTTTCACTTTTGAATATAACGAGTTAAGGGAACTTCAATACACTAAATTGAGAGATGCTTCAGCTACAACTAAATAATTACATTCAAATACCAAAGTTGGAGGCTATGGAAGTGTATAAAAGCATAAAGAGATAATGTATCTAACAGGGGAAGGTATCCCATGTTATAGACTAAGAAATGAAATATGTGGAGTTAGATGATAATTGAAATGAAAAATTTATGTAATTACATAATAAAAAATAAAGAGAAAATTTCATAATCTCAGCATAATTTATAAAATAGAGATGTGTTGTTTCTTCAAGTTAAAAATAAATATATAATAAATTATGTAATAAACAAATTTGATAATGACATATTTTAAATATAATAAATAAATATATTATTAATATACATAGATAATATTTTAATAATATATCTTTTATTTATCTTGATTTTCTAATTCAAACCATTTAAATTTTTTCTTATTTCTTATATTTTCTCTCTTTTTTACTATTCAGATACACGTATAATATTAATTTTATAATTTGTTTGTATAAAATAATGTTAAATTTAATCCATAATGAACTAGGTAATATTCACATTGATACATAATGAATAATTAAGATCGTGTGTATATATATATATATATATATATATATATATTAAAATTAAAATCATATAATTTTATATTTTATATTAATAATTTAGATTCATTCATTTTATGTGGTAAGATTAAACTTTTATTTTTTTATAAAAGAAAAAAAAAAGATAGAGGGAGCGTTTTAGACAATGGAGGTCTCAAGGCAAGATTTTGATTTTATGGCTGGGGCTTGGACCTACCTCCCATTACATTATTTAAGAATCCAAGATATCCTGTTCTTTCTTCAACTCAAACAAACAACTTAAAAATAATTGAAATAAAAGAAAAAGCTTTTGACCTAGGACATTAGGCACATTAATATTAGTTTTGAATAAAAAAACACTATATTAAGGGTTGATGGTTACACTTTTATTTGACGCCTTAAGAGGTTCTTTATTTATTAATTTTGGCATTGAAAAAATAGTGAGTGACACACCAGAGTGGAAGAAGTATGATTTAATCTTTCCTTTTTGTCGTCCGATACGTCGCACTCATCACGCCCACAACCACAAAGCCACGCCCTGAGCTTAGAAATACTCACCACCTCCAAACCCAATACAATCAATCACAACAACAAACTCTCACACCAAAATAATTACCATTACCATCTCCTTCTTCTTTTTCTATGCTAGTTTTATATCTCCATGCATTTATGAGACCAACCCATTTTACTTCCCTTATTTATTGCTTCAAATCTAACCCTCCAACCATCGTCCACACCCAATTTAATATTTTCTTTCACCCTTTCGAAGTTCAAACAAGAAAGCCAGAAGAAATCAGGATCCATTGCTCCCACCAACATACACATCCAACCACTGCAACCCATGACATGGCCATGACTTTTTCTAAGTCTCATCTTTCTCTCTCTGAGGTACACAACAGTTGGCCTGCTGAATCACTGTCAGACAAAGCCATGATTAAATCATTGGAACAATGCAAAATTATTAACACCCGCTTCTATTACATTGCATTACACCTTTTTCCTTTCTCTACTTTCCTTTTGTACCTCCCATTTGCAATTTCCTACTCCGTAGGACTAGGATAATACAACCAAATTCAAATCAACTCATTATGTATTATCAACCCTGTCCTTGAACACTGTTCTATTCTTTCTTTTCCACACCACTTAAGTCATTGCTTCAGCAAAGAAACAAACAGGATAGAAATTAAATGAAATATATTGAGAGAAAAATCATTTGATAGAGAACAAATATATTTACGTTTTAGATTATTTTTTTATGCAACATTTTATAGGAAGTCATAATAATTGTTTTTGTTTTTATTTTTTTATAATATTTTGTCAAATCATGTGAAACAAAAAAACTGCATTAATTCTCATTCTCGTTCTCCCAGTTAACCCACACAACTTTTTTTTTCATCCATTCATCCTCATGACCAAACACCGAATTATAGTTCTACAAGTGTATTTTTTTATATTACTTTTTAATTAGAATATGAGATTCTTCCATCTCTCATTCTCAGTATCAAACACTGAATTTCGGTTTTACAAATGTATTTTTTATATTGTTTTTTAATTAGAATATATAGCATGTATATTATTTCCTCCCAATTGAAGGATACCATAAACAATATTTTTATAAAATTACCTATTTTTTTATCCATCTACATTTTAGTACTTGTATAAACATTTATGTCTATCATCAAAATATGAATATAATTAATGTTCATACTAGCAGTTCTACTTATGATGAAAGTGTAATATTAAAAGTATTTGTCTTATTCATTTTAAATGTGTAATTATAGTGAATTTAAAATTGTTACTTAGGTAAAGTTGTATATTGATAATGAATGGATAAAAGAGAAAAGAACAAGAGGAGAAAAAAAAATAAAATAAAGGTACTGAACAGAACAAAACAGAGAAAAGATATAATTTTTATAAATGGTTTATAATATTCATGAAATTGACTGGAGGAGATGCAGAAGAAACAACTTTGTAGTCCACTTTGAGTTTAACCTTTCAAAAAGGTACATGCGCTTTGCTCCCTGTCCTCTATGCAGGGTAAGTGTCAACTTTTATTCTTCTTTCTTTTCTTTCCTTTATTGAAAGGCATTTTTAAGGGGTGGTGCAACTGTGGGGACTAAATTTCCAAGGTATAAATGTTACGATGACACAAACAAAAAGGGAAAGAAAGGATGCTTCCCTTTTTATCGTAGCTTTTGATGCATCAAATTTTTACTTTTGGGACACAAAAGATTAATAATGGAGATTATTCCAAAGTGCTATGCATTTAGTTGGTTAATATGCAGATTGGGTTTATTTGTGATGTTAGGGAGTTACATGACTCCACATAATTTCATGCATAGAAATCCACTCTTCTTCATGATTATGAGTCATTGTTGCCCAAGTGGAGTATCTTTCACCCAAATCCTAATAAGATGCCACTGCGTTCTTCATTTTATGCACAAAAAGAATCTGTGCAATGATATGTCACGTTGTGCTTGTTCAAATAATTCTACTTTTGGGCCAATTACTTTGTCCCAGATGAAAGCCCAAAGACTGTAGGCGCATCTACAACTGGGAGGTTTGTGGGGACCCGTCACTTTAAAACTCTGTTTGTCTCACCATAGGTTTGGATTGCTTTATTAGACAAGCAATTACCTGCAAATATTTTAAGAATAAGATTTGGATTAGAGATAATTTTTTTTTTTTATGAATATTCATAGATAAATAAGCTTTTTTTATGATGAACCAAAGAAACCATCAGAGGGGAAGAAGGATGGGCCTGGCCCAACTACCCTCAAAAGTTTTTCACATTAATCACCAAAGCCCAATAACTTACTTAGATTACATCCAATTGTGGTACCTGGCGCCACATCAAATTGCATGAGTAAAACTACCAAAAATATTAGGGGGCATTCCGAGAATCGAACTCGGGACCTCTCGCACCCAAAGCGAGAATCATACCACTAGACCAAATGCCCACTTGTACCCTTTTATATTTGAGTTTTAATTAGTCTCTATCAGTTAGATTACATTGGCAATTGCCATACTTTTTTCACTTTCCAGCCCAGTAGAGTACGCATAGATATTCGAATTAAGTAAATAAATTAACGATCCAATATTTTAAGAATGACCATATTTTTAATTTAGTTTGATCCAATAATGAATTAATAGATCAATTTTAAAAAGTTATAAAAATATTAATATATTTATATTAAATTAATCAATTAAAAAAAATCTTTTTTTAAAATTTAAATTGTATTATAAAATTAATTTTTATTTAAGAAACTAAAAAATTGATAATATGTTTACATCAAAATTAGAAAATATTTAAATAAAAGTTTTAAATAATATATTATTTTAACTATATTAATAAAATTAATTTCTATTAAAATATATTAATTTAACAATATAAATTACATAAAAAAATCCTGTGAAAATAAAAGTTAAGAGAGTTATTTTTGTTATTATAATTTATTTTCAATAATTTATAAATTTAATAATTAATTTTAAATATTAGAATCTTTAAATTAATGATTAATTTTAGAAAATATTTTATTAAATTAATTTATTATATATACTTTTAATCAACTAATATTATTTTTTTAAAATAATTATTATTCTAAATCTACAGATTAACCTTGATTAAATCGACTTACACAGTAACCTAATCATATAAAATCAAAATAGGTATGATATTTTTAAGTTACAACTTTTTTTTAATCTGTATTTTGCTTTCTGATGTAAATGTCAGATTTATTTTATTTTTTACAATTTTGTAGTCTGGTTAAGAAGAGGTGTGTGTTTGTTTAGGAAAAAATCAATTAATATAATGATTAAGCATGAATGATTTAAATACATCTTCTTTTTAATTTATGAAGATTCTTAATTTATCGATATGCTTTTAAAGATAAAATTTTGATTGATAAAAGTTTTAAAACTAATAATAACTTAGATATAGAATTTCACTCTAACAATGTCACAATAGATATTTAATTAATATTTTTTTATTAAATATATTATTATTATATTATTACAGAAATTTTATAGATAAACAAGTTTAAAATTATTTTTGGTATTAATAGTTTTACAGGAGTATATCCGTGACCTTATAGAAATTTTATACTAAAATTAATATATATTTAAAAAAAAAACTAAAAGATGTTACCTCATTGTGTATAGTAACTTATACATGTTTATTAAGTGATGATTACATTAACTGTTTAATTCCATAAGATAATGTGATAAATTTTAGAATTATTTTTTATATATGTTATCCTCAAAGTTATATATATTAATGTTTGTACAACAAAAGTAGGATATATTTGTTTTTCTACTTTAAAAATTTATTTAGTTTAAAGCAACTTCAAGTTGCATGAGAAATATTTTTTTCTTATATTCAAATATATTCAAAATTATAATAATAAAACATTAACGTCAGAGTGCTTCATTTTGAAAACAAAAAGTATAAAGTAATTATTCTATTTACTTTTAAGTTTTTAAAATATTTTAAAAATAATTTAAGTAATTTGATAGTGATGAAACAAATATTGTAATGTAATTATTGATCAAAATACTGTCAATAAAAATATCAAAGGAAAAAAAAGTAGAAAAATGTATTTTATAAATTTAGAATTTTAGTTTTTAAAAATAAAAATACAAATATTTTTTTAAAATTATTTGACAAAAGAGACATAAAGTATGTTTATAATTTATTTAAAATTAATTGTTTAAAAATTATTTTTATAATTAAATTTTAAAAAAAAGTTAAGCATTTTCAAAACTAAAGGAACAATAAGTCAATTTAAACCTATAAATTATTGAGTTATATTCAAATTATTAAAAAAACATAGGAAACAACACATGCACAAATCTACTAAAATAACACAACTACATACTTCAAAATAATATTTTGAATTTTACTTGGTGAAAATATAATAACTTGCAGTTCTTTAATTGTTTTAATATTCACACTTTTATTTGTGCACTCAATTTGTTTTAGTGGATAAGGTTTTAGAGATGTGGGTATTATTTGTATGAATAGATAACTTGTTGATATTTATTATTATGCATAAATAATTATATATTATTATTATTATTTATAATTTTATATCAAATTAATATATTTATTAAAAAATATATAAAAGATAATAAAAATTTTAGAGATATTAATTTTAATATCCTATATTTGAAAGATGGTTATTTAACCTTAATTTAGTAAAAGATAATTGATATTGTATTTAAGAGATAGGAAGTGATAGACCACCCAATGCAGGTGACAGATGGACGGTTGAAACATTGTTAAATTAAATGGATAAGACATTAACAACACTGCCAAACACATGTACACATCAAATGATAATTTCTATCTTAGTAGATATTCTAAAACACCATTATATATATATATATATATATATATATATATATATATATATATATATATATATATATATATATATATATATATATATATATTTGAAATAAATAATTATATCTCAATTAACAGAGTATAATTTTATCAGTATGTTAATATAAAACACAAAAATATATTTAATTTTTTCTTTTAAAATCCTGTTCAGAAGTCCCAAACATGACACGAAGAGATAAGATTTATATCAATATTTAATACGTGTTTACTTTGGACCAAAATTTAAATTTAAACATATCTGTATTAATTCATAATATTTTAAAAAATTATCATCCATAATAATAATAATAATATATAACTGAAAGCAAAATAATTATATATAGAGAGATTATAATATATTATTAATGTTAAAATATACATAAATGTTATTAATATCCATGACATTATATTTAATGAAATGGAATACCGCTATATATTACGTTATATTATATATATATATATATATATATATATATATATTAATATTTTCTTGACCGTCTGAGATAAAGAATGATAAAATAAAAATTATGGAAGTTATAGTTTAAAAAATATTAAATTTTATGACATATTTATCAACAAATTAATTTATAGTGTGCAAGTTCCAAAGTAACATTAATGTAATTAATGATATTATTTTATTATAATTAAATATATTTAATCTAAAGATATTAATACTTAATATAATCATAGGAGACTTTCCGACGATAAATACTGTAAATAATATATTAAAAAATATATATTTAAATAAATTTTTTATTAATTTATTTATTAAGTTATTAAGTATACATATTTATTGTTTATCGTTTTTATTTTTTTATAATTTTTTATTTATTCTTTATTTTATTTTTTTATTTTTTTCTTCTCTTTCACCTAATTCTAATTAAATTATTATATTAAAATTCAATAAAAAATGTTAAAATAAATATTTTAAAATTTAAAATTACAAAATATTAATAATTAATTAAAATTATGATAATAATTATTATTTTTTATTTTAAAATTAATTAATAAATAATTATTCATCTAATAAAAATATAAAATATTTATAAGATAAATATATATTTTATTTAATAATTTAATCTAGTTATAAAAAAAACACAAATACTAAATAAACATATAAACAAAATAAATGAAAAAAGAAAAATAATTAATTATATTATGTGAGACAAATTTATTTATCCTTATTAAATTTTATTTATCACTAATAAATTGATCTAATTGAGTAAACAAATATAGAGAGATTTCATAAGTAATTTTTTTAAAATATATTATTTATGAAATTAATTTGTTTTTTTTATTAATTTTTGTGAGACTTGAATTAAAATATAAAATTATATTTTATAAAAAATATTATATATTTTTTAATGTTAAAAAATATAAAAAAGGTTACAACATTTTCAAATGTATTGAGTATTATTTTTATATTGTTAGTATTTTTTAATAGTTCTAGTAATGAGATATCTATATATTTTTCATGAAACAAATTGCATTTTTTGGAGTATTAATAAATTAAGATATACTTGTGGATTGAAAAAAATTATCTCTTCCATGATTAGTATTATAAAATATATGTTTTTGATAATTCCTGCTTGATAAATTTATCTGGGGTACTATTATTTATAAATTTGATAATTTAAAATAAAGTATAAAAAAAACATAGGGTTATTAGAAAAATAATAATAATAAAAGAGTAAAAGTGTGATGTGTGTATGAGGCAGGCATTTGATTCTTTGATGCAGAAGGAAGATACGTTCTGAGGTTTGAGGCATAGACGAGCAGAGGGGTCAGAAGCAGAAGTGCATGTCAACGCTCCTAAACTCCTCACACAGACAACAACTCTGTAACAGTGGTCTTCTGTCTGTCACCCCACCAATAAAGAAGCACACCCAACCCTAGTAAGTAAATATATACAAGTAATTATTAAATATAAAAATAAATAAATAAATATTATTATAAGTTTTTTTTTCTTGGAACTTTATACCGTACTTACGCCATCCGCAATGGCAGAAAAAGCCAACTCTGCTGCTTAACCGTTCACCCCACGCGGCAACTCTCTTCTTTAACTCCCATTTTCTCTCACCTTTCTTAATCCTCTCTCCTCCTATTGAATAACAATATTAATGTTTTCTTTATTTTCCAACACATCCACCCCATTCTTCCCTTTTTAGTTTTCCGGTGGTGCCGTCAGAATGTCATCGTCGGGAACCCACGGCAGTGAGGACGGAAAACGTTACCCTGCTCCACTCGCCCCTCATGACGATGTCGTCAAGGACTCCACTCTCTTCTGGGACACTCTCAGACGCTTTCATTTCATTATGGGTACCAAATTCATGTAAGTTTCTATTTTTCCTGCTTCATTTGATTTTTCAGAGGTTTTTGTTAATAAAAATGTGGTTTTAATTTAACTAGGTTGAGGTTTGATTTCAGCTTGTGTTTTTGTAATATTATTATTATTATTATTATTATTATTATTGATGTAAAGTAAAATAAAATAAAATGTTGGACCTTTTGGGTTGGTCAACTTGTGAAGGATTCCTGTGATTGGAGGGAAGGAGCTGGATTTGCACGTTCTTTACGTGGAAGTTACGAGAAGAAGTGGATACGAGAAGGTGGGTTCCTCCGTACAACCTGTCTATGATGTTCCTAATTTATTTTGAAATTATTCAAGAAATAGAACATTTTTTTTAATTCCCTAAAGTGCAGGTGATTGCAGAGAAGAAGTGGAGGGAAGTTGGTAGTGTTTTTAAGTTCTCAACTACCACCACAAGTGCTTCTTTTGTATTGAAGAAACATTACTTCAGTCTTCTTTATCATTATGAACAAGTTCACTTTTTTAAAGCTCGGGGTGCTGTCTACACTCCATCAACTGGTACCACTTCACTCTTTACAAAAATATTTATTTTAAATTTTTTCAATTTTCGTTTTAATCTGTTTATCAATGAAATTCTTATCATGCAGATGCATTTTCCGGGAACAGTCCTTCATGGAGACCTGAATTAGCTATAGTGGAATATTCGCCTAAGCCCTTAAGTAATAGCCCGGAATCCCGTGTTGAAGGTAATAAACAATTCTCAAGTCAGAAAAAAAAAAAAAATTAACTTCAATTTGTCTAATTTTGGGGTTAGTATTAATTATTACAGCAGAAATTACTTATTGGAATTATCATCTTTGTGGAATGGATTGATTTTCAAATTCATTTATTGATGCCCATGTTCTCTTTAATAAACTCATATGTAGTAGCTAATTAATGAAAATAGGTTTCTCTTGTGTAAGCTAATTAGATAGTTGGTAGCATATTTATGTGACGAGTTCAACACAGGCACAAAAAAAGTGTATGGTGTGTAAATGTAATTTGAAATGATTGATGGTTTGACGAGAAATTGTTGTACAGTAATTTGTAAGTATGCGCTTGTATGTTTTAAGTTTCTGTACTTTCAAAGTGCTTTCAGAGGTGGAATTAAGTGTTTGTTGTGTTGTGTGTAGATACATCATATCTTTCAGGAAATGGAACCATCGAGGGAAAATTTGACTGTGGTTATTTAGTGTCCGTGAAACTGGGGACAGAGGTTCTTAGAGGGGTGCTTTACCATCCAGAAAAAATGGTTGCTCCTTCTTCGGTTCTGCACCATCAGAATGCCATAGTGCCATTCAAAAACAAAGCTCACCGTTCTGGTCGAAGGAGGAGAAACAAAAGAAGGTGGGACCCCAACTATCCGAAGCCGAACAGGAGTGGCTATAACTTCTTCTTTGCTGAAAAACATTACTCTCTCAAGACTCTCTACCCAAACAGAGAAAGAGAGTTTACCAAAATGATTGGCCAGTCATGGAACAGTCTTAGCCCAGAAGAAAGAATGGTCATTGTTTTCTTCCTTACTACTCTTTTGCGTTGTTGATATCTGGTTATCAATGTTGAAGAAGGTACTGGTTTTGATGGAAGCATGATGCAAATTAATAGATTATTGGTTAACAATGTTGCAGGTTTATCAGAACATCGGGTTAAGAGACAAAGAAAGGTACAAGAGAGAATTGACGGAGTACAAAGAGAAGATGAAGCTTAGGCAGAACCCAGAAGTTGGACTTCCATAGAATCTTGTTGGTAACCTTTTGTGGAAACCAAAGAATGGCTTAGAAATCCTTTTTGGACTTTTACCTACACATTATTATCGTTGTGGATAATGGTCTACTGGACTATGGTCTACACAACTATTTTGTTTTATTTTATTTTTTTCTTGTTAGAAAAAGAAAACTAGTGTCGATTGTCAGAGACCCTTTCGTTTCGTTTAATCAATCAAATTATCTTCCTAAATTTGTTCTCTGTGGACTGAATCAAATTAATCAAGTACAGCGTGGTCCACAACAGTCTTATAAAATATTTTATTACTTGCGTATTTTCTTTCTTTTACTCTCACCTTCCTATTCATATTTTATAAAACGATTTTAAAAATATAACGTTTAAAAACATAATCGAGGCTTAAACTTGGCAAATTCCAAATCATAAGAAGTCAGATTGAGTAGTATGTTTTGTAGTTTATAAATACATCAATGGATTTATATTTATTAGTTCAAAGAGGCTAGTGAGATTATTAATACAGACAAGTAAAAAACTCTATCATTAACAGGAATACTTGTTCATAGGTTCGTTGTGAATGATATAAATATAACAATCTTTATTAACAAAATTCATTATGAAATTAGTAAATAAGTTGTCATACAAAACTAAATATGATGGAGATAAGAAGTCCAAATAAATATCAAATTTAATTATTTTTTCGGTGACATTTAGATGTTTTTCATATAGAATACAACGGTACCATTTTTTTTATCAGTGTAGTCTCTTTTGTTCAATAATGTTTTATTCTTCTAAAGTCAACTATTTTGGTCCAAAATATTACTCTGAATTCCTTAATTCAGTACATCGTAGCTGCACAAAAAGCACGAAGTAAATTCTGTAATTGTTTTTATCAAATAAATTCAGTTTTATATATATATGGAAATGTTCTGGCAAAAAATTTAAATAAAACTACAAGATAATAAATAGTCATTATTCATAGAAAAAAAGTAATGACAATATTATTAACTTTTTGTCAATTCAAAAGAAAAATGACCATAAAGATTAAATATTATAAATGAAGTTTCATTAAATCCTAGTTAATCTATAAATATTATTTGATTGATCAAAACCTGAAGTGTAGCTTTTTAAAATGTTAACATTAAAATCATATTATGTGTAAAAAATTAGTAATATCAACTTCGAGTCTCGGATCTTCTTGGGAGATGAGGAGCGTGGCTCCAAAGTTTTATAACTCCCATGTAATTTATGATTTTACTCTCAAACTTAATAAACATTTAATATATTTACTTGTATATTTACTAATTCTATCCTCTCGAGTCCCTCCTTAATTTTGTAACTCTCATGTAATTTATGACTTTGTCACCTCAAACTTAATGATCATTTAATATATTTAAATATATATCTACAATTTTATCCTTTTACTCTTTCATCTTCTTTCTTCCTTTTATATTTATTTATTAATAATATATTATTTTATATTTATTTATTATTTATTATTTATTAATAATATATTATTTAGCCCCCAAGATTAAAGGTCAAGATCCGCCACTCATATCAACACATATCATGAATTTCAAATTAAGAACGCTAATGTTTATATTTTAATTAAAAGTAATATTCGGTGAAAGGAATCTCATTTCACAATACCACAAGCTTTAACAAGGAAAAACAAATTCATGAAGACAAAGCTTTAAATACGAAAGGAATACAAAGCGTTCAGTAACAAGACTATCACTTTAAGGAATAATATATAGGTTTTTCTAATTGTCCAACATACTTTCGGATTCCTATGAATCTACGATGCAAGTTTATTTTAAAATCGTAAAAGTCATAATGAGTCGTATTTTGATTAGTACACTTTTTTTTTTCTTTGGGTGAGCCATTTCACACTCAGCAAGTAACTCATGCACTTGAAATTTGAATTAAATAAACATTAGTTTAATTATAACTAATAATGTATATAATTCAATGTAGATCAATGACATTTAAAAGCATTAATTGATTGTATATCACGAATGACATAAAAATTAAAAAAAAGATACAATAAGAGGAAAAACACGTATACAAGTTACTCCAATAGACAATGGTATGTAGCTCTCTTAAATTTATAAATGAGAAAGAGAGAAAACAAAAGAATAAAGAAAGAAAAAAAAATGGAGAGAGTCCATGATGTGTGGATAAATTAATTTAAGAGAAGAATGATTGGTATTTAAAATTAAATAAGAGAGTAAAATAGTATAAATTTATTTAGTTGTGCCTGACTAAGTTTGAGTGTGATATTATGCTAGTTTATGTGGGATGCGAGAGAAACAAGGGGCGCGAGTGTTTGGTGGGTGGGTGATGCAATCAAAGATTCACATTAATTAACTAATTGTTACAATAAAATAGATTTTTATTGTGTTTATCGCCATTGCTTAATCCATATGGTTAATTCTTGGATGTAATATATTTTATATTATTGTGCTGTGTACAATCCACATCGATCTGGGTTAGCCAATCTCGGGGTGCGCATTACGCTCCTTCATTATTCTTTCATTAATGTTATTTAATAAAACTCACCTAGTGCGAGAGAGTAGGGTACCAGAATGCCATTTTTGTTTCATGCAGATAGCTTTTGATATCGTTTAAACTTTGCTTCTTCTTGTTCATGTCATATTACGATATTACTATATTATTGATTCTTGATTATTGATTATTGAAGTTTGGTCGTTGACTCGGACTCAATAAACATGGGAGACACAGAGTCTTGCAACAGCGGAATTTTGAATTCTGGGTGGAATCATCGATGTCCAAAACAGAGACAGAAGGTTGGAGTTTACACCGAGGTTTTGTGCAGACTTAAGGAATTGAATGTCCCAGAGGCTGTGGTTCCTGGTTTTGAGGACGACCTTTGGGCGCACTTCTATCGCCTTCCCGCAAGGCACAACAAATTCTTCCTTCTTCTTACTTTTTACGATTTCGTTCTTCATTTGTGGAACTGTTAATTTTGGAACATAAATAATGAATGATTTTAGTATGTGATGTTATGTTAGATATGCTTTGGACATGAACATGGAGAGAGCGGAAGAAGTTCTAATGCACAAGAGGTTACTGGACATCGCACGAGCCCCAACTACAGCAACCGGACCTGCAGTTGAAGTCCGTCTTGTGCAGGTCATTCTCCTCAAACCAAGCAAATCATAACAACGTTACCATCATCCAAACACTTTTTTTGTTTTTGTTTTTTCCATTACATTTTTTTATTAATTAAAAACAATTTTTTAAAAACAAAATAACTTAGTTGTATATCATTTTTTATTAAAATTTATTGAAGAATATGTCGATATATATATAACTTTTAAGATTACTTTGACTTCCAATGTTTCCTTACGCCTTCACTACGCTATATGTATACGTAGGACGCACTACTTGCTATTGGAATTAGGCAACATTGTTGGCCAAGGAACCAACGTCACGCTTCCTTTTCTACAAACAGTTTACCTATAAATATATAAATGGATTTTTTTTAATTATATGAATCTTCCCTTCATTATTTATTACTAATCGCCAACACACTGTTTAATTACTAACCAACACCCGTTAAACTTTTATAAATAATTATCCAATGGATATTTTCCTAAATATTTTATTTTTCTTCACCATATTACTGAATATATATAGTAACCAAAATAATATGTTACTTATATTTATTATTTTCTTTTAGCAAAAATATACAAAACTATTAAGTTTTAATTGAATATTTTATAGATGCTGATGCATCTTACCATAATTTGTACTATATGATTACCGTAATTTATAAAAAAATGATTGTTAGTTTCTTAGCGTTTAAAAAGTATGTCCCGTTTAACAATTCCCTATCAACCGTTCAAAAAACATAAAAAATATATATTTTTAGGATTATATATATTTTTAAAATATCTAATTTAGAGTTAAAGAATTAAAAAATATAATTTAATGAAAAATATTAATATATTCCCTTTTAACAATACTTTCACTTAAAAAAAAAAAACTTTCTAAAACCATCTCATTTATTAACCAAATACAAAATATACAAGTTTAATAACTATATACCTGTAGTGTAAATTTTTTTATATATACATTCTCATTCAATAAGAAATCATGGATCATTTATAAATTAAATAAATATTATTACTTTATTATATATGATCATTTATAATTAAATAAATGTAAAATTAATCAGATGTAAGATATTTGTTCAAATATTTATACATAGTAAAATTATCATCTGTACGTAGAACATTAATTTGTCCACTTATATATCAGACATTTGAAACTTTGCTTGCGGTTAATTGCAGATTTGACAATATACGTTTTATGCAGGTTAGTTCTGCTTCTTCTTCTGCTGCTTCTTCTGCTTCTGCTGGTGGTTCTAGTAAATCCCTTCTTTCAAACTCACAAAGTAAAGTTTGTCCTGAAGATTCTGGTATCCCAGGCAACACAAGGCATGATTATGTGAATATTTATTGTTTTTCTTGCAGTAAAGTGAATTCATCGCCTATCTTTTTACGTTTTAATATAAACTTTTCCAACGGTTGCTTTGCCTTTTGTTGTTCATGCTTTCTCAGCTTCCATCCTCCACCGGCCTTCGGTTCGTCATCTAACGTGGAGCTTGCACTTGGCCACACACGGTTCTCGCCAGTCCGAGACAGGGATAACTATTTGAATTTTTATGCACATTATGCTCGGTAAAAGTTCAATCATAATCTATTTATTAGTACTTTTTGCACCAAATTTAGTGTTATTTGTTTAAATTCCCTTTTCTTTCTAATATTATGACTATTTATTAGTACTCTTTGTACCAAATCTAGAGTTCAACCATAATTGTTAGATATAATAAATTTATTAATTTTTACGTTTCATGGCTTGAAACTTTTGTTTCTTACTCTCACTTTTCATTGTACTACTTACGGCAGGCCTATGCATGAAATCACAATTTCAACAAATGACAAGCCAAAACTTCTGAGTCAGGTAGTTAATCTTATTATTGTTGTGCAAATTTTCATAGCTAACGAGAAAAAACCTATGCTTTAAGCCTTTTTTCTATTTTTCTGTTATTTTTTTAGAAATTCTTCTACAATATGGCCCATGAACTATATATGTGTTTGTTTTAACAATCCTATTGGTATAATAATGTTTGATTGGGAAGGGAATGATGAGAATAAAATCGTTCTGACCCAATCCTATGCATAATGCTTATGATGTAATGGCTCCCAGAGTCTCTAATTTTTGTTTTATTGATCTCTTTGTTTTATACAATAATTGATAACAACATCAATAAAATCTTTTCCAACTACACTGAGAGCTACCAAAAATTATTAATATTGTTGAATAATTAGAGAGAATGAACTTATGGATATTAGACTGCTAGTGTTATTAATCTAAGTGTCTGACTTGAGCCTGCTATAGTAATCAACAACGTATAATACAGTGTGCATGTTGTATATATTTTTGACAAACAGGGGAATAGAGATGTACTAATATGCAGCCTCAGTTTTCATTTCTTTTCTTAAATTTGTGCAGAAATCAATGTTTTTATAGTTTAAGCTTTTTGTGTTGAACTACAGTTAACTTCCTTACTTTCTGAGACTGGGTTGGACATTCTAGAAGCACATGCTTTTTCGACAATAGATGGCTATTCATTGGATGTTTTTGTTGTTGGTGGTTGGCCAGTTGAGGTATTTCCCTATTTTTCCGTAGATTGAACTACAATTGTTCATTAATTTTATTTGTAGGTAAATCAACAAGTTTAATTGACATATGTCCATGTTTGAAATTTATAGGGGACGGAGAAGTTAAAACATGAACTAGCAAAGAAAATTCAGAAACTCCAGGTAGGCCTCATTATGTCACTTATGGTTACATATTTACTGGACATGTTTGAAGAACTACTTTTACTAGAAATAATGTTATTTACACATTTTCGTCTACTGTTTCTCTTTTAAATAACAACAAAAGAAATTCTAAAACATTATTTTACCTTCGTTTTTCAATCAAATGTAAAGATTGTGTAACTGATATGCAGGGAAAATATCCTTTTGCTTATTATGAAAAAATATCAGTGGTTCCCCAAACCTCGAAGCGACTGTCTCTTCCCAAAATTTCACATATAGTTTATGGTAACAATTTATTGCCAGTCATAATAGTTCAATGTCCCTAGTTAATGACAAAAGACGATCGTATTTACCCACGTATTAAAAAGTTTTGTGATTATCGCTTCAGTTTGTATAGAAGTTAACTGGTTGAATTGAGAAATATACATACACAAGTGGTAGAATTTTTCATGTTCTTGAGTAATATATAGCGTAACAAAAAATAAGTTTTGCTTGCATCTTCCTTCTCCCACTTTTAAAATAAAGAACCATTTATAAGTTATTCTTTTCGGTAAATCCGGAAGCAACATCAACTGAAAGAAAATGGGAGTCTTACTACTAGTACTACTGCAAAGCAAGTGCAAACTGGGATGAACTTTATCAGGAGAATTGATGCTGGGTGTCTGAGTTACGAAAAGAAAATTGCATCTGGACCTTTCAGTGATTTGTAAGTATTATTATTCCTTCTTCTCGATTTGTTTGTGGATCAGTAAATGCTGAGTAACTGATTAGTTGAAACAGGTATAAAGGTACGTTCTGCAATCAAGATGTAGCTATCAAGGTTCTTAAGCACGAGAATTTGAATGAAAATATACTAAGGGAGTTTGCTCAGGAAGTGTATATCCTAAGGTTCGTTTTATTAACAAATTCCACTCATCTCCCCTTCCACTGAGCCTTTTCTTGTGATTTACTTGATACTTCATGAAGATGATTGCAAACAGGGAATAAAGACTTCTCTAACCATGCAATCAGATTGAATAAAACAATGAAACCATCTTACAGGTTCTTTTCCTAAATTGCATGTTCAAATGGTTATGGTCCACATTAAATATAGTCCAAATGCTTTCTATACTGAAGTTGTAGAGTGAGAAAGAGAAAGGATACACTTAGTCTTTTATTTCTATGAAACCTGCCTATGTTGTGCTTTGTTGCAATTCTTTACATAGTTTGTCTAAACATGGATAAAAGGTGACTAGGTGAGGGTTGTCCTAGGCAGTTAACAATAAATTTAACACTGTCGAATCTATTTAACATGGATCAACGAGTAGCGTTCCCACCTCGTGGAGCAATACTTGATTGTTGTTGTCATTGCTATTCTGTGCAGTTTAAGTCTTCATCTCATTGAGTTAAAGACTGTAGCCAATTCATGGATTTTATAAATTTAATTCTTGCAGTAAAATTGAGCACAAAAATGTTGTCAAATTTGTTGGCGCTTGTACAAAACCCCCAAACCTTTACCTTGTCACAGGTAAAACTTGTCCTTGTTACTTTTTTCTTATTGATTGGAAGATCAGTGTAATGGAAAAAAGATTCAATTCATATGTTTTCTTTTCACAGAATACATGCCCGGTGGAAGTATGTTCGACTTTTTGCATAAACAGAAGACCACCCTTGCTCTTCCATCTTTACTCAAAGTGGCCATTGATGTTTGCGAAGGAATGAAATATTTGCATCAGAATAATATCATACATCGGGACCTTAAAGCGGCTAATCTTTTGATAGATGAGAATGGGGTTAGTTTACAATGTAAATTTACTTTTTTGACTTTATTGGCTATAGCTTCTTTGTTAATGCTGAACATATCATTTTTCTGTGCTACATATGTTTTCATCTTTACTTAATACCATTTTACAGCCTTATGGCTTGGGGGAATTTATGAATTTCTGTCTGTATTTTAAATTATTTGTCCAATAGGTGGTTAAGGTTGCCGATTTTGGTGTAGCTAGAATGCACAATCAGTCTGGTATCATGACTGCAGAAACAGGAACTTATCGGTGGATGGCTCCAGAGGTTTGTGTTTTATTAATGAATATAGTCATAGGGTTGATCACTAAATTTATTAATTGTATAACTTACCGACAGGCATGCATGGGGCTGTTTAAGGACACTATAGGCAGCAGTTTGTGATGTAATAAGATGAATCTAGACAGGTTGGAATGAGAATGATGGTTTTTTTCTGATGAACAATACTTATTAATGCTAACATGATTTTTATTTAGTACTGCTTTTGGTTGCTCATGCACTTTGCAGATGGATAGTAGTAATTTTCTCTCCAATTTTGTAAAACTCTTATCCAAAAGAAAAATGTTGTATAACAATCTCCAATAAAAGACAATGGTAGGCTATTGCTCTCAATTTACCTCTCCGTTGGCCGAAACCAAAACTAACTCTGGTTTTCCCTATAGAAGCTTTAATTGGTTATGTAAGACAACTAAAAAAATTGATATTTCCTGCCTTCTACTTCTTCCTGTATTGACTATAATATAATTAAACTTGTTATTCCCTTGACATATGGAAGGTCATTGAACATAAACCATATGATCACAAAGCCGATGTCTTTAGCTTTGCCGTTGTTCTTTGGGAGCTGCTCACAGGAAAGGTAATTTGCACTGTGCCTTTATTTCTCCTTTTTGACTTTCTCTTTCTTGACCTCCGTAGAACCAAGAATCGAACTCTCCTTCTCTTGTCCAGTCGAAAAATGAATTTACTTTCTCTGCTTTTATAGGCAACACTGTATCAGTTTTAGTTGGGACTACACTAATAGTGATTAGGAATTTTACATGCATGACTTTTGTCCTTTTTCAATAAGTTCCCCTTGACAGTCACTGCATCCTCAACAGTAGCTGGATTATTTCCTGAAACTGAAGCAGCAATAATCAGAAGTTTCTACAATGAGTCATGTAGGGTTAATGGATAATGTACAAACTCTGGTATAGGCAAGAATAAAAGTGAGTAACAATGTATTTAACAGAAATGGAGAATAAAAGAGTTAGTAGGTATGCTTTAGACAAATTATTTTTGTGAATTTTCATTCAATATTATTGTAGTTGCTCAGAATTCGCATCTTTCTTCTATGTTTTATGACTGAACCACAGCTTCCTTACGAGAATTTGTCCCCATTGCAAGCAGCAGTAGGAGTGATCCAAAAGGTATTTCCTTAACTAGAAATTATATAAGCAGTGTCAGTGGACAAAAACAGATGTTTTGAATGATGACGGTTATGAATAAAGAGAATTTGTTGGATAATGTGCAAGAAATTTACTAACTTGAAAACTTCATATATAGTATCTTATTATTAAGCTACCAAGCCACAAAATATTATGAAATTGAGTCAGCTTTGCGGATATGAATTGCAGGGTTTAAGGCCTAAGATTCCAAGTCATGCTCATCCAAAGTTAGTGGAATTGCTTCACTGGTGCTGGCACCACGATTCATCTTTGAGACCCAATTTCTCAGAAATTCTGGAATTTCTGCTCCGTGTGACCAAGACGGTATGTCTAGGGGATTCTTGTTACATTCAAAAGAAAAATTGAAGCCTCTACAATAATACTTTTTCTTCGGCCATACTTAAATGATTCCTGAACAGGTTACGGGGGAATGTGAAGGCTAAATGCATGCGTGAAAATGAATATTCACCGAGGAATCAGTTAGGATGGTAAGAGGCTAAGTACACATCTGCATGTGGGATATCTCAATTTAGAAGTAAAGGTTCGTGATTAGCCTTTGGCGAGATGTATATATAATCTTGGATGTGCAGCTATTTCTCATTAAAACAAGCATAGTTATTAATGATACGAAGACGATCCACATGTGAGGTAGTTGTTAGGCAAAAAAACATAAGTGGACTTCAGTTGTAAATATTAAATATTTATACTCGGTCATATATATAGATAAGTTATGTTTGATTTTTCACAACAAACATTATAAATAAATAAAAATTCAAGAAAAATAATACTAAAAATTTTATTATATATATATATATATATATATATATATATATATATATATATATATATATATATATATATATATATATATATATATATATATATAAGCAAAATGTTCATTCTTTTAATGAAGAAATAATAATAATATATTTTAACACATTTTTTATTTATCAATTAAACATTATCAAAAACTATAAAATAATTATTGAAATTCAATAAATAAGTGGAACCTACAAAATTTTCTGATTTAAATTTTTTTAACCAATTGTAAGTTTTGTTCAAATGAGAATAATAAAAATTACGGTAGTCTAATCAAAGGTTTGAATTCCCTATTCTTAAAATGAGAGGTTGAAATCATTCTGACAGTAATCGAATTTGATTTTCTATTGTAGTAATAATTGGTATATATATATATATATATATATATATATATATATATATATATATATATATATATATATATATATATATATATTCTAAAATGATAGTTAAATTATAAAAAAAAATTAAAAAAATCTGTAAATATTAATGTAATAAGTAAGCGGATATTATAATATTATATCCACACCCTCTCATTAAAATTTGTTCTTATCCTTCCTATTACAATATATAACGATAATCAATGAAGACAATATTTAGTTCAACACTGCATAGTGAATGTATGATATTTAAAAAAATATTTTAAAAGAAAAATCCAGTTTAAATATAGTATAATGAATCATTGGATTTAATTTTAAAAAATAGATAATTTAATTTAAATTAATTAAAATTGAGTTGATCTTTTACCTTTACTTGAGATATGATCAGTTTTTCTATCTTTATTTTATAATAAACTACACTTTATTTATAATTCGTAAATAAATGAAATCTTAGTAATATAGAGTTTCCAAACTAAGAAAGATACAAATATTGATAGTTAATAGATATATTATAAGGTTAGAAAAATGGTTATTTCAAACTTAGAATGATTTACTCTTACATTAGTTAATTTTAAAAAATAAATACAGGCTAGTTTTCAATCAAGGAATAATAGTCATAAAAGTAAAAACAAAAAAAATCATATATATATAATAAATGTAAATAGTTTATAGTGTAAAGATTTTTTATATTATTGTTTATTTATAACATATACGGTAAGCTTAAGGATTTTATAATAATTTTGAATGTGTATGCTTTAGTTTGGTTAAATTCAATTTTAAATATAATGGTAAATATTAATCTGAATTGAACAAAAAATTAGAATTATTTTTTAATAATTAGTTTATTCAATATTCAAAATTTTCAAATCCTTTTAGGAATTTTCAACAACCCATACCCATTCTTTATGATATTTGAAATTCATGACTAAAATTATGTGCGTTTCGCATTGTTAAAAAACAAAAGAGAAAGAACATACAATAGGAAAAGTGGATGTAATGGATCATATCACAACATTGATAAAAAAATGAAAATGAAAGAACATGTAACAGTAAAAAAGTGCATGTGATGGAGCATTACCACAACTTAATGCATAATTCTAAACACTTTATTCTTTTTAACCTTTATTGCATGTTGCAAGCGATTATTCGTCACTTTCTACGGATTGATATACTTTGGCATCCAAAAAGAGGCTCAGAGGTCGTGTTTAAAATATTCACAGTTTTTATTCCTACAATTTCTTTCTAATGAAGATGGATATAAAAAAGAAAATAAAATATTGCAATATGGGACCTATAACCAGTAGAAAAATATAATAAAAAAATCATTTTATAAAATATTCTTAAAATAGTTATATATATATATATATATATATATATATATATATATATATATATATACATTAACAACTATACATACATTAGAATATAATATTAAATATTAATTTTTTGTCAATGATTATTTTTTAAAATTTTCATTCTAAAATAAATTAAACTTATTTTATGAAAAGGCTAACAACAAACTATTTTAAACACTCCTTTATTGGATGAAAATTTTAATATTATATATTTATATGGATCATAATTTTTATTCAATATCTTCTACTTTAAAAATAATTGTATTTAAAAGTGTATACTAGCCTCTTATTTTGAGAGTCTATATATTAGTTGCGTAATTATTCAATTACGGATTATTATATAAGATTGTTATAGCAAGTGTTTTTTACTTCATAACTTTTTTTACACTGAAGAAACTCCTATTCTTTGTATTGCTTTCTTATCTCTCATTTCTTTTTCCAATATAAAATATTATGAAAATTTTATGTGCATTTTTGGCCGAGTTTTTCTGAGTCTCCCACTACATAAAGAAAACGGGCGTAAGGGTCTAATCTGTGGCATAAGAGAGAATCTAATGAACCAAAGAGAGGAAGTTGTGCTTGATTTCCAAGGTAACTATGGCCGCAGCAACAGCAAAGAAGAAAATTTAGCATCAAAAGCTATTGTCAACAGGCCAAGTGACAAGCTTCAGGACTCGCAGGAAAATCCCAAAGGTAGTGAATCAACAAAAAAGAGGAAGCAAGATCAGCATGAAAACCACCACCTCCAAACTTCATATTCAGAAGAAAACGTTGTGCGGTCCACTTCAAACATTTCAACTCCGCGATACTCGTGGAAATCATCAATAAGAAGAACAAAGTCTCGGTTGATAGACCCTCCAGAGGAATCATACACAAATTCAGAGTCGGGTGAACAAAAATTACCAGAAAATTATGAGAGTGTTGAGGACATGCCAGAAATTTACAAGAAAACGAGGCTCAGTGCTTTCTCAATACTTCAGTGGCTATGTCTCGCTTCAATAATCGTAGCCTTGCTTTCTAACCTTTGGATTTCATGCTTACAAAAACTCAAGCTCTGTGGTCTTCCCCTGTGGGAATGGGAGACAATGATTTTAGTTCTAATTTGTGGGCGTTTGCTCGCAGGTTGGATAATCAAACTAATCGTGTTCTTCGTGGAACGCAATTTTATACTAAGAAAACGGGTGCTTTATTTTGTGTACGGTTTGAGAAACTCCGTGAAAAACTGCGTCTGGTTGGGCCTTGTTCTGCTCGTGTGGCATTTTATTTTGGTCAAGGCGGTGGAGAAAAAAGTCAACGACCGGATTTTGTCGTATGTGACAAAGGTTGTGGTGTGTCTGTTCGTCGGCACTGTCATGTGGCTTCTTAAAACGATCCTCGTCAAGGTCTTCGCCTTGCACTTCCACGTGAAAACGTTCTTCGAACGGGTTCGGGAGGCTCTGTTCAGCCAATACGTGATCGAAACGCTGTCGTGTGATCGGTTGAGGGAAGAGGATGGAGGTGAAGATAGATCCGTTGGGAGGGTGTTGTGTAGTAACAAGAAGCAAGATGAGGAAATGTCGATTGAACAATTGCATAGGTTGAATAAGAGAAATATATCTGCGTGGAATATGAAGAGAATGATTAACATCGTCATGCATGGGGCGTTCACTACGTTGGACGAACGTATATCGTGTTCGGATATCGAGGATGAGCCTTTGCTTCAACTTAGAAGCGAATGCCAAGCAAAGATCGCGGCTCAGAAAATTTTTCAAAACGTGGTGCAGCCAGGATCCCAGTAAGGCTTCTTAATTATATATGTGTCTCATCTTCTTTTCTTTATCAACTTTGTTGATCTTGGTTCTTGTTTAGTAAGTCTCGTTCTTAGTTTTCAAGTTTTTCGTAAATTTTAATTTGTAATAGAAGGTCCATAAGGAGTTTATCAGAGAAAATATTGGTAAAAACACTCTTTGGTTTATTATTACAACTGAAAATGAAAACTCTGCAATCGCGACAGATGTATTTTCTTGCAAGACGTGATGCAGTTTATGCCAAGAGATGAGGCTTTGAAGTCAATGGATCTGTTGGGAGCAGCATGTATAGACCAGGGGATTAGCATGTCTTCTCTTAGAGAGTGGATGGTAATGAACTTGATTGTTGTTTTTATGGTGGAAACAATTTTTAATGGCAAAAATAAAGTTATATTGATTTTTTTTTTTGTAATTTAATGGACATATGTTGAAATACACTGACTGCAATGTTATACTGATATCCAATCTGTAAAGATAAGTTAGATGTTTTTTACAATAACAATGATTTGTTATTTTAAAGATGATTCTTCGGTTTAGGTGCATGCATTCAGGGAGAGAAGGACACTAGCACTATCACTCAAAGACACAAAAACTGCTGTGGATGATCTCCATAATCTGTTGAACATTATTGTTGGTTTTGTCATTTTGATAGTCTGGCTTGTCATACTTGGAACTCCAATCTTACACTTCCTTGTCTTCATGGGATCCCAGCTTCTGTTGGCAGTGTTTGTGTTTGGGAATTCTTGTAGAACTGTTTTTGAAGCAATCATCTTCTTATTTGTAATGCACCCATTTGATGTTGGCGATCTATGTGAAGTAGATGGAGTCCAGGTACAACAATTCCAAGTTTAATTTGCACACAGCAAGTATATTAATATCTAATCGTCTTGTTTGGTTCTTAGATGGTGGTTGAAGAGATGAATATACTCACAACAGTGTTTCTGAAGTACGATAACCAAAAGGTTACATACCCAAACAGTGTTCTAGCTACCAAGCTGATAGGGAATTATCAACGTAGTCCACACATGGGAGATGCAGTGGATTTCTGTATTCATATCTCCACTCCATTGGATAAAGTTGCAACTATGAAAAGAAGAATTATAGAGTACGTGAAGTAAATTTATTTCACTGCTACATAAAAAAAGATGTAGACTTATGGAATGGAGGAACATTTATTGTTGCATGTGTTTGAAAATTGTAGGTATATTGAAAGGAAGAATGAGCACTGGCATGTGGCACCAATGGTGGTGATGAAGGATGTGGAAGAGTTGAACAAAGTGAACATGTCAGTGTGGCTAACGCATAAAATGAATTTTCAGGACATGAAAGAAAGATGGAACAGGAAGGCACAGTTGATTGAAGAGATGATGAAAGTGTGGAAGGAGCTTGATGTTGAATACAGGCTTCTCCCTATTCATGTCAATGTTAGAAATCAACCTCCTCTGCTTTCCAACAAGCTTCCATCCAATTGGGAAACTTGTGCCACCTCTGTGTCTTAGTCTGGTTTTATTCAATTCTCAGTGTGTGGTTTTATGCACTTCGGAACAACTTAACCAGTTATAGCTGTTTTTTTTTTTCGTTTATGGATGTAATCTTGTTTTATCATTAATAAGTGATTCAAGTATACTTGTAGTTTCAATCAATATGTAATATAATTTATAAAAAATAATATCACATAATTATATGTAATATAATTCGAAATCACTTAATATCCATATAATTACCTCACAATTGTGACACTAAATAAACACACACATTAAGAACAATTCCAACCATGTAAAAAAATTAATTAACCTATGTAATATAATTCTCAATCACTTAAAAAAAACACTATTGACTTGTAGTTGAGAATAATCGCTTTTAAACTAGATTTTTAAACATACACATGGACCATTACTAACTTTTGTATAGTAAATTTAAAATAAATATACAAGAGAATTAAAAAAAAAAAACAGAATATTTATATACTACTATAATTTCGAGTAAAAATAATAATGAATAAAATGTGAAGAATATGAATATTACAGTATATGAAAAAACTAATAAAATTTCCTCTGAAAAAATTATTTTTCTACAGAAACAACTCACCGTTTCAGTGTCGGAAAATTTTTAATTTAATAGGTTTTAATAAAAGTATGCTTCTTAATTTATTTATGTAGTAGGTTGGTTGACTTTGTACTAACATATTTATTCTAAAATAATTATGTTGTCAATACATTTATATATAAAAAATAATTTCCCCCATTTAATGCGTAAAATTGATTATATAATTCAAATATTAATATGAAATAAAAATAAATAAATTACAGATAAAAATCAAATAATTTTCTTTTATCTCTGCACTGATATAGACATAACGGGATCTTTTGTAACAAAAACTTTACTCTAATTTTAAAAAAATGATATTGTTAACTTTTAATAAAAATTAAAACAATTTTTCAACTGACTAAATCTTTTTTCTAACTTCAGGGTTAAATTATTTAATTTGGTGTCCATAGCTACAACACTGTATTGAGAAAAGTAACGGGGATGGCCCGTTTCTTAATTCAAATCTAAAACGTAATTGGGCTAGATGACTTCGATTAAGTTAAAGCCCATTTATTGATCTTACAAAAAAAAAACAGTACTGTGCAAAAAAACCCATTTTTTCTTATGAGCGATTAGGGTTTTACTTTCTATATCCTTTAAAACTCATCCTACATCTTTTCTTTTTCTAATTTTCAAAATTCTTAAACTGACCTTATTCATGTACTCGTTATTCATTTTTTTTTGTATACTCTTATTTTTTAATTAGCAATTTTATGATGATATTTTACAATGTTAAGAGGAGTTATTTTAGAACGTGGTCTTCCAAAACATTTATATATATATATATATATATATATATATATATATATATATATATATATATATATATATATATATATTCAGAATGTCTACTCTATGGTTTATCCCCAAAAAAAATCAAAAATATATTTTCAAAAATTTTATAAATATATATTATTTTTATATAACAGTTATTCTGCAATTAAAATAGTATACTTTTGAAGCATGTGACGTGCAACAAATAAAAATCATATTAAACTTTTAAATGATAAAAAAAATGTAAATTGAGTTTAATATAATGTAAAAAGAAACACTGAAAGTACCTACCAAGAATTAAGAGCCCATCAATACATTGTAATTAGACTGGTACTTGCGTCAGAACTATTAAATTTTGATAAACATGTATTTATTTATTTTAAAGATAAGTAGAGTTTTTTCTTTTTCTTTAAAAACAAAAATGGCAATTTTTTTTAACTTAGTTTAGAGTATATTTAGTTTTTTTTAACAAAATTTAAAGAATAATTAATATATATATGCATAAATTAATTTATAGAAACTCTTTTATATATTTTTTATTTTTTTTTTAACTTATATATAGTAGAATTCCAACTTATACTAAATTAATCTTATTGTTTTTCATATATTTTTTTCATCTATAAATATTTATGAAAAGGTATGTGAAAACAAGTTCTTCCATATTTCTTTCATTATTAGTCCAGTGCTAATAGATTTAGTTGTAATTTTTGTTTATTAAGATTATTTAAAATAAAAAATATAGTGTAATTTTAGTTTTCCATAGAAATAAATGATGTATTAGTAATTTATAAAATGGATTATTTTATTTTCCATTTACAAAATATGTTAGATGTGATTCTTGATTTTATTAAACAAAAAAAAAAATCTTTCTCTTTTACTTTTATTTGTATGAATAAAATCACATATAAGGTACTTTTGTATACATTATAAAGACTTAAAAAAAATATTATCTTATTAAAATAAATTTAACATATATTTAACTTCTCATAACATTTATGAACTCTTACTTCTCGAATCTCCAAATACGTTATCATTGGTTTGATAAATTACAGAATGATTCGGAGTGATACTCGGAATCCTTCTGTGTTTCCCCAAAAAATTATCTTATAACGATGAATTGGTATTATTAGCTTATTCTTTATGGGTTAAAATTAAATTAGTGTCAAAAGAGATATCTCTATTTAAATATTTTTTAATGAATCTAGATAAATTATTAATCCCTTTTAATATAATTTAAATAAAATAATATTATCTGCTCTTTAAATAACAATAAAACATATAATAAAATATTTGAATAGTACATTATTTTATTGTATCACGATATCAGATAAGTTGGGAACGATGTATTTAGCCTAAATGATTCACAAGGTTCGGTTTACTAAGCTGCGTGGAAAGACTAAGCTTCTTTTCGTAAAAAAATCGACATCATTAACAATAAAAAAATATATTTGAGATCATTAGCACCAGTGATGAATATTGGACGTTGAGCGGTAATAATATAATTATATATATATATTATTTTTATTTTAATAATTATTAAACATTTGTTAATATATTTTTTTTGTTAATCATATATTATTTGATTTCAAAACTATGATTAAGATCCAATAATTATGCTATAATTATTTTGACGCATTATTAATATAAATGTGTCTACGCTGTTTATTAATTGAAAACACCTGAATATAAATTTTCAATTGATTATTATAAAGTTATAATCTTAAAATAATATTAGTAACATGTTTTCTCATAAAAATTTGAGTATATATTAAAGTTTTTATTAAAAATTACAAAATCTGATACAATAGTTATACTTGGCCCATTTTCAAATTCATACATTTACGTAACAAAAATATTTTTATATCATTATAATAATAAATAATTATTTTACTTAAGTATTTTATTAATAATCAATAATAAATAGATTGAATTTATTATTTAAAATATCCTAATAAAATATCTATAAATATAAATTTTATTATTTATAAATAATCTTATTTTTATTTTAAAAATTTAATTATTATTAATATTTTGTTTACCCTAACTTAAAAATCGAATTATTTTTATAGAATTATTCTAACTTATTTTGAATGCTTTTAAAGGAAAGTTATATGTGGCTTCTGTCATCTAAGTTTTTGTATACACGATTAATAATTTGGAGTAGAAAGTAATAATTTTACAAAATGTATCTTATTATTAATATTGCATTAAAAAGCAAAATTAATTAATATGTTACTGAAAATTAAAAAAAAAACATTTTTGGAAAGTTTTTTTTGTTGGTTGAACGTCTTATTACAGATGAGTGAAAAATGACAGTAAGAAATTTTCTGGTTCTCAACCAATTATAAATAAAAACAAATAAATAATTTATTTAAAAACTTGCACTTAAATGTATATTATTAATGTGTTCAATATGATAATTTTTAATTAAATAATAATATTACAAAATATATAACTTACATAAAATTTAATAAATGTAAGTTTATAATTAAAACTAAAGTTACAGTTCTGCAATGACAACAAAAAAACTACATTAAATGGATAATAATAAATTTGTAAATTGGGACAGTATATAACATTACAAAGTCAATGGTGCTATTATGTGTAATAACAATTCTCAATTATTCAATCAAACTAACTATATTTTATGACAAAACGTATTATATTATTCTCGTGTTTGGCAAGGACCTAATCTGTTAAAAAAATAATAAATAAATATGTTCATAATATGATAAAATAAACAAATAAATAATATTGATGATTTAACTAACGGGAATACCACAATTAGTATGTTATAGTTTAACAATTATTTAGTTTAAAGTCAGTGTGTTAGTAGCAAATCGAGAAAAGCGATCGAAATTGAAGGGAAGAAATATGACTCGATAAGATAAACAGAAGTTCATTCGATGTCTAATTAGAAATACGTAGCATATAGCATCGAGAAACACAATCGAGAATCGAATGAATTGTAATCAAATGACTGTTGTCAAATAAAAACTAAGTCATATAAGATCAGGATTAAAAAGGAATCGTGAGCAATTCGAAGTTCTCGAAAGATATAGAATCGAGAATAAAGAAAGCCAATGGGGACATCGAGATTTTGGCCAAATCGTGAAGGGAAGTAAGTCGAATGCACGTATAGAGAGCGGTTTTGAAATCATGGGTAAAAGTTGGAGATCGTGAGATCGTGGGAAACTAGAAGATAAAGCTGCCATACGCACGTAGAACGTGGTAGCGATCGTATTAGCTGCTCTTAGAAGGCTTGAAGGATGCCCTATAAATAGAGCAAAGAAGGAAGGAACAAGGGGAGCAAAAATTGGCGGAGCGCGGAATCGGCGGTGAAAACGTCTACGGAGGAACGATGAACACCATGAAGTTTACGGCAATCTGGATTTCCTCGCTCACGGAGTACATTTATCGCTTTCTTTATTTTCCTTGGTAATTTACTTTCGAGCCATTTCAATTCAGCAATTTCATATTCTTGTATACTACATTCAATGTCATTTCGATTTCTGTTATTTACTTTTTATGCAATCTTAATGGGTTTTAGCAATTTACATTTCCGCACATTTCGATTTCTGTCCTTTATTTCTCTTGCAAACTTAATTTCTTGCAAATTTGGGGTTTTCGCATTTTCTTGCAATTTAATACTCTTTTCTCGATTCGATACTTTACTGCTTTGTTTGATTCGAGCATTTTAGACATAAAATACCAAAAATAGTATTTCTCGATACTTATAGTTTTCGACTCTCATACACATTTTCGATTGAAAATCAAATTGCTAGCCTAAGTAAAAAAGAACTTACATGGTAGAATTTCGATTAGGACCAAAATACCCTTAGGATCGAAATCGATCAAAATTCCACCAGAAACAAATTGGCGCGCCAGGTAGGGGTTTGTGTTGAAAAAACACAAAAGAGGTTAGTTCGAGAGTGTATGAGATTAAGAAGTGGGAGAGTTATAAGAATGAGTCAGAATTCATCAAGTAGTCAGAATAACAATGAGGGTCTAAGTGGTGTGCTCCCACCAAATACTGGGGGACAAGGGCATAATGGGAGTATGCCTGTAGTGTCGACAACTGTGAGCACGTCGATACCAGCAAGTAATGAACAAAATCCAGGTACATTGGCAAACACCCATGTAGGGTCTAGTATAGCAATATCAAATAATATGCAAACTATGGGAAACCCCATAACCACATATGCGGGGCCATATACTAGTGTAAGACCACCTGGTTTTTTACCCAATAACATGAATGGAGCTGGCACTTCATCGATACATAGAAATTCACGATACGGCTTAGGAATGCCTCCAAACGTAGGTACATTTCAAACCACTAGGCATGCCACAAAACTTTGGAGTATCTACACATTTAGGGGCATCTCAAAATTCGGTGATATCACAAAATTCGGGGAATGGACCAAACTTAGGGATACAACGAGACACCTCCAAATCTAGATCCTAGGGGGAATCTCGATCATGGGAGATATGCATTTGATAGGGACTATCATCGATCTAATTTCGAGAATATCGAAAATACTAATGCTTGGGATTTCCGGTAACTCCCTAGGAATACTTAGACAACAAATGGATGAGAGTAATTTTGAAATGGTGAATATGTTATCACGGCGGTTGACTACGGTCTTAAACCCATTAGTTCAAAATACTACTGCTAGTTTCGAGATATTAGCGGATCAAATGTCTCGAATTGGAGACGCATTAGGCATGTACCTCGACAAACGAGGATGGAGAATCATGCCAATCAGAATATTAATCCCCCTTATTTATTAAGAAGGAATCGGAACAATGATCAATATCGGCAAATGGGGAACGAATATCAACATGTGAGGAATGATATTTACGGAAATGCGAATGAGGGATTTCAAAATATTCATAATCAGAATAATACGCAATATAATCACATGTTAGGACAAAGGATGAATTTCCAAGGGACGGATTTAAGACCACCCAATCGGACATATTTTGTGTCTCCTTTTCCAAATGCGATTCTCGAGACGGAATTGCCTCGAGGATACAAAGTACCCAAATTCACTAAATTTCTTGGAGAAGTTGGTGAATCAACTATCGAGCATGTAGCTCGATATCGGATAGAGTGCGGGGACTTAGCAATGAGTGAAGAGTTAAAAATGAAGTATTTCCCTAGTTCCTTGACTAAGAATGCTTTCACTTGGTTTACTTCATTGCCACCCAATTCGATATATAATTGGTTGCGGTTAGAAAGAAATTTCCATGAACAATTCTTTAGAGGAGAAACTCAAGTAAGTCTCATTGATTTGATGAACATAAAACGATATAATCATGAAAACATAGATGATTATCTGAATCGATTTAGACAAATGAAATCAAGATGTTTTACTCAAATTCACGAATACGAATTAGTCGGGATGGCTTACTGAGGTTTAGAATTCTCGATTAGGAAAAAGTTGGTAAATTTGCCATTAAATGACATGGCTCGGTTAGGCGATAAAGTGAGGAGAGTGGAACAAATCGAGTATGAGAAACAAAGGCACAAGAAATTTGAGAAACCTGTGAAAAAAGAAAGAATAGCCTATATAAATGATGTGTATGAAGTAGATCCCTCAATAGAAAATGATATCGAGGAAAATGTTGATGAGAAAGTGAATATAGCGAGCTCAAAGTAGGAGCTCCATATACTTGTAAATTGTTGCAAAAGAATGAAGTGAAAGATAAAATGGCAAATCGAACCTATACTTTCGATGTAACAAAAGCGAGATAAGATCTTCGACATTCTACTAAAAGATAAACAGATTAAGTTAAGCGAAGATCACAAGCGCATACTACGAGAACAAAGGGGTGGTCGAAAATATTGTAAATTTCATAATATTTATGGACATCTGGACTAACAATTGTATACATTTCGGGAACACGGTTCAAGATGCAATCGACCAAGGAAGGCGAAGTTTGGGGAGACAGCGATGAAAGTGGACACGAGTCCGTTCGAAGTCCAAGTGGGATATATTGAATCCCAAGCTGAGATGAAGGATGACGTTAGGCGATGAATGCCACCTTCATAGGCATGGTCGATGTTGCGAAGACATCGATCCCAAGCATATCGAGAATGGACGTATCGGAGGAAGATATGGAGTTCGACTTGAGCGAATTCGAAAAAGAATTTGAGAAAGAGATATACCCTCGAGCGGGAGACTCTCTCGTTGAATTTTTGAATAGGAAGAAAGAGAAAGACGAAGACGTGTCGCTATGCCCACGGTGCGGTGCGGTTTTCGATAAATCGGTTGCCAAAGCTTTCAAAATTGAACAAACAAAGAAGATCGAGAGTCAAAACATAAGGAAAAATGATAAAGTGGAGCGAGACGGCCCGACCAACTATCGAAGAAAGTCAACGAAATCTGTTGGTTACGGTGTTAGCGGGAATCAAAGGCAATGGGTTAGAAGAGAGATGTATCCTTCTCGAGGAGGAAGAGGAAGACTTCAAAGTAGTGATGTCTTTGAGAGACTATCATACGATGAAGGATCAAACACTTGGATTCCCAACATTCCCAAGAAGATTCGAGGAAGGCCACTGGAGAAGAGGAGGAAGGATCCCTTACTTGGAGTAATTATAGAAACTTTGAAGAGAATATTGTACCTATGGAAAGCCAATATTCAAGGGAATTCTTCGATGACAAGAATGAAGGCAAGCTGGAACGAACATCAAATCGGAGTGATATCGATATTACCGCGGAATATGTCAACGAATACAAGGAATATCAAGAACGAGTGATGTTAATCGAGAAGATGACTTCTATTCAGAAAACATAAGGCCAAAGGTGACATGGGTAACTCGGGCATCGTGCGAAATACCTCATAGAGATGCTTTGCCTTCATCGACCCTCCATCCGAAGAAATGAGGTTCCACTTGAAGCCTTTACTATTAAACATCGAGATCCAAGGACAAATGGTGAACAAGGTCCTTATCGATGGTGGCGCGGCGATAAACATATTGCCAATCTCCATGCTTGAAGAGGTTTGGCATCGAGCTTAAAGATCTAGTCAAACACAACATTATGATTTCCGATTTCAGCGGAAAAACATCGAGGATCGAGAGGGTATGATCGCTTTAGACGTGAAGGTAGGTACTTACTCAAGGCCTACTTGTATTTGTTGTGGTCCAATCGCACGCCAACTTTAATGCACTACTTGGTAGAGAATGGATCCATGGAGTGGGAGGCTGTACCTTCGACGGCTCATCGAAACTATTTATGTGGAATCGAGATGGACATCTCGAAATCATCCAGGGGACCAGCACGAGTTTGTAACTTTCCTATCCCAGGCTGGTCGCGCTACACGAGAACTTAGCACTCGTTCGACCATTCACCTTGAAGCTGTCGAAGATTTCAACTCAAAGTTACATGAAGATCGTTTCCTTAAGATGAATGAGGAAAAGGGTTTTGTTATGATCAAGGAGGGGCCAACCTCGAAGTGGCCGGTGAAGATGAATAGAAATTATGAAGAATTCTTGGCTCGATTGGGAAAATATGAAGATGGGAAGAAGAGCCAAGAAAGTAGTAAGTCGATTTATTCGGCCAGTAGTTGCAAATAATAGCGATCAAGTTATACTTGATTGTATTTACGATTATTCGCCTTTAGGTTTCGAAAAATCTATTACATCAAATTATAAAAAAGTCGAGGCTCGGGATCCATTAGAGGAAGTTAACTTAGGAAGTGAAGAAGAACAAAAGCCTACGTATATCAGCAAATATCTCGAGGAAGATTTAAAGAAAGAAATGATCTCCTTGTTAAGAGAATATAAAGACTGCTTCGCTTGGGAATATGAAGAAATGCCTGGATTGGATCGAAATCTTGTCGAGCATAGATTACCCATCATCGAAGGAAGAAAACCGAGTAAAACAAGCACGAGAAGATTTGCACCGAGGTGATGAACAAGATCAAGGAAGAAGTCGAGAGACTCCTGAAGGCAAAATTCATCAGAAGCTGCCAGGTATGTCGATTGGATTTCTAATATTGTACCTGTGATTAAAAAGAATGGTAAAATAAGAGTGTGTATCGATTATCGAGACTTGAATTTAGCCACTCCTAAAGATGAATATCCTATGCCAATAGGCGATATGCTAATAGATGCGATAGTTGGTAATGAAATGTTAAGTCTTTTAGATGGTTATTCGGGATATAATCAAATATTTGTGTACGAAAATGATATAGCTAAAACGGCTTTTCGATGCCGGGGCATTAGGTACTTATGAATGGGTAGTGATGCCATTTGGATTAAAAAATGCTTGGAGCTACATATCGAGAGAGCAATGAATTTAATTTTTCATGACTTGATCAATGATTATATGCAAGTTTACATAGATGATATTGTAGTCGTATCGAAAGAGAAACATCGACACTTAAGCAATTTGAGAAAATCCTTCGAGAGAATGAGAAAATATGGATTAAAAATGAATCCCTTGAAATGTGCCTTTGGCGTATCTGCTGGTGAATTTTTAGGATTTATAGTACATGGAAAAGGTATCGAGATCGATAAAAATAAAGCAAAAGCAATAATAAATACCTCTGCTCCAAAAACCAAGAAAGAGTTACAATCTTTTTTAGGAAAAATAAATTATTTGAGACGATTTATTTCTAATGCAGTTGGCAAAACTTATGTTTTTTCGTCTCGTTAAAGTTGAAAAAAGAAGCGAGAATTTATGTGGAAGGAGGAACATCAAGAAGCCTTCGAGCAAATTAAAAAGATGCTTGACAAATCCTCCGATTATGATACCAGTAAAGAGAAACAAGGCACTAAAGTTATATGTATCAGCATCGGATCAAACAATAGCGAGTTTATTAGCACAAGAAGATGAAAATGGTGTGGAATGTGCTTGTGTATTATCTAAGTAGAATTTTAAATGATCTTGAAACTTCGATATAGTGATATCGAGAAATTAGGTTTATGCTTGTATTTCTCTTGTACAAAACTCAAGTATGTAATGAAGCCTCATGATGTAATGGTTTATTCTAGAAATAATATTTTGAAGTTTCTTTTATCGAAACCAATTATGCATAATAGAATAGGAAAATGGGTGTTAGCTTTGACGAGTTCTCATTATCCTTCGAATCTTTAAAATCGATAAAAGGTCAAGTAATTGCCGATTTTATGGCTGAGCATACAATTGACTCCACTGAGAATTTGTTTATCGAAATAAGTAAATGGATAATGTATTTCGATGGTTCAAGTACATCGAATAAATGCGGAATAGGAGTTCGATTATTTCTCCAAACAATATTCCGACTAAGTTATTATTTGAGGTTCAACCTATGTGTTCGAACAACGAAGCTGAATATGAAGCTTTGATAGCGGGTCTCGAGACTTTAATCAAATTAAAAGCTCGACATGTGGTTATAAGAGGTGATTCGCAATTAGTGATCAAACAAGTGCGAAAAGAGTATAAATGCATTAATATCAACTTGATCAGATATTTGGAAAGAGTGATGACTTTAAGTAGAATGTTCGATGACATAATCTTCGAATATATTCCTCGAGAATTCAATCAAGAAGCAAATGACTTAGCACAAATTGCATCGAAGTACAAGATATCCCAGGAAAGGTTACAAGAAATAATTCAAATCAAAGGAAAATTACCTCAAGAAAATGAGATTCTGCACATTAATGATCTAGATGATCAAGATTGGAGAAAATCGATTATAAATTATTTGCAAAATCCCGATGGGAAAATTGACAAGAAAATTAAATATCGAGCGGTGAAATATGTTTTGCTAAATGATGAGTTATATAAAAGGGGAATCGATGGAGTATTACTTAGGTGTTTAGGAAATGATGATGCTTACTTAGCAATGGTTGAAGTACATAATGGAATATGTGGAGCCCATACGGTAGGTCGAGAAAATGAAATGGACATTAACTCGACAAGGTTATTACTGGCCCTCGATTTTAAAAGATTGTATCGAATATGCCAAGTCCTGTGAAGAATGTCAAAAGTTCGATCCGATACAACAGGTGCCCGCTAGTGAATTACACTCGATCATTAAACCTTGGCCTTTTAGAGGTTGGGCTATAGATTTAATAGGACAGATTTTCCCACAATCATCGAAAGGACATAGGTATATAATTGTGGTTGTCGATTACTTTTCAAAATGGGTAGAAGCAATACCATTAAAGGATGTTGATCAGCGAGGATGTAATTGATTTTATTGAAGAATACATCGTTTATCGATTTGGGATCCCACGATCTATTACCACGAGATAGAGGGACGAGTGTTTACTTGGTAGAAAGATAGCCAAATACGCTGAATCGAGAAATATTCAATTATTAACATCAACTCCATATTATGCTCAGGCTAATGGACAAGTCGAAGCAATTAACAAGGTGATTATCGGGTTAATCAAAAAACATGTTGGTAATAAACCAAAAACATGGCATGAAACGTTATTACAAATTTTATGGGCTTATCGAAATTCACCTAAAGATTCCTTACAAAATACCCCATACAAGTTGGTATATGGACACGACGCAGTCTTACCCATCGAAATAAATATTGAATCGAATCGAATACAGAGGCAAAACGATTTACCCAGTTGTGATTATTGGAGTTTGATGTATGATGAATTAAACGAACTCGATGAAGTAAGAGTACAGGCGTTGAATAGTATGATGTTGCAGAAGAATCAAATTGCTCGAGTTTATAATAAAAGAGTTCGAAAGAAAAAGTTTAACGAAGGTGACTTAGTGTGGAAAACTATTTTACCAATGGACAAGAAATGTAAAAGCTATGGGAAGTGGTCACCAAATTGGGAAGGTCCTTTCGAGATTGTTAAAATTTTATCGAGTAACGCTTATTCGATTATTGATTGGTGTAACAAAGATAAAGTGTTGTCGATAAACGGAAAATACTTAAAGATATATAAGCCCGAATAAGAGAAATAAACATTCAAAATTTAGATTGAATAATATTCTACAAAGATAAGTATCGAGTCTTAAGGCTGATCAAAGTCTATCAACAATTGAGTCCAAGATGAAGAAATCGAGTGCTCTTCGACGATCGAGATCTTGTTTGCGCTCTATGCTCTGCCCCAAAGATAAGGCGACTTCTTTTGCGAGAGGATTTGATCGTATCTATTTACTGAAGCAACAAAATCCTTCTACAATTTAAGTTGAGCGAGTCTCTTCTCCAGTGCTCGATCTCGCAATCGATCGAAGTTTGTGCGAGATAATGCCTCCGCCAGCTTCAACTTCGAGTCTTCAAGAAATTTGATTTTTCAGCCTGGAAGGAAGCAATATCAGTGAGCTTGGTCGAAATCGATTGTTTTTTCTTCCTCGCCGCATATGCCTTATTGAACAAGTCGGCGGCCGCGCGACCTCACGCATCGAGACCCCTTGGAAGATCTTCATCGGGGCACGTCTCGAGGGCGGTAATAATATCCTGGAACTGTTTTTTCTTGTCGCGTGACTCCACTAAAACTTCAAGGGGCGAGGAATAAAAGAAAGATCGGAAGCGTTGCTTCAGCTGGTATGATCCTTCGGTAGAAGTCATGGGCGTCTTAGAAGAGCTCGACGGTGTCGCTTACGTAGATAATAGAATATCGAGGATAGAAAAAGGGTCTTCTTCGATTGCGGCTCGATATTCTAGCGCGGTGCTCGGAGCGAGGCACATCTATCTCTGGTAATGACGCCGAGAGCAACTCGATAGGGGCATCGCAAAAGGAGGAGAATCCTCTTGCTCCGCGAAACGAGGGAAGGAGAGCCTTGGACTTCGATTATTGGAGTATTTACTGAAAAGAAAGAAATCGAGAATGTAAGATCGAGAGGTTCATAATAGAATGAGGTGAAAAAGTGACAATGAAAAGTATAAATACCAGGGGGAGGTAGAGCAAGTGGTGCCGAGGTAGGAGGAAGAATCTGTACAGCCTCAGGTTGCTGTATATCGAAAACCATTGTCAGAACAAGAAATGCACAAAAAGTAAAAGCAATCATACAATGATATGTAAGATACCTCGGTGAGGGGTGTTAATAGTTGGGATTCGACATTCGTCGATACGAGTCTCCGATGGAAGATCCTGAAAATTAAATTTTGAAACCTTGTTACAAATTTTATCGAGACTTAAGAACATAGAATTTGTATAGAGAAGGAAACTTACGTGAGCTGGAACGGGTAGCAGGTGTTGTCGTGGGGATGGTATTAGAGTCCGTCGATAGTGGATCAAGAGCAATTGGTCGAACGGATCGAGGACTCTTCGATTTTTGTTTCGAAAATGGAAGATCGAAAAAAGATAAGTATAAGAATAAGGATCGATCAAACGAGAGAAATAAATAGGACAAGACAGAAGTCAAAATGAACCTTCGATTTTTCGAAGAAGTAGGAATGGTGGCCGAACGTCTGCGTTTTCGATCAAGGCTGATGGGTCCGATTCACCGAGGATCCCCAGTCCTCTTGTCCCTTCTCTTGACCTTTCTCGACAGCGGAGACCTTAGTAGATTTCGAAACTGCCAATAAAAGAAGATGGATTAGCTTATAATATACAGAATCAAAAAAGTATAAGAAAGTAGTAAACTCTCACCAAAAGGTGATGGAGTCAAGATCTTGACTCGGTCGATATGTACAAGCCAGGGAGGCAAAAGAGCCTCAGGGAGGTTAAGGTAAGGGAAATAAGATAATTTTGAGACAGAAATATCTTTGTTTATGGGTTTTGGGCGACGTGTTTCCCTGAGGGTTCTCAATTCTCGAACCCATTTTGGATGAGTTAATGGTTTGGCAAGTCCAAAAGGAGCTGTGGGAAAAGTTGGAAGGCGATTTGGACAATACATTTCAAAAGGAGTTCTACCTAAAGGATTGATTATTTTGTGGTTCGATCGATTAATGTCCGTTTTATTGGATAAGGAGATAACAGCATCATAATAGGTCGATTCTAATTTCAGTGGGGTGTAACATATTTGATAAAAGTTCTCGAATCGAGATATTTGAAGACAGTGGAAGTGTGTACCTTTCTTCGATTTTGACTTGTCCTGCAACACAAGAGAATGTTGAGTAGTCAGTTTCTGGCGAACTTCATCAAAAGTAGCATGACTACTCGAGAACCAACCGGCCCACCATTGAGAAAAACCCACGAGTAGATAAATAATTCGAATCGAAAGCATAGGGGTAAAAGTGCATCGGGGTTTTAGGTAAAAGCTTGATAAGCTCCCGATTAAGTGAAGATTCAGTTAATTTGGACTTGGGGGATGTATCGAGGGGAAGAAAGGTAGGGATTGGCTTAGACCAAGCTGCCTCGAAAGAAACTGCGGGTAATAAGTAATAAACTTGAAATCCTTAGGCTGAAAACCCGATAATAATATATCATGGGTCAAATAACTACTCCATATGTCGACCAGCTCCAATTGTAACCCGGGAGACGAAGCTGGGAATTTTGACTTAAACCAAACTGGTCCCCTAAGTTGGCCATTTATTTGTCCAAGATTTACGGTAAACGGGGCCAAGGTCGAATCAAAGGAGGATCTAGTCAACAAAAAGTGGAGGTATTTACAATAGGTAGCCTCATCAGTCTTTTGGCGAGGATGGCGGGAGGATAATCGGGCCCCTTCTATATTTACACTTGGGGGAACAGTAGAAATCCGAGGAAGGATACTTTCAAATATCGAAATTAACCATAATTGAATAAACCAAACAGGGCCAGAAAAATTCCCCGATGCCTTAAGGGTACTCAAAATATCGACAGCTTCGTCGAAAGCAGTATATACATGTGCTAATAAAGTTTTGGCTAAACAAAGTCTAGGGTGGCCTAGGTGAAGGAGATATGCAAGATTGAACAAATGGGGGGAAATTTGGATTGAACGGGGGCAAAAAACATGGGTACATAACCAATACACCAAAAATGCTACGTGTTCTTCATCAGTAACTGCTATCGAGGGGTCATCAACAAAGTGTTTCTCGAGAAAATGCCCATAGGCCTTCGACTCCCAATCAATTTTCTGAAAGTGATCCTAGCAAAGATCTCATTGATTTGATGAAGTCAAAGATAAAGTCAAGGGTCAACTCTGCAGCAGTCAAACAAGTCACTCAGAACAAAGGAGCTGAAGACTTAGTGTGTCTAAACAGAAAGCTTAGGTAAAACCACTTTACCTTTTCCACTGCATAAAGCTTCTTCACTCATTTTGCAAAATGCCTCAAAAACAGTTTTTAACAAATCAAAAACAAAAGCATTTTGGCAAAGAATTTTCTTAAACAAGTTATTAACTGATAAAGGTTTGAAAGAATCAATTTAAAACACTTAGAATGTTTTAAAAAGTGTTTTTACAATATTTTAATCGATACAAACTTCTTTTAATCGATTAAAACTCTTTATGACTAGATTAGAATTCGAATGTAATAGGTCAGAATGCAATATAATCGATCAGATCTTAAATATGAGCGATTAGAATTATTTTAATCGATTAAAACACGTTTCAATCGATTAAAATCACTTTGGATGTCAGGTATGATCGATCAGAATGAGATTATGACCGATCGAGTTGGTTATGATCGATCAAATTGAATTATGACCGATCAGACTTATTTCAATCGATTAAAGCGTATTTCAATCGATTAAAATAACTTAGAAAATCTTTTCAATCGATTAAAACGAACTTTCAATCGATTAAAATGACTTGAAAATATATGTGCAGATTTTCAATCGATTGAAACGACTTTATATCAGCTAAAATAACTTGGAAAGTTTTATAAAGAGGTTTTTAAACAAATCAATCGATTAATACGCGATTCAATCGATTGTTTTATACTTAGAAAATGTTTGTAAAACGTTTTAGCTGATATAAACATGGTTGTATCAACTAAAACATTTTCTGTTAAAGATCAAGAATGCATTAATGGGTTGAAAGGACTTTTAACAGATTATAACGGCTATTTCAACAGATTAAAACAAACTTTCAACAGATTAATTAATGCAGCAGATTTGAAAATACTCTTTTATAAACAGATTTGCTTGAAACTTTGAGATATAGATCATATATCAGTTTTGACACAATTCAAGCAATCAATACAAGCAACTATTAGCATTTTTCAAGAAAGATACACAAGCTTGTTTTTGTGAACTTCTTTTGAAATCTTTCTTGAGGCACTTTGCATTTCTTTGAAGAAGAAACTGACGTGGATTGGTGTAATCCGGTTTGAGCTTTCTTAGTTTCTTCTTTTAAATTTCTATTCATTCACTTTGTACTTGTTTTGTACACGGAATTTGGGTACAAGTTTTTACTGTAGTTGGTTGTAGAAAGTTGCCAAGAAGCTGGAATTTGGTTCTTGGTGGAAAGGTTAAAGCAGAGAGCTGGAATTTGGTTCTTGTGTGTGGTGCACTGGAATTTGGGCCTTGGTTTCTCTGTAGCTGGAATTTGGTTGCGAGAGGTTTCCAAGAACTGGAATTTGGTTCTTGGTGGAGAGTTAGAATAGGTGTAAGAGGGTGAGTACTGTAAAACATCTATTCTAGTGGAACCCAGTTGGAATTTGGTTAGAGTGCTGGACGTAGCCCTGGTATTGGGTGAACCGAGTATAAAATTACGGTGAAATCTTTCCTAACCTTTCTCTCTTTAATTTCTGCTGCTTTGCACTTAAAGCTGTTTGATTGCTTTGTAATTTGTGAATTGATAAGTAATCTTAATTTTCGAATTAGATAATCTGTGTATTGCGAAAAACTTTCAAAAATCAATTCACCCCCCTCTTGATTTAAAACTACTTTTCTAACAATTGGCATCAGAGCGAGGTGCTTGAAAGTTAATCAAGTCTACTTCGATCCATGGCATTTTTACGAGGGAGCGTGCATTGATAGACCTCCATTGTTAAGTGGAGCAGATTACCTATATTGGAAAATAAGGATGAAAATCTTCATTGAATACTGTTAGTATAAATGCTTGGAATGTTATTGAACAGGAAATTGATATTGCTAACAGAATCCAAGATGATTGTATTGCCAAGAACATCATCTTATCCGCCCTTAACAGAGATGATCTTTTCGGGATTGCACACTGCTAAGCTGCTGCACAAATGTGGAAGATCCTTGAAAAGACCTATGAAGAAGCACCAGAAATATGCTTGATGGTCAACTCGGAATCATCAAAAACCGAGTGTAAGTTCTGAATCTATAAACTATAGCTCATTACAAGATGCTTTCTTTGAAATACATGAAGTAGCAAAGAAATTAGAAACTGAAAACGAGAAAATTGAAAAGCATGAATAGGTTACTAGAAAACAAGATCATTATTCTTGAAAAGAAAATAATTGATGAAGAAAAGTTAGAATTAGAAAATAATACTGATTGCATGTGTAATGTTGAAGATTGCAAAAAGCTGTCACGAGTTACGAAAACAAGTATCATACCTAGTAAAAACTTCATCTAAATTAGCACAAGGAAAGAATAATCTTGATAAGATACTTGATTCCCAAAAGTTAGTTATTGAACGTGGTGGTATAGGTTATACACCGGTAATCGGAAAGAAAACTAGAGCATTCAAGAATTATTTTGCATATAGTAAAACAGTTTCATCTCCATTTATTAAATGCTTTTCTTGTATGAAAATGGGTCACTCTGTTAAATACTTGCGAAATTAAGAAATATGCAGTACCTAAAGGGAGAATGAAATGGGTTCCAAAGATTAATTCTTTCCAAATAACATGATCAGGACCCGAGTAATTATAAAGGGTACCAGAACAATTCTTAACATGTTTTGCAGGAAACAAGTGCGGGAATCCCTTGAAGATCAGAGCTACGAAATCAGGTTACGTGTATTTAAATTAATTGTTTTAATTGATATAAATCAATATTAATCGATTAAAATAACTTACTGATATCTGTCAGTACCATTTTAATCGATTGAAATATCGAAATAATCGATTAAAATAATCTCGAGGATCTTAGTTTAATTGTTCTAATCGATTAGAATGAATTTATATCAACTAAAAGCACTTAGGATCAAAATTAATCGATTCATTTACGTTTTTAATCGATTTAAATTACGGTGTCATGTTATTGATTTCATTACGTATTAAACTAATCGATCCTTTTATAAAACAAATCGATTAATTCACTGTAGATGTTTTCAACTCTAATGACAAGAATCAAATTAATAGATAATGAGTTGATTAATCAATTGATTAGGATCTGTAAACAAGACTTATAACATCTAATTGAAGTTTGACAGGGAAATTCAAAACAAAAACTCGAGTGTCTATTATCTGCAATAAATCTTTAAAGATTTCTTTGACCAAATCAACATTATTCCCAAGAACAAATTAAGCTGATTCACCCATTGTCACTGTAAATTGTGTCGCACATCGTTGAACAGATCTTTAATTAGAAACTAAGACTAGTGGAATAAATGTGGGAAAGTTATTGCCGATTGAAATACTGCAAACTTTACATGTAGGAAAGTTATCCATAGATGAAAATGTTATTTTAACAATCGATTAATTCTCTGTAGATGTTTACATTTCTCTTAATACTTTACATGGAATGCTTGCATAGTAATACATTGAAAATCAAAGGAATTATCAAAGAATGGACTGTAACTTTTCTTATAGACACTAGTTACAAACGAGGTCAAGCTGTTAGGATCTGAAAACATAGTTTATCAAAATTTTTTTAGTGATAATTGTTTCTGGTAATAAGTTATTCATTACTAGGAAATCCAATAAATACATGTTTTCATTAAATTTCTTGATATTACATTGCAATATATTTGAAATAATTTTGAGCATGCATTGGTTCAAAACTCTTGGTGAAATTCATTGGAGCTGTGCAACTTTGAATATTTGCTTTAATCATCAATGTCACGAGGTGACACTGTAAGGAAACCAATCTGGGACAGACAATTCAAGAATTGAATAACGTGGTACAGGGAATGTATGTTTTATGGTCGATACAGGGATAAATTTTATATTGTTTTAGAATTACGGATTGATTGTCATCACCTGTCCTCATTACTAATCATTGCCCACTCTACCAGAATAACATTCCTCAAAAGATAATGATGACTGGTTCACTATAAGTGAGAATAACACCCATCATACTACATTAATAAGAATGCGAGTTATTTGCTTGGATAATGACAAGCTGCAGGGTTCAAAATGGGTTGGCTATTATGAAAGAAAATTCCTATCTCGAGTACATCATTAACACTGTGATTCATGCAATTTATGGTATCATGCATTACTGTGTGGGATTTGGTCGAGTACATGATTATGCCTCCGATGTGTAGTAGAAATTCCGAGTGTGGTGTCAACCATGGTATGTAATGCGATCAATAATAACGATAAGCTGCTAAAAGATTTCTTTTCGGGAAAAGTTTACGTATGCATTCGTCGATACGAGGAGTGACGGCGAGTTGTTGACTCAAATAGTTGATAGAGCAAAATTAGTTCCAGCAAAAAGGAAAGCCTATTATCTTTTGATATTGGTGGGAATCAAATGAATGATCACCAAGTCTGGTGGATAAGCGGTTCAATCGGGGAAATTGGGATGACTAGTTCCCCTCATCATCTTTATCTTACGCTTATTTCTATCTTTATATTGTTTGCATGGACTGTGATATTAGCTGGTGTTATACCAGGAACATTTGCCTTAACCTTTGGTTAAATATGGTTTAGGATCTAATCTAGATCAGATTGGCGTAAATAGAATTTAAATAGATCCCGAGAGCTTTAGCTAAATAAGACTTTATTCGATAGATCTATTAGCTAAGATAGCTGTTAGTATTGTTAAAACATCCTTCTAAATGATCAGTTTTACAAAATATCGACTGAGTTAGGCATCTTAGATGCATCAAACATTACTTAGAGTGCAAGTCTGGTTGTTTTAGTCAATAAAAACACCTTTTAATCGGTTAAATAAACTTAAACAACAGTTTTCATTACTGTTTTAATCGATTTAAAATCGAAATAATCGATTATTTTTACTAAAGTTTCATGTTTTCAAAATCTTAAATGTTTTAATCGATTAAACTTTTCTTTCAATCGATTAAAATCATTTACCAAGAACATTTTAACCGATTATGCTCTGTTTTTAATCGATTTTTATTACGGGAAGAAAGATTAAAGGCTTTAGTTAATGGTCGTTTCTGTAACATGCTACTAAAGCGTGATTCCCTTATCTTTACACGTGTTAATTGTATTCATTACAAACGTGTTAATGGAGATAAGTTTGAATCAACTTTAATTGATTCTTTTCATGAGTGAAATATTGATTCACTTTTGTATTTTCAAAAACTTGAGCATATTTTTCGAAACCTTACATTCTTTTCTCTTCTATTCCCTATTTTTGATGAAGTCAAAAGGGGGAGAAATAGTTGCATCACTTTAAGATAAATTTAAGAGCAACATTTTAGGGGGAGAAATAAGTTTTAGGGGGAGAAACAAAACTTTATTACATTCTTATATTTCTCACCTAATCTGCATTATCAAGTGACTTATTTTGCGAGAGATTGTTTTTTTCAAAATGGTGTTTGTCTTCATCAAATAGGGGAGAGCTGAAAGTGATCCTAGCAAAGATCTCATTGATTTGATGAAGTCAAAGATAAAGTCAAGGGTCAACTCTGCAGCGATCAAACAAGTCACTCGAGAACAAAGGAGCTGAAGACTTAGTGTGTCTAAACAGAAAGCTTAGGTAAAACCACTTTACCTTTTCCACTTGCATAAAGCTTCTTCACTCAATTTGCAAAATGCCTCAAAAATAGTTTTAAACAAATCAAAAACAAAAGCATTTTGGCAAAGAATTTTCTTAAACAAGTTATTAAGCTGATAAAGGTTTGAAAGAATCAATTTAAAACACTTAGAATGTTTTAAAAAGTGTTTTTACAATATTTTAATCGATACAAACTTCTTTTAATCGATTAAAACTCTTTATGACCGATTAGAATTCGAATGTAATAGGTCAGAATGCAATATAATCGATCAGATCTTAAATATGAGCGATTAGAATTATTTTAATCGATTAAAACACGTTTCAATCGATTAAAATCACTTTGGATGTCAGGTATGATCGATCAGAATGAGATTATGACCGATCAGAGTTGGTTATGATCGATCAGAATTGAATTATGACCGATCAGACTTATTTCAATCGATTAAAACGCATTTCAATCGATTAAAATAACTTAGAAAATCTTTTCAATCGATTAAAGCGAACTTTCAATCGATTAAAATGACTTGAAAATATATGTGCGAGTTTTTCAATCGATTGAAACGACTTTATATCAGCTAAAATAACTTGGAAAGTTTTATAAAGAGGTTTTTAAACAAATCAATCGATTAATACGCGATTCAATCGATTGTTTTATACTTAGAAAATGTTTGTAAAACGTTTTAAGCGATATAAACATGGTTGTATCAACTAAAACATTTTCTGTTAAAGATCAAGAATGCATTAATGGGTTGAAAGGACTTTTAGCAGATTATAACGGCTATTTCAACAGATTAAAACAAACTTTCAACAGATTAATTAATGCGGCAGATTTGAAAATACTCTTTTATAAACAGATTTGCTTGAAACTTTGAGATATAGATCATATATCGGTTTTGACACAATTCAAGCAATCAATACAAGCAACTATTAGCATTTTTCAAGAAAGATACACAACTGTTTTTGTGAACTTCTTTTGAAATCTTTCTTGAGGCACTTTGCATTTCTTTGAAGAAGAAACTGCTGTGGATTGGTGTAATCCGGTTTGAGCTTTCTAAGTCTCTTCTTTTAAATTTCTTTTCATTACTTTGTATTGTTTTGTACCTGGAATTTGGGTACAAGTTTTTACTGCAGTGTTGTTGTAGAAAGTTGCCAAGAAGCTGGAATTTGGTTCTTGGTGGAAAGGTTAAATGCAAGAGCTGGAATTTGGTTCTTGTGTGTGGTGCCTGGAATTTGGGCACTTGGTTTCTCTGCTAGCTGGAATTTGGTTGCGAGAGGTTTCCAAGAAGCTGGAATTTGGTTCTTGGTGGAGAGGTTAGAATAGGTGTAAGAGGGTAAGAGTGACTGTAAAACATCTATTCTAGTGGAACCCAGTTGGAATTTGGCTGGAGTGCTGGACGTAGCCCTGGTATTGGGTGAACCAGTATAAAATTACCGGTGAAATCTTTCCTAACCTTTCTCTCTTTAATTTCTGCTGCTGCACTTAAACTGTTTGATTGCTTTGTAATTTGTGAATTCATAAGTAATCTTAATTTTCGAATTAGATAATCTGTGTATTGCGAAAAACTTTCAAAAATCAATTCACCCCCCCCTCTTGATTTAAAACTACTTTTCTAACATTTTCGACCTCAATGAATTATCTGAGGGATATGCACCCGGAAAATACCTCTCCCCTATGGGTTTCAACCCAGTAATAGCAGCTACCTCGAAAAGGGTGGGCGACACAGGGCCACAAGGCAACTCCAAAACATGTAGGTCTTGATTCCATAAATGCACTGCAGATAAGAACATCGCCATGTCCAAATGAGACAGGTCACATCGGGACAGGTGCAAAAAATCGAAAATACCAGTACTCCTCCAGTGATCCCCAAACTTAGCCTTGACCCTATCAAACCATCGAATATACAGAGGCTTTTTGGAAGGAGGGCCCGTTCTATACACTTTAGAAGTAAGATTCAGAAAATCAACCCTAACTTCAGGTTGATGAACCAAAGCCGGACTAGTCGAGAGGTTAAGAGGAGTAAAAATGTCATCGATAGGACGGAGAGGACCCCCAAAAGCAAAATTTACCCCTTCAACAGTATAAGGAATAAGTACCTGCGTCTCAGCAATCTTACGGGAAGCCTCCTCCATCAGAGGAACTGGAGCGAACCTCTGGTTGTTAATCTCCAGCAGGTTAGATGGCAGTGAAGAAAGGGGTGGAGCAGAAAAGTCAGAAGATTTTGATGAGCTGGCCATTGTAGTGAATTTAGGAAAACAGAAAGGGAAGAGTTAACGGATGAGGTAATAGGAACGAAGGCAAGAGCTCAAGGAAGAAGATGAAAGTGCACAGAAGGTAATGGTTCGCGTAAAAACCAGAGTGAAGACTAAGGGAGAGGTTAAGGGTAAATCGTATAGGGAAGCTGGAACGATGGAGGTGAAAGGCAATAAATGCGATGTACTTGTGAAGGCAACAGGATCGACGAGACAACGACATAAAGCAAAAAGAAACCCACAACCCTTTTAAAACCCTAGAACCCCAGAAACCCTAAACCCTAAATCCTGTGGGCTTTCAAACACTAAGGCGGGAATATTGAAAGAATATAAAACAGAAATCATTTATATTCTTCCAAGGGGGCATTTTGTTAGTAGCAAATCGAGAAAAGCGATCGAAATCGAAGGGAAGAAATATGACTCGATAAGATAAACAGAAGTTCATTCGATGTCTAATTAGAAATACGTAGCATATAGCATCGAGAAACACAATCGAGAATCGAATGAATTGTAATCAAATGACTCGTTGTCAAATAAAAACTAAGTCATATAAGATCAGGATTAAAAAGGAATCGTGAGCAATTCGAAGTTCTCGAAAGATATAGAATCGAGAATAAAGAAAGCCAATGGGGACATCGAGATTTTGGCCAAATCGTGAAGGGAAGTAAGTCGAATGCACGTATAGAGAGCAGTTTTGAAATCATGGGTAAAAGTTGGAGATCGTGAGATCGTGGGAAACTAGAAGATAAAGCGCCATACGCACGTAGAACGTGGTAGCAGATCGTATTAACTGCTCTTAGAAGGCTTGAAGGATGCCCTATAAATAGAGCAAAGAAGGAAGGAACAAGGGGGAGCAAAAATTGGCGGAGCGCGAGAATCAGCGGTGAAAACGTCTACCGGAGGAATGACGAACACCATGAAGTTTACGGCAATCTGGATTTCCCGCTCACGGAGTACATTTATCGCTTTCTTTATTTTCCTTGGTAATTTACTTTCGAGCCATTTCAATTCAAGCAATTTCATATTCTTGTATACTACATTCAATGTCATTTCGATTTCCGTTATTTACTTTTTATGCAATCTTAATGGGTTTTAGCAATTTACATTTCCCGCACATTTCGATTTCCTGTCCTTTATTTCTCTTGCAAACTTAATTTCTTGCAAATTTGGGGTTTTCGCATTTTCTTGCAATTTAATACTCTTTTCTCGATTCGATACTTTACTTGCTTTGTTTGATTCGAGCATTTTAGACATAAAATACCAAAAATAGTATTTCTCGATACTTATAGTTTTCGACTCTCATACACATTTTCAATTGAAAATCAAATTGCTAGCCTAAGTAAAAAGAACTTACATGGTAGAATTTCGATTAGGACCAAAATACCCTTAGGATCGAAATCGATCAAAATTCCACCGTGAAACACAAGTACTAAATATATAGATGTTTTAAAGTTTTTTATTATGTTAAACAAGTTTATCTTAAAAAAATAACTATGATGTAAACATGTTTAAAAGATGCGGCGAGAAGGGTAAAAAATTAAATTCCATAATTATTTGTATAAATTAATTTAAATCACTTCAATAAACTATTTAAATCTAAATTTATATTATTTTTTAAATTCAATATAATTAATTGAATTTATATTTTACGTAAATTTAATGGTTTTTGGATTTTAATATAAAATCAACATTCATCATAGCTTTTATTTTGTCAATATAAATTTTGAGAATTTATTTGGTTTGGAGGAAGGTTTAGATTTAAATTTATCTTATATAATAACTTTAATTTTAATGTGAACTTTATTTAAAATTAAATTACAAATTTATTTTATTTTATCAAATAGCTGTGGATTTAAAATGTATTATATTTTATTAGATTTGAATGAGATATTCCTCGTCACGGGTATGCAGCAAGTAGGCTTCAAAGTGGCCCATGAAAAGCACAAGGGAAGCCGAAAGGCATATACCTGTCCCATCCATGAATATTCACTCTAAATTAGTGGACTAAATAACATTTCATGAATAAATATGTAAAACGAATATGCTATTAATGAATAATAAATAAATATAAAATTTAAAAATTAAAAATTAAAATTATAAATATATATAAATTATAAAAATTTTGAGAGTTATGATCTTTTTGGTGAAACTCTGATAAAAATTATTTAATATACTTTCTGACAAAAAACATGTTTTTACAATAAATAAAATTTTAAAATTAAAATTTTTTTTGTTAAAGCAAATAAAATCAATTAAGCGGAGTACAAGAGATATTAAGAACCCAAAAACAGAGTACACTACAAATCAGAAAAAAAGTCATTAAAAAACACAAAATAGATAAAAAACACACTAAACAAAACAGATCCATAAATTATTATATCGCCTACAAAGCTAAAAGACATTTTCATACCATTCGAAGAGATCCACTTCTAAGAATGTAGACGAATAAAGTCAAACAACTTCAACCAATCCATAACGTCTTGTTTAAATACTACACATTTTCGATGCAACAAAACATACCAGATGATTGCAACTCAAATAATAACAAATTACTGGGATATTTTTTTACTCCTCCCTTGACCACACCAAACAAGAAAAAAGGACACCAAAGAAGAAGACATAATAAAATTAACTCAAAGCCAGCAAAAAACATTCATCCACGTATTATATGTCACTGGACAAAAAACAAAAAGATGCACCGGATCTTTTACTGATAAACCACACATAGGGCACAAAACATAATTCAACTGAACACCACACCCCTGCAGAAACAACCTGCAGAGAACAGAATTCAAGAAAAGCTATAAAGAAAACACCAAACATTTGATAAGTACTTTACCTTTTAAAAATCTGCAAAACACCTTCTGAAAATTAACATCAAGAGATGAAATATTAACTAGAAGAGTCAACGGTTAACTGTTAACTGTAAGCAGACTTAACAGAATATAACATCTGAAACATCAACTAGTCAATACCAGGTGATCCTCCATGTCAGATTCAAATTAAGATATTAAAAATTTAAAATTAATTAATATTAAATAAAATTATTAATAAATATACAAATTATATAGATGATAATATGAGATTTTTTTAAATATATTTTAATTATAAATAATTAAGATAAATAATATGATATTTTATTAAAAATTATTTTATATTTATAATATAATATTAAAAAATAAATCTTATAAATGATAACGTAATATAAAGTTATATATTTTTTGTCTTTATATTATAATTATTTTGAGTAGGATTTTCAAGTGTAATAATATATAACATGATGGGGGGTTAGGGAAGTATGAAAGGTTGGTGGGGACAGAGGCATATACCTGATGCTGATATAATAATTGATGAATATTCTCCGATAATTTTAATTAAAAGAAGGATATTGTATAGTATTACAGAAAGAAGAGACAGCCATATGCCTCTTACCATACAATGTCTTTTTCCAGACCAACTTCGGTGTCACTTCCACCCTTTTCCTTCTCATCGTCATATTACTCCACAATAATCAAACATTCGTCACGTCATTAAACACATAAACAATTCAAACAAAATATATAAATATTTTCTTTCTATTCCCCCACTTATATATAAATCTCTTTTGTCCCATGTATTCATGAGACTAATAGTCATTTGTTTTAAAATTTATGTTGTTTATAAACACGAGGAATGAACTCTTTTACCTTTTTTTTTTTTTTTTTTTCACTTTTACTTTCATACAATTCCAGTTAAGTAGTTGATAAGAGTATTCTTCTTGAAGAGGTAGAGACTCACTTATGATAAACATAGAATATACGATTACAAATACCGTATTATGCCATGATTCTACATGATTATTTTTTTTCATATTTAGCTTGGCATGACAGCGATGCACAGTGATGCACATTAATGTCATATCTGTTAATAGACAAATTTAGGATACCGACTATAATGGTTAGCGTAATTATAGCCTAGAATGTTTACGTATTTCATGTATATATTGTGCTTATCATATTCAATACAAGACAGGGGTTTTTGAAAATATTTTTATCATGGTATCGGAAGCGAACCAAACTCGATATCCAACGACTCGAGAACACGATCGTACTTCTAAAATGGCGAGAGAGGAGAGGCGGTGAAGAAAACACCATCGTCATACGATCCGAGTGGCAGTGATAATCCTGGAAATGTGATTACACAGGTACAATTACGAGGAGAGAATTACGAGGAATGGGCAAGGGCCGTGAAGATATCTCTGCGGGCTCGAAGGAAATGGGGTTTCATAGATGGAACTCATAAGGAACCTGAAGAAGACACATCTGAGATAGAAGATTGGTGGACAATTCAATCGATGCTTGTATCTTGGATACTAAACACTATAGAACCTAGTTTGCGTTCCACTTGTTGCATACATGGAAAACGCAAAGGACCTATGGGATGACATCAAGGAACGATTCTCGATCGTGAACGGACCAAGAATCCAGCGGCTAAAGTCGAGTTGGCGAGAATGCAAACAACAAGGAATGACTATGGTTTCCTATTATGGGAAGTTGAAAACGTTGTGGGATGAACTGGCAAATTACGAGCAAATCCCACAGTGTATATGTGGGGAATGCAAGTGTAATATTATGACGCAACTTGAGAAACGAAGAGAAGAAGAAAAAATTCATCAGTTCTTGATGGGGCTAGATGATGAGGGCTATGGAACTGCACGGTCAAATGTTTTGGCAACAGATCCATTACCCTCGTTGAATCGGGTGTATGGCACCATGGTGCAAGAAGAAAGGGTGAGAACAATCACCAGGTCTAAAGAAGAGCGAGGAATGATCGTGGGAATGGCTATGCGAGCGGAAACCAGGAACAAGTTGCGCAATGAAGCGAAAGAAAAATCGAGTTGTTTGCATGCGGTGTGGAAGGAAGGGACATGACAAAGGCAATTGCTTCAAGATCATTGGTTACCCGGAATGGTGGGGAGAGAGACCACGAACCGATAGAAACGATGAAAAAAATCAATAAAGAACAGGAACCTTCCGAGGAAAATGAGGAACGGCTCGCGTCAATATGGCGCACACCGGTGCGGATAACGTTGGTTCAACCGAAAAACCGAAGTCGCGGGATCGAGTAATGAGCAATGACGAGATCTTGACAAGCAATGTTGAATTCTCGCAAGGCAAATGAAACTGAAAAGATGACTGGTAAGAAAGCATGTGACTTGTGGATTATTGATAGTGGCGCCTCTAATCATATGACAGGAACACTAGAAAACTTGAGGGAGAGTCGAGCCTTGGAAGGGTGCCCAGTGGGACTACCAAATGGTGAATTGGTGCTGGCAAACAAAGAAGGATCGGTTTTCCTTGATGGAGGACTCGAAACTTAAACATGTTCTATATGTTCCGAAATTGAATTGCAATTTGATTTCGAGTATCACAATTGACTGAATGAAGTAAAATGTACGAGTACATTTTACTGATAGATTTTGTGCAATGCAGGACCACACTTCGAGGATGCTGATTGGAGCGGGTGAACGAAAAGAGGGACTCTATTGGTATCGTGGTGTGAGTGGCATAAAGGCGTATCAGACCAATGCAGAAAATCAACTGGAGATTTGGCACAAGCGAATGGGACATCCTGCCTACCAGATTGTTAGAAAAATTCCGCATCTGAACAACGTGAATAGAAATACGGATACAACTCGTGTGTGTGAAGTGTGTGAGAGATCAAAGCAATGCAGAAACACATTTCCTTTAAGTGATTTTCAAGCATCCAATATATTTGATTTAATACATTGTGATTTATGGGGTCCATATAGAACTCCCTCGTCTTGTGGTGCATCTTACTTTCTCACTTTGGTTGATGACTGTTCTCGAGCTGTGTGGATATATCTCTTGAATAATAAGAAAGATGTGTCACAAACCTTAATGCATTTCATCGACTTGATAGAACAACAATACGAGAAACAAGTCAAAATATTACGAAGTGACAATGGAACTGAGTTTATGTGTCTTCAACGATATTTTCAGCAACATGGGATACTCCATCAAACCTCATACACTGGAACACCTCAGCAAAATGGGAGAGCCGAACGAAAACATCGACACATCCTAAATGTAGCTCGTGCTCTACGGGAGAACTTCCACTTCAATTCTGGGGAGAATGCATTTTGACCGCAGGATACTTGATCAATCGTACACCCTCAACCATTCTCCATGGAAAAACTCCATATGAAATATTGAATGGGAAGCCACCCACTTATGACCATCTACGGGTATTTGGATGCTTGTGTTATGCACATAACCAAGATAGGAAAGGTGACAAATTTGCAAGTAGAAGTCGCAAGAATGTATTTGTTGGATATTCAATCGAAAAAAAGGGCTGGAAATTGTTTGATCTGGAAAGAGAAGTCTTCTGGACTTCGAGAGATGTTAAGTTTGTAAAACATGAATTCCCGTTTGCCTCTCTTGCCCACAGTAGACATTCAGAGGTAGGATTGCCTACTGTTGATGTTGGCATTATCGAGGAAGCATTGCCTGGACTTGGTGCAATGAACAATGCGGAACACGTTGTGGAGACCGATGACGTTAACCCCACAACAGAAGATGTGCCCACAACCGAGTTCGGGGAGGGCCACGCTGAATGCCATGAACAAGAGCCTCCCACCCGGATCGTTCTCCCACCAAAACAAACCGACTCTATGATGACAGAACTAGAGGTTCCTGAGGAGCATACTGTCCCTGCATCCCCGGGGAAAGGTCTTCGTGTACGAAAGCCATCCGTGAAGCTTCGTGATTATGTCACTAACACCACTTTACAACTCGGTCCCTCAATTCGCACTCCACATTCGGCTTCCTCGGGTATGCCTTACGGTTTGACAAAGTACTTAAATTGTGCTAAATTCTCCTTCCCCCACCGAACCTTTCTTGCAGCCCTTCATGCGAGAGAGAACCTGTGCATTTCTTTGAAGCCGTTCGGGATGTTAGATGGAGAGATGTCATGGCTAGTGAAATTCAGGCCCTCCAAAGTAATGAAACATGGGACATTACTCCTCTACCTAGCAGGGAAGAAGCCTCCGGGTTGCAAGTGGATTTATAAAATCAAATATCATTCGATGGGAGCGTTGAACGCTTCAAAGCCCGATTAGTTGTCTTGGGAAATCACCAAGTTGAGGGGATTGACTATGACGAGACCTTTGCCCCGATGGCAAAGATGGTCACCATTCTGGACAAGTGTTGGCGAGTGGCAGTAGCCAAAGACTGGGAACTCCATCAAATGGATGTCCATAATGCTTTTCCGCACGGCGATCTTGAGGAAGATGTGTACATGAAAATGCCGCCGGGGTTCTTGGTGTCTCAAAAGGGTATGGTGTGTCGTCTCCGCAAGTCCCTTTATGGTCTTCGTCAAGCTCCTCGGTGTTGGTTTGCCAAGCTCTCAACTCGCTCTTGTTCAATATGGGTTTCAACGTTCTTCGTCCGATCACTCCTTGTTCATCTTTCGCAAAGGAGATGTCGAACTGGTTGTGTTAGTTTACGTGGATGACCTAATCATTGCCGGCAATCATCATGAAGACATTGCGCAATTCAAAGATTATCTTCATCAATGTTTTCGTATGAAGGACTTAGGGAAATTAAAATACTTTCTTGGGGTGGAGGTTGCCGGATCTCCTACAGGAATTTTCTTGTGTCAACGGAAGTATGCGTTGGACATCATAGCTGAAGCAGGATTGCTTGGAGGGAAATCTGTGTCCACGCCAATCGAAGAAAATCATCGTTTAGCATTGGGCGATGGCGAACTACTTTCCGACCCGAGTCAATATCGACGTCTCGTCGGTCGCCTTATTTACTTGTGTTTTACACGACTCGAATTATCTTACGGTGTTCATGTCCTATCTCAATTCATGCACCAACCGCGTCAGGAGCATTGGCGGGCTGCACTCCGCGTGGTACGCTATTTAAAGGGCAGCCCGGTCGGGGTGTGCTTTTAAAAAGAGAGAGTGACCTTCGTCTTTATGGTTGGTGTGACTCGGACTGGGCAAGTTGTCCTCTCACTCGAAGATCTCTCACCGGTTGGTTTATTTTCCTTGGTCAATCCCCCGTTTCCTGGAAAACCAAGAAGCAACATACGGTTTCTCGATCATCCGCTGAGGCGGAATATCGTTCTATGGCCAACACGACATGTGAGTTGAAATGGCTTCAAGGCCTTCTTTCGAGCCTAGGCATTACTCACACCGACCCTATGACTCTCTACCGTGACAACCAAGCCGCCCTTCACATTGCCAAGAATCCCGTGTTTCATGAACGGACAAAACATATTGAAGTGGATTGTCATCTTATTCGTGATGAAATACAACACAATCATATCCAACCCTCCTATGTGTCCACTCATCATCAACTGATCGATCTCTTCACCAAATCTCTTGGCGCCACTAAATTTGGTTCTTTTTTAGGCAAGTTGGGCATTCATAACCTTCATACTCCATCTTGAGGGAGGGTGATAAACATAGAATATACGATTACAAATACCGTATCATGCCATGATTCTACATGATTATTTTTTTCCATATTTAGCTTGGCATGACAGATGATGCACGGTGATGCACATTAATGTCATATCTCGTTAATAGACAAATTTAGGATACCGACTATAATGGTTAGCGTAATTATAGCCTAGAATGTTTCTGTATTTCATGTATATATTGTGCTATCATATTCAATACAAGACAGGGGTTTTTGGAAATATTTTTATCAACTTATAAGAAATAATCACTTATAAAATATACTCTCATGATCAATTTAATTTAGAAATAAGAAAATTATAAGATTAAAAAATGAAAGTTATAATGAAATTTATTCCTTAATCAAGCTTTCTTATCTAAGATATAACACATAAAGATAAATTTTAGTTAATCATTTATTTTGTGTATTTTTTTTTTACCTTTGTTAACTAGGTAATTAATAAAAGAGACTTAAAGTCAAAATATTTTACTTATTACATATTTAATTTAAAGAAGATTCTATTAAATATTTAAAAATAAAATTAATCATTTGTATTTGTTCTATATTTATTAGTGTTTTTTTTGTAAATCTTACAAATTGATGAGATATACTTTTGTTGCACGTAAGATATGTAGAAAGTCTAATATTTTTATTTATTTATTTTATGCATAATCCCTCTCTATTGATTTAGAGGTCTCATCTCCCATCCTCTCCTCTCCCTTTTATATTATATTTTTATTATTTATATTTTTTAGGAATTTGAAAGATTCGAACCCAGCACCTTAGAGTCGGAGGTCGATACTCCAACCACTAAGCTACCAGATTTTTCGATAATAACTTATACATAAATTATATTTATATAAAAATAAAAGTGTATATCCATGTAAATATGTAAATATAAAATATATAAATACAAATATATTTATATATTTATATGTTGGATGTGAGGACGCGCTCGAAGATGAAAGTGTGCGTCGAGTGAATTTTCAAAATTTGATGTCAAATTTGTGAGCTGGTCTCTTTATATGGATTATAACTTAATGACAAAATATAATCTTTATAATTTATTTATATAATGATATAAAATAATTTTTTTTCTTTATTTTATATCATTATATAAATTAATTATAAAAATTATATTCTATATTATTATAAATAAATTATAAAGATTATATTCTATCATTAAATTACAAAGTCATATAAAGAGACTTGCTCACAAATTTGACATCAAATTTTGAAAACCCACTTAACACACACTTTCACTCTCGAACGCGCTCTCACATCCAACATATAAATATATAAATATATTTGTATTTTTATTTATATATTTTATATTTATATATTTACATGGATATACATTTTTATTTGTATATAAATATAATTTATTTATAAGTTATTATCGGAAAATTCTAGTAATTTAGTGGTTAGAGTATTAGTCTTTAATTCTAAGGTATTTGGTTAAAAGTGATTTTTGCAGTAGTGCTTATGTTTAGACAACAAATATATATTTTTATGTCAAGTAAAATTATAAAAAAATAATTATCTCGTTATCATTCTATTGTATGAAAGTCATGTTATATGATAAATAAATAATGTTAATATCATGAAAACCATACAAATAAAAAGAATATTTAGTTAAGGATATAATAAAAGATGATTTTAATTACAAGTAGAGGTAAAATTAAATTAAATTGAATATTATTTTTTTTAATTATAAATGTACTCATGATGACTATGGGTAATATAATAGTTGAGATATTATAAATGAATATCTTAGTATTATTCAAAATATTTAAAAGTTTATTTAAAATATTCCACATATATTTAATAAAATAAGAATAAAATATATTGGTTGGAATAGTTATAATTTTAATTCTATTATATATAAAAGGTTGAGTATGACCTTCCATATTCGATTACTTTTTTATTTTTTTTTATATTGACTTAATTATTGGATAATTTTTTATTAGTGTTTCTTTATTTTTATCTCTATATAATAATTTAAATTATAAATATAATAATTTAAATTTAATTAATTAATTTTTATAATTTAAATTATAATATTATAATATATTTTTATATTTTAATAATATTACATAAAAATATAATATTTTGTAATTATAATTTTTAAATTTTGTATTTTAATATATAAATATTTGTTTTAAATGGGTTAGCGAGTCGATCCGTCTCATTGTTTAGCTATCAGTTTGGCAAGAAAAGCCAAAACAAATTAACGAACTAAAATTATCAACTCGTCTCACTATTCTTAAGATAGGCTCTACAGGACCTAACCCATTTTGTCATATCTAGTAACAATATTTGGGTTACTACCTATTATGGGATTGAAGATAAAGTTTTGTTATACTCATATCTTTTAGTTCTGACTCGATTAAAAGGTTATGTTGTAAAACGTTTATACTCATACCCTTTAGTCCTTGACTTCGATTGAAAGGTTATGTTGTAAAACGATTATGAGTTTTATATTGTTAATAGTTGAGATAATTTATATTTTATATTATTATTTTAAAAATTAAATCGGATTGATAGGTTGAATAAGAATTAAGCTAGAAATCAATTTATTTCTTCTTAATAATAAAAAAATAATAAAATAAATATAATTTTTTAAATTTAAATTTAATTAATAATATTAAATATATTATTAACACATTTTATATAATATATTATATAATAATTATTTTTTATATAATAATCCTTTCATCTAAAATTCTTTCCTCCGTACGTGATAATAATATATTAATGTCTCGAGCGAAACATGTTTCACGTTGAAAACATTACTCGGACGGTCAACGAAGTCAAAATAATTAAACGAATATTTTATTCCTTAGCCCTCCCTCCTTTTTTTAGTACAAGACACTCCGAACAAAATTATACATACCAATAAAATATTATTAATAATATTTACTAATAATAATATTATTTATATTTTGTAATTTTGTTTTAAATTAATGAGTAGTATGACTAATGAGAAAAAACAAGGTTATAAATTTTTTAAAAATATTTATAATCAAAACATCTAAGACAATAATCGAAATAGTCCTTAAATAAATATGTACCAATTATATTCGCATTAATTTATCATGAATGGTTAATTAGGTGTAAAAATATATTATATAATTAAAATATAGTTTTAATAAGTTTGTATACGATTTTTAGTTATAATACTTTTTTTAGATGCTAATGGTATTACTATATTATTTGGCATGAATATATCTGTTAATGGAAAATTGATAAAGGGATCGAAAAAATAAAGGAAAGAAAAAATCGAAGACCACACGAAGATAAAAGTACATCGAGAATCAAAATCGAGAATCGAAGAAACAAATTTCGATGCATCTTGTTGAAGTTAGAATAGTACAACATTAAAGGGAATCAAAAGCAGAATTTAAGATACTCGATGTCTGAAATCAAGATCGAGGGAGCAGTTAAACACACAGGGAACGTGAGAAACAGTTTCTAAACCGCAACAGATATCGAAGGAGGAGTTCTTATACGTAAGAACGTGGAGTGCAGTTTCTAAAACTGTAAAACTAAAGGAACGAGCACGTATGATCGTGGGAATAGTGATATTAACCACTCTTGGGAGGTTACTTCAAAGATGTTCTATAAATAGAGCAAAGACTGAAAAGGAGGGGGGAAATTGGCAGAGAGAGCAGAAATACTAGTGAGAAGTCTACCGGAGAACGACGAACATCATGAAGTTTCTGGCGATCTGGATTTCCATGTTCATTGATTTCCTTTACCGTTTTCTTTATTTTCCCTGGTAATTTGCTTTGATGCAGTTTATGTTTAACAACTTTAAGTTTCTGTATTTTCGATTCCTTGTCATTTCTCTTTAATGAAAGTTAAGTTTCTGCGTTTAAGTTCATTGTCATTTACATTAACGTAATTTCGATTTCCTGCCATTTACATTTCTGCAATCTCGATTTACTGCTATTTACATTTCTGTAATTTCGATTTCTTGTTATTTATATTTCTGCAATTTTGATGTTTTGTCGTTTATACTTAATGCAAATTTGAGTTTTCCGCATTTTTCATTCCTTCGCAGTTTTACATTTGGTATTGTTTTTCGATTTGTCACTTTACTGTTTTTCTTATTTCGAGTACTGCAAATACAAAATACCAAAAATAGTGCTTTCGATTATTTAATCTTAGTATTTTTCTATACAGTGGTATTTTCGATTCTCATACGCATTTCGATTGAAATTCAGTTGCTAGCCTAAGTATAAAAAATCTACGTGGTTGAGTTTTGGTCAGAATCAAAGCCTCTTAAGAATCGAAATTAATCAAAATTCCACCGAAACAATATCTATTAATTTTCTTATGTTATGAAATAATATATATATATATATATATATATTACATATAATATACAAATATTTATTTTATAATAATATCTTTAAACAAAATGTAAGATGATATTGTATAATAATATAATAAATTATTTATTTTATAATAAGATATTTAAACAATATATAATAATACTAATAATGAAAATGACTTATATTTCCTTAAAGAGGCATGCCTCATAATTTGTAACATAATTTTTTCAATGGTCTATGATTTGATCATTTTAATTAAACAATTTGTTGTAAAAATATAGATTTGACTTATTTTTGTAAAAAGTTGGTCTAATCTTAACTTACATAGGATAGGTTAGGTTACCGATAAATCAACATATTTTAATTTTTTTTATGGATGATGTGAAGAGAATAAACTTTACAGCATTATATACCATTATTAACGAAAAAAAAAAGTAAAAAATAATCATGATAACTATAATTTAAAATGTTTAACAAGATTTTATCTCTAAATCTATCGCATGATATTATAAAGTGGTACGAAAATAAAATAATTTTTAAGTTACTTAATCATAAATCACTAATTACTTTATGGACTTGAATATCAATTTTTTATTTCTTCACTCCTATCGCGGAAGCTAGCACCGAAAATCGAAATAAAGAATTATGACACAAATAACAAATTGATTACCGTTCATATAGAGAAGATAGATATCTGTTGGGCCGACAAAAATTTTACAAAAATATAATTTAATAATCTATATTTTGGTGGAAAAAACATACGCAGTTTCAGAACATCTCCAATTCAGAGATATTCGGGGACGGTGCATTAGTTGTTTGTTTTTTTTATCTCAATAATTGATTGCAATCATCTCTTCAAAATATATAGAATACATGACAACATGTTCACGGTTATAATATTCACCACGTTCTTAGTATTATAATATGCACTCTCTTATGCGTGTCTCACTTTTATTTCAATATCCACTACGATTAAACTAAACAAGAGTAAATAGGCATGATAACGGTGAATCGGTGCGGGTTTTGAAGTTAGAATTTAAGTTTTTATTTTATTAGATTTGGAATATTTTTATCTTTATTTTATCCTCCGTTTATATTATTTTTAAAAAGATAATTATATTTATAATAAATTAATTTTATTATATATAAATAAATATTTATAATTTTACAAGTTATAATTATTATTAATTAAATATATATTTTAATTTATTATATTTATATTAAAATATGTATATAAAAAATATTTAATTATTTTTTATTTATATATATAATGTTTATAATAATAATAATAATAATATTATTATTATAATTACAAAACTGTATTTAAATATTTGAATATTTATATTATAATAATAATAATATAATATTAAATATTTGATTAATATATAAGTTAATTATTTTTAAGCTCTTATTTAAAAATATAAAATATATAATTTATAAAGAAATATTTAATAAGTTAATTTTTATTTAACTAGTTTGAAATAATAAAAATTTAAATTATCAATTTTTTTAATTCTTTAAAATACAATTATTTTATTAAGATAAATTTTGATATATGATAAATAAGAATACTAAGATAAAAAAACATGACATAATAAAATCTAATAAATATAAATTATAAATAAAATAATATTAGTTAATACTAAAATTTATGTAACATATTTAGAAAAAGATAAAGAAAAGAAAAATTAACTTTGTGTTCATTCAATTGGTTGAAAAGATTAGAAAAAAACTGATAGAAAAAAATAAGGAAATGTGAAAAAATGAAAGATAAGAGAGAATAATATAATAAACTAATTGATATAAAATATTAAAAAAGACAAAAAAAAATATAATGAAATATAAAAATTGACCATATATGTAATAAAAAAAAAAGAAAATACTTTTAAAATATTAATATTTTAAAATTTAAATTTAAATATAAAGTCGAACGAGGATGGAGACAGAATCGGGTGGGGATTGCATTACCTATCCCCGCCCGCGCTCTAATTTTTTAAAGCGGGGGAAACCCGAACACGAACCCACCCCACCCCACACCACCCCACCCTTACCCTCGATTAACTCGATTTTCCCCTGTCAAATTCAAAATAGGAACAGGTCAATCTCCCACAAATACATATTTAATTATCATCCCTAATTAATACATACACGTAATAATACCTCACATTGTGACAAAATTAGTCAGAATTGCAATTATTTGAGTACAAATTTTATGCTACTAATAGGAAAAAGTTGAAAAAAAAAACTCCATTCACTTTAATGGAAAAATAAAACAAATTAAAAAACGTTTTATATTAAAATAATTAAATAACATTTTCTATCAGTTTTTAGACTTTTTTTTATGAAGTTGATTTTAAGTGAATTATGATATATAAAACTCTGTTGCCATTCTATCATTGACTTACATTATATAAATCCCACTAATAAGGAATAAAACTGATAATCAATATATTTAATTTAAAATACCACCACGTGGTAAATGTGAAAATTATTATTTTAATTTGCGTTATCCACTGCGAGCTTTTTCAGTTATTTCCACTTGTTTTTATATATTGACACAACAAGAGTAGTGTTGTTCTACCACGGTTTTCCACAATATGCTTTCAAAATTTTCCGAAGATGTTTGCAATTTTAAAGTTAAATTTAGTATAGATTTTTGAAGACTGGTTTAAAATATAGTTTGACCATTTGAATTTGTTCTGGTGTCACATGGTATTTTAAAAAAATTAATCTTAAATAAACAAATAAATAAATAAACTAAGTTAATAAATATGGTATAGTAAATTCACACTTGTATTATTTAAAAAAACTATTAGAAGATGTATCTTGATTTTAATCTATATATTTCCGTGGTACTTATATTAAATTACTGGATTTAATTATAGTAGAAAAACTTACTAAATTTATGAATTAAAATAAATACATGCTCTTAATGATTATTTCTAGTATGTGAGGATATATAATTAGCCCAACGCATACTCACATTACATTTTATTTCTCTGCCATGTAAACAACCTTTTTATGTTTTGTTAACAATAAAATAGAAATTTAGACAAAAAAAGTAGTTATATATATATATATATATATATATTTTAACTGCTTTGTAAGTTTTCGTAGAGTTGGCAAAATCAATAATTGTAGTTGAGGCATATAGCACGTGAATATATGACGTTTTATTAGTACCATGATGAATACCACTAAATATGGGACCATTCAATATGTCCTTCGAAATAAGAACATTAATTGTGCATTGAAATGAGTGCTTCAAATAGTGCCCAATGAAATAATGACGTGTTAATGTATTGAAACTGTTACTTATATCAACAGTGAATAAATTCACTGAATATTTGTGCCGAGACAAATTTCAGGGGGGAAATAAATGAATCAGACATGACCTCATCATTCAAGTAAATATTAAATAACTCTTAATTTAAAATCGTATGTCGTTGAGCTTGTTAATTGTATTCAATGTCGATCGATGCATTTTCTCTTATACTTTAACAATGGCCCTGAATTGTTTCATATTATATGTTTATCGTGAAGTCCAATAGAACTGTATTTGTGTGCACATAAAATATGCTCTTCGTATGAATTTGAAGTATGCACATGCATTGAAAAAGTTTTTTTCTTTTTAAAGAAACTTTGACGAATTTGAAGTGTTTTTACATCTATCAGTAATTAAACGTGTTCTAAAGTTTTTAAATATGTATGTTTGTTAGAGTTAAATTTCAGTTTTGCCTTTAGATTTTTAGAACTTGCACACTTATTTGTGAACTAGATTCGGCGGCTAAATATACATAGTTGTGACCTGCATATGCAGTTGTGACCTGCACCAAAGACACGTAACCATCAAGAACCAACCTTTCAGACTATGTCCACGTGAATACAGAGCTCAGTTTTATTACCAAATTCTATAGATCTCATAAAAAGAAACAAAGCTCAAATGATTTGACAGGTTTCATATAAATGTCATATAAATAGGAAAAGAGGTTATTTCTTTCCAACAACCCGCCTAAAATTTCCCTAATTTTTTAAATACATTGATTAGATCTGATATCCTTTCATATGCTTTCTCGATTCGTCGCGCTGGAAGGTAAGACGCCAATACTTTATTCAGGGTTCTTTGGTTCTGCATGTATCACATTTTTGTGTATTATATACTCAATCATGCAACACGTGGCTCAGGCTGGGGTTTGAGACAAGTGGAGCTAGTTCTCCGGGTGTATATATACGGTCTTCATTTGGGGGTCTCAAACGTCCAAGTTTCATTGAGTCCTTACTCACTTAGTGTACGACTCTCCCTTCACGTTCACCAATAGCCACATATACAACCAAAAATGCCGACACTAGTTTCCGAAGCATTCCAAGCCGAGGGTGCAGAACCCTTGAGCTTGAAGCCCGTGTTCAGTGCCTCAGGCATTAAGGGCAAGCGAGTCACTGCGTTGTCACCTCAAGAAAATGCCCTCACTGATTTCATTCAAACAGTCATTGCTGAAAAACCAGACATTGACTCACCATTCAGCGTCCTCGATTTGGGGGTCGTTATGGGCCTAATGGACAAATGGGCCACCAAGCTACCCACGGTCCAGCCCTTCTACGCCGTCAAGTGCAACCCCAACCTCTCCCTCATCGGCGCTCTCGCCGCCCTCGGCTCCAGCTTCGACTGCGCCAGCAAAGCCGAGATCGAAGCCGTTTTATCCCTGGGAGTCTCACCCAACCGCATCATCTACGCCAACCCATGCAAATCCGAATCCCACATCAAATACGCCGCCACAGTAGGCGTCAACGTCACAACCTACGACTCCAAAGACGAGGTTGAAAAGATCCGCAAATGCCACCCCACGTGCGAGTTGCTCCTCCGCATCAAGCCTCCGCAAGACAGTGGAGCCCGCTCCAGCTTAGGCCTCAAGTACGGCGCCCTTCCCGAAGAAATCCCGGAGCTTCTGAGCGTGGCTCACGCCGCCGGACTCAAGGTGACCGGCGTGTCCTTCCACATTGGAAGCGGTGGAGGCGACGTGCGAGCCTACCACGGAGCCATATCCGCGGCTAAGTCCGTCTTCGACACGGCTTCGCTGCTGGGCATGCCGAGAATGCGCGTTCTAGACATCGGCGGCGGCTTCACCTCCGGGACGGCTTTCGACGCCGCGGCTTTGAAAATCAACGCCGCGATTCAAAGCAGCTTCGGGAACGAAGAGGGGCTGGTGGTCATTGGCGAGCCGGGTCGTTACTTTGCGGAAACGGCTTTCACGTTGGCCACGAAGGTTATCGGGAAGCGCGTGAGAGGCGAGTTGAGGGAGTATTGGATTGACGATGGGATTTACGGAACGCTTAACAACATTGTGTTCGACTACGCTACCGTCACGTGCACGCCACTCGCCTGCACCTCGAAACCTGAGAACCCTTCTTGCATGGATTTCAAAACCTACTCTTCCACCGTGTTTGGACCAACTTGTGACTCCATTGACACTGTTCTCACGGATTACCAGCTTCCAGAACTGCAAATGAACGATTGGCTTGTGTTCCCGAACATGGGTGCGTACACGACGTCGTCTGGCACTAACTTCAATGGGTTTAGCTCCTCCGTGAAGTCCACATTCCTTGCATATTCGAGCCCTATCACGCGGGAGCAGACCATGTTGTAGTCAAATTCCAACCAGATGGTGGGCATTTGTTAAATGTATTTTGTTATTAATTTTTCTCTTTTGCTTGGGAAACTCAATAATGGCGGAATGGGTGGTCGTGGTCGCCGCGTGGTTTCTCTCTTCATTGTATCTTTTTCTTTTCTTTTTCCAATTTGGAGACACCTACCTTCGATCTTCCAAATAAACTTTGTTTATTCTTCGTATTCTATTTTTATTAGCTTCATCTCTTGTATTACTTATTGTTATTAACGAGCCGGTGTATTACTTATTGGAAGATTTCCATCTCATGGATGGAAGTATATTTTATTTTAAAGAGGATGAAAGTAAGACAATAATGTATTCGATAATTAACACAATAATAAATTAAAGATAAATAATAAACTTAAAAGTAATATATAAATTTAAATATTTTATCTTTCAATTTAAAAGATATAGGTGGGATAGATGTATATATTTTTTATTTTTATCATGCTTATATAATTAAGAAAATGTAATTAGTTATTAACTTTTTTATTTTAGTAAACTTATTTTTTAATTTCTCCACATGTTTTGATCTTTTTACACACTATGGTGTTTTGTTTTATATATTAAACTTTAAAGTGATTGAAAATTAAATATTTAAAAATCAATCAATCGGTTAATCAATAAATAAAACTAATCAAATATAACATTTTTTTTATCAACATCAGTCCTTTGTGCATGTATTTTCTATTGAACCCGTGGTGCAATGACGGGAGAAAGGTCGTTTGACTGTATTTAATTACACATTGCCCTAGATATGGAAAAGCTTAATTAATATTATAACTTGATAAAAACTATATCAAATTGATTTTTTTAATAATGAGCAATTAATAGGTAATGTAGAATTATATTTTATTAAATGGTATAGAAAACAATATATTTTATTAAATATAAATATTTAATCAAAATTATTTGGATTGTTTGTATACTAAAAACTAACATCATTATTATTGAATTACAACATTAATTTTAATTAAAAATATGCAACATTTACAATTTAGAACTGAGGTAAAAGAGAAACAGAAAGGGAAGGTTCATTCAGCCCAACGTAGCTCCATGTGAATTTATATAATAGGTGAATTAGTTATTGGAGATGTCATTTCCCAAACTTTTTGTCCAAGTTTTCATGGTATGTCACTATGAAAAATTTAGTTTGACAGTGGCTGATTTCACGATTAGTTTCTTCTTATCTCTATTAATTCATGAAGAAAATATATATATATATATATTAGAAAATCAATTGTCAAGTAACTTTTTTTGAAAAAAATAATATTCCAAAAAACAAGTGAAAGAAATTTTTTTTTTTTATGGAGCACAAAGTTTTGAAATTTAATGAGAAAATAAGCTGGAGAAGGAAGATTTCATTTAGAAGACTTATAGTAAATGAAAAACAAGTCAAAAGTACCAAAATAAAAGATAAATCATTTTTACTTTTAGTTTTATTACGCAAGATAAGGTTCTATTAGCTAAAATTTTATATTTTTTTATCTGTTTTTTTTTCATTATTATTTTAAAAAAATTAAACATGAAATAAATAATTTTAGTAATTTTTTAATCAAACATTTTTATGAGTTTTTTTTATAATTTAAACTTTGATATTATTATTATCATTTATTTTATTTGTAATTTTTGTTTTGTATTTAATTTTTTTTGTAATTCTAATATAATTCTTATATTTACATATGTTCAATTTCGTTTATTTTGGATCAATTGAACTTTAAATTTAACATATTCATTCAAAGTGTCATAGAAAAAAATTTAAGACATTCAAATGTAAAACAATATATAAAAAACTGGATTAACTTTGCAACTTTTAAAAATAAAAAAAAATCATGAATAATAATTAAAAGAGTATTAATATTTTATTTATCACATGGAAAGTTGCATTAATCTACAACACATTCATAAATGACATTCATTTTTTTTAATAGTTTTAAAATATACATTTATATCAATTATATTGTGACAGATATTTCTCTTATAATTTGAATAAATGTCACTCACCTCCTCTATTACGTTTAGAAACATAATACTTCTTAAAATTCAAATGGAATTTTATAAAAATAAAAAATACATTTCTAAAACATAAAATTAAAGAAATTTAAGTTCAAATGCAAATGCTTAATTTGTTGAAACCCAATTATGCATTTTTGACTTTTCATGCCAGGAAATGATTCAATAAAGATGTGTAAGATGTGATTTGGGATAAATATAATGTAATATATTTTTTTTATTACTATATTCTATTTCAACTAGTGGACTGATACGGAATTACAGGGAATTTGTAGCTTTCACCACGTGGATTATATATTTTATTTTTCTAACAATTGTCTTTTAGCATTTTTATTTAAATTTTTCTCAAGTTCTTTTAAGTATCATTAATATTATTGACCCCTTCTTGATTTCCATATTTCATAAATTACTTTCCACGATCTGAATATACAGTTCAATTAAAAAAGTTAATATATAACATACTCCTTTGATTCCGTTGTTTTTTTTTTTTAACTTTCACAAAAAGTATTTGTAATTTTTTGGAATATTTTGTATTTAAAGAATGAAAAAAAATACAAAAATATTTTTTTCTAAAATCAAGTTGGATAAATAAAGATGGTAACACAGTAGGCATGGATAACACTACCTACTATCCCGTTCTTTAAAAAAAAATAATTGGTCATCACCCGTTTAATTACCCGGCTGTCCATTTAAAAAATGTGTAATTTTTTTTATATCATAATATTTTTTAAATATTATTTTTAAATATATATTTTAATAATTTTTTTAAATAAAAATATAATATAAATATTAATATAAATAAAAATAGTTGTTATAAAATATTAATTTTAATAAATTATAGTATAGATAATATTAAAACTTAAAAATTAATTTAATTTTATAAATTTAGATAAAAAACAAAAATCTAAAATTCTAATTTTAATTAATTTTTCAATAATTAATATTTTCTCACCACTAATTTTATTTTTAAAAAATATCAAATAAAATTTGATAACAAGTAATAAGTGTATGAGAATTTAATACTAATACTCATATCGATCTCATTAATTAAAATATCCATACCTATTCCGTAAGGAATTTTATTTACTTATTTATTTATTTATTTATCAGGGTTACTATACTAACTAGTTTGATTGATTCATTTTGATCTCTCTCACAATTAATTAGTCAAAATCAGGTGGAGTAAGGTCTGAAACCTTGACCTGTACTTTTTAGTTTGGTGAATTTATGGGCGGGTTCAAATATTTTCTTTTTCTAAGGGAAGATTATTAAATTTCTTATTTTATAAAAATAATTTTAATTAATAAAATTAGTCAAAAGAAATAAATATGTTAATGAATTAATATATATTTTATTTTGAATATTATTTTGAATTAGTATTAGAGAAGTTGAACTTGTATATATAAACTAAAACTATAATAAACATATATTTTGATTCTTAAAATCTTTAGAAACCATATATTTGAAACTTTAAATTTGAACACTTAATAAATAATTTATTTTAAAAGAAAATGTGGATTAATAAATTAGATAACACAAGTCAAAATCTAGTAATGATCAGTTAGGGCTAACCTAACCTAGTTAGTACACTTTCTCACATCTAATTTGAATTTGTTTTAGGAAAAACAAATGTGGAAACTGTAACAGCCATAAGGCAAAGAGGGGAACCATCCCTCAAAAGCTAGCTCAAGAGGTTGGAGAACCTCATACCTTATAAGGCCTCCCTGGTAAGGAGACCTCCCTAATGTGGGACTTGTTACAATACTACCCCGTTCGAAAGTCAGAGTCCTCGATGACTGCACTCCACGACACTTCTTACCGGTCAGAACCCTTCGGCGGTCAGAACCCTCCGTGGGTAGCCCTTCTCGAGTTGGCTGGCTTTCAACGAAAGCACCAATTTAACAATCATAAGGCTAAGAGGGGAACCATCCCTCAAAAGCTAGCTCAAGAGGTTGGAGAACCTCCTACCTTATAAGGCCTCCCTGGTAAGGAGACCTCCCCAATGTGGGACTTGTTACAATACCACCCTGTTCGAAAGTCAGTGTCCTCGATGGCTGCACTCCACGACACTTCTTACCAGTCAGAACCCTCCGGCGGTCAGAACCCTCCGTGGGTAGCCCTTCTCGAGTTGGCTGACTTTCAACGAAAGCACCAATTTAACAATCATAAGGCTAAGAGGGGAACCATCCCTCAAAAGCTAGCTCAAGAGGTTGGAGAACCTCCTACCTTATAAGGCCTCCCTGGTAAGGAGACCTCCCCAATGTGGGACTTGTTACAATACCACCCCGTTCGAAAGTCAGTGTCCTCGATGGCTGCACTCCACGACACTTCTTACCGGTCAGAACCCTCCGGCGGTCAGAACCCTCCGTGGGTAGCCCTTCTCGAGTTGGCTGGCTTTCAACGAAAGCACCAATTTAACAATCATAAGGCTAAGAGGGGAACCATCCCTCAAAAGCTAGCTCAAGAGGTTGGAGAACCTCCTACCTTATAAGGCCTCCCTGGTAAGGAGACCTCCCCAATGTGGGACTTGTTACAATACCACCCCGTTCGAAAGCCAGCCTCCTCGATGGCTGCACTCCACGACACTTCACTCACTGGCACTTTACTCGGCCTTCTTACCGGTCAGAACCCTCCGACGGTCAGAACCCTCCGTGGGTAGCCCTTCTCGAGTTGGCTGGCTCTCAACGAAAGCACCAATGTAACAATCATAAGGCTAAGAGGGGAACCATCCCTCAAAAGCTAGCTCAAAAGGTTGGAGAACCTCCTACCTTATAAGGCCTCCCTGGTAAGGAGACCTCCCCAATGTGGGACTTGTTACAATACTACCCCGTTCGAAAACCAGCGTCCTCGATGGCTGCACTCCACGAAACTTCTTACCGGTCAGAACCCTCCGTGGGTAGCCCTTCTCGAGTTGGTTGACTCTCAACGAAAGCACCAATGTAACAATCATAAGGCTAAGAGGGGAACCATCCCTCAAAAGCTAGCTCAAGAGGTTGGAGAACCTCCTACCTTATAAGGCCTCCCTGGTAAGGAGACCTCCCCAATGTGAGACTTGTTACAATACCACCTCGTTCAAAAGCCAGCGTCCTCAATGACTGCACTCCACGACATTTCACTCCACGACACTTCTTACCGGTCAGAACCCTCTGGCGGTCAAAACCCTCCGTGGGTAGCCCTTCTCGAGTTGGCTGGCTCTCAACGAAAGCACCAATGTAACCATCATAAGGCTAAGAGGGGAATCATCCCTCAAAAGCTAGCTCAAGAGGTTGGAGAACCTCCTATCTTATAAGGCCTCCCTGGTAAGGAGACCTCTCCAATGTGGGACTTGTTACAATACCACCCCGTTCGAAAGCTAGCCTCCTCGATGGTTGCACTCCACGACACTTCACTCACTGGCACTTTACTCGGCCTTCTTACCGGTCAGAACCCTCCGGCGGTCAGAACCCTCCATGGGTAGCCCTTCTCGAGTTGGCTGACTCTCAACGAAAGCACCAATGTAACAATCATAAGGCTAAGAGGGGAACCATTCCTCAAAAGCTAGCTCAAGAGGTTGAAGAACCTCCTACCTTATAAGGCCTCCCTGGTAAGGAGACCTCCCCAATGTGGGACTTGTTACAATACTACCCCATTCGAAAGTCAGCGTCCTCGATGACTGCACTCTACGACACTTCACTCCACGACACTTCTTACCGGTCAGAACCCTCCGACGGTCAGAACCCTTTGTGGGTAGCCCTTCTCGAGTTGGTTGACTTTCAACGAAAGCATCAATGTAACAATCATAAGGCTAAGAGGGGAACCATCCCTCAAAAGCTAGCTCAAGAGGTTGGAGAACCTCCTACCTTATAAGGCCTCCCTGATAAGGAGACCTCCTTAATGTGGGACTTGTTACAATACCACCCCGTTCAAAAGCCAGCGTCCTCGATGACTGGACTCCACGACACTTCTTACCGGTCAGAACCCTCCGGTGGTCAGAACCCTCCGTGGGTAGCCCTTCTCGAGTTGGCTAGCTCAAAAGGTTGGAGAACCTCCTATATTATAAGACCTTCCTGATAAGGAGACGTCAGGAATGTTGGACTTGTTACATAAACATATTTCTAAAAGGTACAAAGTTATCGTACAAAAATTTTGGGAAAAAATTACACGGTCGGTTTTTGACAAACGTTTCCTTGGTTTCTTAATGTCCTGCATGACCTAACTTCTTTCCTCTTGTTCATGTTCAGTGGGTGAGGTTCTTACACGAGTGTGTTCAGTGATAATTGATGCCGTGTTTTCAATTTACTATTTTTGTTTTCGGGTAATTTTAGGGTGTTTATTTAGATAGGTAATACGACCATTAATCCAACTCAATTCCATAAACAAATTAGGTTTTGTTTTGTTATGATTGGGTAAAATTCAAATTAATTCAATTTAACCAAATTTTCAATTGATTAGGTGATGGATCCTGTATATTTATTCTGAGACCCAACATAATCAATTAAATAATAATAATAATATAATAATCATTATGTCATTATTAAACTAACTAAATATGTATTTTTAAAATATTATATTATTAAATTATTTAAATAATAAATAATATAATCTATTTTTCAAAAAATTATTTAAAAAAGTCTAAAAAGTATATTTTAAAATGAAAAACATGTTTTTTTTTTAAATTGACCTAATTAACTCAATCAAATCCAAAAAATCAAAATTTGGGTTGGATCGGATTAAATAGTTTTTTTTTTTGGATTGAAAATGATGAGTTTGATGACCCAATCCAACTCAACTCTTATGCCTGTCTGCTTTGTTTTTTTGTTGAAGGCTTCATGAGTGATAGTCTGGTTTTATGGTTCACGGTATCCTACACTCTCCGACGTCGTTGTTTTAACCGAATTTGTCTTCATGCAAGTTCTTTCTCTACTTACAATTTTAATTTTGATTTGCATGTATCAATTAGTTTTCAAATTGTAAGAGGGTTTGTGCAGTTTTTTTCTAATTTTGGAAGAAACACTTCAAGTTCCTTTCTATTTTTATTTGGTTGAAATCTTTACTTTTTAAATTTCACCATTTGATATGAATTACTGACTTTGAATGAAGAACGATTTTGATGAGGGGGTAGAATTGGAAGATGCACTACATCCACATAATTTACATAATTATTCACTAAAGCTTAATGATAAAAGATAATTATTCTGTGCACTGACAAAACCGTCTCTAATCTATTTTACTAATGATCTTTATTATTATTATTATTATTATTATTATTATTATTATTATTATTATTATTATTATTATTATTATTTAAAGTTATCTAATATCTGTTGCGTCTAGGATTTTGTGTGAAAACTCTCCATCAGTTTAAATTTTTATTAGTGTGTTTTTCAATAAAGTTGAAGTCAATTAATCTTATTAACTGACCTAAGAAAAATGAATGACGCTAACTTCGGAATTTGAAAATACCAATATTAAATATGTCACTTTGGTCGGTACAAATTAGTAAGGATTGAAATTTAGTGAATTGGATTTTGTTTGCATTACAAGGATTTAGTTATGTTGTAATTTGATTTTTTTTTTAATGATAAAAAAAAGTGCATGAAGTTGGAATGGAACAGAAAGAGTAAACCAGTAGCGTGGGATTTAAAATTTATATTTGACTAGCAATCTAATTTGGTATTTATTAGAATAAAACAATAAATTAAAACATTAACAAGTTGATACACACATACATAAAACCACAAACAAATCCTTATAGAGAAAAGAAAATGACTACCTGGTAAAAAAATCTTCAATTCCAGTCATAAATCTAGTAATTATTCATAATTTTGATAAAATTACTTAATATTGTATGAGGTATTGTTAAAAAATATATTATTGACTAATAGAATATTTTTATTATACACATTTAATTTTCACTTTATTATAAGATAATTTTACAGTGATAATTTAGAACATTATATATATATATATATATATATATGTATATATATATATTATAAATTAATCTGATAAAAAATTTACTTATTTTAATAATAAATATAAATGTAAATATTAATCATTAATTATTCAAAAATTTAATGATTGAAATTATTATTATTTTAGATTAATAAATTATTAAAATAAAAATAAAGATAATAAAAAATAAATTTTTAATTTTTATTACGAAATTTAATAAAATCTCTTATATATTAAATTATTATGATAAATAAAAATTAATTTATTAATATATTATTTAATTAATTATTTTGATATAAATATATTAATATTTTATTTTTATTTTTAGGCATTAGTATATTGATTTAATATAAGACATATCATTCGTTCTAAAATATATATTAGATTATAACATTATCTTTAAATAGTTCATAGGAATAAATTAGAATGGACAAAATACTCATTTTAAAAGCTGTATATATTCTCTCACAATACCATTTATTCAGACCACGAACATAATTATAAAGATTTTGAAAAACCTAACATTTTCTTTACTTTATTCTTTCCAAACATTTTGATATTCATCATTCTTAATATATTTTATTCTAAGTTTTAGCAAGCTTTGATTTCATAATAGAAATTTTAATGAATAACACTATTAAGAGTTATGATATTATGATAATTCACTTCTTTTAAATATTCATTTAACAATTTTTTTTAGATTTTTATATTATTATTTATCTATTTTATTTAATTATTTCTCCACCAATCAATTCAAAAAATAATATTTTAAAATTATTTATGAGATATTTAAAAAAATTAGGTGTAAAAAAAATAATATACTCACTTGAGAGTGAAAGGAAAAGAAAAGAAAAAAATCTAAGCCACGTAAGAGGATAACATAGAATCCAACCAATGGCAGCAATGGTGATGAGATAACCCCTTCCAAACCCACCTCCGCTGTATATTATCAGAATCACTCGTTGCTTCTCGCATTTCAGCCACACAAAAACCAATCCACTCCTTTCTCCACTCTCTCACTCTATAAAACAACGCCATTGCCTTTTCTCCATTTTGATTCCCCTCATCAACACACAAACCTTCCTTCACAATGGCCACCGTCACCTCCGCAGCCGTCGCCATTCCCTCATTCACCGGCCTCAAGGCGAGTGGACCAACCAAAGCGATTGCCGCAGTTAAAGTCTCAGTTCCCCAGACCCCACGCTTCAGCGTCAAGGCTTCCCTCAAAGACCTTGGAGCCGTCGTCGTGGCCACCGCCGCCAGCGCCGTCCTCGCCAGCAATGCCATGGCCCTTGAAATCTTGCTCGGTGGCGACGACGGCTCTCTGGCCTTCGTTCCCAGCAATTTCTCCGTCGCCCCCGGGGAGAAGATCGTGTTCAAGAACAACGCGGGGTTCCCGCACAACGTTGTTTTCGACGAGGACGAGATTCCTAGCGGCGTGGATGCAGGGAAAATCTCCATGCCCGAGGAAGACTTGCTGAACGCACCTGGTGAGACTTACAGCGTCACTTTGGAAACCAAGGGAACCTACAGTTTCTACTGCTCGCCTCACCAAGGAGCTGGTATGGTCGGAAAAGTCACTGTCAACTAAATCTATGTGACTGAATAAATAAATTTTCGTACTTCCTTGTGATTTGTTTTTGTAGAAGAGCTTAATTCACATCGTTCTTGTTACCATGGAATATATATTGTGTATGGGATGAATGGACCGATATAATGCCTTTCTTCTACTTCACTTTCTTCGTTTCCTTCCGTATAGTCGATTAATTCTCCCTCTAACTTGACCAAGAAACAGGAAAATAGAAAAAGGAATAAATTCCATATACAATACTTTTTTTTGTTCACATTTGATAAAAATGTTTCACTATTGTGAACCTTTAAAGTTGAGTAAATCAACAAAATGGATCTATGAAATATTTACGCTCTTTGAATTTAGTTTACAAAATTGATGGAATATTAAAAAATGTTTCTAACTACTGTAGTTATTCGCGTGTTAGTCCACTGATCAGCGAAGTTAAAGGATTACTATAGTCACTTCCATTCTCTTCTCGTCAAAAGCAAAACCAAGTTTTATGGGCATACGAAAACTGACCAAAATTTTACATGTCATATCACCGACGATGCTTCCTAATTCCTTATGGTCTCTCACTAGAGTGTTGGATGTTGGGTTTGGAGAAGAAAACAGTAGTATTATATTTTGTGGTGAATTGCTTTCTATTACGTGTAAAAATGCTTGTATAACTTTTTTTTTTTTTTTTCCGACAACACCATCTCTTCTTTTGAGCTAGGACAGAAAGGAGAAAACTTAAGAAGATTAAAAAGAAGAAAAATTAGAACCAGAACTTGTATTTGTGTTCAGGCTTCAAACACTTCCTGCCTAAAAGCACCCACATATTTTTTTCAAGTTGGCATTTGCATCACATCCATGCATACTCTTTCACGTTGACGTTTAAAGTTGCCATCTTCATGTTTCTACATGGCTTTAAGGTAGTTATTTCCAACGCCTATTCGCAAAGTTTATAACTCTAGTTTCTCGCAAGTCGTTTTTAGGAGTGTTGATGACCCATTCCATCCAAAGGAACTTTCAATGATTGCATGTTTACAAAATTAGACCTTATGTGTTTTAAAGATGAGTTTGAATGATATTTTGTATTGTTCTAACTTAATCCAATGTAGATATTCTTCTAAGAAGTGTGGTTTTTTTGTAAAGTAATTAAACACTAATAATACAACTTATTGACTTAATAAATAATATTATTTTACCATTATATTATATTATGACTTAAATGTATTTTTTGAGCCCTTAAATCTCGAGTTAAGTTTGTTTTTCATATTTAAAATTTAAAATCATTTTTTTAATCTTATAATTTGAAAATAATTTCTTTTAATCTCTTGATCCAAATATCTTATACAAAATAATTATTAAAATGAATATTTCAAAAGAAAAGCATGTACATGATACTATAGGAATGCAATGCTAAAATAGATTGTCATAAAAACAATTTGTAATTATTAGTCATAAGCAAAAACTTTAATGATGTTTAAGGGAAAAGAGACTAAAAGATATTATTTTTTAAAATTACTACAGCAAAAAAATAAATAAATTAGTTTTATACAACCAAAGGCAAATTTATTGTAAAATTTAAAAAATAATAAACATATTTAAACTTTATGTTATTTATTTCAATATATTTACTTTATGTCAAGATAAATATATTATTCGAACAGGTTTGTTTAACTCTGTTTTGTCGCGTATTTGTCTCTTCAAGTTGTTTGGTTGGGATTAAGAATTAACCTCTCTCACGAGCATAATTTCTTTGAGTTAGTGGTAATCATGGCAGAACCGTCCTTACGAGATCGTACATAGATTTTTCTTCACTTTGATGAAGAGGCTAAAATACAATGCGATGCAACAAAATAAAGTATAAAAACTAAATTGAATAAATCCTCACAACTTGCAATATTAGAAATATTAAAATGTTTGACATAAGAATTACACTAGGAGAGAAGAGAAAAACTAAATAAAGTGAATTTTCATTTAATTATTTTTTATATATTTTAACTATTGACATTTTCAAAAAGTATTATTAAAATTTTGTTTAGATATAGAAATGAAATAGATAACTATAAAAAGATGATACCTTGAAATAGTTGAAAGAGAAATTAAAAAGTTTAAGGATATTATGAAATGAACTTAAAAATAAGAAAAAGTAGGAAATGTTAAGAATTTGACTCTTTTTCAATTTTATATATTAATTTATGGGATATAGTTGTATTTATCCGTAAATAAACTAGCAATATTTTTGCTACTCAAATACTAAATTTGCATCAGTAGACTGATTTAAGAGTTAAGGATACAAATATAGAAGTGGAATGAAATGAATGAATGGTTTATTGCCCGTTCGACCATTTGGCAGAAAAGAATTGATGATAACACATGCAATGTGGCCGTGACAGTCAACTAAATAATAACTACTATACGCAGCCTGTTGCATATATTATTACCGAGTAAATGGTTAAAAAATAAAAATTTTATACCAATAGATCCTTGTCTTATCTGAGACTTAGTACTCACTCCCATTTCACGTAGAAATTAGGAGGGATGCAATGCCTATGTGGTTAGAGCGTCAGGGAGGTTAGACCTGGAGCCAAGGACCTTACCCCCGACATCTGGGAAATACTCAAATCCGGGTATAGACTTTACTTTCCCACTGGCATTTACACTAACAGGATATTTCAGAAGGTGTCCTTGCAATGGAGTATAATCATCAGCTACGTATTTCCTCCAGTTCTCTTCGGCAATATTGTTCACACTATTCACGCACTCCAGACTTTCAGGATCCTTAAAGCAAGCTTGTATGCTCCCCATGTGTTCTGCCCACAAAGACATCCTATACCCATATACCTGCAAATACCATAATTAAGTCCTCCCAAAACAAATAACTGGGTTTATTTTTATTCACGTGACATGCTAAAGAAAAAAACAGCTGAAGTTGGTAATGCTATAAGTTAATTCAACAAAAATGTTATATAAAAAGATTAACTAGTTTAACTAGTGTTACACTTGCATTTACTTATTTTAATTTTTAACCATGCCATGTGCGTCTCACATTTTAAACCATTCCACTGTGTCTCACACTAGCCTTTTGTTATTCTGCTAGTCTGCCTAGAGAGTTATGTGTGACATGCTATATGGACTCGCAATCAAAATTTCAAGAGCCTTTTGTATCACTAGTTTGACTAGTGGGATAACGAATCAATAGTCGAATGAGTCTTGTGCCAGTAATATATTTTTTATTTATAAAAGTGATGCAGAATGTTGAGTAAGCCAGAAAGATGAACTAAATACTGACGTAGATTTTTTGAAGAGACTAACGTAGATAATTTACAGTAGATATATGTACCAAAGAGAAAGCTGTGTTAAAAAATATATTAGGGTACATATTTAATACCTGACCATGTGGATGTCCCTTCTTCGCACCCCATGTGTGATGGGGTTGATATGCACCCATTGCTATCTCAGTATCTCTTGATCCAGCCATAGATCGTTGATTGATATTGGCAGACCCAAGAATCACGTATTCATCATCCACAATCATTCCCTTGGCATGTACATAAATCATAAACCTTCGGAACTTTTGTGAGGCTGGAATCTGATGATCATTTGCATAAAGATGTTAATGTGATTAAATGCAAAACAAGTATAATAAACCCAAACTACATATCTACCAAGAAGTAAATTGGTCATTACTTCGCAATTAAAAAAAATAACTTGTTTTCTAAAATCTCTATTATTGTAACATGATATTATAAATAAAAAGTAGTCATTAAAAATAGAATCACCATTAAATAAAAAGTGTTTTAGAAATAATATTATTAAACAAGTTGAAATTAGTTAATTTTTTTATATATTTATACATTCTTTATTTATATTTAAACTCAAAGTATAGCACTACTGCCTAACACTTGTCAATTGCTAGTTTATTGATTCATTAATGTACAAAACCCAGAAAAAAACATTTGAATGATTACCGTTTCGCCATTATCTGGAGGCAAATTACTTGGACTTGATAAATCAGTTGCCGGCTGCTCTCGGTTTCCAAGACAATAAAAGTTGAGGTAATCTAGTGGATGATTGTCAAGTTGCATAGATGTTAATTCCCGAGCTATGATACCATACATCATTTGCATAGTTTGTCCCTGAAAATGTGAATTCCTTTTTCATTAATAAATATAACACTTGCAATTGATCAACGAAAAAATTGTTTCCTCTTCAAAAGTTTTATATGATAAGCTAGCAACGTAATTTTAACTAACCTGCCAAAAGAGTATCTCTTGCACAGAAGCAGAAGAAGGGTTACCTTCGGGCCACATTGGGATGACAATATAAACTGTAAATCTCTCCTTGGACCGTATCTTATTAACTATCTTTAGTGCCAACTCCATTGGAATAAGGTTGTCAGCACCTGATCAATGAAAAAGAATGAAACTTTAGTTAAGTAGAAGATATTACTAAAAAAATTATGAAAAAGGACGATGTCAATAACCAAGTCTGGTCCCATTAGATGGGCTTTTTTTGAGGAAAACCCAATGATCTTTCAACTGATGCAGATACTTAGAGCCCGTTTTTCATTCATCAAGTGTGTTAAGCAGTCTTTCGATGTTCAGGAGCAAAAGACAACGGTATCGTGATGGGACCCGAACTCATTCTTACTGTTAGGCCCAAAGGAACATTACTAGCATATTTTATATTTTATTAATAATAAAAAATATGAGCCATCTAGGTTGAAAAAGAAAATTATTAGGAATCAGTTATTATTTCTGTTTTGTGTGTAACAACATTATTATAGGATACCAAGGTGTGTATCGTGCTGTTATAAATAATATCCCATTGTAATGATCTAACAGTGGAATCAGAATTAAGTCCATTTCTCCCTATTGTTCGAGGAGGCTGCTCTGACCTCAAATCAGACTCTTACGTCATAACATATTCTAAGCATTGTCTACAATATTTTGTATAGTTCTGAGCTTAAAAGTATCAACACGCTTGTCACATGCTAAATACTAGTTATAGGTGCTTATACAGAAATTATAAGCAATAAGCAGATGCAACAAGTTACATTAGTAAGTATCAATATTCTGCCAAAACCTGCATCTTTGTAAGCTGGCCAAGCAAAGGATGATCCAACAAAATATTGATTCTCTATATAAATAAAATGTTGAGCAGATCTGATCGCATGTATATATGCTGTTTGAATACTCTTGTCTATGACCAAATTTTTTGCACAGACAAGGTTCTGCAATGAATGGCAACAAAAAATGAAATTAACGAGACAGGAAATCCAAAGGTTACATGACATTTACATAAGTAAGCAACTCAATGTTTGGATAACCTACCTGGGACTCAGCTTTAAATACATCCTTAGGAAATCCTTTCAAAGAGCCAGAATCTATGGATCTAAAAACCTGTGAAAAACATAAACCAAGTACCAGTAAACAAATTATCTGTTGAAAGAAAAAAGAAGGAAACAGAAGACACTTTAAATACAGTGAACTAGTACCTGAACATGCCAACTTTTAGGATCGTCTTCCTTTGAAACCCATAGTTCAGGATCATCACTAGAAATTAATTCAGAAGGACTAAGAATCCAAGAGATGCGTTCTAACTTGATCAAAGAATCATCGTGCCAGTGAGATACTCTTTTGAGCTTTCGACCCAACTCAGACCATTTGGTGGCCTTTCTCCAGCGCTGCTCAAAATTAGTGAGTATATCATATGCAGCAGGGCCTTCAATTTTGCAATGTAAATCATGCCACGGTTGCCTTGGACCCTTGGTTCCCGCCTATTATTAAAAGTGGAAGATAAGACAAATTTCAGTTGGTTAGTACACTTGCGATCTCAATATCGGTATCAAACAACAGTTCATGTTTATGAAGTAACAACTATATGCGAAGTGCCAATAACAAGACAGTATTTATTTATAACATGCTAAACCTACTAAATGAGTGGAAGGCCTGAAAGTTTTCTGTCACTACCCTTTACATGTCTTTATGAATATTTATACATCAAACGAAGAAGTCACTATCAGCTTACGAATGTCTATACTCTTAATTGACCTCATCGAATAAAACAACTGTACTTCTGCTTATTGAAGGAAACAGAAACTGGACATATATCATCCTAAAAAGAAAAACTCGTATGTGTGTATATATATATTTTGGAATGCAACAACTTCTATGCAATGCAAGGTATAATCAGAGATTATGAACTTACGCAAAACGTGGGATTATGATAATCGTCCTGATAAACAGTGTCGATATCTCGTAAAATTCTGTGTTCGGGTGTATCATACCGGCCATCACAAAGATCTAGACCACCTATAAATGCAGTTATCTTCCTATTATTGCCGTGTGCTTGACTATCCACAATCACACATTTCTGATGATGTGTAAAGAGAGTTCCGACAACCTGAAATTTGGCGCCAAAGTAATATAGTCAACATGCTTCTCAGTTTTTCGAAAACAAAATAATGTATTTTTAGAAAACCAACTCTGCTGGGATTCAAGAATCTCAACTATTGATTATAAATTAACAATTTTTTGTTTTTCCAGGTCAACTATTAGGTTAACAGTTGACATATGCCAGGCGTGCAGCTTGGGGAATGCAAAATGGAAGGGTTCCCACTAATTCAGTAACACGTCAATGCTAAAGTTCAGTGAAGGAATTTGTCCAGTGAATGAGAATTAGCTTCATGTTACGATTTCACATGATCTTGTCAAGTAAAAAATTAGTGTCTATTTCTCTCTTCATAAACATTTTTAGATTTTGATACGGCCTCCCCGGTTTAACGTCTATCAAGACAAAAAAATATTTTATCATGTAAAATCTCGTGTTAGATCCATCCCTCCTATGCCTGTATTAAAACTAGAGATATTCTGAAAGGATGGAAAGCAAATGTGATTAAGTATCAAGAACTTTCTAACAGAAAAATGACAAAATCTGGGAAAGCTACTAAACCATAGCATAAAGCATGCCTGCTGCCTGAAAATGCTAAGCTTACTGCTGGCATATCTTGGTGACAGCAAACATCTAACTGTAGAATGCTTGAAAAACTTTCGAGTTTCTTCATCATGGGTTTGCATTACTCCAGCCTGCAATCAAATTTACTAACTTGTAAGGTTGACAAAAGAGAAACTCAACAAACACCATATTCAACTGGGCAGAATGCCACATAAAGCAAATATACCCAAATTGATTTCGATGTTCAAGCAACTGGGAAGTACATAAACGGGAATGCAAACAAATTAGAACATAGACTATGAACACACAGTCATGTGCCTATATAACATGTGATTTGAAATCCTAATCGGTAACCGGGTATTTAAATCAAATTTGAAGGCAGTAACAGAGTAAGGTTCAATTTGAATACTAAAATCCAATATTAATAACGGAAGGAAGATCATCAAACCATTCCTAAATGGTCCTATCAATATGTCACAAGTATGTTTCAATTAAGGAACAAAAATCATATCAACATGTTACTCCTGAAACTGTGTAAGCCAATAAATAAATAAAAACTTATTTACAGCTATATCTGGATTCTGTTTGGGAAATAAACTCTGTATCTTATCATGATTGGTTATCCTTAAAGTGTGTTTGCACACCTATATTTTGTCTAAAACGATGTTTTCATAAAAGTAAGATTCGAGTTTCTTTTGCAAATTCAGTTTACAAAATATAAACTAATCCAAAATTAAATTTGTCAACTTTGACTCGAAGATGCACTACGCAACATATCGTGAGAGCAACTCCTGCTAGAAATGAAAACAACAAAGTTGAACAAGACACTAATAATGTATGGATGCTTAATTTTTTAATTAAGTTGGTGGGGAGTGGTAACATGTCAGTTTAGTTAACAAAATCATGTAAATATATTTTTTTACCTTAACAATTTAAAATGATTTAATGTTATATATTTAAAGATTTCATTTTTGCCGAGTGTTTGAAGGGAGAGTGACTATCATTATGTCGTCACTCCTCGTACAACTGGGTAAAATACTTAGCAAACATATACAAAAAGATTGAATCAAAACCTCCAAAGCTATCAGCCATCATTTTATACAGTGAAATGCACATTGTAGTGGGGAATTCACACTGTGGGTGAATTTGAGATTATTTGAATGAATTTTCGGAATTATTAACAGAAAGGTATTGAATTTAAAGGAATTTGAATGAATTTATAATAAGAAAGATATTCAACTTAAAGAAATTTGAATGAGTGGGATAAAATATAAAATAATTGAATAATATTATTTTCCTCCACGACTGATTGGTATGAAGTGGAATGAAATATTCGAGGATAATTCAGAAATTTCAGGTGTGGGGCCATCTCCCCGTCACCCCCATCACCCCCAGATTCACTTGTCCAGTCAGTAGAAACAAATCAACATATATCACTCTAAATTGCCTCTTTCGAATTACTTTAGAAACAACCAAAGCATTAAGGAAATGACAAAACGAATCACGTACCGTATTAATGAAAAACTTGCTGTGCGAAGTCTTATCATCCCAAACCAATAGTAAAACTCGCAAACCTTCTTGGGACTTGTACTTGAGCAACTCCCCCAGATTCAAACTGCCACCGCTAGGTAAGGGCTTGGTAGGCTCTCTCACGAGCTTGACCTTGTGGTAGATGGACCATCCAACGATGTAAACCAAATGATGCGCTTCCAAAATGGCGTGGCATATATCTTCCCAGCACTTCCCATGCTCAAACACCACACCCTCGTCTAACTCAACCTCCGGCAACATCGCCTCAGGCACGTGCGCGTCCTGATACAGCGTCACCGCCCCTCCGTGCCGGACCGGGAAATACGAGTCCCGAACCACGAACCGGTCCGGATCCGGCTCGTCGATGGAGCGGAAAATGCGACTGTCCTCGCACCTCGTGAATTTCATCGCGAGACGCACGGCGCAGTCAGGCTTCGGCGGTTTCCCGAACGAGCCGATAATCGGGAACCAATCGCTGATGGGTTCGCCGGAGAGGATCCTAGTGGCGGAGACGATGACGACTCCGATGAGGTCTGCGCCAAACATGTCATTATCCTTGACGAAGAACTCGACCTGCGAGGCCGGGTGCGCGAGCGGGATCTTGAAGTGTTCGTCCCAGGTAGGATTCTGCGAGTTGGAGATCACGCGGGTACGCGCGACGGTGGCGCCAGCGATGCAGACGGTGACGTAAGGATCGCTGGTGATGATTTTGTGGTGGCGGTGACGGGCGCGGTATAGGTTCCGTTTCCCGGTGACGGAGGCGCTGCAGGTGTTGAGGGCGGAGAAGAACCTTCGGACGCGCTCGGAGAGCAAATCCATGTTGGGAAGGCAGCGAGCCTCAATGATTACCAGATCGAGAGTCCCGTGGAGGTAGACCATGGTGTTCTGTTTTGAAGGCATTGTGATGGCGGAGGGTCACCAGTGGCGGAGACTAGAATAATGCGAAGCGGAACCTTCCAACGCTCGCTACCAGGGAACGGCGTACGGAGGCTACTGCATTATTACTCCGTCGGTTGTTTTGTTCGGCGGCGAAACCGCGTTTGTGCAATAAATAATAACTTATTATCGTGGCGTTAGCGGGAAAGAGAAGGTAACGGGATTAGCCACTCGTTCCCTTCTGTTTCTTGCCGTTGCGTCTAATTTTGGACACATGAACACGTGTATATGGCAGGATTAGGAGATGTTACGCCAAAATGTCAACAATGCCCATTCTGAATGGCAACAACATCATCTGAGCCCAATTCATACTTTGTGGGCCCCTTTTTACTCCTTAGGCCTCTTTTTTCTCAGACTCAAAGCTATTTTTTTTTAAATAACCATTAATTTCGAAATATTTTTAAAAAGTTCAATATGCGAAATTTCTGACAAATTGATTTTAAAACATATTTGGAAAGTTTTTGTTATGGTTAATCTAAAAAAAATTTAGAATAAATTTTTCTGAAAATTTTGGGGCTGCGCAATTTAGAAGTTTTTTAGAAGAATAAGTTTTCCAAAATATTTCTAGAAAGATGATCCCATAATATTTTTTTAAAAATTTATGTAAAGTTTAATCCGAAAAATTTCTAGAGAACTCGTTATGGAATATCTTTTTGAAAGAGTGAATTAATAATAATAATAATATGACTATATATGAATTCATTGCATTTTTTTATGTTCATTCAATGTCTGGCGCTTCCATCATCTCGTCCTCCTCCAACTTTTGTTTTATCACTTTCCTCGGTGCCTGTGTGTTACGTACTTAACTATTTTTGTCAGGAATGACATGGGCGACAATGATTCCTTGCAGAACTGAAGAAAAAAGGACGTGTAAAGTCACGAAGATATACACATGTAATGTACTCATTAGGAATAAAGAATAATGATGAGAAGAAAAATTATTTGTATAGTATTATGCAATACTAGTCCGGAGGTTTATTTAAAAAAAAATAAAATTGCATGCTACAAGAAAACATTCACTAGAATACAAAAATGTAATTGATCATAGTAGAAAAAATCCCACAAGGGTGCAGAGAGAGAAAAGACATTATAACTTTTTCCACCCCCATTATAGTTTTCCTCTCCTCACTATATATTGATATCAATCACCAATCATAATCCTTTAGAGTCTATCCTGATGCACCTTCTTTTTTGTATGGTCGTGCTTGCCTCACCCCTTCTCTCATGTGCAACTGTGTTCGTATTGCCTTTTCTAACCACTTCATCATTTTGTTGCTTTGTGCTAAATAACTCCTTTATCCTCGTGACATTTCCTCCCTAAAAAATCAACCTTGTCTCAAGGTTGAATTTGGGGTAGTCTCAATCAATAACTTCATTGTCTTCCCAAGTAGTTTGTGCTGGATCCAAACTGTCCCACTGTCTCAGAATCCGTTGATTTTGTCATAATACAATTCTAGAGTCTAGGATATTGCTTGGTTGAAATAAGGGGCCAAATTCATTAGTTGACAGAGGCAATGAGAGATAAAGTTCTTTATGATCACCATGACACTTCTTCAATAGTGACACATGAAAAACTTGATGAATTTTTACAAAAATATGTATAAGTAATTTGTAAGCCACCAATCCAATGCGTTGCATAAAGCAAAATGATTGAAATATTTGAGTCCTAACTTTTGATTCTTGCTCAATACCACAGAATGTTCTCTACCAACACCAAGTCACCCACAACAAACTCTTGCAAAAAAATGCCTTTTTATCTACAAATTTTTTTATGTGTTGTTGGAACTTGAATACTTGGTGATAATTGGGGTTCTTTTGCATAAATAATTTTAAAATGAGTCATGTTGATACTAGATTAGAAGAAAGTGTTGTACCAAAATTCAACATAAGGAAGAAGTTTACTCGACTTTAATAGGTTGTATTCTGTAAAGCTCTTTAAATATGTCTCTAAATACTTATTAAGGGCTAATTTGATCATCACTCTATGGGGGTAGAATGAACTCATTGCAAGAGTAATTTCACTTAATTTAAAGAATTATTTTTGGAAGTTATTGGTGAAAACTGTTTCTATCTAGAAAAATTGATTTGGGAATGTCATGTAGCTTGATAATATGTTTATTGAACAAATCTGATACTTGTTTGCTTGAATAATAAGCTTTGAACATTTCAAAAAAAGGATACTTAAATCCTTCTATATTTGTACCAGAATAGGTAGGGGTTGCAAGAGACAAACAAGTACAATATTATTTGTTTTGGCTTGTTGGCATATGAAATATTATTGCTCATGACTCTTAATATTCTTATACATTTCTTGCCAGAAAAAATACAAGCAATCCTTGTGTGACCTTCAACAGGAGAATTGTGAAACTCTTGGAGAATTTGTTATATCAAGGAATGCGTGGGGGAATCACTAGTCTCTCCTTCCAATAAAGTAGTTGATTATGAGTTGCATAATTTGGGTGAGGAGGTTATCCTAGGCTACATGCTATAATATTTATCGTCAATGGTAATAACCACCTTTACCTGGTTGATAATATCCCATGTTGGCTGAGAAATTGCCATGAGTAATGATTTGGAAAGTGCATCTACTCCTATGTTATCTTTCCTAAGCTTGTACTCAATGGAAAAATTATAGTTAAGGAATTCGTGTATCCAAGCCTGTTATTATGAAGTTTGAATTGTTTGATCAGTAAGGCCTTTTAAGTTCTTTTGGTTAGTCTGATAATAAATTTGTGGCCGAACAAATAATGACGGAACTTTGCAATAACTTTTGTTATAACATAAAGCTCCCTCAAATAAGTTAATTTATTCTGTATTGTAGGGAACACTTTTTTTTTAAATGAATACAATAGGGTGATGTTATTGGCTTAGGCTGACACCAATACCAGTTCCAGAGGCATCAATTTCTAGAATAAATGATTTTAAGAATTCTAGTAATGTAAGAACTGGTCCCATAGTGATATATTATTTCAATTGTAGAAATGCTACAGTCGCTTGATAATTCTATTGAAAAATTCCCCCTTTTAACAAATTAGTGAGATGGATAGTTATGGTGGTGTAACCTTTGGTAAATTTATGATAATAACCGATTAAACCTAAAAATTCACTCAATTGTTTTAGTGTAGTGGGTATTTGTCACTCCAAAATAGGTTGAACTTTGGAGTTATCCATTGTCACACCACTTCCTGAAACCTTGTTTGCCAAGATAAACTACCTCGGTTAGTCCAATTGCCATTTAGACAATTTTATAAACAATTTATTTTGCTACAGAATTTTCAACACAACTTCTACATCTTGAAGGTTTTAGGACCATGATGAGTTAAAACTAATATGTCATTGACAAACATCAATACTGACTTTCTTAAAAAGTCCTTAAAGACATGGTTCATTAAGCTCTGAAATGTAATTGGTGCATTGGTCGAAAAACCATTCAAAATGTCCTTAATGAGTTCTAAAAGCCTTCTAGCTCTATCCTAAAAAACAAACTAAGATTTAATGGTACTCTAATTGTAGATCTAGTTTTGAAAAGAATTAAGCTCCATGTTAACTCATCTAATAGTTCACCAATAGTGGGAATGAAAAATTATCCTTGACTATGTGTTAGCAAAAAATCGATACAAGGATCGAAAAAACGGAAAAGAGAAAATCGAAGATCATATGATTGGTTAAAAAGTTGATAAATCGGAAAGGTGGTTAGAAGACATTCGATGACCACCAGACAATGTGAACACATAAATCGAGAATAGAAATCGAGAATCAGAAGATAGAGGAAATTCGATGAAAGTAAGAAATCGATGATAAAGTATGAAGTGTAAAGTCAAGGTTAAGAAAAATCATACTTGACAACTGGAATCGAGATCGAGGGAAATGGTTATCATGCATAGGGAAACATGGAACGTGGAAGAGGTTTTCTAAACCGTAAGCTAAGGTAAAAACCGAGTAACGTGCACATGGAACGTGGCGACAGTTTTTTTAACTGTTCTTAGGAGGTTACATTGAAGGATGCCTATAAATAGAACGAAGCTTGAAGAAGAAGGGGGAATTGGCAGAGACAACAGAAGCACAAGTGAAAAGTCTACCGGAGAACGACGAATCATGAAGTTTCTGGCAATCTGGATTTCCGTTCTCATTGACTGTTTTTACCGCTTTCTTTACTTTCCCTGGTAACTTATTTACATTCATCAATTTAAGTTCCTGTACTTTAAATTTTTGTCATTTACCTTCAATACAATATAAGATTCTATACTTAAATTTCTTGCCTTTACTGTTTCTGCAATTTTGATTTCCTATTATTTACATTTTTGCAATTTCAATTCCTTGCCATTTACATTTAATGCAATTTGAGGTTTCCGCATTTTTACATTTTGCTGCAATTTGATATTCTGCACTGTTTCTTCGATTCAATATTTTCTTCTTTACTGTTGTCTTTACTTCGAGTTTCTTAATACAAAATATCAAAAATAGTACTTTCGATTGTCAATCAGCACACTAGGTTGCGTTGTTAGCGTTTCTTGATACTATGAGATTTTCGATTCTCATACACGTTTTGATTGAAAATTGTCGCTAGCCTAAGTGAAAAGAATCTACGTGGTCGAAATTTGATCAGAACCTAAGAAATCGAAATCGATCAAATTTTCACCAGAAACAAATTGGCGCGCCAGGTAGGGGTCGTTGTGTCGAAAAACACAAAAATTGGCTAGTTCGAAAGTGTATGAGATTAAGGAGTGGGCGAGTAATAAGAATGAGTCAAAATCCACCAAATAATCAGAATAATAGTGAGATTCTAAATAATTCGCATTCACCAAACACTGGGGGGCAAGTTCACAATGAGAATATGCCCGTAATATCGATAATTGTGAGTACGTCGATACCTGTGAGTACTGAACAAAGCCCAGACACATTAACAAACACTCAGTTAGGGTCTAGTACTGTAATGTCAAACAATATGCAAACTACGGGAAACCCCGTAACAACATATGCAGGTCCGCATATGAGTGTAAGGCTGCCTGATTTTTCGTTTAATAATATGAATGTGGCTGGTACTTCTTAAATACAACGAAGTACGGGATTTAACCTAGGAATGCCCCAAAACTTAGGAACATTTCAAACCTTAGGTATGCCTCAAAATTTTGGAGTATCCCCAAATTTAGGGGTGTTTCAAAATTTAGTAACACCCCAGAATTCAGGGAATGTGCAGAATTTAGGAACACAACAGACGCCTCCAATATCAAACCTAGATCATAGAGCAAACCTGGATCACAAGAGATATACATTCGATAGAGACTATCATCGATCCAATTTTGAGACTATCGAAAATGCTAGTACTGGAATTTCCAGTAATTCATTAGGAGTACTTCGACAACAAATGGATGAAAGCAATTTCGAGATGGTTAACATGTTATCACAACAGTTGACTACAGTACTGAACCCATTAGTTCAAAACACTACCACTAGTTTTGAGATATTAACAGACCAAATGACACGTATCGGGGATGCATTGACAATACCTCAACAAACGAGGGTCGAAAATAATGCCAATCAGAATAATAACCAAAACTCAAATATCAATCCCCTTTATTTATTAAGGAGAAATCAGAACAATGATCAACATCAGCATGTGGGGAATGAATATCAGCATGTGAGGAATGATACTTACAGAAATGTAAATGAGGGATTTCAAAATATGTATAATCAAAATAACATGCAGTACAATCACATACTGGGACAAATGATGAATCCCCAAGGAGTGGAATTAAGACCACCCAATCAACCGTACTTTGTTTCTCCTTTTCCAAATACGATTCTCGAGACAGAATTATCTCGAGGATACAAAATACCTAAATTCACCAAATTTGCTGAAGAAATTGGTGAATCCACTATCGAGCATGTGGTGCGGTATCAAATCGAATGTGGGGACCTAGCGATGAGTGAGGAATTAAAAATGAAATACTTTCCTAGTTCGTTAACAAAAAATGCTTTCACTTGGTTTACTCCATTGCCACCTAATTCAATATATAATTGGTTGCAGCTGGAAAGAAATTTTCATGAGCAATTCTTTAGGGGAGAGACTCAAGTAAGTCTTATCGACTTAATGAATATAAAGAGATATAATCATGAAAGCGTAGATGATTATTTGAATAGATTTAGACAAATGAAGTCAAAATATTTTACTCAAATTCTCGAATTTGAATTAGTCATAATGGCTTTTGCAGGCTTAGAATTCTCGATTAGGAAGAAGCTAGTTAATTTACCATTGAATGATATGGCTCAGCTAGCTAATAAAGTGAGAAGAGTGGAACAAATCGAATATGAGAAACAAAGGTACAAGAAATTTGATAAACCTATGAAGAAAGATAGAGTAGCGTATATAAATGACATATATGAGGAAAATCCCAGGATAGAAGTAGATATTAAAGAATATGTCGATGAGAAAGTAAATATAACAGAGCTCAAAGTAGGAGCTCCATATATTTGTAAACTGCTACAGCAAAATGAAGTAAAAGACAAAATGGAAAATCGCACATATACTTTTGATGTAATAAAGGCGGATAAAATCTTCGATATTTTATTGAAAGATAAACAGATTAAGTTGAGTGATGATCATAAATTACCTTCTGCAGAACAAAGAAATGGTCGGAAATATTACAAAGTTCATAATATCTATGGACATTGGACTAATAATTTTATACATTTCAGGAACACGATCCAAGATGCGATCGACCAAGGAAGATTGAAGTTTGAGGAGATGTCAATGAAAGTGGATACGAGTCCATTTGAAGTTCAAGTAGGATATGTCGAATCCCAGACGAACATGACTGAAGATGTCTGATGGATAAATTCAACCTTTATAGGTATGGTCGATGTTACTGAAGACATTGATCCCAGACATGCCAGAATGGACATGTTAGAAGAAGACATAGAGTTTGACCTAAGCGAGTTCGAGAAAGAATTCGAGAGAGAGATCTATCCTCGATCAGAAGATTCCCTCGTCGAATTTTTAAACAGAAAGAAAGAGAAGGACGAAGGTGTGACATTATGTCCACGATGCAGTGCGGTGTTCGACAGATCAGCTGCTAAAACCTTCAGGGTAGGGCAGATCAAGAAAATAGAGGGTCAACATAAAAGTTGTAATGATAAAGTAGATCAAACAGTCGAAGCAATGGTAGGGGAGAGTCAGCAGAAATCTGTTGGTTCTGGTGCTAGTAGAAATCAGAAACAATGGGTTAGGAAAGAAATGTATTCTCCTCGGGGAGGAAGGGACAAACTTCAAAATAATGATGTTTTTGACAGGCTTTCGTATGATGAAGGACCAAATACTGGATTCCCTACATTCCAAAGGAGATTTCAAGGAAGGCCTTGGAGGAGAGGAGGAAGGATCCCTTACTGGGGAAAGATCAATAATTATAGAAACTTTAAAGAAAGTAATATACCAATTGGGGGTCAATATGTAAGAGACTTTGTCGATGACAAAAATGAAGGTAGTTGGGATAGGCATCAAATTGGAGTAATATCGATACTACCCACGGAATATGTTAGCGAGTATGAAGAGTATCAAGGGCAAAGTAATGTTGATCGAGAGGACGATTTCTATTCCGAAGAAATGAGACCGAAAGTGACATGGGTAACACAAGCATCATGCGAATTACCCCATAGAGATGCTACTTTTATCGATCCCCCATCCGAGGAGATGAGGTTTCATTTGAAACCTTTATTGCTGAACATCAAAATTCAAGGACAGAAGGTGAATAAGGTCCTTGTTTATGGTGGTGCAACGGTAAACATATTGCCAATCACTATGCTAAAGAGGTTTGGTATCGAATTGAAAGACTTAGTCAGGCATAATATCATGATTTCTGATTTCAGTGGGAAATCATCGAGCTCAGAAGGCATGATTGCCTTAGATGTGAAAGTGGGTACTTATTTGAGGCCCACTGTGTTTATAGTGGTCCAATGATATGCTAACTTTAATGCGTTGCTTGACAGGGAGTTGATTCATGGAGTTGGAGCCGTACCTTCTACGACTCACCAGAAATTGTTTATGTGGAATCGAGATGGACATCTTGAAATAATTTCAGGGGACCAGCATGAGTTTGTGATATTTGTATCTCAGGCTGGTCGTTCATTGCAGAATTTGACGCTCACTCAACCATTCACCTTCGAGACTGTCGAAGACTTTCATTCAAAATTGCACGAGGAGCGTTTCTTGGAAATGAATGAGAAAAGAGGGTTTGTCATGATTAAAGAGGAGGCCAGCCTCGAAGTGACCGGTGAAAATGAATAAAGATTATGAGTAATTCTTGGCTCGATTAAGATAGAAATAAATAAGTTGATTCACTCGACAGTAGTAGCAAATAATAGTGATCAAGTCATACTTGATTGCATTTATGATAATTCTCCTTTAGGTTTTGAAAGATCCATCACATCGAATCACAAAAAAGTCGAAGCCCAAGATCCATTAGAAGAGATCAACTTGAGAAGTATAAAAGACCGAAAACCTACTTATGTTAGCAAGTATCTCGAGAAAGAAATGAAAAAAGATATGATTTCATTATTAGAAGAGTATAAAGACTGCTTCGCTTGGGATTATGAAGAAATGCCTGGGTTCTAGTCGAACATAGATTACCTATCATAGAAGGCAAGAAGCCAGTAAAACAAGCCCCGAGGAGATTTGCACCTGAGGTGATGGGTAAGATTAAAGAAGAGATCGAGAGACTTTTGAAAGTAAAGTTCATCAGGACTACCAGGTATGTCGATTGGATTTCTAATATTGTTCCAGTTATTAAAAAGAATGGTAAAATGAGAGTATACATTGATTATCGAGATTTAAATTTAGCAACTCCTAAAGATGAATATCCTATGCCAATAGCCGATATGCTAATAGATGCAGTAGCTGGTAATGAAATGTTAAGTCTTTTAGATGGTTATTCAGGATATAATCAATTTTTTGTTTCTCAGAATGATATAGCTAAAACAACTTTTCGATGCCCGGGGGCATTGGGTACTTATGAATGGATAGTGATGCCATTTGGATTGAAAAACGCTGGGGCAACATATCAAAGAGCAATGAATTTAATTTTTCATGATTTGATCAATGATTTTATGCAAGTTTAGATAGATGATAATGTTGTTGTATTGAAAGAAAAGCATAAACATTTAGGTAATTTGAGAAAATCTTTTGAAAGAATGAGGAAATATGGATTAAAAATGAATCCTTTGAAATATGCTTTTGGTGTATCTGCTGGTGAATTTTTAGGATTCATAGGACACGAAAAAGGGATCGATATTGATAAGAATAAAGCAAAAGCTATATTAGATACTTCTGCTCCAAAGACTAAAAAACAGTTGCAATCATTTTTGGGAAAAATAAATTATTTAAGACGATTTATTTCTAACTTGGCTGGTAAGACTTATATTTTTTCGTCTTTTTAAATTTGAAAAAGGAAGCAGATTTCAAATGGAAGGAGGAACATCAGGAAGCCTTTGAGCAGATCAAATTGATGTTGACAAATCCTCCGATTTTGATACCAGTAATGAGGAACAAGCCATTAAAGCTATATGTATCAGCATCAAATCGAACTATAGCCAGTGTACTAGCACAGGAGGATAAGATTGGTGTGGAATGTGTTGTTTATTATCTAAGTAGAATCTTAAATGATGTTGAAACTCGATACAATGATATCGAAAAGTTAGGATTGTGCTTGTATTTCTCTTGTACGAAACTCAAGTATGTAATGAAGCCTCACAATGCGATGGTTTATTCCAGAAATAATATTTTGAATTTTCTTTTGTCGAAACCTATTATGCATAATCGAATAGGAAAATAGGTGCTAGCCTTGACATAATTTTCTTTATCGTTCGAATCTTTGAAATCAGTAAAAGGTCAAATTATCGCCGATTTCATGGCAGACCATACAGTTAACTCAATTGATAATTTATTTATTGAAATAAGTAAATGGATAATGTATTTTGATGGATTGAGTACATCAGACAAATCAGGAGTGAGAATTCTTATCATTTCTCCAAGTAATATCCCGACTAAGTTATTATTTGAAATTAAGCCCACTTGTTCAAATAATGAAGCTGAGTACGAAGCTTTGATTACAGGTCTCGAGACTTTGATTAAGTTAAAAGCTCGACATGTAATTATAAGAGGTGATTCATAATTAGTGATCAAACAAGTACGAAAAGAGTATAAATGTATCAACATCAATTTGGTTAAATATCTAGAAAGAGTAATGACTTTAAGCAGAATGTTCGATGACATAACATTCGAATATGTTCCCCGAGAGTTCAATCGGGAAGCCAATGAGTTGGCGCAAATTGCATCTAAGTATAAGATATCTCTAAAAAATTTACAAAAAATGATTCAAATAAAAGAAAAATTACCCCAAGAAAGTGAAATTTTACAGATTGGCGACTTAGATGATCAAGACTAGAGAAAATCGATTTTAGACTATTTGCAAAATCCAAATGGGAGAATCGATAAGAAAATTAAATATCAAGCAGTAAAATATGTTTTGTTGAACGATGAATTATATAAAAGAGGTATCGATGGAGTATTACTCAGATGTTTAGGGAATGACGATGTTTATTTAGCAATGGCTGAAGTACATAATGGAATATGTGGTGCCCATATGGTAGGCCAGAAGATGAGATGGATGTTAACTCGACAAGGACATTACTCGCCTTCGATTTTAAAAGATTGTATCGAATATGCTAAGTCCTGCGAATAATGTCAGAAGTTTAGTCCTATACAACAAGTTCCTGCTAGCGAACTACATTCGATTATCAAACCATGGCCTTTTAGAGGTTGGGTCATCGATTTAATCGGACAGATCTTTCCACAGTCATCGAAAGGACATAGATACATAATCATAGCTGTCGATTATTTTTCAAAATGGGTAGAAGCAATTCCGTTAAAAGATGTCGATCAAAAAGATGTAATTGATTTTATTGAAGAATACATCGTTTATCGATTCGGGATACCACAGTCTATTACCACTGATAGAGGGACAATTTTTACTGGTAAAAAGATGGTTAGATATGCCGAATCAAGAAATATTCAGTTATTAGCATCAACCCCATATTATACTCAGGCTAATGGGCAGGTCGAAGCAATTAATAAAGTAATTATTGGTTTAATCAAGAAACATGTCGGTAATAAACCAAAAACCTGACACGAAACGTTATTACAAATTCTGTGGGCCTATCGAAATTCGCCGAAAGATTCCTTGTAGAATACTTCATATAAGTTAGTCTATGGGCATGATGTTGTTTTATCCATCGAAATAAATATTGAGTCAACTCGAATACAAAAACAAAATGATCTACCCAGCTGTGATTATTGGAACCTGATGTACGATGAATTAAATGAACTCGATGAAATAAGATTGCAAGCGTTGAATAGTATTATTCTTCAAAAGAATCAAATCGCTCGAGTCTATAATAAGAGATTTCGACAAAAAACATTTAGTGAAGGTGACTTAGTTTGGAAAACGATTTTGCCAATGGATAAGAAATGTAAAAGTTATGGTAAATGGTCGCCGAATTGGGAAGGACCTTTTGAAGTTGTTCAAGTATTATCGAGTAATGTTTATTCAATTGTTGATTGGTACAATAAAGAGAAAGTCTTGTCGATAAATGGAAAATACTTGAAAGACTATAAACCTCGAATAAGGGAAATAAGTATTCAACATTAATTCAAATAATATGTTCTACAATATGTTCTACAAAGTTAAATATTGAGATTTAAGTTGATCAAAGTCTATTAACAATTACATCCAAGAAGAAAAGGTTGAATTTTCTTCAACAATCACTTTTCGTTTGCGCTCCATGCTTTGTCCCAAAGAAAGTGTCACTTCTTTTGCAGAGGATTTGATCGAATTCACTTATGCTGTGAGGAAATCATCTTGTGATCTAAGTTGCTGAAGTCTTTTTTCCAATTCCTCGATCTCACGTCTAACCAAAGATTGTGCCTTCAACGCCTCTTCAAGATTAAGCTTTTGAGTTTTCAGCAAATTCGATTTTTCAGTTTGGAAGGAAGAAATGTTAGCTAACTTGGTCGCTATAGATTGTTTTTACTTCCTTGCAACATAAGCTTTGTTGAATAAATCGGTGGCCGCTGCGACTTCAGTGTCGAAACTCTTCGGAAGAGCGTCATCAGGGAATGTTTCTATAGAAGTAAGAATTTCTTGAAAAAATTGTTTTTTCTCGCGCGATTCCACCAATACTTCGAGGGGTGAAGAATAGAAGAAAAACCTAAATCGTTGTATCAGTTGGTGCGCTTCTTCAGTCGATATCGCGGGTGGTTTGGATGAGTGGATTGAAGGAGTGACATCTTCAGACAATAGAATATCGAGAATTGAGAAAGGATCTTCTTCAATAGCAGTTCGATATTCTGGCAAATCCTCTGGGGTAGGATCGCTTATTTCAGGCAATGTCGATGAAATCAACTCGACAGACGGAACCTCAAAAGGTGGGGAAACTGGTTGCTCTGCAAAAGATGGCGAAGGGGAATCCTGGACTTGGACTGTGGGGATATTTACAATATTATCTGAAAAGGAAATGAATTTGTTCGAGAAAAATGAATCGAAAATCTTAATAGAGATAAAGTAAAATTAGGTAGCAAAGAAAGAAATTATTACCAGTAGGAGCTGGGTCGAGGCGCGTTGGTGCAGGAGAAGAGTTTTGCACAGTCTTGGATTGTTGTGGATCGAAATATAGATTAGAGAAGAGAAATATGTGAAACGAGTCGAGAAAAAATAATTTTTTTTACTGTACCTCAAAAATGGGTATTGTTAATTGAACCAAAGAATTGACATTTGTCGATACTGTAGCCGATGGATGGTCCTGAAAATATCGAAAGTTGGAATCATATTATAAGCCTTGTCGAATTCTAGATATACAAAAATATATAGGAAAATAAGGGAGCTTTCTTACGTGACTCGAATGAGTGGTCTGTGTCGTTTGACTTGCTTTGCTGACCGTATTAGAGTCCGTCGATAACGGATTTATGATAGGTCGAGGGGCTCGAGGACTCTTTCTTGATTTTTGTTTCTGAATGAGAAGTAAATCAGCTATAGAAAAAGAAGTCGAATAAACAAGATAATAGGGAATCGAAAAGAAACCTTCGATTTTCTCGAAGATGAGAAAATTGTGGCAGAATGTTTTCGCTTTTGAGTGGGGGCAGATAAATCCGATTCATCCGAAGACTCCCAGTCTTTCTCAATGATGGTGACTTTATGAGGCTTCGAAACTGTCGTGAAAGGAAAATAGTTAGATTGCAATATTGAAGAAAATTAAAAATATTCCTAAAAGAGGCAGTAAAATCTCACCAAAAGGTGATGAAGTTAAAATCTTGACTCGGTCGATATGAACAAGCCAGGGAGGAAGAAGATTTTGAGGAAGGTTTAGGTAAGAAAAGTAGGACAGTTTCGATATTGAAATTTCCTTGTTCTTGGGTTTGAGTGAAATAGTTTCTTTCAAGGATCTCAACTCTCGAACCCATTTAGGATGAGTTAAAGGTTTGACGATTCCAAAGGGGGCTGTAGGGAAAGTTGGAAGATGGTTGGGACAATACATTTCAAACGTATTTTTTCCTCGAGGATTGATTATTTTGTGGTTTGATCTGTTGGTGTCTGTTTTATTAACTAGGGATATAACAACATTGTAAAAGGTCTCTTCTAATTTAAGGGGGTTGTAGCATTCTCGATAAAAATTTTCAAATCGAGATATTTGGAGATAATGAGAGTATGTATCTTTCTTTGCCTTCGATTTATCCTGCAACACGAGAGAAGGATGTGCAGTTAATTTCGATTGGACGATATCAAAATTAGAATAAATGCATGAAAATCAATCGTTCCACCATTGAGAAAAACCAAGAGTAGACAAATAATTCGATTCAAAAGCATAAGGATAGAAATGCATCGGACTTTGTGGTAACAGTTTAGCAAGTTCCCGTCCAACATTTGATTCATTTAACTTGGACCTTGGGGAAGTATCGAGGGTGAAAAAAGGTAAAGCTTGACTTAAACCAAACTGCCGCGAAAAAAGTTGGGGATAATAGATGATAAGTTGGATATCCTTCGATTGAAAACTCGATACAAGAACGTCCTGGGTCAAATAATTACTCCATACATCTACTAATTCCGATTGCAACCCTGGAGTAAGAGCAGAGAATTTTGATTTAAACCAGGTTGGCCCTTGAAGTCTGTCACTAACTTTTCCATGATATACGGTAAAAGGGGCCAAACTTGAATCAAAATGAAATCGAGTTAACAAAAATTTCAGGTAAGTTCGATAACTAGCCTCATCAGAGGATTTTTGGTGAGGATGTCGAGATGATAATCGAGCGCCTTCTAAATTTAAACTTGGGGAAATTTTGGATGTTGGGGGACGGATGCTTTCAAAGATCGAAGTGAGCCATAATTGAACGAACCAGATGGGGCCCGAGAAATTCCCTGAGGGTCTTGGTGTATTCAAAATATCGACAGCCTCATCGAAAGTAGTATAAACATGGGCCAATAAAAGTTTTGCCAAACAAACTCTGGGCTGGCCAGTATGGAGGAGATAGGAAAGATTATAGAGATGGGATGAGATTTGGATGGATCGAGGGCAAAATACGTGGGTACAGAGCCAATATACCAGAAAAGCCACATGCTCCTCGTCAGAAACAACTACCGATTGATCATTAACAAAATGTTTTTCGATGAAATGTCCATAAGCTTTCGATTCCTAATCGATTTTTGATCTTAGAGAGTCATCTGAGGGGAAAGCACTCTTAAAATATTTCTCCCCTGTGGGCTTTAGTCCGGTGATTGCAGCAACTTCAAAAAGAGTGGGAGAAAGGGGACCGCAGGAAAGCTCCACTGCATGTAAATCTTTATTCCACAAATGGACCGCGGATAGAAACATGGACATATACAAGAACAATAGATCACATCGAGATAGATGTAGAAAATCGAAGATCCCTACATCTCTCCAGTGATTCCCAAACTTGGTCTTTACTCGATCGAACCATCTAATGTACAAAGACTTTTTTGTGGGAAGGGCCCGTTCGATATACTTTTGAAACAACATTTAGGAAATCAATTCGGACCTCAGATTTGTGAATAAGGGTTTTACTTTCTGAAGGAAGGCTGAGGGAAGAAGAAAACGATCCACCACAATAGCGGATGGGACCACCAAACGCATAATCTATATTATCAACGGCGTAAGGGATAAGTACCTGAGTCTCAGCAATCTTCTGCGAAGCTTCTTCCATCAAAGGAACTAGAGCAAACTTTTTTCCATTTATCTTTATTAGAGTCGAAGTTACCGAGGAAAGTGGTGGGGTGGAGAAGTTAGAAGATTTGGAAGTCGCCATTACAGTTTGTGGAAAGGTTGAAGACGAAGAAAAGGTGCGACAAAGAAGGAGTGGGTTAGGTTCTTGGTAAAAAACAAGGGTAAACAACTGATAAGAGTATTTAAAGAGGCCGACTAGGGTATTTGAAACGACGAATGTGAAGAGGGTAATTAATACATGGCGTGCGCGTTGTGACAGTAAAGGTGATGTGATTTGATATTTGACATAAAGCAACAGAAACCCTAAAAAACCCCAGAAACCCTAAACCCTAAAAAAGCTATTTTTAACTTCGAAGAACGTTTAAGGGCAGGAGTTATTTTGAAAGAATATAAAATTGGTACAAATATTTATATTCTTCCAAGGGGGCATTTTGTTAGTAAAAAATTGATATAAGGATCGAAAAAACGGAAAAGAGAAAATCGAAGATCATATGATTGGTTAAAAAGTTGATAAATCGGAAAGGTGGTTAGAAGACATTCGATGACCACCAGACAGTGTGAACACATAAATCGAGAATAGAAATCGAGAATCAGAAGATAGAGAAAATTCGATGAAAGAAAGAAATCGATGATAAAGTATGAAGTGTAAAGTCAAGGTTAAGGGAAATCATACTTGACAACTGGAATCGAGATCGAGGGAAACGGTTATCATGCATAGGGAAACATGGAACGTGGAAGAGGTTTTCTAAACTGTAAGCTAAGGTAAAAACCGAGTAACGTGCACATGGAACGTGGCGACAGTTTTTTTAACTGTTCTTAGGAGGTTACATTGAAGGATGCCTATAAATAGAACGAAGCTTGAAGAAGAAGGGGAAATTGGCAAAGACAACAAAAGCACAAGTGAAAAGTCTACCGGAGAACGATGAATCATGAAGTTTCTGGCAATCTGGATTTCCGTTCTCATTAACTGTTTTTACCGCTTTCTTTACTTTCCCTGGTAACTTATTTACATTCATCAATTTAAGTTCCTGTACTTTAAATTTTTGTCATTTACCTTCAATACAATATAAGATTCTGTACTTAAATTTCTTGTCTTTACTGTTTCTGCAATTTCGATTTCCTGTTATTTACATTTTTGCAATTTCAATTCCTTGCCATTTACATTTAATGCAATTTGAGGTTTCCGCATTTTTACATTTTGCTGCAATTTGATATTTTACACTGTTTCGTCGATTCGATATTTTCTTCTTTACTGTTGTCTTTACTTCGAGTTTCTTAATACAAAATATCAAAAATAGTACTTTCGATTGTCAATCAGCACACTAGGTTGCGTTGTTAGCGTTTCTTGATACTATGGGATTTTCGATTCTCATACACGTTTTGATTGAAAATTGTCGCTAGCCTAAGTGAAAAGTCTACCGGAGAACGACGAATCATGAAGTTTCTGGCAATCTGGATTTCCGTTCTCATTAACTGTTTTTACCGCTTTCTTTACTTTCCCTGGTAACTTATTTACATTCATCAATTTAAGTTCATGTACTTTAAATTTTTGTCATTTACCTTCAATACAATATAAGATTCTGTACTTAAATTTCTTGTCTTTACTGTTTCTGCAATTTCGGTTTCCTGTTATTTACATTTTTACAATTTCAATTCCTTGCCATTTACATTTAATGCAATTTGAGGTTTCCACATTTTTACATTTTGCTGCAATTTGATATTCTACACTGTTTCTTCGATTCGATATTTTCTTATTTACTGTTGTCTTTACTTCGAGTTTCTTAATACAAAATATCAAAAATAGTACTTTCGATTGTCAATCAGCACACTAGGTTGCGTTGTTAGCGTTTCTTGATACTATGGGATTTTCGATTCTCATACACGTTTTGATTGAAAATTGTCGCTAGCCTAAGTGAAAAGAATCTACGTGGTCGAAATTTGATCAGAACCTAAGAAATCGAAATCGATCAAATTTTCACCAGAAACACTATGATGACATTAAGCATTCTATAATCCATGCAAAATTTGTAAGTCCCATCTTTTTTCTTTGCCAACAAAATAGGAGATGAGAACGAGCTTGTACAAGGGACTATAGTTTCATCTTCTAACATCTCTGCAACCATTTTCTCTATTTGTTTCTTATGGCTATGAGGATAACAATAAGGTCTCACCCTAACAGGATTGCTATTTGGAAGCAATAGGATCAAGTGATTTTGTTGCCTTTCTGGTGGCAGTCCCGTAAATTTTTTAGATATTTATTTGTATCTATAGAGCAAAAGAGCCAAATCTGGATGGAGGATATCTGTAGGTAAGTCCTGCCACACATTCTGGGGCACATGCAGGTATTGGAATTGAATTGCAAACATCTCAGCAATGACATGATTATTATACAACCTTTTTATGTGATGAAATTGAGCTTTGGTGGGTAATGTAGATTGCACTCCATGAAGCATTACAAATTATCCTCCCACATAAAACTTCAATGTTAAGGAGCTACAGGAAGAAACATGTGAACCTAAAATGACCAAGCATAAGTGATGGAAATATTCTTCCTCCTTCCACCATGAATGACGCCGAAAGTCTCACACCTTGAACACCTAAGATGAACCAAAATTATTTCCTAAGTTTCTAAAGAAACTTGACACTAACTCCTTTAAGGAAGGTTCCTTGTTAGGAGAATAGGAGAAATAAATCTTCAAAGACACTTGAAAAATCAATTCGAGATACAAGCAAAATATGCAAGTTTCACACACAAGTTTTGACTTCATTCCAATGTGATTCAAAAAATTACACAATGGGTCATATATATAGTTGTTCTCCTCTCATTCACTCACTCATCTAAGGAATGCAAGACTAATTTTATCTTATACAAGTGATGCCCGAAGTTCCTAGATTCAAGTCTCACCTAAACCATTTTTAGTTATATTTATGAGTTTATATACCAAAAAACTCTCAAATGTTACAACCAAGATTTGAACCTTAGACCTCTTTGAGTGTTTGGAATGCTTTGGACAAATTTGAAAAACTAAAATGATATATTCTCTTTTTTTTGCAACCAAGACTTGAACCTTAAATGCAACTCCTTCAAATTTGGTCCTTATTTGAAGTCTAATATGTTGAGATCAAATGTGATGAAATCTAATGTGTTATGGTCCATATGATCCTTCATCTATGAGCTCCTAATAACAAGGTAGAAATTTTCATCATACATAAAGCATATACCTTTTTCCTTCTAAGTTATATTTCAGTTTGAGATATATTTTTGACATTGGTTGGTTTAAAAGGTTGGTTGGATGGTTTTTGGTTAGGTGTAGGAATGATGTGTGGGGGGTATGACTTCTTTGGCTTGTGTTTTAGGTTTTTGAATAAGTGGTCAAGTAATATAGTTTGTGTGTATATGTATACTTTTCTTCGTATAATTTGACAAATAACACTGCCTTCGAGAGAGTTGGGGCTTTGAATTATTATTTCTCTTCGGATTTCCAATTTCAAACTACTAATGAAACAATTGAGTAATGCATCAATTGTAACCTAAAATCCAATTTGTTAGAACAATAAATTCTAGATAATATTCACAATCAAATCCAATTTGGACTAGTTTAAATAAGGTGAACATGGGGCACTCAAACAGTGAGGGCCCAAATTACAATTCTAAGGCGTGAGTGAAATTAGATCAATATCTAAATAAATTATTCTTTTGCATCATTTGAAACCAGGGCACTACACCCTTCTCCATGTATATAGAAGTAATGGTCAATCGTTGCACATTTGGAGTGTTGTAATAGTTGAAAAATTGTTCAACTTCGAATATTCATGTGAATACATTAGACCCAACAAATTTTGGAAAATCTAGATTAATGTTTTTTACTTAAAATGGAGGGTTACGTAGGCTCACTGAAAAAAGAATTTGAGTTTAAACCACTAATGAAATGGGTAATGATCGAAGATTGAAACACTGATTCAATCTTTTCAAATTAAGTCTTATATTTTAAATTGTATTTCTTCGTTAATTCCAAACTTTTTTTTATCTCCCATCTCTTTCAATTTGGTGTTTTTAGCCATGGTATCGATGAAAACACCAATATAATTTTTTAAAATTACATTATTGTTATTATCATGTTAAACTAATAAAAGATGTGACTACTTATGTCTTAAGTTATTATTTAATGATATATCTTCTTAGTAGAAACCAACCGTTTTAATAAAAATAAAATGAACTAAAAGTAAAATTATAATAAATAAAGCTAACCTTAAAGATGGTGTTAAAATCATTTAAACAAATTGGTATATTTTATTCAATTAATGTTAAAATTGTTAATATTTTAAAAGTTGTTAATAAATAATATTAACAATTTTTATTTACATATAATATAATTTATAACTAATTCATAACAATTTTATATAATTACACATAATAAAAACTAAATTAATTTCAACCAACATCAATAACAAAGTATGAAATTGTCACAATGTTTTAAAATTGAAAATACAACTCTATAAAAAATAAAGAAATTTGATTGAATCTTTTGATAATAAAGAAGTAAAAAAAACTGAAATAAATAAATAAATGAAAAAAATAATGAAGCCAACAAAACAACAATGACACTAAAACTTTTACCTTTGAATCGTTTTAATCGAATCCCATAATTGGCATACAAGGAAACAGTGTCGACGACTAGTATGAAACTACAAAAGTATATCAAATGTCTACTTCTATGAATCACAACATATTGTTTCCTCAAAAGCATAAATTTAGGCAAGACCAAACATTCCCTATGGTTGAAATGAAAGGATACAATCTATTTCTATTTGCCTAACTCAAAGTGGGAGGAACCACTCGAAGCATCGTACTTTGAACAAAAGATATCATCTGTAAAACAAAATTCAACCACACAAAGAGTATGTAAATATATAAATATAAAAAGTCAACGAAAATAAACTAAAATCTGGCCTAAATATAATTTCAAATATAATAATATTGTATAGAACAACTTCTTTTTATATTGACAATTAAAATAGTATTTAACTATATCCTATTAATAAAAAAACTAAATAAGAAAACCTAGCATAAATGAGATAAAGAGCGAATAGATGAGTTTCTTGGTAAAGACTTTTATATGAGAAAAAAAAACTGAAGAGGAAAAAAACTAAGAAAATTAAATTTTACATATATTAAAATTAAGTTATAAGTTTCGAAAAGTTATTACAAACTAGCTTATTTATTAGCTAATTTTAACGTCTAAAAAGTCAATTTTATATTTTTCTTCTTATTTTTCTCTCTTAAAAGTCCTTATGGACAAATATGTCCATACAATGCTTAAAACAATAAATGTAGACTTCAAGATTAGGAAAAAATATAACACTTTCATTAAAGTTATAAGTTCTTACCGAAGCAAATCCAATGCACATAATACTAAATCCGGGAAAATCGAAAGGTGCCTTTTCAGAAAGGAAGAGAGCTGAGACGTGAAAAAGGTACTCGTTAATAAATTGGGATGATCTATCAGAATCTAATATGTCATATTCGCATGCTCTCACCTGTTAATGGAGAGAAAACTAAGGGAGATACTATTTGTGCCACTGAACATATACCAGAGATGCAACCTTGAGCCTTTCCCTAAAAAAGGAAGATAAATGAGAGGGGAAGCTAAACAAATTTTAAGTTATCTACCAAAAATTTAAAAAACTATACTAAGTTTTTTGTCAAGCAAAACTGAGTTTCTTTCCTTCATTAAAAATTTAGTAAATTATACTGTGATCTGCATGCAAACTCTAAGAAGAGTAAAAAGAAACATGTGCATTTCTTAATTAAAGCAACAATCCTACGCCTTTGTCTCTATATGATATAAATAAATAAAGGCAACAAAATTATGCACAGTACCAGACATGACCTCCCATTACAAAACACTACAACTCGTAGAAATCAACTTATTTCGACACAACATTGTTTGTTTCTACAATTGAACTTAGGCTTTACGTATCACATAAACAAGTTTCAAATTTCTGTAAGCCATTTAAATTTTACACAAATAAGGATTAAGAAAAGCAATCCCAACCAGCTTGTTTAACATTAATTAGTATTATTAACTCTACCTGCTCATGGGGACCAACTTGTTTAGACACAATACTTCGTATCTGCAAATGTAAAATTAAATTATCCAACATTGTGTTTGTAAAAAAAACTACTCAATTTGAAGGGTTAGAATGAAAAACGATTATCCTTTTAAAGAATAAAGAAAGACAGAATGAGGAAGTAAACTCACACAAGGTTGTGAGAAAACAAATAAAATTGAGAACATGGCAGAGGCATAAGGAACCTGTCAACATTCACCCAGTAGAAATTATACAATAAAAAGAAAAAAGAAGGAAACATGGACAACAAAAGGATAACAGAGGCATATACAAGTGTGAATAATAAACCACTCTATCTCAAGTTTCAACATTATAATGATATTATATATGGAAAAATAATTGACAGAAACAAACTTGTAATTAGCAATGAAGTTGAAGAAGACATACCAAGGAGGACCACGCTATGCTGTAAAGGAACATCTGCATCCCATTTTAAAAATTTAGAACTTCATAACAGAGAAAATGTTTTATGCTTGTATTAAAGAAATACTTACATGTACACAGTGAAAGAATAGTCCAATTGAAAGTAGCCTTGCCTCGCCAAGAATAGGAGCCAAAATGGGCATAATAAGGAGCTATGGCATCAAAGTTTAATATTTAGATTCATAACAATTAAACTCAAAGAAATTGAAGATTTATGAAAGAATAAAAGGCAAATCAATTGATAATTGAAATATAACCATGTAAAAAATACCTGTGAGACAGTCCCTGCAATTCCAGAAATGACCATCAAGTCAGCAAATTGATTCTTGTCAAAATGAAATTGAGCCTTTAAGAAATACTGCACAAAGAAGAGAAAAGTGTTACCAAAGACTAATTTGACTAACAGTTCCAGTTATATATATAAAAAATATTTCATTATCAACTTGTCAAAGACAATGCAATAGTAAGTTTCAAATTGACATAGTTACTCTACACTACAAAGGTTGAAAAATGAAAGAAATTGATCATCAGTAAATTGCTAATTGAAAATATCAAAAGCCTATGGCAGAGTATGACGTCAATTAGCCAAGGGAGATATATTGAGTAAAAATACAACATTTCTGGACACTATATGAGTTCGTTTGAAGCTAAGGAACCAAATTCAACCAATGAAGAATGTGTGTTAGTATCAATGTATGCTCTAACACTGATATAAAAGAGCACAAGCTTTGCCAACACCTAAACTTGCAAGTAAAATAATATATATATATATATATATATATATATATATATATATATATATATATATATATATATATATATATATATATATATATATATATATATATAACTGAACAGGAATAGAATTTGGACAAAATACACAATAAAAAAAAGCATATAAAGGGTAGAAAAAAAAAAATACCATCATTGATCCATGGAGGCCAACATCAGCAAGGTTACTGAAGAATGCAACAATCGCTGCTTGAGTAATAGTCAAGCTGGAAATTCAAATCAAACATGTATAGTTATAACAAAAAAAAAATTGTATGTTTGATTAGAGAAGAAGGAAAATAGTTAACCTGCTATTGAGAAAGGAGGTTAGGTCCTTGAAAGAAGGCAATGATTTAAGAAGATGTTGGTTCCTTTCCAATTTTACATTGACCTTGGAAATAGTGGGCTTGTGTTGTGAAATGATGGGGGTGTAAAGGTGTTTGTCATCAATGAGTGAATCTCGAAGGAAAAATTGCATGTACACTGCTCCAATCACCGCAATAAGAGTGGAAACCTTTTTCAGGACAAATTTTGTCAGCATTGCAATTATGAAAAAAAAAATTGAGATTAGAAGATTGTAATGAGAGAGGGAAAGCAAAATGCCTGAAAAGTTTGAGCAGTAGATAAGAATCGAACTGAAAAAGTGGCACACACGAATGCTGCAGATCCTATCCCTGAAAGAATCCCAAATGCAGTGCTTCGTCCACTCTCTGGAATGTTATCCGCCTGAAAAAACAGAGGTGTGAAGAAAAGGGATTGACTTAGTTCATAATTTTAAGCATAGGTCTAGATTGTTTGTACTGGATAAATAGGTCATTTCTTCAATAAATAAAAAAAAAAAACATGTATTTTAAATATTTAAACTTTAATTTTCATTCTTAAAAAATAATATTTTTTCTTTTAGTTTGTTGTTGTTAATTAAGATGTATTGAATGTGATTTTCTTATGAACTGTGAAGACTTACAACGTAAGCTAGAGAGAGGCAAGGGACGCTTCCTTCGCAAACCATTGAGATGAGTATCTTGAAAACATAGTATACATAGAAGAATTTTTTGGTTCTGCTGTAAGCTAATATGCCTGCCAAACAGAGATCAATTGCTATTTTAAGACAGCAACTACCAATTTATGTCATCTTTTTCTCCAATATTGACTTTTTGTCCTATGCAATATTTGAATTTTAAAAAAATAATATATATATTTCTTATGATTGTCATTTCCACTATTTGAAAGAAAAAATATATCTACAAAATAAGATTAATAAAAATTAAAATGTTATCTTTTTTTGTGTTAAATCATAGTTTAGTTTGAATTTTAAATTAAAATTCAGAAATAAATTAAATCATTTATTATATTTAAATATATATTTAACAGTAATTATCAATTAATAAATGTGATTTTATATTTTTAGTGTTTATAATTTAACTATATTTTATTTATAATATATTACACATAATTTTAAATTATAAGATTATATACTTTATTTATAAATATGAGAAAAATTAAAATTATAAATATAAGAATTGTCATAAAAATGATATTTTATGATATATCTTTTAATGTAATATTTTATTATAAAAATATAATAGCTTTTTATGAGAAAGTGTTTTTATTTTTTACAATTATTTAACATTTTTATAATAATAAAAACACACAAATATTCAAACTGAATAATAAATATTAATTTATTTAAGTTTAAATTTTATATTAAATTAAGATTAAATCATATTTAATTTTCATATTTGATTCAAATAACTATTTAATGAAAATATAAAAATAAATTAAACAGTGAACATTCTTAGTTGTCATATGATTATACAATTACAAATATAAAATAATTTATTTTTGATTAATTATAAATATAATTTCTATTTTTTATATATTAGGTAAAAAAAATATGGTAGTATGGTATAATTTTGTAATACTACATTACTAAATAAATTTAACTTTTATTCACAAAAAATTTAGAGTAAGAAAAAGGGAAGAAAATGAACAGAAGAGTACCAATGGGAATAATTGTGAGTATCATAGGGATTGTGAGAATGACCTTCCTCCCATAATTGTCAGATAGATTACCCAACAGTGGCATCATCACAAGTGTGCCCACTCCTATCATCTGCACAAATCACAAGTTACTGATACCACTAATATATATTTACTTTCAGAGTAGTATGTTTTACTTTCAAATGTGGACTGGGCCAAGTGATGCATTTGTCCTGAACAGAACTCGTCACCTTTTCGAGAAGGCCCAATTAAAGTTAGTTAAAATGGGCCATATAAAATGACAAATATTCCAAGATGGAAAAAAATAAAAATTATCACTATAAATTAGTCCACATGGGACAAGATGGATGAAAACCCGACAAGTCCATAAAAAAGTACTTCACACACAAACGGTATAAGGAAAGTGCACCAATAGAGTAAGTTATGAATTTCTGTGATAAGTTAGAAACCTACAAGCCTCCCGAAATCACGAGGAAATTTCTTTCCGAATGGCGACACACTTACCCAAATAAAAACCAAAAAAAAAAAAAAAAAAAGACGCAATCTCTGTTACAATTTACCTTCAGCACTGATTGTTTTTGAATTTTGAGTTTGTCTCTGGATAGAACACTCAGCATTTATGGGTGAATAATTGAGGCATTGATTGATCCCTAACTCAATTATCATGGATAATAATATTTTAAAATCTTATTTCACCTATATTTATGAGAGATATTTTATTGTAATTTTAATTATCTTAAAATGTAAATTCAATTTATTTTAACTTTTTTGCCACGAGTTTAATTTTAGTGGGGGACCTCAACATAAATTTTGTAAAGAATAATTGTTAAACATTAATTATTTATGAAGAATAATTTTCACAGCAATATATATATATATATATATATATATATATATATATATAAAACATACAAGAAATAAAAAAGTATGTTATTAAATTTAAAAAAATATATTTATATTTTTATCATGGTATATATAATAAAAAAATGAAATGTATATCAAGCTTTTCATTCACAATTTTTTTTATCAATATTGAAATGAAAAAAAAAAAAGAGTTAATTTCATTAGCAATAATTTTGCAGGAAGCAATACGTCGACTCTCTTAGGTAAATAAATACATGAAAAATAATTGTGAATTAAACATGACAAACTCAATACTATATGTCTAATTTATCAAAATTTAAGAGGAAATGAAAGGAAGTAAGCAAGTTTCATCTAGTTCCAGGTCAATGTTGTGTTGCTTAGTGTAATGAAAAAATTGTTTCCCAGAAGAGTAGTTTAGAATCTCAAAAAAAGTAGTTCAGATAATAAAAACTTAAACTATATCTGATTAAGAATTGACACAAATCAATTTCCAGTATTCACATATACAAACACAACTACTCACAGAGTAAGGAACAAATATAAGATAGAAAGCAGAATGAGTGCAGAAAAATTGTATGGAATATTCAAACTCACAGCTTGTTGAAAACCAGTGAGATAGATGGCAAGTGAGCATTCGTCTTGTCCGGGACAAAGAGCAGCCATTGTGACATCAGTGATGGCTGGTACGACCATGAATATGGCAAAGCTGTGAAGAAACACTGTCATGAAGAGATGACTCAAACCATACAATTTCTCCATGATTCCCCCAACACCACACACTCTATGGCGCTCTTAGTTTCCCCTTTGTCTTACAGGGAAAGCTACTTCTCTAACCTTAGCCACACAGTACATGCACATTCATGATTCTCTTTGAAGCACCCCATATATATGAGTAGGACCTCAGAGCTAATCAATGACCAAGCGTAGAGTACTTTTTGCGGTTGCTTTTACGTGGTACCTCGCAATAGTGCATGAGTTCAATATAACCTTCATAGTGAGTTACAAGCTGAGAGGTAAAAAAAAGGATGCAATATTACTTGACTGCTTTTGGGGAACAATATTGTGAAGTTTCAACTAAAGTAACAGTGACACTGAGATAATGAATTTTTAGTCACGTAGCTGAAAAACTACTAATTACTACTATTTCGTTCAATTTTATCTGTTGAGTGGAATGCGTGGCGTGAAAGATAATACAAATAACAAGATTAACTTACGCCTTGAAGCGTGCAAGTTTATGCATACCCTTTTTTGAACATCCAAGCAAAGCATAGTCCAAGTGGCCTAAAAGCATATCGTGAAATTCACCAATTAAGTAGGATTAATATATCTAATTAGACAAATATGGGAAAAGATCCGCGATTAAACATTTTAGTCTTTGAATGATTGTATGCATAATTATTTTTTTGTCGTAAAACAAAATGCTTATCTTTGGGCCAAACCGAGGACTCGAACCAAAGCCCAATTTGTTATTTCTGTTTTTTGTTATTTCATTAATCCTGTAATTAGTTTTGTCAAACAAAATTTATTTCTTACATCGATTCCTAAATATAGTAAAATTAATAAAAATAATACAATCAATCAAGGTGTACGAATTTAAAACCCATAATTTTTTTAGAAAAACTATAACACAATCCTAGGCGAATAAAGTATTCACGCATACTAAAAATACATAATATATTATTTATTGACATAATAAAAAAATAAAGTATATTGGTGATTCTTACCAGAGTTCAAAATGTAAAGCTTTGACTACTAATCTCATAATTAATAATAAAAATAAAAGTAACATCTTTACTATTATCTGTAACTTTTATATAATAATAAATGTTTTAATTTATGATCATTCCATAAATACAAAAGACATAAACCGTGACACATGGTGAATTCTTAATTATTTCAAAGGGTATTATCTCAAGCATCATCTTTTATTATGGTAAACATTAAATTAGAGTATTTTTAGGAATTTTTTATAGTATAATTGGAAGAGAGAAATAATAATATAAAATTCTCTACAAATTAAATATTTAACTAAATTTAGTTTACAATTAAATTCATTTTTTTCTATAAATGTTTATCAAAAATTTTATTTATACATATTATTTGTTGAAAAATTGTTTTCAACGATCAATGGAAATACGTTCAGTTCATGGGAATAACTTATAGCGTGATACATTTTAAACTCTATCTTTAGATAAATATTCAGCATATTTTTCAAATCTATTTAGTTAAATTGAAAAGGCTATCTTTCAAAAACATTTAAGATGAGAAACCAACCTATTTAAGATGTGGAATAAATAATAATAATAATAATAATTACTATTATTATAACTACTGAAAATAATATATAACATAATATTTTAACATTATTATAGTTTATAATAAGCATATAAATACTTATAAAAGAGATAATGAATTCTTTAAATTTATTGAAGTAAAATTAATAATAAATTATTTAAGAATAATATGAGACAACAAATTCATATGAATTACTCTGTTAAAAATAACTCTAATAGTGAATTTTATGACATGTTTATGTTTAAACTTCATTATAAAATAGTATTTAATTAATTATGACATGTTTAAACTTTATTAGAAAATAGTATTTAATTAAGGCTTTTGAATCAAAATGCTCTTTTATAAAAACCAATTTTAAACTTTAAAACACGATATAATTAGGTCTTATAAAGTGTAACCTATTTATTTTTTCACTTAGAATAATCAAATATTAAAATAAGGAAAAATGAGTAGACAAAAACAAAAACCTCTTGTGAAGACAATATATATGAATTCTCTATATTGTCGAGTTGTTATAAAGATCCAAACTAACGGAAAGGAATGTTGATTCTTTCAACATTTTAGTGGCACAAGATTGTCGAAGTTATAGGAAGAATAGATATCTTTTATAGTAAGTTCGTTTTGTTGGACCAGTTCTTCAGGAATTTAAATCTCTTTAGAACAACTTATTACATGGTGGAATTTCATCTATTTTTTAGGCAATGATTGAGGTTAGTTTAGTTGCATTTTTCATTTGTACTTAATTAACTATTAATCACTTTTTCTTCAATGGACTTAAATGACATCCACTTATTCCTCAACACACATAAAATAGTTAAAACAGGACATTAATTAAAACATGATATAGATCACTTTTCCAACAGTTATCACTATTTTTTTCTTTTTCACATTTTTTTTTTGCTTTCTTTTTCCTGATTGATTTCATTGATTTCAAATGTTGTAGTGTTTAATTTGGAATGATTTGTTTGTATATTTGAAATTCAAACAAACGAAAACTCGACTTCAAGATTAGAATGTTATTAAATTTCATCTATTTGGAATCCGCGACATTATAGTTAAGTTTGTTCGTGCTTTTTTTTTTCAAATGCTTATTTAATATAATAAAATAATCAGATTTTTTCTTTATATATATATATATATATATATATATATATATATAATATGCTTATTTTAAAATAAACAAATTTCGTATACTTCTTAAATAAGTAGTTACTCACAAATATTTATTTCGAAAATACTAATTTTAAAAACACTTATTTCAAGTTTGCTCAAACATTTGAAAAACTTGCTATTTAAAAGTAAGAATCAACGTCCATATACACACATGTATGCATCAGATTCATTAATTGGAAATGTCGGTGTGCATATCATAACTTTCATATGTAGAGTCGGGTAGTAACGTTATTAACAAAAAATGTGCAAATTTAATGCTATCTTACAAGTATTTTAGTGATATACTAATAAATAAATTTAAAAATAAATAAATTTGTATTTAAAATGAAAATTATTTTGAGACAAAGTAAAACATCTAAATTGACATGAATAATTTGGAGTGGTTAGATTAATACGTTGCTAATAATTCCAAAGTTAAATATAATGTATACTTTTTTCTTCGACATATAATCATACAATTTACAATTTCATAATTTTAAATATATCAATATAAAAAAAATAGTTATAATTAACACATTATAAGAAATATTTAAAACATATCATACAAAGAATTAAAATTATAAATAAAGATAGATGAACATTAACGAGTCTCTTAGACTCTCTTCACTTTTATAATTGATTTTGGTTTCAGTTGTGTACGGTACGGTGAACTCGCTTCCCTCCTAACAATCAACATTTTGCTTTTACAATAAAATTGTTATGTATATATTTTTTAATAAATAATTTATAATAAAGAACTTACAATAACTTAATATTTTAATTCACTTTTTTCCACGGTGTTTAAAATTACAAGTGATGAGCATCTCCTGATCAAGTTACGAGAAAAATGAGTTAAGAATGAAATTAAATATTTTGTTATAGGTATTAAATATAACTCAAATATAAAATTTATAATAAAATATTAATTTTTATTCTTAAATAATTTTTTGAAAATGTTCTTAATAAGAATAATTAGCGTCTCATGATTTTTTTTTTTAGGAAATCTCTTGTGCTTAATGGTTTCAAACGAAGTTAGAGAAAAAAATAAGTGTTGAAAATGATGATTTTGAGTTTTACATAGAACCAAGACTAAGTAAGGAAAAGGAAAAATAATAAACCAAATCATAATCACTGTAAATTTTTCATGAGAAATCATTCTAATAGTAATTATTTTATTAAGGAGAGTAACTAATATGTTGTTAACAAATTTGAATGAAATTAAAGAAAAGTAATTAACTAATTACAAACAATGTAAAGTTAGAAATTTAAATATTAGTAAACAAATAAAGTTCATATTTAAGTTACAAATATGCTAATTAATGCCATACAAATTACTAAACTAGTAATTAATATAATAAATAGTACTTCATCTTTTTCAAAATTATATTGTTTTCATCCATTTCAAAAAAGTAATTATTATAGTTATAAGATTATTTTTGTAAATTTTAAGAACACGTTTATGCATGGAATATAATATGAAAACTTTGGTGTAAGAAAAAAAATGTTATATTTGATGTTATGATGGATTGTGTGGTGTCGTTGAGCGTTTATTATGATGGGACGATGGTTTATAGAAAGAAGGGAAGCAGGATTCACGCGCGAAGCACGTGGAGTGAAGCGATGCACAGGGGAGTTGGGACCAATCCACTTGATGAATGAACATCTAAACCAAGCCCACAGGCCCACTCCAAAAAGAAAACCTCACAAATAAACTCTTTCCTTTTCTTCGTTCTCTGTTCTCTTCACTTCTCTCACTCCCACAACAACAGAAACCCACAATGGACTCTCTCTCTCTCTTCTGCACCGGAGCGCTCCTCGCCGGCGGCCTCTACTGGTTCGTCTGCGTGCTGGGACCCGCAGAGCAGAAGGGTAAGCGCGCCACCGATCTATCTGGCGGCTCCATCTCGGCGGAGAAAGTCCAGGACAACTACAAGCAGTACTGGTCGTTCTTCCGCCGACCCAAGGAGATCGAGAAGGCGGAGAAAGTCCCGGACTTCGTGGACACCTTCTACAATTTAGTCACCGACATCTACGAGTGGGGGTGGGGCCAGTCCTTCCATTTCTCCCCCTCCATCCCGGGCAAGTCCCACCGCGACGCCACGCGCCTCCACGAGGAGATGGCCGTCGATCTCATCCAGGCCAAGCCCGGAGACAGAGTCCTGGACGTGGGCTGCGGCGTGGGCGGGCCCATGCGCGCCATCGCGGCCCACTCCCGCGCGAACGTGGTGGGCATCACCATCAACGAGTACCAGGTGAACCGCGCCCGCCTCCACAACAAGAAGGCCGGCCTGGACTCCCTATGCGAGGTCGTCTGCGGCAATTTTCTCAGTATGCCATTCCCCGACAACTCCTTCGACGGCGCATACTCCATCGAGGCCACGTGTCACGCGCCCAAGCTCGAAGAAGTCTACGCCGAAATCTTCCGCGTCCTGAAGCCCGGCGCGCTCTACGTCTCGTACGAGTGGGTCACCACCGACAAGTACCGCGCCGACGATCCCGAACACGTGGAGGTCATTCAGGGCATTGAGAGGGGTGACGCCTTGCCTGGCCTCAGAAGCTACTCTGACATAGCCGAGACCGCGCGTAAGGTTGGGTTCGTTGTGGTGAAGGAGCGGGATCTGGCCAAGCCACCGGCTCAGCCCTGGTGGAGCCGCTTAAAGATGGGCCGGATCGCCTACTGGCGGAACCACATCGTCGTGACTGTTCTCGCCGCCTTGGGAATCGCGCCCAAGGGCACCGTCGATGTCCATGAGATGCTTTTCAAGACCGCTGACTATTTGACCAGAGGTGGTGACTCTGGGATTTTCTCCCCGATGCACATGATCCTCTGCAGAAAGCCCCTTGACACCGACGACCATGCCCAAACCTGAGTGAGCGATCCCCAATTTCGAAAACATAAACACCTCCTCGTTTCTTGTTCCGGTACTCTCTTTTTTTTCATTTTTTTTTCTTCATAATTATTATTATTATCCTCATCTTTTGTTTAACTTATTTTAGTTTTTGTTATTACTATTATTACTATGAACTTGATGTAATTCGGATTTTGATATTTCTATTTTTAATTTTAATTTTGCGATGTTGATGATTTCATTGAGGATGTGCGTGTGTTTTTGTTTTAATGGAAAAATTTACTTGGATTTGGCATAGAGTGGAGATTGGTTTTGATTGGGAATGAATTGAATTGTGCGCATTAAAAGCAGAAAGAAAGCATGTGTGAGTTGTTACAGTATCTGGGCGAATTAATTGATGGATGAACGTGAGGGAGTGAAAAAGTATCTGGAATGGTTTTTTGTGGTGGGATTTATGGTGGTGGTTGTTTAGGGGGATATTTTAATGAGTAAGTGAGAGTGGCTTAATGCGTAGGGTAGGGAAGAGCAGATAGAACAGAAGAGAGCAGAAAAGAGCACATGTTAGATGGGTATATTAGCGTGTGATTAGGTGGAGACCACTGAAGATAGGTTTAGCTTGGTTGTATTTTAACGTGGTTATGGTGAACCTTTCAGTGTCTGAATCTGGCTTGATGCGTGCTGAGTTGCTTTTTTGGTTTTACTCTTGTCACGTTGCGCCTGGATTTTTACTTCCGAATGCCAAAGCCCCACACGCACCGCGACATCTGGCCCGCACTTTCTTTAGATCTGCCTAACAACTCTTCACCCTCATCAACCCAACTCTACTCCCTCAACTTTTACCCCCCCCCCCCCCCCTTTTTTATTGTCCTCTCTCCGTATCTTTTATGATCAAAATTAAGACTAAAATTCCACATAATTTATTAATCATTTACTCTATTTTTGGACAAGTTATTTGAGTGTCGATGTTTTTCAAGAACTAGTAATTGTAGTATAATAGGCGAACACGACTCTTTCAGACAGGAGAAGAAATATGTCTTGTTTTTCTTTTTTAATAAAACACAATTCGAATATCCAACTACCTATTATTTCCAAAATATTTTGGTATTGTTCTTACCTGTACTTGTGTAAGGAGTATTAATGTCTCTCCACATGCATAAATAAGCGTAATCTTTTAGTCGAGCCTATGAAAAACAAGTTGGTGATCCTGCCACATATATTTAAATAATTAAAAGTTATCTAATAATTACATTATTATTTTAAAAATAAATTGTATGGTTTTAAAATGTAATAGTTTATGTTTAGAATTTTTATTTTGTTTATTATAAGTGTTTTTAATCGATATAAGAAGATACTTGGTTCTTTCGAGAGGTTTTTTTTTATCTTACTTTTAGTTACAATTTCAATTCCGTGATTTGCCTCAGATATGTTGACGGTAAAGGTTGATATTGTTTATTAAAGTTTAGTTTAAATTTTAATTAAAAGTAACACTAAAAATAATTACTTATTGCATTTAAATGGCCTTATAATAAAAAAATTAAGCATTCAAGTGTGAAAAACCCTGTTGCATGTCTTTCAGTTTAACTCACAAAAACGATCTGAACTTCTATGCTCCAAGTGTGTGTTGAAAGTTTTTTTTTTTTTTTTTGGTTAGTAAAAAACGATTTATTATATTAGGATTACTTATGAGTGTTATTTTAATTTTATCTAATAAATTTTATCATTGAAATAGATGACATGGAAATATTCATGTATATACCGTTGCTTGTATTTATTTAAAAGAATGTTTTAAAAAGAGTATATTAATAAAAAAATATTTTTTAAGTATTAATATAATGGTAAGATTCATAAAACTCAATTAAGTAGTCACATGTTCTTAATATTAAAATGATTTTTGTACAAAGTCAGTAATCTTAATATTAAAATAATTATTTATATAAAATGATTAAATTTATGGGGTATTATATGCCTCTACCTATTATGAATGCTTTTAAATAGAAAACGTGTATTAAACATGAAGATAGTTAAATTTATTTTTAACCCAAATGGAGTTCAGACAGGGGCATGTGCACACAACTCAACCCACTTTTATCATAGAGTTGGCCTTTACATCAAAGCATTAATTTGAAAAATTAAGGTTGTTCTATGGCTGTGTGTGGAAAGGCTCTTGATCTCTGAGAAAGAAAAAAAAAAAACTGATTCCACTTTTTCTATTGAAAGGATCTTTTTCTTTGTGGAAAATTTCAGGTTCTTCTTTTTCTCGATGGAAAGTAGTGAGGCACGGGATGAAATAATATGATCATGATTCACTCACGCAACGCAGATATCGCAACTTGGACTTTAGATAGCGAATCACTTTTATAAAACTTTTTTTTCATTTCAAAAGTAGTTCTATATTTTATTTTGTAGTATTTTTTTCAGATTATTGTTTTATGAAGATATTAATGTTTCAAAATATAATGAAATAATAAAATGGAGATTTGAGCAAATAGTGTTATGGAAACCACGATTACTTTTAAAGAATCCAAATTTCTTTAATTTCAAACAGTAAATGACAAGAAACGACCATGCAATAAATAAAGTAAAGAGTTTCACTTTCAAAACCACATTCATTTGACAGCTTTATTAATTATTATAGTTACAAAAATATATGCTAACATTTGCATAGAAATAAACTCAGGGGAACATCTTATGATGCATGTTATGAAGGAAATATGTTAGAGGTAACTTTGTACTTGCAATGGCTACATAAAAGTAATGAGTTATAAAATATTTAGAGTATTTAGAATCTTTTTAAGTTGCTCAATTTTTTAAAAACATAAAAAATGTAATCATCTAAATTTAAAACTAAAAATGGAAAATGCATCATGTTATATTTTAAACTGGTCTTACACCTATAACATGGAAATCATCATAATTAAAACATTTTTTTACCAATCCATTTTGTCCTTTAGGCATTAAGAAAGATCATTGGAAAATTGGAAGATATATAGATGTCAACTATCTTGATTGAAAAAAAGGTGATAATATTAAACATTATGAATTTAATTAATAAAATTAGAATGATTACAAAGATATGTATTATTTGAACAAAATTTTTTTTATCAATTTGTTTCAACAAAGTTCTTTTATTATCATTCACTCATGTTATAATATAAATATTTTTCTTATTTTGTGAAAGTATTTATCTATCACTTTTATTCGTTTGAAATGCCTTCAAAATATCAAGTATGTGGAGGTGACACCACGTTGCAGAGAGAGTTGCAACGTTGTATAGCAATTTCAAAATTCCTATTACATAAAACTAATGATGGTTGTTTGAAGTTGACATGATACTTATTTTTTAAATGTAATTATAAAATTATCATTTTATATATCTATTTTTAATAATTCTTTGTTTTTCTTTGTGTAGTATTTGATTCTTAATATTTTTTATTCTAAAAAATAAAATATACAAATATTTCGACATTTGGATGTTGAAGATTACAAGTGAAGTATTTGAGAATATGTTTATATAATAACATGTATGATCTTGCGATAAAAATAACCTCCATGAAATAAAATATCATAGTTAGAATGAAATTTACGTTAAAAAAAAAAAGAACTTGAACATTGACTTTAATTTTACCTCGTAAAATATTAGCATTTCAATTTTTTTTACAATATCTCTTTTCCTTTTTCCATTTATTTTAAATTTAGAAAGTTAAAAATGATGATCTTGCTTGCACAGAAACTGAATGTTTTTCAGTGGAGAGAGATGAATCTCCTTCAACATTATCCTGAAACTAATAGCTGATTAAAATTTTCATTCATAGCTTTAGGAGACACTTTAGTGAAATAGTTGTAGATGTGCTACACCCTGATTCTTGAACTTTGCCTCCATCTTTTGACTCAACTATTGCATCCTTCATCAAGCTTTCTGCAAAATGATATCATGCCCAGTCTCTCCTCCCAAGAAATAAAAAGTATCATGGTTTTTGAAGATGAAGCTCCCCCATGGCATCAAGTGATTGTCCAGCACCTCTAAGTAGCAGAGAATATATAAAATACCAAAATATGTCCTAAAAAAAAAAATACAATCCTTCACAAGAACTGGCATTAGTGGCAAGTGATCTCTAGGTACAGTTCTCCATGCTTTTTCTTCTCCCATTGGAGTTGCCTAACGTGATTTGTCAATTGAATTTATTTTGACGGTTCCAAAGAAATGCAAGATGTTCACAATTTTCTGGAATGGAAGGGCATCACACCCTTATCAAAGGAAATACTTCAAAAAAAAACTATTTGAACTTTAAATTCGAAGCATTTTATATAAAGAATAAAGAAAAAAATCACAAAAATAAAGAAACTAAATAAATGCCTATTTTGAAACTATAAGGGATGTAAATGTCATCTAGTATAGTCTGAAAAAAGATTAAAAAAGATTCTTATTTATTTTTAATTTAAACTTTTACATTAAATATTGTATATCATCTACACAATTATTCCTAATTTAATAATTTTTACATTAAAGCAATTTTTCTGTCTCTTAATCTTATGTTAAAAAAACTAAGATTCAATCTTCAAAAATTGACTCCATAAGTAGCGATTAGATCTTATAATCTTAGTAGACACAAGTAAAAAAAATACTTCACAAGCCCAAGGGCCAATAAATAATATCTCAAAGATAACAAAATATTACATAAAATTCCTAAGGGACGACAAATGTCCCAAAATATTATAAAACAAAGTTTTCCAATGCTTCCTCACGCATGATGCTCATGTATTAACAAAAGGGCCTCAAAAAATTGTATATTCTCGTCTATACATTCACTTCTTGAACTCAGTGGCCCAAATAATAATTGCTAACACCAAATCTACCCGAATATTTTCAGGAAAAGGTATGCTAAGTTTACAAAGGAGGTATACATGAAGTGTAGGTAAATGGACTCAGTTTCAATCCCTCGATCAATCAGTTCCTAAAGTAACTTAATGCCAGTTGACCTAAGGCTCTTGAGCAAAATATATGGAACAAATCAGCTTCACCAACAAGATACTCCCCCAAGCCATCTGATACACACAGCTTAAACTTTCCTTTTAAGAATTATATCTGAATACTGGCAGCACATATCAACTGTCAAGGAAAATTTAAAAATATTCCAAAAAGGATGGAGAAGCTTTCTACTTTTTTGGGTAGCCTGGAGCTAAAGGTCAAACAATTGAGCAACAAAAAATATAAATTACTCAAAAAAGAGAAGAAAATGGTAGCAGCTCCACATCTTATGCCTTATGTCATCACAGTTGCCAGGAACTTCAACTCAAGATCAGAAAAAACTTGAATGGCTACTGAAAACAAACCAAGAAGATGACGATGTGCTTCCTTCATGTGCAATCAGACCTCGAGGAGGATGTCCATATATTATGTAATGATTTGTTTCTGGATCTTGTGGCACACAACCATTTTCTTGGGATCTCAGGATCATCACTTGTTACAGTTGGCACATGCCAGCTACCATTGGCTGATTCCTGCAGTTATATTATATTTAGCATGTATTGTATAAGTACAGTTGGAAATCTCAGTTTTATCTGTCAATCATTTTTTTCCTTTTCAATATAGAAGGGCTACAAAAATACATACAAGTGGAGGTAGACAACCCCCAGACCCAATTATTCAATACACAGGTATGAATTATATCTTGACGCTGAGCAAGAATAATTATACAGCCTAGCCACCATATAATTTGTTTGGTGAAAACGCAGTTGGGTTATCAACTCACCTGAATAACTATTGAATAACAGGGAGGCATAATTAGGGAGCCTCTAGAAGATGAGGTTGATGCTCGAACCTGCAAATCAGAAAACACATCGTCAATCCTTTCATTATTGGAGTCAAAAACCCGATGCAAGAGTCACTATGAAAATACAAATAGCACATTAGTAATTCAGCATCAAGAAAGGCTAAAATTCTTGAGAACTGATGCTAACACAGAAACATAAACTCTAATAAACTTTAGACAACAACAATTAAAACGAAATCCATAACCCACTAGGTGAGGTCAGCTACATGGATCGCACAAAGCTATTAGGGCCAAATTCTCAATAGTTTTTATCAATCCCTCTTAAAATTTCCTCCAATGTCCTTCATGACCTCCCTCTCCCCCCATTGTGCAATGCTAAATGCCATGCAATCTATTATTATCCTCGCTGATGCCTTCTACAACTTTCTTTACGCATGTCCAAACCATTGTAACCAATTTTCATGAAAAATGCTAGGAATACTCTCTCTGGCACACTCTTTTAGACAAACTCTTTGTTAGTATAATTTATTGAAAATCACAACATTTTACGGGCCGGTAGAAATAATTTATTAGAATGTGTTCTTAGCACTTCGCTCTATGTGATACCTAAACACCCAATAGGACCAAGTCCTCTTCATAGCACCTTCCCTAGGAGTCACCGCTCCACAGCTTTTACTCTACATCACTTGGTAGAACACTATAGATACCAACTGATAAGCACCCAAACACTTGAGTATACACCAACATCTTCTTCTAGAAAAAACATTCTGTATCTTATCCTTTCTTGTGTGACCACATATCCATCTTAACTTCATATCTGCCACCATTTCCTTTTGTTGTCTCTTTAAAATTCAACATTCACTACCATAGTATGGCTAGTATTAAAAGGTGGACTTATACTTAATTAAGTTTGCATCCCATTTTTATAGATTTTATTTTAACCAATTCCTAATCTATGTAGGATCTCAAATGCACCTCCTTACTTGAAGTTTGGACATATCTAGTCATCTACGGTATGGTATCTTTTCCCAAATTTACTCTAAGTTCCTTCATTTTCTTCATATTTCATGATCAAATTACAATACGTATACTTTGTCTTACTCCTACTCAATTGAAAATCCTTTGATTCCAATGTTTGAATCCAAAACTCAAGTTTAGAGTTAACTTATTTTCTTGATTTCTCAATCAAAACTATATCATCCATAAAATGAAATGCAGCTTTTTGGATTAGAAGCATGATGAATTATGCTATATATGCAAGTTCTTTTGAGGATCTTAGTAGTAAGATACGTAAGTTTATTCTAGACAGCCTCCTAATTCCATATTAGGTTACCAAGTATGACAATTAAGCAAACATTGATGTGCGAAGAAATATTGACATTTGACAACTAAATGAGGACAGCATGCAATGAACCATTTAATAAATTCTTTTTTCTCAAAAGGGTGTTTATTTGCTGCTGGCCCTGGGTAGTCAGTCAATAGTCATGGATACAGAAGACGAGCAGAATTCAGAATAATGTTATAATGAATGCATCTGCAATATTGCACAGCTATACTACATAATGTATAGCGAATTCTCAGGTAGTTTACAATACCTGATGCTTTTCCTTCCATCTCGGGAAAAAACTAGAACCCAGTAGTTGGAACAAGTGGTCCCTCATCTCATCATCTGTTAACAGTAAGCATTTACAACTAACAGCCGCATACAACCAGTACCTGTGTTAAACAAAACAACACGATTTTAGTACAGCTGAATTGTATGACTATAGACATATAAACACTTCAGAACTTACATTCATGTAACTGTTGTAAATGCGTGATACAAAAAATTAACAACATCCAACCCTATCCAACTAGATGGAGTCAGCTACGTGGATCAATCAACACCATCAGGTTCTTTGGAAATGTAAAATAACAAAAAAAGGAAATTAGGCAACACAATCTTACTTCATATTATGGAAGCACTACATTACCAGTCATCATTTGAACCTTGAGGTGTAGCATAAAGAGCACCGTTTTTTTTCCAATTTTCTATAAGTCTCCTGTTTTTTGGATTTTGAGCAGGACCACCATTTACCCGACTTATATGCAAAATTATAAGTGGCAATCTCTTCGAAGGGCTTATTTGCCGTAATTGTTCAACAACAGTATTAAGCTACAACCAAGGGCAAATAACCATTAAGTAATTACTTTTGCAATGGGCTAAATAAATTCCACAATTTCATGCTCACCCGGGAAAAGCTGAAATTGTGCCCATTGGAAAGGCCTACATTGGCACCATCTACAACAGCATCAAACGGGCCATGCCGCTCAAGCCACTTCTGCAGAAGTTAAAGTTCTATATCAATCAGTATTTGCTGTCTTTTTATATATAACCATATTGAAGACAGAGAGTTGAAAATAAAGGCAATACGATATACAATCCTTGTCAAACTACAGGAAAAAAAGGATAGCCCTTCACCTAATTCAGCTTTTAAGTATACAAACAAAATTTTAAAACAAAACAGTGATTCTTGTTCTACCTGAAAATGAACAAAGTTTTCCTTAGCTTCTTTTTGGCAAGCTAATTTAGATAATGAGGCAGCAAAAATTTCAGTTTCCTTTGGATCAATATCAATGCTCACAAGCTTCTCGCCGCAGGAGAGACACACACCATCCTCCTTCACCTGAGTCTCCACCATCTTCCATCGCCCTCTCCCAAGCCATCCTTGACCATGCCATCCTCCACCTCCCCGCAGAATCCCTTCTCTCACCTTGTTCACATCCCACTTCTCTTTCCCGATTGTTGCAGCATATTCCGAGTTAAACCAGTCCTGAACTATCCGTAAAGTCGACTCAGACACCTGTCTCACCGTAGCACGTAAACGATGCAAAATCTCATACACCTTGTCTTCCTTCTTCGTATTGACACTGACTTCCAAAAGAGCAGAAAGCTCAGGCTCTTCAGCCACAATACCAGACTCAATCATGTCAGCATCAACTAGATAAGCTTTCTCAGCATCACCCCTCTTGCAAAATCCAAACAAAGCTGGTTCATACGATCTCAGCTTGGGAGGAATAGCAACATTCTTCATCTGCTTCAGCAATTCGAAAGCCATATCGGGATCTTCCTTGGCAGCAGCAAGCCTAGCAGCATTGGTAAAGGTCGCTTCATTGGGCTGAACTCGGTCAATCAACATCTGTTGAAAAATCTCAAACCCCCTTCTGAGACCCAAATGGGGAACATCAGCATTTTCAACAGAACATAAGTATAGCAATTTGTTATAATGGTCAAGGTTGAGTAGAACCCCCAATTTTCGAGCCTCGTCATAGTGGCAAAGGGCTTGAACAACATCTCCATCCTTCGAGCACTCGTTCAGCTTGCGCAATAAGACCCCTTCCGGAGATTCATAGAAAGCTTTTCTTCTCGCTTTGCTCGAAAGCTTAACCGTGGTTGTTCCTTCGTCTCGTGATTTGGGCGTTCCAGCTAATGCAGTGACAGTGGAGAACTTAGCACCGACAGTTAGGGCACGTTTGGCGTTGTGGCAACGTAGAATGCGCCAGTAATGGGATTGAGTGAAGATACCGAGAGGCTGGACGAGTCTTGCCATCACTGTTTGTTGAACCAACGACAGACAGACCAAACAACAACTAACCTGGAATTCATCAAATCCAAATTGAATACCACTTTGTCCTCACAAAATTAAGACAACCCTTCACTTCGCATAAGACCTTCTCCATCGCGGCTTCATTAAGCTGCTTCCAGTAAGAACAAACCGTGCTCACCAAAAAAATCAGGATTCAAGGTAGATGATATGGCACCATTTTTTCTTTATTCTTCTTATCCTTGAACTTAAAAACATATTAGAACCTCACAATGAAAAAATAATAATAATAATAATAAATATTGGTTTAATTTTTCTTATGTTACTCTCTAATATTTTATTTTATCGTTTTTAGATAAAACGATTATCTGTGATTATTTTCTAGAGATATTATTTATAGTTAATATATTTACTAGACATAAAAATATGTAAAACTAAATATATATATATATATATATATATATATATATATATATATATATATATATATATATATATATATATATATATATATATAGACTTTTCTTCTGAAATCATATTAAAATTTTATTATTTATTAAAATAGACTCTTCAATTTTATATACTCAAATAGACCTATTTATTGTGTAAAGTCAGAACTGGGTTCCTTAACTAAAAATGTACCAAGTTAGAATCATAAAAATAGTCAGATTTCCATTAGCAGGGAATCGAACTCCAAACAGCATTTTATATTTTATATTTTTTTTTCCAATAGTTTACCAGCACATATAAAAACAGAAGATATAAAAGAGGTTGAGAATGAAGAAGAAATACAAATTGTTATTACAAAATTTTTAAGAGAGCTTACAATTTTTGAAACTATTTAGGGATATGGAAAGCTGAGAACTTATGTTATGAGAGGATTGGCTGAGGAAGATAGAGTTTAAAGCTCAAGGAGAACTGTAAATGATATTTCAACAACTGACTCTTTTATAAGCCTAAAGATTCTCCTATTCACGATTACAATTGACACACTATAGTCAAAAGTGACTGACAAATCTCATAATTACAATTGACACGTCTTTATTTTTGGCGGCCGACACTAAAAGCAAAATAGAATAATTACAAGTACTTTCAATTGTGTGGGCCCCATTTATCTTTGCGTAAAGAACCAACTAATTACGTTCTGAGGTGTGGGACCATAATATCTATTGGGTGATGGGCCAACTAAGCTCAGCTTCTTACTAAGATGCTATCTCTTAGGAGGGGAATTCTTGAGGGTGTTCTTCTTCTAATTTTCTCATAATTTGATGAACTTGTAACTCTTCTTTAGTTGATATTCTTTACATGATATTATTAATCATCATCGTTAATTCTGCTGGAATTGATTGCTAAAATTGGTCAAAATCAATGTTTTCTTCATTTTCATATAGATCTTGGACATCCTATAGGTTGATAATGGCTTCAGTTTCTTCTTCTTCTTCTTCATCAGAGCCCGATGAGGATAATGCTTCAATCATTTTTTGTTTTAATTGGGCTTTTTCGGCTTTTGAGGAAGGGAGGTTCGGTAAGTCTATAATAACTTTTCCTTTTTCTTTTATAGAAGATATTTCTCTTTGGATTGGACTTTTTTGTGTGATAAGGCCCATTTTCTTCCAATTTTTGAATTTTTCTTCTACGTATTGGGTTTCAAATTTTTTCCACCAACAAACTTTAGTTTTTAAGCACAGAGTTTTAGGATAGGTTTCTTCTATGTGTTGATGGATTTCAGGAATGTGGGCCAAAAACCAGCTTATTCCCATGTTTGAGCAAAATTTTATAATTCGAAGGTGTAGAGGGTATTGAGGAGTAAGACTTTTACATTTTTGGTACATTTTCATGATTTTTTCTGGGATTATAGATTGGACCGGACATATTTGATGAAACCAATCAACAAACCAATTTGGTAGGGTATTGGGTACTTCTTTTTTAAAACATATATACCATGAATGCCTAGGATTGGTATCAAATAGTATCTTATTCCAGGCTTCTTGGTAATCAAAATAATTATATGAAGGACGGTCAAAGGGCCTCGAAAAGCTCTTATCTGTGAAAGGGTGTTGGTTCCATTCTTGGTATGAAATAATTTTAATAATTCGTAATTTTGAATAACTAATTATCGAGGGGTCTCTATCATTTGCAATGGGGGTTATTTCTGCAGATCCTGCATCTATCAGAATAAATTGGTAAAAATTTTTGGTCTTTTTCAAATTTTCTGACTTAGGGATCCAACTCCATCCTGGAGGAGCTAGTTTTCTAAGTATTCCATAAACATCTTCAAGATTTCAGTCTTCTTCTAAAGTAATAATCTTCTAGCATCCTTCTTTGATATGAAATTCTTTTTTAGGGGGAGAATGTTGCGAAATTTGTGGTGTTAGAGGGGTAAATCTATTAGGTTGAGTGGTTATTGAGGTAGGAAGTTTTCTAGTGGTCATGGTTTTCAAGTATGATGGGGCAAAGTCGTCTAAAGATAATGTCGAGGACTTTTGACCCTTTTCTGTTTTACTCTTTTCGATCGTAATCGGGTTTTTAGAGGGGTTGCCATGGGTGTGGCCCTGCAAAAATTCTCTAGTTAGGAAATCGGGTATTGAATTTTTTTTCCTTTAATAAATTCTATTTCAAATTCAAAACACGTTAATAGACTTTGCAATCTTGCAAATATTTGCTTTGAAACTATATTTTTTATGTCCTTTTCCAAAATTTCTTTCGCAGATTTACAATCAATTCTTAATAAAAAAAATTTTGTTTATTAAATCATGTTGAAATTTTTGTATATTTAAAATTATACTTAAGACTTCTTTTTTAATAGTGCTATAATTCTTTTGAGCATCATTCCATATTTCTAAGTGATATCTTACTATTTGTTCGGGATCATCTTTTAACTTTTGTTTTAGTATACCTCTATATCCTATATAAGAAACATCAGCTTTCTATAATTATTTTTGCTTCTGGATTTGCTATTCCTAGACATGGCAGGGACTTAACTAATTTTTTAACCTCTATTATTATTTTAGTCATTTCTGGATTCCATGGTTTGGGATTTTTCCTTAATCTATTAAAGAGGGGTTTACATAGTATTTGAATGTTAGGTATAAATTCCGATACATAATTTAAACATCCTAAGAATCTTTGTAGTTGAAGTTTGTCTTTTATTTCATCGGGAAATTTTTCTGAAAATTCAATACTTCTTTTAATGGGGGTTATAGTTCCTTGGTTTATTTCATGACCTAAAAATCTAATTTGGGTTTGTGCTAGTTTTATTTTCTTTTGTGATATTACCATTTCATTTGTTTTTATAATATTTTTAAATATTCTTAAATGTTTTTTATGTTGTTCTATTGATTCAGAAAATATTAAGACATCATCAATATAGATAATGACAAATTTTGAGTAAGGGTTTAATATGTCATTCATTATTTTTTGAAATTCGAAGGCGCGTTTTTTAAACCCATAGGCATTACGTTCCATTCATATTGCCCGAATGGTACTATAAAAACAATTTTATATTTATCTTGTTCTTTTAACTTAATTTGATAATATCCACTTTTCATATCAAACTTAGAAAATATAGTTGCATTATAAATTCTACTTATTAGTTCGGTTTTATTAGGCAGGGGATACCTAATCCATTTTAAGACCTTATTTAAAGGTTTGTAATTTATTACCATTCTTGGTTCCCCTCTTTCTATTTCGGAGGCATTTTGTACATAAAAGGCAGACACAACTCCATGGAGATTTACTAGGTCTAATAAGTTTTTTATCTAAAAAAGATTTTATTTCTTTTCTACAATATTCTAATGTTTCTTTATTTAATTGTACTGGTTTGGCTTTGGTAGGAATATTATTTTCCAAAAATCCTTCTTCGTAAGGTAATTCTATTTCAAAAGTGTTTCTATTCCAAAAAGGTTTGGGGACCTCTGCACATACTTCTTTTATGATTTCTTGTTCTATCTTTTTAAAGGTTGTTATTATTTCAAGATTTTTTAATTGTTCTTCAATTCTTTTGTATGCTATTTCTTGTTTTAAATATTTTATATGGCTATTTTTGGGTTCCAATTTTAATAGAAAGTTTTCCTCATTTACTTCAGTAACTATTTGTATTTCTTTATTTTTTACTGGTTTAATGAATTCGAATAAAATATTTTTATGTCTTATTCCATTTTCGGATACTTCAAAAGGGTATATTAATGCTAGAAATGGGGTTCCTAGGATCATTTTTTCACTAATATCGGGGGTTAGTATAAAAGTATTTTTAAAACAAGTTCCTTTATTACATATACTTGCGTTTGATAATTTATATTTTATCTTTAGTTTTTCAGAATTCGCAGTTCGTAGGGTTTGTAAAGTTTTTTCATAGAATTTAGTAGGTATTAATCCTTCTCTTATACAATTTATATCAGCTCCAGAGTCCATTAAAACTGTAAATTGTTTATGAAAATTATTTCCAATTTTTAATGTAGTTTTTATATGCCATTTTTGTTGTAAAATATTTAGTTGATTAACCTTTTCGAAGTTGATTCCTCATTTAAGATAGATTTATTATTTATAATATTCATTTTTTTCTTCTTGTATTTCATTTTTTATCTTTAATTCTATTAATTGAATTTTAATTTCTTTTATTTCTTCTTTTAAAAGGCTTATTTCTTTTTGCAAGTCTTGTAAATTTACTTGGTTTTTCTTTATTTATTGCCTTTCGTAATATTTTTGACATGTCATAACCACTTACTTCTATTGATACAGTTTCTGCTTCTCTTTCGTTTAGTATTAATGTTTTTAATTTATTTAAATATTCTAACTTATCTTCTTCATTTGTAAGTTTATCTACCATTTCTAAGGCTATTTTAGTTTCTGTAGTTAAAACATTAATATTAAATATGCAATCACAATTTTCTTCCTTCTCATTTTCACTAGGATTAGTGGTATTTTAATCTTCGCTACTACTCGGTTTCAATTAGATTATTTATATATTCTTCTCATTCATATAATAATATTTTTGCTATTTGGTTTTTTATCTCTTCACTCATATCTAGGTTTGTATCCTTTCTCGGACTCTACAATCTTTTTTCATGTGTCCGTATCTTCTACATTTGTAACAAACTATTCCTTTCTTTGAATTAGGTTGATTATTACTTATAGGAGGGTTTGTTTTTATTTTTCTTTTAAAGTTTATAAGAATGTTTCTATTATTATTCTGAGAAAATTTTCTTTTGATTATCTATTTTTTCTTTTTTTTTTCTTGAAGGAGAATCTAATTTTTCATACCCATATTGCATGCAGAAATCTCCTAATTCTTTTGTACCGCTTTCTTGTTGTCTTTTAATATGTTTTTCTAACTTTAGATTATTACATATTTCTAAGGCAGTGTTTTTGATGGTTGAAATTATTTTTCCATATGTTATATCTTGCAAAGGTTCACTGATACCATTTTTTATCTTTGGCTCTGATACTATTTGCGCCGATAATATATCTGTTTGTCTGAATAAGTATGCACTGTGGTTGCGGTATAGGCCGATCCTCCACATCAGAAAAACTGTTTAAATATTAAAGGTATATTGGACTCTGGAGCTGTTAAAAATTGGAAATAATTTTCATAAATAATTTACAACTTTAGTGGACTCTGGAGCTGATATAAATTGTATAAGAGAAGGATTAATACCTACTAAATTCTATGAAAAAACTTTACAAATCCTACGAACTGCGAATTTTGAAAAACTAAAGGTAAAATATAAATTGTCAAACGCCAGTATATGTAATAAAGGAACCTGTTTTAAAAATACTTTTATACTAACCCCTGATATTAGTGAAGAAATGATCCTAGGAACCTCATTTCTAACATTAATATACCCTTTTGAAGTATCCGAAAATGGAATAAGACATAAAAATATTTTATTCGAATTCATTAAATCAGTAAAAAATAAAGAAATACAAATAGTTACTGAAGTAAATGAGGAAAACTTTCTATTAAAATTGGAAGCCAAAAATAGCCATATAAAATATTTAAAACAAGAAATAGCATACAAAAGAATCGAAGAATAATTAAAAAATCCTGAAATAATAACAACCTTTAAAAAGATAGAACAAGAAATCATAAAAGAAGTATGTGTAGAGGTCCCCACAACTTTTTGGAATAGAAACACTTTTGAAATAAAATTACCTTACGAAGAAGGATTTTTGGAAAATAATATTCCTACCAAAGCCAAACCAGTACAATTAAATAAAGAAACATTAGAATATTGTAGAAAAGAAATAAAATATTTTTTAGAAAAAAAACTTATTAGACCTAGTAAATCTCCATGGAGTTGTGCTGCCTTTTATGTACAAAATGCCTCCGAAATAGAAAGAGGAGAACCAAGAATGGTAATAAATTATAAACCTTTAAATAATGTCTTAAAATGGATTAGGTATCCCCTGCCTAATAAAACCGAACTAATAAGTAGAATATATAATGTCACTATATTTTCTAAGTTTGATATGAAAAGTGGATATTATCAAATTAAGTTAAAAGAACAAGATAAATATAAAAATGTTTTTATAGTACCATTCGGGCAATATGAATGGAACGTAATGCCTATGAGTTTCAAAAATGCGCCTTCTGAATTTCAAAAAATAATGAATGACATATTAAACCCTTATTCAAAATTTGTCATTGTCTATATTGATGATGTCTTAATATTTTCTGAATCAATAGAACAACATAAAAAACATTTAAGAATATTTAAAAATATTATAAAAACAAATGAAATGGTAATATTACAAAAGAAAATAAAACTAGCACAAACCCAAATTAGATTTTTAGGTCATGAAATAAACCAAGGAACTATAACCCCCATTAAAAGAAGTATTGAATTTTCAGAAAAATTTCCTGATGAAATAAAAGACAAACTTCAACTACAAAGATTCTTAGGATGTTTAAATTATGTATCGAATTTATACCTAACATTCGAATACTATATAAACCCCTCTTTAATAGATTAAGGAAAAATCTCAAACCATGAAATCAAGAAATGACTAAAATAATAATAGAGGTTAAAAAATTAGTTAAGTCTATGCCATGTCTAGGAATAACAAATCCAGAAGCAAAAATAATTATAGAAACTGATGTTTCTTATATTGGATATGGATGTATACTAAAACAAAAGTTAAAAGATGATCCCGAACAAATAGTAAGATATCACTTAGGAATATGGAATGATGCTCAAAAGAATTATAACACTATTAAAAAAGAAGTCTTAAGTATAGTTTTAAATATACAAAAATTTCAACATGATTTAATAAACAAATTTTTTTATTAAGAATTGTAGACCCCAAATCTTGTCCGGACTCCTAATAAAGCCGAAGATCGCCCATTCCGAAGATGGTTAAGACTTTATCAAGTCCCTAGTAGATTGTTCTAGGTTCCATTTAGGATAGGAAGGGTTTTTAGAGGCATTAAAAATCGGGAAATCCGCCGGAGACAGCAGATGGCCGTCCAGAGCAGGCAGACGGCCGTCCATGGCAACTTTAAGGCCATGGACGGCCGTCCACACTACATGAACGACCGTCCATGGCCATTTTTTGCCCTGGACGGCCGTCTGCTTTGCTCAGACGGCCGTCCGCCTTTTCCAGGCTCGAATCCCTATAAATAGAGGCCTCATTCCTCCGAAAATTCACACCTTAGCACTCCTCCACTCTCTTGGGAGCTTTTTGGCACTTGAGAGTGACCCTGAGCATTATTCCAGGGTTCGAGGGAGCTTTCCAGTTTCCGTTAAGGTTGAAACCGGTTAAGGAGGTCTCTCTTTGAGGCATCCGGCCCTCGGTTGAGTGACTTTTCTTTGTTTTGTGGAGAGGAGCGTGCTTGTAGAGTGCGGGGACTGCCAAAAAGCGTCATCACATTTTAGAAGAGTTAATATAAAGCTCACTTCAGAGGTTTCTTCTCTATTCTTTGTCTTTTTTTACTGCTTTCTTTATCGCTTTCTTTGTGTGCATTAGATAGTAGAGTCATGTAGATATTTAAATTCTGCAAGTAGATCAAATAATAGGGTAAAAATGTAATTTTTTTAAGTATTTATTTTCTAACTTAGTCCATCATAGGGAACCTGAAATGGGCGTTGTGGGGGTGCTAACACCTTTCCCACGCGTAACTAACTCCCTTACCCGACTCTGGTTGTAATGGTCAAAGTTGGTTTTTTCTAAAACCACTGCCTTTTTCTTTTTTACCTTTTTCAGTGTTTAAGGTTAAAACACTGATGGAGACTCCTCGAACCTATTCAAAAACCTCGCCCTTAGGTCCAGCCCGGTTATCGGACGGCCTAAAGGCGTTGAACCGTTTCTTTCAAAGAAAACGCGAGTCATATAAAAATCATCGCGTCGCTCCGACCGCCTCTTCTGACGGCGACGACAGATGACGACTCCACTGGGGAAGCTAGAGAGTTGATCCCATTTAGTGATGGACTAGTTTAGGAAATAAAAACTAGAAATTACACTTTTACCCTTTCTTGCTTTTATAACATGCTTTACTGTTTGGCTTTAATAATTGTTGTATGCTTATTTTCTGCAACTGTCTGAAATAAACTGTACACAACCTTTGCACACTACAGTCCCTCTATACCCGGGGGCAAGAGAGAATATACATAGGGAGTGGGTGGCAGGTACGGCCGACCGTGGTATGTGCCATAGTGCCAGCAGGTCGTTGTCGGAAACCACCACTCAAGGTGATAACTTTCTTTTTCTTGGTCTAAGAACGTCGACACGGACATCCGTGCATGGTTCGAAGACTGGGAAATTGAAGGGTCCCTATAATGGGGGCACCTTGGGGGCCTGGCCTTGGTGAGAACAGTTAGAACCTACCTTTGCCTATACACTTTTCTGCAGGAAACCCCTACCTTTTAATTAAAACGTCACTCTGTTCGCGAATGAGTGAATTGTTTGTGCATTCGTTTGTTGCATTTGTTTGTTGCATAGCATAATCATACAACAACAAATAAAAAAAATATATAAAACAAAATCTCAAAGAATATTTCACAATAAACACCCTTATCTCGGACAGTCTGCCTTTTAGCTAGCCTGGTTTCAGGTTCTTTGTCAGCTAAGTAGCCACGCAGTCCGACAGAAGAGATAAGAGACGCTAAAACTATTCTTTTGCAATAAACCACTTTTATCTCGGAAATCTGCCTTTTAGCTAGCCTGGTTTCAGGTTCTTTGTAAGCTAAGTAGCCACGCAGTCCGACAGAAGAGATAAAAGGCTAAAAAACAAAAAATAATTAAATCAAAATAACTGCCATAATGAGAGGAAATCGGGCCTTTTTCATGTTGTTAAACATCGAATCCATCATACAGGTAGTTTTATTATTCTTCAAAAAAATCTATATACAAAAATCATGTACCATATAGAAAATAAAACATGATAATATTTAGAAAAAGCAAACACTTTCATGCATACGAAAGCATCATACTCATACCATGCATTTTCTTCATTTTTAGAAAATGGAGGGATCACGCAGTAAACAGTTGGGAAAAGTGGATATTCCCCGATACCGTGTTGAGAAGTTGGAGCAGTTATGCGCGCTTATGCCATCAGAAGTTCGATCCGACTTCGAGAGATCTTACGGATGAATTTTGGACCTCTTGAAAATATTTGCTGACCACGCGTTCGTCAGGGTCCTGATCCACTTCTGGAACTCCAGATTGCACTGCTTCGAGTTCCCTTAGTTTGATTTGGTTCCGACTTTGGAGGAGTACGAACTAATGATCAGATGGCCCAAGTCAGCTGGGGTATACATTAGCCAGGGGGCCTACGTCTCAGTGAACAAGGTCGCTCATCTTATCCGATTACCACTTCCACAGTCTACCCTGAAAGGAAAAGGGAGCATTCAGGGGTAGAAGATATCACTTTTAGAGGACCACTTATCCTCTCTGGCTGAAAAAGGAGATTGGCCCACATTCAACAAGACTCTGACATTAATTATGTTTGGGACCTTTTTATTCCCTTTCCATAATGACGCCGTAGATCACGCCGCAATAGACGCCTTCTTTGCTTGGGACGTACATTTGAAAAGTCTCGTGTCTGCGCTTCTTGCCGACACCTTGCTGTCAGTAGAATTCTGTCATCATAAGCAAGGAAAAACACTATGCTGTTGTTCTGCATTATTGTTCATCTGGAGTATCACTCACTTCTATGCTTCAAATCACATGGGAGCATTCCCAGACCCGTTGAGGAGCTTCTCAAAGATCCCCCTCCATCATCGTGGCGCCATGGAGTGGAAGACTGAGTTAGAGCACTGGAACATAGATCACATATCTTGGGCATGCCCTTGGTTCCGACCTGGCCCCGTTCTCATCCGATGCGGAGATCACCCCAGTGTACCATTATTGGGCCTCAGGGGTTTCATAGCTTATTCTCCGAAGATAGCTCTGAGGCAGCTCATGAGGACCCAGACCACCCCAACGCAGGAAGAAATCGGGGGATTGTGTCTCTTCTGCAGTTCCAGCAGCTTCAAGGATGCTTCCGCAGTCCGTAAAGCGTGGGAGAAACCAGTCTATATGGGGGACGAAGAGCTCGGCAAGGCTCGAGTGGCAGTTTCTAGGGATTTTGAGGAATGGAGGAAAAATAGAGGGGTGCCACATCCATCCACTCCATTCCCCTCACCGTTAGCAAATGCAGAATTACGAACCCGAGTCGATGCCTTAACCCAAAGGATAGAAATTATGGGAGCCCAATTGAGGGGCCTTGAGGAAAAAGAGCAAGAATCTATCCTTACCATTGATGGTCTGCAAAGGCAGTGCAAGAAAAAGGACCAAGAGATATAGCGTCTCAAGGATCAGTGTACTGACTCCAATAAAGAGGTTGTCCGAGCATCTAAAGTTGCTAGAGCAGGCTCGGATAATCAAATCCAGGAAATAACGGCCAAGTTAGCACACCTTGAGGCTGAATTGGCAAAGCAGGCACAGGCGACCAAGACAATACAACGAGACCTCGAAAGAACTCGGTCTGACGCACAACAAAAGAGGGAAGTCGCCCAAAGACTTAGTAGAGACTTGGCTGAGCTACGATGCAAGGAAAGAGACGGATTAGCTCAGTATGGCCAAGTGTTGCAAGAAAGAGACCGAGCCCTTGAGAAACTTGATGACTTACAGGCATTGGTCATCCATCAAGAGGCAAAGATAGAAGAGGCTCGTAAATACAGTGAAGATATGAGCCAGGCGGTCCATCGCCAGTCTGAAGTACTCACTCATCATGTACGGGAAGCCAAGGAGGAATTACGTAGAAACCAGAGCCCGCCTGTGGGTTTCTTTAGGCTTTACCGTTTCTGCCAAAATGTACTTCGTAGCATGGTCTAGGGGAATGTACACTTTTTCCGGATAAATAGAATCATGTTTTGTTTATCTATATAACTGTTTATTGCATTCATCTCGCATTCATTCACATATCTCTCCTTGCTTTAAAAATTAATAAGACGATAAAAAAGAAAGGTTAACTGATGTGCTGTCATAAAACAGAAAAATGGAACGGAAACCACTCATCATCAATCTTTCCTCAACGGTTGAGCCACCCACAACGGACAATAAAATCCAACCGCTGGTTATCACGATCGATAAAGAAGAGGGGACTAGGACACCATTGCGAATATTCATGCCTCGTCCTTTCCCCTACAAATCAAACAAAGTTATACCATGGAAATACGCAGTAAATGAAGACGTTTCCAATATAGCAGGTATTGGGGGCACGACCAGAAGTGGGCGAATATATGCTCCCAAGGATTCACAAGAAGATGCCCCAAAAAATAAAGGAAAAAATAAAGAAACTGAAGAAGAAAATAAGGGAGAATCCAAGGAGGAAGTAGACGAATTACTCCAATACATAAAGCAGAGTGAATACTCCATCATAGACCAACTCAACCACACGCCCGCGAAGATAACTTTGTTGTCTTTGATAATGAGTTCGGAACCACACCGAAACGCACTGCTGAGGGTCTTGAACGAAGCCTACATATCCCACACCATATCCCAAGACAAGTTCGAAGGAATCATTGGGAACATCACAGCTTGTGATCATCTTGCCTTCACCGATGAAGAGCTTCCCCCTGGCGGGTCGAGCCATAATAAGCCTTTGCACATATCTGTCAAGTGTAAAGAATACCTCATCGCCAAAGTCCTGGTGGATAATGGGTCATCCCTGAACGTCATGCCTAGGTGCACACTCGACAAATTGACAATTCAAGGAGCCCATATGCGTCCAAGCAACACTATCGTTCGAGCCTTCGACGGATCAAAACGTGAGGTAGTAGGAGAAATCAATCTACCAATCCGGGTAGGCCCCACTATTTTTAACGTGGACTTCCATGTGATGGATATCACTCCTGCTTACAGTTGCCTCCTCGGAAGACCTTGGATTCACGACGCCAAAGCAATCCCATCAACGCTCCACCAAAAGATCAAATTCGTGGTAGGCGACAAACTGGTCACAGTACAAGCCGAGGATGACATTTTGATCAGCAAGTCGTCTACCCTATCTTATGTGGATACAACAAAAGAGGCCTTCGAGACAGCCTTTCAAGCGCTGGAGATTGCCAATGTTGAAAAACTTCCCAATAACATGAGGGTGGCACATATGATGACGAAGTACGGATACCACCCAGGCCAGGGACTCGGTGCAAGTTCCCAAGGAATAAGAGAGCCACCAGATTTCAAGGACAATCCTTTGAAACGCGGTCAAGGGTACAACCCTAATACAAGAATAAAGGGAAAGTCTCCCCTCCGCCCGCTGAGTCAAATCTTTCGAAGCGGAGGGATACAGGCATCTAGAGCAACTTTAGTCATTAGGTGTTCTTCTTCCATTTTTTAAGGAATGTATACCCAATGACTATTAGAGATTACTCCCCGGGGGCAGCCCGACCCCCAGTCATTTTCAGGGCACATATTACCCTTTTAATCATATGAGAATAGATTTCTTACTATCTGCTTCTTTTCTTACTACTCATGTCTACGCCTCATTAATAACCATGCTTATGCAAACATTTCTAAAATGCATCTAAAAAACTTGAAAGCGCACCAACAATAAAGAAACAAATTAAACCATCATTGATTGATAAGGAACACGAATAAGATTTTACCCCATCACAGTGAAACCGTGTTTTGCCAACATTGCCAAAATAACAAGAAAGCCCATAAAAGCCAAAGGCCAAAAAGAAAGGGGGTTATGCAAAAGTTAGGGTCAACCCGGTAGGAAACCCACCAAAGGGGGTTATGCAAAAGTTAGGGTCGACCCGCTAGGAAACCCGACCAATAATAAAGGGTAGTCTAGGCAAAAGTTAGGGTTATCAAATAAAGTCCGCTAGGTTTCCTAAAAGCAAGAAGAAAGAAACCTAGACAAAAGTTAGGACGAAACGAAACATACTAGATTGAAAACCCGAAGGGCGGTCTAGGAAAGACAATCAATCTTAAACAAAGCGTCGTAAAGCTCACCAAGCAAAGACGCAACCCCACAAACAAACATTTGTTTAAGCTAAGCCTAAACAGTTTAACTAACCCCAGCTAGCCGTGCTTACAAATACCATTGGTTTTAAGAAGTCCCCTCTAAAACACAAACATTTGATTTAATCATCTTGTTCCTTCTTTTCTCTTGACCCTTATCACTATGACATTCTAGCGATTAACCGGGTAATATGAAAGCACAGTAATCAATAGGAGGATTGAAATTCCAAAAAAGGGAAGAAACACACCAGTATGACGAAATAGCTCTCCAACACGATCATACTTCGGTTAAGGCAAAATCCAAAACGGCAGAAATGGTACAGCTGAAGGTAGCACAAGAAGAATCTCTCCGTCAGAAGCATCTCTCCGTCAAGAGTACATTAGTTAATTTTTCTGAAAGTAATTAATTGAAATAGCATTATAAGTTGCATATCATGAGCATTACATGCATAAATGTTGATGAATAAGGTCCTATTTCCTCCAAAAATAACAAAAATAAAGCAAAAAACAAAAAAACACAAAAAAGGAGCAGACAGCCGTCCGTTTAAGGCAGATGGCCGTCCAGAAGGAGCCGTTAGGGGGCAGACGGCCGTCCACCCTCGCCAGACGGCCGTCCAGGGGTTCCCGTTCGGAGCAGACAGCTGTCCACCCTTGCCAGACGGCCGTCCATGGGTAGCCGTTGGGGGCAGACGGCCGTCCACCTAGAGCAAACGGTCGTCCACCCCTGTTTCTGTTGCCTATAAATTTGGGCGCCCCAAATGGTTCATGACACCTCATTCTTGCATTCTCCCTTCCTCCTACACCTCCCTCTGCATATTTTGAGTATTCTTGGTTGAGTAATGGATCGTGGAGAGTCATCTACACGTCGGAATCGCTCCCGGGGACCCATAAGGAGCATCCCTCCTCCTCCGGTTCCCACTCAACTGACCGAGCCGCACCAGGCCAGGTTTGCCAATATCAGCCAGTATGTTTAGCACTCTATGCTCTAGTTAGACTTCAGCATCCTAGCCATGTTCGGTTGGGATCAGGACGTAAGGAGGTACATCCAAGGCATAGGGTGGGACTTCCTGCTCAAAGATCCACCTACCCGCATCCACCGCACGACCACCCTGGAATTTCTTGCTTCGGTCACACTCATAGACCTCCCATCTATGATCCTTGGGCTTCCACCTGTCCCAACAGTCACCTATTGGATGAATGGGGCTTCCCGTCATAGACGACTTCAACGTCCTCATGGGGTTCCACCAGCCCGCCGAGATCCAGACGCCGGAATACAGGGGGGCATTCTGTGAAAGGCCAGCTACCCTCACCACCAGTCAGATATGGGAGGAGATCACCGGCTCCCAGCACGTTCCCGCCAATCCAAAAGGGTCCGCCTTCCTCTCGCCTCTCCGCATCTGTCATAAGTTGCTAGCAGGCACCTTGCATAGCCGGAAGGAAAGTCAAGGCAAGGTCACCCACGCGGACCTCTTTGTCATCTACTGCATGCATCAGGGGATCCGATGCAACCCAGGCTACCTCTTCTTGAAGGCCCTGAAGTACTTTGGGACACGAGGCCCTGCAAGATCCCTCATGGTAGGCCCCCTTATCACTCCTCTAGCTGAGTATTGGGGATGCACTGATGGAGAAGACATCCCCACTGCCCTGCGACCAGAGCTCATAGATGGTCCAGTACTCGCCCACATGAGCATGCTCACCCGTCAGGGCACCTCCTGGGTCATACACCCCATCTTTGCTATGATGTTCGACATCCAAGAGATGGACGCTTCAGAGTCACAAGAGACGCCCGTCGCTCCAGGAGCCCAATAGCAACAGACGCAGTACGAAGATAGTCTCGCCAGCCTGCACCGGCACATGAGCGACGACAGGGCCCACTCAGATAGGCAGTACCAGCACCTATGCCAACAGATCGATCAGTTGTCCTTAAGGCAACAGAGTTATGAGCAAGGCCGCGAAAGCCTTACCCTGAGGGTAGACGACCTCATGCAGAGAATGGACACAATGGGCTAGGACATACACAACATGATCCGAATCCAGGAAGAATTCTAGCACCGCGTACTCCGCCGACTCCCTTCGCCATCACCATCGTCAGCATCCAGCTCAGAGCCGGAAAGCTGAGATCTTTATGAAAGCTCCTATTGTACTTTAATTTTCCGTAAAAAATAAAAAAAATGAGACTTTATGTTCCCATCTTGTTGCATCTCTGTACAAAAGCCAGCATGCATAGAAAAAAACTAAGAAAATAAAAAGGCACATGCGTCATTCCAAATCAAAAAGAGGAATAAAACTGCAGAAAAATGAGAAATTAATCAAATATTCCAACTGCCAACACCAAAAGGCAATCATCAAAATCCCCGGCAACCAACAAGTCGGACGATTGAAGAAAAAAATTAGGAATTCCATTTTCCCAGCAGGATAAGAGCTTGACGACGCCAGCTCGCACCCATATCAATTAAGGAGTCGAGACCCCATTCCCCCAAAGGGTTATCAAAATCTGATCCCCAAGGAGTCAACCAAATCTCTGATGGATCACCAAAAAGAAGAATTTACACCCATATGCAATCTTCACAGTCATATCCTCAGAAGCATCATCAAGAGCCAACATCCCCAAAAGGGAATATTAGCCTATTCAGAGGCAAAACATTACAGCCAAAAGTATTCACTTCTGATGAAGCATCTGAGGCACTATCAGAACCTCAATGAAATATCTGCCTACCCAAAGGCGTCACCAGAATCAATAAATCCTCAATGGATCCCTGCCTACCTAAGAGGCATTCATCAAGAATCCCCAGCAGTCAAGAAACTGGACGACTAAACAAAAAAGCCAAAAGCGAAGAATCCCCGGCATACCGGATAACTACGCAAAAAAATCAAGAACAATTACTCCCCATGGAGCCGGCGCATGATCAGAAATAGTAAGCCGCCACCACCTCTTCAGGAAACACCTGAAGACGAAGACCTGCACACAGGCAAAACTGGCGCATGGCCAGAAGCAGTAAGCTGCCACCACAGCCGAAGGGTCAGCTACCACACCGAAGGAGCATCTTGAAGCCTCACAACATATCGTCTGAGGGGTCAGCTACCACATCGAAGGAGCATCCCGAAAGTCTCTACGTGTCAGTCAAAGGGTCAGTTACGGCACCGAAGGAGCATCCTGAAGCCTCACAACATATCGTCCGAGGGGTCAGCTACCGCATTGAGGGAGCATCCCGAAAGTCTCTACGTCTCGTCCGAAGAGTCAGCCTCCACAGCAAGAGGAGCATCCAGAAGACAACCGGGCAAGAGGGTTAACTCCTTCACCCGCCAAATGACCTCATGGTATGTTAACCCATGGTCAATTGGTCAGGTAAAGGGGGGGGCAGCTGTAGACCCCAAATCTTGCCCGGACTCCTAATAAAGCCGAAGATTACCCATTCTGAAGATGGTTAAGACTTTATCAAGTCCCTAGTAGATTGTTCTAGGTTCCATTTAGGATAGGAAGGGTTTTTAGAGGTATTAAAAATCGGGAAATCCGCCGGAGACAGTGGATGCCCGTCCAGAGCAGGCAGACGGCCGTCCATAACAAGCAGACGGCCGTCCATGGCAACTTTAAGGCCATGGACTGCCGTCCATGGCCATTTTTTGCCCTGGACGGCCGTCCGCTTTGCCCAGACGGTCGTCCGCCTTTTCCAGGCTCGAATCCCTATAAATAGGGGCCTCATTCCTCCGAAAATTCACACCTTAGCACTCCTCCACTCTCTTGGGAGCTTTTTGGCACTTGAGAGTGACCCTGAGCATTATTCCGGGGTTCGAGGGAGCTTTCCGGTTTCCGTTAAGGTTGAAACCGGTTAAGGAGGTCTCTCTTTGAGGCATCCGGCCCTCGATTGAGTGACTTTTCTTTGGTTTGCGGAGAGGAGCGTGCTTGTAGAGTGCGGGGACTGCCAAAAAGCGTCCTCACGTTTTAGAAGAGTTAATATAAAGCTCGCTTCAGAGGTTTCTTCTCTATTATTTATCTTTTTTTACTGCTTTCTTTGTGTGCATTAGATAGTAGAGCCATGTAGATATTTAAATTCTGCAAGTAGATCAAATAATAGGGTAAAAATGTAATTTCTTTAAGTATTTATTTTCTAAGTTAGTCCATCATAGGGAACCCGAAATGGGTGTTGTGGGGGTGCTAACACCTTCCCCACGCGTAACTAACTCCCTTACCCGACTCTGGTTGTAATGGCCAAAGTTGGTTTTTTCTAAAACCACTGCCTTTTTCTTTTTTACCTTTTTCAGTGTTTAAGGTTAAAACACTGATGGCGACTCCTCGAACCTATTCGAAAACCTCGCCCTTAGGTCCAGCCCGGTTATCGGACGGCCTAAAGGCGTTGAACCGTTTCTTTAAAAGAAAACGCGAGTCATATAAAAATCATCGCGTCGCTCCGACCGCCTCTTCTGACGGTGACGACAAGAATTGATTGTAAATTTGCAAAAGAAGTTTTGGAAAAGACGTAAAAAATATAGTTTCAAAGCAAATATTTGCAAGATGACAAAGTCTATTATCTTGTTTTGAATTTCAAATAGAATTTATTAAAGGAAAAGAAAATTCAATACCTGATTTCCTAACTAGAGAATTTTTACAGGTCACACCCATAGCAACCCCCTCTAAAAACCCAGTTACGACTGGAAAGAGTAAAACCGAAAAGGGTCAAAACTCATTGACATTATCTTTAGACGACTTTGCCCCATCATACTCGAAAATCATGACTACTAGAAAACTTCCTACCTCAATAATCACTCAACCTAATAGATTTACCCCTCTAACACCACAAATTCCGCAACATTCTCCCCCTGAAAAAACCCCTAAAAAAGAATTTCATATCAAAGAAGGATGCCAGAAGATTATTACTTTAGAAGAAAACTGAAATCCTGAAGATGTTTATGGAATACTCAGAAAACTAGCTCCTCCATGATGGAGTTGGATCCCTAAGTCAGAAAATTTGAAAAAGACCAAAAAATTTTACCAATTTATCCTGATAGATACAGGATCTGCAGAAATAACCCCCATTGCAAATGATAGAGATCCCTCGATAATTAGTTATTCAAAATTACGAATTATTAAAATCATTTCATACCAAGAATGGAACCAACACCCTTTCACAGATAAGAGTTTTTCGAGGCCCTTTGACCGCCCTTCATATAATTATTTCAATTACCAAGAAGCCTGGAATAAGATACTATTTGATATCAACCCTAGGCATTCATGGTATATATGTTTTAAAAAAGAAGTACCCAATACCCTACCAAATTGGTTTGTTGATTGGTTTCATCAAATATGCCCGGTCCAATCTATAATCTAAGAAAAAATTATGAAAATGTACCAAAAATATAAAAGCCTTACTCCTCAATACCCTCCACACCTTCTAATTATAAAATTTTGCTCAACCATGGGAATAAGCTGACTTTTGGCCCACATTCCTGAAATCCATCAACACAAAGAAGAAACCTATCCTAAAACTCTGCTTAAGAACCAAAGTTTTTTGGTGGAAAAATTTTGAAACCCAATATGTAGAAGAAAGATTCGAAAATTGGAAGAAAATAGGTCTTATCACACCAAAAAGTCCACTCCAAAGAGAAATATCTTCTATAAAAGAAAAAGGAAAAGCTATTATAGACTTATCGAACCTCCCTTCCTCAAAAGCTGAAAAAGCCCAATTAAAACAAAAAATGATTAAAGCATTATCCTCATTGGGCTCTGATGAAGAAGAAGAAGAAGAAACTGAAGCCATTATCAATCTACAAGATGCCCAAGATTCATATGAAGATGAAGAAAACATTGATTTTGACCAATTTTAACAATCAATTCCAACAAAATTAACGAAGATGATTAATAATATCATGAAAAGGAGATCAACCAAAGAAGAGTTACAAAGAAAAGTTCATCAAATTATGAGAAAATTAGAAGACGAAGACCCTCAAGAATTCCCCTTCTAAGAGATAGCATCTTAGTAAGAAGCTGGGCTTAGCTGGCCGATCGCCCAACAGATGCTATGGTCTCACACCTCAGAATGGAATCAGCTGGTTCTTTACGCAAAGATAAATGGGGCCCACACAAATTGAAAACACTTGTAATTATTCTATTTTGTTTTTAGCATCGATCACCAAAAGTAAAGGCGTGTCAATTGTAATTATGATATTTGTCGGCCACTTTTAACTATAGTGTGCCAGTCGTAATCTTGAATAGGAGAACCTTTAGGCTTATACAAGAGTCAGTTGTTAAAGTATCATTTACAGCTCTCCTCCTCGAGCCTTAAACTCTATCTTCCTCAGCCAACTCCCTCATAGCCTAAGTTGGGGCCTTCCATATCCTTGAATAGTTCGAAAATTGTAAGCTCTCTTAAGAATTTTGTAATAACAATTATGTACTTCTTCTTCATTCTCTACCTCTTTTATATCTTTCGCTTATATATATATATATATATATATATATATATATATGATATAATTAAATATTATTATATTTATGTACCATAATAATTAATAATTATATATAAATATATTTTAAATATTTATATGCTTATATTTATATATAATTATTAAAATTATGAATATATTTATATAATTATATAATTAAATATTTTTATATGCGATAATTAAATATTTATATATGTAAATATATTTTTAAATAATAACATATATTATATATATATATATATATATATATTTGTATATTTAATAAATACATATTTATATAATTATATATTGTTATATTTAATTAATATATATTTATATATTTTAATATATTTTAATATATTTTAATATTTGTATATAATAATAATTTTTATATAATAAAATATTTAATAAATATATATATATATTTGTATATTTAATAAATACATATTTATATAATTATATATTTGTATATTTAATTAATATATATTTATATATTTGAATATTTGTATACAATTAATGAATATTATATAATAAAATATTTAATAAATATAATATTTATATATTTAATAAATACATATTTATACAATTATATATTTAGATATATTTCTATATTTAATTCATACTGTTTATATAATTATATATTTAGATATATTTCTATATTTAATTCATATATATTTATATATTTTTGATATATTTAAATATTTATGTATAATTAATAAATATTATATAGTAAGATATTTAATAAATATATATATAATAAAATTTTATATAATTATATTTTTATATCTTTAATAAATATATATTTATATAATTATATATTTATATATTTAATAAATACATATTTATATAATTATATGATCGTGACCGTTGTTTTTTTTTTCCATTTAGGACCGAGTGTCTCATTGCATGATATAGAAAAATATGTTAAATATATACTTATCAAATTATATATATATATATATATATATATATATATATATATATATATACTAATATATTAAATTTAAATATATAAATATATATCAAATACAATTATATTAATTTATACATATATAAATAATTAAAATATATAAATATATAATTATTAAATAAATATTATTATTTTAAAAATATATTTATATATATAAATATTCAATTATTTAAACATATAAAAATATTTAACTATATAATTATATAAATAGTTCATTATTAATATTTAACTATATAATTATATATACAAAAATAGAAATATTTAAAAAATATAAATATAATAATTTTTAATTATATTAATTATAAATATGTAAATATATATATAAGCGTATAAATATTTAAAATATATTAATATATAATTATTAAATTATTGTCATATATAAATATAATAATATTTAATTATATCATATATAAATATAATCTGTTAAAAAAAAATGCAGTTCGGAATTCGGTTCCCAGACCAAATTCAGACTGCTTTCATGGTTTTAAGGTGCACATTCCTGATTTTAATATTCGGAAAATCGAATTTTGAATTTGCACAGTGAATATGTTTATTTGAATAAATAAAGTGGGAGGTAATCTATTTTCATAAATAATAATTTTTTTAATATTATTTCAGAATAATATTCTATATATATATATATATATATATATATATATATATATATATATATATATAACTTTTGCTTTGAGTATTTATAATTTTTAATAAATTTGGATTTGATTTGGATTATGTATATTCACTAAAAAATTAATTTAAAACTACGAAGCAAAACATCGCATTGGGTCGTTACAAATAGGCCCAAATGCATAACGGACGAAATTTTTCATTCTTCATCCACATAGTCGAATTTCTCATGCATTTAAAGTCCAAATTTTTCTTAAATTTCCTCTTCTGATATTGCTTTCTGCACCCTCTTAATTTATTCCTGCATTTTTTAATTAAATTAAATTTTATTTTACTCTTACACTTATCTTCATTATTTAAATGCATTTTAGATTAATTTTTCCATAAATATATTCCAGACTACCAATCCAAAATAAATTTTTGAAAAGATTTTTTCAAAAACATATTTTAAAATAACTATTCTAAAATATATTTATGAAAAAGTCAATCTAAAAATATATTTCAGAATATCTAATTTAAAATATATTTTCATATTAATCTTTTCACAAATATATTTTAGAATACTTAATCCAAAATATATTTTTAAATTAATTTTTATAGAATATAATCTTATTTTTGTGATAGTATTTCAGATTGAAGAATTTAATATTAATGATTACTTATTTTTATTTTTAATGGTTAGAAAAAGTCTGTTATGAAGGTGATACCAAAAAAATTAAATATCCTTTAGATATGCTGAGGAAGAAACCAAACTCATGGACAACAGTAACCTGATTTTGGACTCATCAAGGACAACACCTTTCGGTTTCGTTTAATTTAATAGTAAAAGATAAGACATTTATCAAAATCATTAAATTTAAAACAAATGAAAAACAAGGATGATATTTTTTTTCTAATAGACTCACTATTAACATTAAGAACTCAACTTAGTTTAAATATAAAATATCCACACCATAACTAAGAGTTGTGTTTACACCTTTTTGTTACATGTTGTTAGATCCCAAGAAAGAGATCGGGCCAAATTGGACACAAAAAGCCTTCAGGTGGAGTTTTCTACCAGTACACACAGTCGGCTTCTATGTACTAGCATTCAAAAAATCCAAAATCAAATATAAAGTTTAGGAACGAGTGTCACGGCTACGGCGTCAATTTTCATGTATTATTCGTTTTAAAGTTTTAGTTTATCACTGCTTAGTCAAAAAATTATATAATTTTATTTTCTAAATTATGTATAACATTTTAAATTGTAAAAAAAATTATTTTTGATATTTTTTTTTTCTTGGAAATATTATAGAGAATGTGGTCCAAACATATATAGAGTTCAATGATTTGAAGATGGAATGCAATACAAAGAACAGAGGAGTACTGCGTTTGAAGGAATGAGATTGAGATGGTCCTGGCTCGAAGGATGCCATTTGGTCATCTTATTATAGAAGTTGTGCATAAAGTTAATGATTTCAAGGAAAATTAAGATGTGGGTCATCCATGCGGTGCTGCTTGATCGTGATGGTGGTGGAATGAGTTTCAACTTGAGAAGAGGACCCAGAGGGGTTCTCTCATATGAGGCAACAATTGTGTCTCTCTTTTTCTAGTGTGTGTGTGTGTGTGGTGGTTGTCATGAATCATAGCCTGTACACGTGCCTGTTCCACTATTAAAAGATCTTATTTCACTTGGTGTATGCATGGTTTTGCGTAAAGTATGTAGACAACTTCATGGTTATCTTTGAGAAGTGATATATCAACCATCCTGTCAAATTGGATTAGAAGGGAAGATCACATACTATTTATATATTATTATAGTTTTAATATTTATAATTTACTTAAGATTTTGATGTATTAAAATATGGATAATTTTTATTTTTTAATATATTTTTACATAAGAATATGAATGATCAATAATGATATGATAACAAATAATATAATAAATTTAATATCATTAAAATAAAAGTCAATATCATATTAAAAAAATAAGTATGTAACACTACTAAAATTGATTTAAAAAATACTAATATATGTACAAAATCATAAAAACAATAATATAATAAAAAATGTAAAAAGAAAAATTATTAGCTATACATTTTTAGATGACGTTTGTGTATTTTTCTTGATAGTTATGTTTGTTATATTATAAAAAATGAGAAAAAAAGGACATGCCTTGCTTTTAACATGGTAGGTTGCACCTCTTATCTTCCCTCGTTTTATTTGTTTATTATATTCATTTGATGTTTGATGGTGATATATAACAAAAAGTTATGATGGACTAGTAAGTAATTTGAGGGACAGGAATAGAAAGCAAAAGGATCATTATTATTATTATTATTTTATCTGCATTTAAAAATTCAAGACATGTAAAGGAGTTTATAGTAACTCATGTCCTCTCTCCAACTAAATTGATGATGTTGTTTTGTACTGATTAATAAGGAAATATAAAAATAACTACATAATTGAAATACGAGATATTTGATACTGGAGAAATCATGTAAAAGGGAGAAAATCCCAAACACAAAGTTATCACTTTGTAAATGTTCAAAATTGATAAATACATATAAAAGAGTATTATATATATATATATATATATATATATATATATATATATATATATATATATGTATGTATGTATAACTTATTACAAATTGGATTTTCTTTTAATATACAAGATCAGTTTTTAAATTGATTTTCAGTTTAATCTGTGAGGCATGAATCCCAGGAAAGCTAACTGAAAAATAAGGTACTTTAATTTAAGGTAAATCTTAACTTCACCTTTGACATATTTTAATCGTGAAAGTTTGCGACACAAAGACTATTTTTGGTTACTTGTTATTTAGGATTAGAGGGTTAATGAGTTGGTGTGATTTTTAAAGTTAATTAAAGTAAAATAAAATATAATTTGAATATTTTATATTAATAGAAAATATGTTTTTAACTTCGTCATTTAATATGGTCAAAGTTCAGTCGACGTTGACCACACTTTCAACGTCGGTTTTGAATCAACCGACGTTAAAAGATAAATTTTGACACATTCAACGTCGATTTTTAGTCAACCGACGTTAAAAGTTGAAATAATATCAAATTAAGAAAATTGTCATTGACAGTGATTCGAACCCATTATATTAATGGTAGAGGCTGATACTCCAACTACTAAGTCTACTAAGATTTTATGATAATAATTTATAAATAAATTATATTTATATATAAATAAATATATATCTCGTGTAAATATATAAATACAAAATATATAAATATAAATATATTTTTATATTTATATATTTTGATATAATTATATATTTATATAGTTATATATTTACATATTTATATGTTAGATATAAGAATGCGTTCGAGGGTGAAAGTGTGTGTGGAGTGTGTTTTCAAAATTTGATGTCAAATTTGTGAGCGAATCTCTTTATATGGGTATGTAATTTAATGATAGAATATAATCTTTATAATTTATTTATATAATAATATAAAATAATTTTTTTCTTTAATTATTTTTATTTTATTTTAATTTATTCTTTTTATCTTTTTTTATTCTATTATTTAACTGAAATTATTATATTAAAATAATTTTTTCAAATATTAAAAATAATTAAATATTTATTTTTAAAAATATTTTATTTAATAAATTATTATAAATTAATCTATGTCTGAAAAAAATAATTGTTAAAAGATGATTTTGATTAATTTATAGTAATCTATATAAGGAAACAATTGTTTTATTAATTAGATTGAATTTGGTATCAAATTTTGAAAATCCACTCCACACACGTTTTTACCCTGGAGCGCGCTCTCACATCCAACATATAAATATATCAAAATATATAAATATATTTGTATTTATATATTCTATATTTATATATTTTATATTTATATATTTACACAGATATACATTTATTTGTATATAAATATAATTTATTTATAAATTATTATCGGAAAATTCTAGTAGTTTAGTTGTTGAAATATCAGTAAGTGATAATTCTCTTAAAACAATATAATAAATAATAAAAATATAATATAAAGAGGTGAGAAACTTTTAAATAAATAAAGGATGATAGATCTAAATAAATAAAATAGAAGTGGAAGGTTAATTGTGATAGTTTTCAATAAATAGGGATGGGACCTCTAAAATAAATAGAGGATGATAGAACTAAATAAATAAAATATGTGATAGTTTTCAATAAATGTTTATTAATTCTCAAATATTATTAAAGTTTAATGACTATTCTCTGTATAATCTTTTCACACTTAACAAAAATACCTATCATTAACATAACTTATGGTAATCATTAGTTGATGTTTTCGAAATATATTTATAACTAATTTTAATAATATATATCTTATTTTACATATATATTATGTAAATATTATTCTTAAAATAATTATTATAAAAATTAATAATGCTATCATAATTTATAATTAGATTGTAGAGGTGCACAATGAATTTAATCATCACAAATTATAAATTGATTGTAATGATGAAATATATATTTTTTAATATCAAACTTTTTTTCTTTAAACAGAAGGATTTCACTCTTTCTATTTTTTTAGTATCAAAATTTTGAAAATAAAAATGTATTTATTTATTGTTTACACAATAATCTTAACAGAAATAAAAAAAAATTGAAACGAGTATTTTATAAGACTGTTATTGTTTTGATGGATGATGGCCTGGAGCAAACTGAAGAACAACTCAGTATAAAAAGAAATTTAGAGTTTGAAAGAAAAAATTGATATATTTCCTATTTCTAGAAGAAAATTGTGTGTAAACTCTATCTACAAATAAAGAAGAAGAAGAAGAAGAAAAAAAAGTGTAAGTTTAAGGTGGACTCAAACCCAAGGTACAAATCTCATCACCAGGAGGAGCACTCCAATACGCACTCTTTTTTCTCAGCTCATCAAAATCCCTAACGCACTCTCCAATTTTCATACGCTCAATTCGCTTTCTAGCATTGGCATGTTTCTTTCCCGCAACCTGATCGAAAATCTTCTCCCAACCACTTTCCCACTCTTTGTGAGCATCGCAGAGCGAAAGCGCACCGTTCTCCCAATCCGTCCAACTCCACTCCTTCTCCACCGACTCCATCACGCTCTCCACGCAGAGACCCTCGCACACCACCGTGCACGGCCTACATTTCGCGCCACTCAGCGGCCCTGGGCTCGACAGCGCTGCCACGGGCACGCCAAACTGTCCCGGCGGGAAATCGTAGCGGCGGTCCGAAACGACGCAGAAGGGGAGTCGATTCGCTACATAGCTCACATTCTGCGTCGTGAGTTGGGCCTTGAAGGCTGCTTCGGAGTTGAGGTTGGTGAAGCCCGCGGAATCGAGGTGCGGAATTAACGAGAGACGCGACAGTGCGACCGTGGAGGTTGTGAGGTCGCCGATTCCTAAACGGTCGTTTAGTCCCCCGTACGAGGATCCCGGTGGGACCAGGTACTTCCCCGGAACGAAGTTTTGTGGGCCCAACGGTGCGTTCCAGTACCCGTCTACACGTGTTCGAACTACCCAGTCGTACATGAAGTTGTTCTTCTTTTGGTGTGATTTTATCATTGTTAAGCATCCCTCCACGAGGTTAAAGTACTGAAGAAGCCCCTGCCAAACGTAAACCAACCATATCAGTCATAATTAGCATTTAGTTTCTACGTTAGATCACACTTCAACTCTAAGCAACTTTGGTTGGTTTAGCTTTTCTAAAACTGGATGAATCATTTGAGGGTGAGAAAGGACGGGTCGGGACAGAAAGGAACTTCCCCACACACCACCCATGTCAACCCTACCAAAACTGAATACAACCCACCAACTCTAAAGTTTCCACTTTTGCATCCATATCCCCATTAATTAATTAATTAGTTTCTTAAACAAATAAGGTTTAACAGATCCACTACAGTACTACAATAACAACCGTTTTTAATGTACAACATACTTAGCAAAAAAGTGAACAATCTAAAGACTTAATTAACCACATGATTGAGGGCTAGAATTGCAGCAAAGTGTTAAGTGGTTGACGGGTAGCTAGTGCATAAAAAGGGTTCCTTTATTTTTAATATTCAAAAAATAATATTGCATATGACATCGGCTACATTTTATTTATTCTTATCCTTATATTTATCTTTAAAATGTTAGAATTTTAAATTAAAATGTGATTTTTATATGGTCCCATTTTGTATTCTAGAGCATTTCCCTAACTTGCTAACGAATTAAAAAAGTGACGTTCAAGCTAGATGCTACACAAAAGGGAATAAAAGTATTCCAATAGGAAAAGGCGTAGACTTTATTGACTTGTTTTTAACCTAAATAAAGGTGGTAAATATATTACATATTAAAATATATTTTTAATAAGTCAATACCTTTATATAATATAAAATATTATAAAATATTGAATTTTCAAATATTTACAGATTAAATTATTTCACATTTAATATCGACATATTTTATATTACTGCTAATATATATATAAACTTAAATGCACAATACTATCAGAAATGTATAAATTAACGTTTTGACATGATAGAAAATGTTTAAAAAAATAAAAATCCATTTCAGATGTAAGTATTTTTAACATACAGGTATATGTATACATCAATACACAACCTAACATTAGCGTTTTAGTGTCTGCGATAACCTCTTCATGACGTGGCAATTTATCCTTTCACCAACCTAGATATGGGATTGTGTTTGGAAGATGAAATGTAGAAGTCAAGATTGATATATATTTTACTTTTCTTTTACGATAGCATCCAAAATGGACTTGTGGAAGAGGAGCTGAAAAAGAAAAGAATCGATGCTGATATGAAAATATCAGCCTGCGAAGGTGGAACAAGGGTGAACAAGCAACTCGCTCCAATCTTCCATGAAACAATATCGATCAAGCAATACGGAGATTCTTAAAAACCGTACTCAACCTACTAATTAAAATAGGAAAAGAAAGTGTTAAGTGCGTAACTAATGATATAATTAATATAATTTTCTGTAATCTTTTGTTTATTAGTTTTTTAGTAACTGTTTTTGGATATATGATCCATCCATATTGATCATTTATTATTCCAAAAGAAACGATAAAAATTAAACTAAATTAAGAATCAGAGAAAGCAAAATTTTGCAATATATGCTTGAGAATTGGTTCGAAGTGGTATTTTCAGGAATCCAAAAAGCGAAAGTGGTAATGATAAATAAAAAAGCAAGAAAGAAATTACCTGGATGCCGTTGGGCGAGTTATGGGGAGTGAGGACTCGAGCATAAGATTCGTTCTCCGGCAACGGTTGCGGTTGGATGATTCGAACGGCGGCTACGTGTGGCGCAAACTTCAAGAGCGAGAATTTGAACGTGTCTGAGTCCAACGGACTGCTCAGAAAAAGATCCGAATTGGGGTACTCTTTCAGGATATTTTCAATTATGGAGGGTCCCGTGAGTTCGAACCTCCGAGCGCCACCAACCAAACACACAGCAATTTTCGAGCGCAACAACTCCTCCTTATTCGAAACCTGGTCGTTGTCTCTGGCGAAAGGGAGGTGGAGAAGTAACTGAACGGGGTAAAAGGCGTTAAAACCGTTTGAAGTGTAGGAGTAATGGAGAGAGAAGAACATGAGGAACAAAACGAGAGGGATGATCAACCCAGTTAAACGCCAATTAATCTCAGAAACCCATTTAACGGGTGTCGAAAACTTTCTGGGGCTCTTCGACATTTTTTTTCCTTTGGCAGAACCCTGATGTTTCCGTTTTTAGCAGCTTATCCGTATCAGATGAGGGTGATTTATCACGTGATGTGCAACGCAACTAACGCAGAGAGAAATAGCATTCATATGAAGTGAAGCGTGATGAAATGGAAGGAGCATGGTTTGGTGATAATTGGTTTTGGGTTGCATAAGGTGGCGGGTACCATGCGGCTATTTGGTATGAGTAGAAAAAAGTTTGCGAGTACCATGAAGAATGAGAATTTTGAAAAGTGTCCACACAGTGCACCTAATTGTAACGCCGTGTTTGAATCAAGAACGTGTATCGTCATCTTCTTTCATTTATTCTTCACTTTCCCTAATTAACAAACATTTTCTGTTGTATATTTTGTAGAAAGAGGGTTGAAGTTTTGGCTCACACCGCCTTGTGTCAAATGTTATCGGGTAAGATTTTGACATATTTTTAGGTGGTTGCAAATGCAAACGCAACTGAATCACATTGATTCTTCTTAAATAAGGTGATGAATTGTTCTTATTAAAAACTTGGGTGGGGTCTACTGTAAATTTCAAAACTTTATAGTATATAATAAAAGAATTAATTACACAATTATATTTTCCAATTATTATTATTTTACATTTTTTATTTTTTTATGCTAATTTTAAATTTTGTTTTTTCACATTCTTTATTATTATTTTTAATTTTGACATGCTGTATTCCACCCACCATTATTATTAGCTTACAGTCAACTGTCAAATAAATAGTAATAAATAAATTAACAGAACATTCGAAAAGAAAAAATATATTAATAAATTACGTTGAAAATAAACTTAAACAGTAAATACTATAAAATAACTATATTTATATAGTCAAATATGAAAGTAAGAGAGATTTAAATGTGCCAGAACAGATGACCCAATTTGGTGGAGGAGTTAAACTAAATTCATCAAAACAGTCCAACTTAGTAATTTGGAGTTCTAAAATAATATTTAAATTCATCTATTATATATATATATATATATATATATATATATATATATATATATATATATGGTTACATGTTCTTTTTTTTCATTTTTTTATTGTATTATATTCTTTTTATTTTATCTTTATGAATAGTTATTTTTTTATATGATCTCTTCCTCTTTAATATAATAAAAATAATTGTATTTTATTCAATGAAAATAATATTATTTTATATTTTGATCACATAAAAAATATTAATATAAGAATATTTTCATAAAATATACAGATTAAAGATAACTAATTAATATGTAGATGGATATGGGGCAAATAAAATTTACAATGTAGCTGATAGTGACGGATGCTACGATGCAAACCAGAACCAATTTTAATAATACTCTATTACTATAAATAAGAGAAACACTGCAAGAAGAAAAGTAAAACAATTACTTACGAGAACTATAAAGAAAACAATGAGTAAAATCAGTTTATAGATAATTTTAATTTTAAAATTACTTTTAACTTCTTTAGCTTTATAGTGATAAATGATAGTGTAAACATGTAAAGTATTTTGTTTTACAGCAATCATAAGTTAATGTTAGGGTGACTTCTAGTGTTATTTGTATAAAATAAAAAATATTATCAAATGAGATAATTTGTAGTTAGAGGATGGTGTGATTTTTTACAAATTTATATCAAACTATCTTGATATTTTTTTTCATACATATTTCCAATTATTCTATTTTCTGAAAAATAAGGAAGCAAAAGGGTCCGATCGACACATGCAATAAGTGAGATCCTGGGGACCCGTTCAAAGATGGGATGTATCTATTTCAACCATAAAGTCTTTTTTTTTTGTTAAGGAATTTCCATAAAAAATAAAAAAATTGAAAAATTTAAGATTAGTTATGTACAACTTAATTAATAAAAAAAATGTTCATAGTTTTTTTAACTAAAAACTTGATTTAATTTAATTTTTTATATTTTTCTATTTTTAAAAATCTCTGGAAAGAAACTCACCCCAACCAATTTCCAATTAATTTTGTGCTACATTATTTCATTCACTGAAGTTGTGATGGAACAACGTCTGGGTCAGCTAATGTACATTCATCGCACAACCCATTATTATCGTCATATTTTTGTTTTTCTTGGATTTGTCACCCTAACGTCCTCTACAGAGGAAATGATCAAATCCATCCAACAAATTCCTATTTTTTAGCAGCATTTATTGCCTCTCTCAAATTGTTTTTCTTTCTTTTCAACTTTCTTTGTCGCAAGTAAAATATGATGATTGAAATTGACTTAAATTGGCAAGATGTAACATATGGTATTGGTACATATAGAGAGATATTTTTATCGTTAATACTTTATCAAATGAATTTTGAGAATTTATGAAAATCAAAAAATTATTTGAATCAATATACTACATCATTTTTGTATTTATTTAAATAATTACAAACAATATTTAGAATTTCTTAAGTTTTATTAAATACTTATTTTAAAAAATAAATTAACTAATATTTTATTTGTAATAATATCATAATAACAATTTTTTTATTTTTCCATATAATAATATATAATTTTATTTTATCTTCTTTTTTTCTATTTTTTCAAAAATATATATTATAATATTTCTCTTTCTATGATAATATAATAACTTGTTTTTCTGTCTTTTTTCTTATTTTTTAGTGACATAATAAAAATAATTAATTTTATTTAATAAAAAATAATATAATTTGATAAACGTATGGCACTAAACATGAATAAAAAAATCTCATACAATTTTATATATTTACTTATTTCAACAACTATATATAAAAAAGTAATGGTGAAAACGATTGATAAAATTTCAATTTTTAAAAAAATAAATGAATTATTATATATATTATATTATATGTGTAGAGTATTCTATATTTTAGTTAATCTTATTTTAAATTATATTTTTATGAAATAAAGACTGGAATAAAAATTTTACTTAGAATATCTACTCCCAGTTCATTTTGAGGATATGATTTTTGATATTGTTTGGAAGTGATATTGGGTTAGGTGTAGTTTATTATCAATAAATTAGTAACTATAAATAAATAATAATAAAATATAAAAGATATAAGTTTTCAACTTCTTTCCCAAACCAATCAGTCTTGAAGTTAACAATTAACCAACAACCAAAAAACAATTTTTTTCCTTACCTGTTAAATAGTTTTTATATATCTAAATTTAATTTATTTTAAATAATATTTATAAAGAAATGTTACAACTCAAAATTCACCTCATGAAAATACTTTTTTTTTATATTTTTCTTTCAAATTTTATCCGTTAATTTTAGTCTATTTATTATATTTATCTTTAATATTGAGTTAGAGTCTTCGCTTCGTAATTAAAGACAAGATATTATATTTTATTTTAAAAAAATTCTTAATTAAACAGTTTGTCAGGTGATTGATTCAGTCACGAGTCAAATTATTTAAACATCACACAATCTACAGTCTCAAGTATTAAACATTAAAGCTTTATATATTGACAATTTGTTGATCTCAATTATTACAAGTATCATTCATTAATACGTGACCCCGACTATCACGTCGATGTGATAATAACTTTTTCCCTACTCTTCGAGGCTGTCGAAACTTTTTATTTAGTCACGTGACATGCTATGCATATCTTCCATCTCTTTTGCGTTTCTTATTTCTTCTTTCGTTGTCTCCTTCGTGTTTCATTTCATCCTTACTTTCTCACTTCTCTTATAGTATATTTTTCTCAATTGGCTTTCTCCTTCCTTATGCAAACTCATTGTCCAGGTGTATTTGTCTCATCTCAGTTGTTCTTTGGGTTGTGTTACTCTTTGTGTTGCAAAAATGATTGATAAATCCTTAAAAGAAATGAGCGATATTATTTTGTATCCATGAGTTAAAATTGAAATTATTCATGAAATTTTTGATTATATTATTGTAAAATTATTGAAGCATTTAAGTCATAATCAACCCTTTAATTGTTTTGATAATGATAAGGATATAATTTTATAGATGTGTGATCCATTTGTCGGATCAAGAGGATGATTCGAAAGCTTTTTCTTTGTATATGTGTTTCTGGTAGAAATTTGATCGATTTCGATTAAATCAGAGACTTGAGTTCTAACCAAATTTCAACCACGTAGATTCTTTTTACTTAGACTAGCAAACAATTTTCAATCGAAACATGCATGAGAATAAAAAATTCCATAGTATCGAAAAACGCTAACAATACAACCTAGTGTGCGGATTGATAATCGAAAGTACTATTTTTGGTATTTTTTATTAAGAAGCGCGAAGTAAAGAAAGCAGCAAAGGTTATCGAAATGAAAAGCAGTGCAGAATATTAAATTGCAGAGAAATGTAAATGACAATGAGTTGAAATTACAAAAATGTAAATGACGAAGAACTTAAACGCAGAATTTTAACTTGCATAAAGGTAAAATGACAAGGAATTGAAAGTGCAGAAACTTAAAGTTGGTAAATGTAAATTGCATGAAAGTAAATTGCATGAACATAAATTACCAGGGAAAGTAAAGAAAACGATAAAGAAAATCAACGATAATGGAAATCCAGAGCATTAGAAACTTCATGATGCGTCGTTCTCCTGTAGACTTTTCACTAACGTTTCTGTTCTCCTTGCCAATTTCCCTCTTTCCTTCACTCTTCGCTCTATTTATAGAGCATCCTTCACGTAACCTCCTGAGAGCAGTTAACGAAAACTGCTACCACGTTCTACGTGCACGTCCCTCGAAGTTTTACTTTAGTTCTACGGTTTTAGAAAACTGTTTCCACGTTCCATACGCGTTTAACCGGTTCTCAATTTATAACTTAGTCATAATTTCGATAGCCATGTAGGTTAATCTTTCCCTCGATCTCGATTTCAAATCTCGAGAACTTTGAATTGCTTTTGATTCCCCTTAACCTTAACATTACACTTGATTCTAATTTCTCGATTTTCTTCAACAATAGACATATTCTTCCTTTGATTCTCGATTCCAATTCTCGATTTATGTGTTCATCCTGTCACGTGGTTCTCGAATGTCTTCCAACCATCTTTTCAATTTATCAAATTTTTAACCAATTATATGATCCTCGATTTTTCTTTCCTCTGCTTTTCGATCCCTATATTGATTTTTTCACTAACAAAATGCCCCCTTGGAAGAATATAAATATTTTTACTAATTTTATATTCTTACAAAAAAAACAAATCCAACCCTTAAATATTCCTGAAGCCCAAAAATAACTATTTAGGGTTTAGGGTTTCTGAGATTTTTTAGGGTTTTTAGGGTTTTTGCTGCTTTATGTCAAATATCAAATCACATCACCTTCCACTATCACAACGTGCACGCCACGTATTAATTACCCTCTTCTCATATTCGTCGTTTCAAATACCCTAGCTGACCTCTTTAAATACTCCAATCAATTTTACCCTTGTTTTTTTTATCAAGAACCTAACCCATCTTCTTTCTTCGTCACACCTTTTCTCCGTCTTCACCCTTTCCACAACTGTAATGGCGACTTCCAAATCTTCCGACTTCTCCACCCCGCCACTTTCGTCAGTAACTTCAACTCTAATAGAGATAAACGAAAAAAAGTTTGCTCCAGTTCCCTTGTTGGAAGAAGCTTCGTAGAAAATTGCCGAGACACAGGTACTTATCCATTACGCAGTTGATAACGTAGATTATGCATTTGGTGGTCCTATCCGCTATTGTGGTGGATCGTTTTCCTCTTCTATCTGTCTTCCTTCAGAGAGTAAAACCCCTATTCATTGTTGAACATTCAAGGACTTGATGTTGCACTTGATGCACATGAAGATTGTTGATTTTGATGATGATTCAAGAACTCAAAGACTTAGAGTGTTGAAGACTTGTTTTGTATTGTAATAACTTTGTTTCAATTAGATTGAGTTTGTAATATTAGTGTTTAAGATAGCCGGTACATAGTCTGCACCTTAGAAGCTTCAAAAAGCTCAAATTTATCATTCAGGCTCGGCTTTAATCGATTAAATAGGGAAATAATCGATTAAAACAGTGAGAAAAACCATTTTCTGTATCTGCTTACTGGTTTAATCGATTAAACCACCTGTTAATCGATTAACAGGCGATTTAATCGATTAACAGCCCTTTTAATCGATTAAAACAGAGAGTTTCAGGGTTCTGTTGATTTTGGCTCTGTAATAATCGATTAACTCTTGATTTAATCGATTATTTAAGTCAGATTTCGAATTTTAACTTCAAATCAACCCTATTTTCGAAAACCCTTTTCCCAAGAACCCTAATTCCGAAATTCCCAATTCCCAAACCCTAATTTCTCTACTTAAGCTTCTCTATGGCACTCAGAAAAGCAGAACAACCTTTTTCATACAAAAGTTAAGTGTTGTAGTGCCAGAGAACTGTTTGTTGCAAGAAAAAGGGGCTTTTGGAACCTGGTGTGGGCTAGAAGCGATAAGAATCACTAAGTGGAGTTCTTAGTGGATTGTGTGCTGTGCCGTCTCTAGGGAAAGTTGTTCATCATCTCTTGTGGATTTCAAGAGAGGTGTTTTCTTATCTTTATCTTTTCAATTGTAATATGTTTGTAAGAACTTGATTATAGTGACAACGTTAATCCTTTGTTTGAGTGATTAGCAACTGGACGTAGGGTCTTTTGATCCGAACCAGTATAAATTTCCTGTGTAAGATTCTCTTCTCTTCTCTATTTACATTTACACAGTTTTTAATCGGTAAAATTTGGGGAAAATTTTGAAAACCTAATTTTTGTTAAGAAACCAATTCACCCCCCCTCTTGGTTTTTGTCCGACCACGCGAACATTCCGCTGCGCGATTCTAACAAGTGGTATCAGAGCTTGCTTTGATAGTCATTCAAATTTTCGAAAATGGCCGGACAAAATCAAACTTTTGCCGAAGGTGCGTCTATCAACAGACCCCCACTTTTTGCGGGTCAAAATTATCCTTTTTGGAAGGTACGAATGCAAATCTTTTTAGAGTCTGTTGATAGAGGCGTTTGGGACGCTATTTTAAACGGTCCATTTGTTCCTAAAGTTACAGAGAACGGTGTTGACGTTCTTAAACCTTTTTCTAGATGGACTGCAGAAGAAAACAGAAAAGCACAATTTGACGTTAGGGCTAGAAATATAATTTCATCTGCTCTAACCCTTGACGAGTTTTACAGGATTTCTGTTTGTAAAAGTGCCCAGGAAATGTGGGAAATGCTAAGAGTGACCCACGAAGGTACCGACGACGTCAAAAGAGCAAGGAAAAATTCTCTAATCCAAGAATACGAGATGTTCCGGATGCAACAAGGCGAAACGATATTTGACGTTCAAAAGCGTTTCACTCATATTGTGAATCATCTCACCGGATTAGGTAAAGTATTTGACGTTGACGAATTAAATGTTAAAATTTTGAAATCTTTGGATAGGAAGTGGCAACCTAAGGTGACGGCCATCTCGGAGTCACAAAATCTTTCCACAATGTCAATGGCGGCGCTATTCGGAAAGCGAAGAGAGCATGAGCTTGAGCTTGGTAGGCTAAATGATGAAGAAGGACAATTTCAAAAGAAAAATCTAGCCTTCAAAACCGAAATTTCCAAAGGTAAAAATAAAAGGGAAGAAGAAGACTCAAACGATGAAGAAGAAGAGTTGAGTCTTATGATAAAGAAGTTTACCAAATTCATGAAAGCCAAAGGAAGACATCCCTTCAAAGGTAAAGGAAAGGTAAGGGAAAATTCTTCTGTAAATATAAAATGCTATGGTTGTGGTGAAGCAGGACATGTAAAGACCGAATGTCCAAATAAGAAGAATGATGAATTCAAAGGCAAAAAGGTCTTCAAGAAGAAAGCCTATATTGCTTGGGATAACAGCGATTCAAGTTCGGAATCAAGTGACTCGGAAGTAGAAGCAAATATTTGCTTAATGGCAAATGACAACATTTCTTCCAATTTTGAGGTAAGTGATTCCGACACATCTTCTAGTGATGAGGATAATAACTATGATGAATTGCAAAATGCTTATAATGAATTGTTTAGTGCTTTTAAGAATTTGAAAAATGAATATAAAGTTGTAAAGAAGAACTTAAATAGATCCGAAAAGGAAATAGACTCCTTAAAAATGAAAATCACATGTTTAGAAGAAAAGGAGTCCTTAGAAACGAAAATTGTATGTTTAGATGAGGAAAATGATAAGAACCTAGCATGTGCAAATTGTAAAGAGCATGAATATGACATAGATATTCTTAATCATTTGCTAGACAAAGCCGAAAAGGAAATAGATGATCTTAAGAAGCATGAATTGATGTTTGCTCAAAATAATGTAAATCATCAAGTTCCTTTGAAAAAGCCTAAAAGGAAAAATAAAAGAGTATGAGTAGAAAAAGGAACTAGAGCATCTATGATTAGAAATGCATCATTTTCAAATGTTACATCTAAAACATGTTTTTATTGCATGAAACAAGGTCACACGTCAAATAGATGTAAAATTAAACATTTTGGTGTACCTAAAGGTAAATACATTTGGGTTTCTATAGCTAAATAATTTGTTATGTCTCTAACCCCAAGGACCCAAAAGTTATGGGGACCTAAGTTTACTATGTTCTTGTTTTGTAGGAAACTTCCAAATCAAAGAAGTCTATGTGGTATCTTGATAGCGGATGCTCAAAACATATGACCGGAGATAAATCTAAATTTGTGAGTTTCAAGGCTAAGGAACAAGGATATGTAACTTATGGGGACAACAACAAAGGGAAGATCCTTGGAATTGGAAACATAGGTGGTGCAAACACTTTGGAGATCAAGAATGTGCTACTTGTTGACAGACTTAAGCATAATCTCCTTAGTATAAGTCAATTATGTGACAAAGGCTTTAAGATAATATTTGAAAGTCAATTTTGCACCATTCACTTGATAGATTCCGAAAATATAGAATTAAAAGGTATTAGGCATAACAACATATATTTGATTGATTTGGATTGTTTACATGATTCTAGCATAACATGTTTAGTTGCTAAGGAAGAGAACCCTTGGTTATGACATAAAAGGGCTGCTCATATAAATATGCACCATTTGAATAAATTGATATCAAAAGACTTAGTTATTGGTTTGCCTAAGTTAAAATTTGAAAAAAAGATAGGTTATGTGATGCATGTCAAAAAGGTAAACAAGTAAAATCATCATTTAAATCAAAGAATGTTGTTTCCACTTCAAAACCCCTATAATTATTACATTTAGATTTATTTGGACCTTCTAGGATAAAAAGCTTTGGTGGAAATTATTATGGACTTGTGATTGTTAATGATTACTTTAGATATACATGGACATTTTTCCTAACTACGAAAAGTGAAGCTTTTAAGGTCTTTAGAAAATTTGCAAAACAAATTCAAAATGAGAAAGACTTAAGAATTAAAGTTTTAAGAAGTGACCATGGTGGTGAGTTTCAAAATGAAAAGTTTGAAAATTATTGTGAAGAAAATGGAATATTACATAACTTTTCTGCTCCTAGGACTCCCCAACAAAATGGTGTAGTTGAAAGGAAAAATAGGTCATTAGAGGAACTTGCTAGAACTATGTTAAATGAATCTAATGTTTCTAAATATTTTTGGGCTGATGCGGTTAGTACTGCATGTTATGTTTTGAATAGAATGCTCATTAGGTCAATTATTAAATCTACTCCATATGAATTGTTTAATGGTAGAAAACCTAATGTTGCTCATTTGAAAATTTTTGGATGTAAGTGCTTTGTGTTGAATAATGGAAAAGATAACTTAGGAAAATTTGACTCTAAAGCCGATGAGGGCATTTTCTTAGGGTATTCATTAACTAGTAAGGCTTACAGGGTGTTTAATAGAAGAACTTTAAATATAGAAGAATCTATTCATGTTACTTTTGATGAGATTGTAGACCTTGGGGGAAATCCTCTTGAGTCAAATAAAGAACTTGCAGGTGATGATGAGTATATAAGAGAAGCTCTTGATGAATTATACTTGGAAGAAAATGAGCATTCTCAAACACCTGAGTTAGCAAAAGAATGACAATCACCAAGAGGACTCTCAATGGACAATATCATAGGTGATATTTAAAAAGGGGTAAGAACTAGAAACATGTCTAACTTTTGTATGTCTGTAGCTTTTGTGTCACAGATTGAACCCAAAAACGTTGAGGAAGCACTTAAAGATGAACAATGGTGCATAGCCATGCAAGAAGAACTTAACCAATTTGAAAGGAATCAAGTCTGGGAATTAATTCCAAGGGAAGAATCACATCAAGTTATTGGAACCAAATGGGTGTTTAGAAATAAGCTTGATGAAGATGGAAATATAACAAAGAATAAAGCTAGACTTGTTGCCAAAGGCTATTGTTAGGAGGAAGGTATAAATTATGATGAAACTTATGCTCCTGTTGCCAGGTTAGAAGCTATACGCCTACTTCTTGCTTATGCATCTTTGATGAAATTTAAATTATATCAAATGGATGTTAAGAGTGCATTTTTTAATGGTTTTATTAAAGAAGAAGTTTATGTGGAGCAACCCCCTGGTTTTGAAGATTTTAGTTTTCCTAATCATGTTTTTAAATTAAAGAAAGCATTATATGGGTTGAAACAAGCTCCTAGATCTTGGTATGCAAGGCTAAGTAGTTTCCTTACTTCAAATGATTTTTCTAGAGGAAAAATTGATTCTACACTGTTTATAAAGAAAGTTAAAGAACATATCTTATTGGTCCAGGTATATGTTGATGATATTATTTTTGGATCAACTGATAATTCGTTATGTGTAGAATTTGCTAAGATAATGCAGGGAGAGTTTGAAATGTCTATGATGGGAGAATTGACGTTCTTCCTTGGACTACAAATCAAGCAACTTAAAGATGGAATTTTCATCTCTCAAACCAAATACTGCAAAGAGATCCTTAAAAAGTTTGGAATGGACACCTCTAAGGAAGCTAACACACCCATGGGAACTTCATGCTATCAAGACAAGGATGAATCAGGTTTGGAAGTTAATCAATCTATGTATAGAGGTATGATAGGTTCACTGTTATACTTAACTGCAAGTAGACCTGATATTATGCATTATGTCTGTGTGTGTGCTAGATTTCAGGCTTGTCCAAAAGAATCTCATCTAATTGCAGTAAAACATATTTTAAAATATTTAAAAGGAACTAGTGGTTTTGGTTTATGGTATCCTTCTGATGCTTGTACTAGTCTAATAGGATATTCTGATGCTGATTATGGTGGATGCAAAATTGATAGGAAAAGTACTAGTGGGACATGTCATTTGTTAGGTTCATCCTTAGTATCTTGGCATTCTAAGAAACAAGCTTGTGTTGCTTTATCTACCACTGAAGCTGAATATATTGCAGCTGGTAGTTGTTGTGCTCAAATTCTGTGGATGAAACAATAGTTAGAAGATTATAGTATATTTCTGAATGACATACCTTTAATGTGTGATAATACGAGTGCAATTAATCTTACTAAGAATCTAGTAATGCACTCTAGGACTAAGCACATAGAAATTAGGCATCACTTTTTGAGAGATCATATCAGCAAAGGGAACTGTAAAATAGAATACGTTGATACAAAGCATCAATTAGCAGATATTTTTACTAAGCCTCTACCCAAAGATAGATTTTATGATCTTAGAAGAGACTTAGGGATTTTAGAAATAACTTAAATTCTGCTTATTGAGACAGTTTTTGGATGATTGTAATGTTAAAATTCATTATACAGGATGTTCATAGTTTATCATGTGTTAAAACCTCAAAAATATGATGTACTCTCTGGAATAATCGATTAATTGGAGTTATAATCGATTATTTGCATCCAAAACACTCAAAACAGGGCATTCCTCTCTGGATTAATCGATTAAATACAGAATTAATCGATTATCTGCTCAATTTAATTGATTAAATGACTCTGGCACTAGTTTAATCGATTAATCTGAGTTTTAATCGATTAAACCTGGCAAGTTTGGCCTCCTAGCCGTTGCCAACGGATCTCTTGACCTATATTCTCTTCCATATGACCGTTAGACATGCTTGATTATAAATAGGGGCCTCCATTTCACTTCTACTCACTTCTATCTCTTGAAATCAAGCTTTCTTGCCTTATTCTAGCAATCTTGCTCTCTTCTTAATACATTTAGCTTTCTAAATCTTATTGTTATTCCTCAAATCTTTCAATGGTCTCATCTTTTCGTGCTAAGATCCCTACTAGAAGAAGATCTGCACCCTCATCTCGTCCTCGTCCTAATTCTATAGAAGGATGAATTTCTGATACAGATGGCCAACAAGAATTTCTGACCTATTGGAAGGAACGTGCCATTATCTCTCACAAGTTTCTTATTGGTGAGCAATTCATCAATAGGGGATTCAATTTTCCCAACCTTCTTGAAATTCAAGGAGTTCTTCCCTTCATCCAAATGCAAGGTACGTATTATCCTGACCTTGTTAGGGTATTTTACTCTAGATTTAAATTTAGAGATCAAATAGCTACCTCTAGAGTCAAAGACGTCACAATTATTCTTGACGACGATATTTGGGAGAATGTTGCCCACTTTCCAATTAGAGAAGATGTTATTAACATTTATGGTGAGTTAAATGATTTTGACAGGTTCTTAGCTTACCGTTCTTTTCTGCGAAATCCCTCCATGGAGATTGGGCGTCTCCTTCTTGCTGGACCTTTAAAGAAGGAGGAACGCATGATTCTACATCTACTTGTTTGGATTCTCTGTCCCCGGGCTACGAATCATGCTCAATGTTCTTCAATTGATCTTAGGATTATTCATGCCATAATGAATAATGAGCCCTTAGATTGGGGCGTTCTTATCACCATGACAATGTTAAAAGCAAAACGCCATCCCACCTTCAAAATTCCATATGCCCTCCTTGTCTCTCGGATTCTTGAATATAAGGGAGTCAATGTCGAAGGTGAACAAGCAGTAAGAACAAATAACTTGAATCGCATGCTTGACAACACATTGATCCAACTACAAATGGTGCGTGTCAACGACATCTATGTTCACAAGGATGATGTTCCAAATCAAGATGGTGACAATGAAGATTCTGATGAAGATATGCCTCCTGCTGCTGAGTTTCCCTCTGATCAAATCCAAAGTGTTGGAACTTCCACTACTCATCATGAAACCCGACAATCCATGGAAGACATGTTATCTGACATGAATCAGAGAATGCAGTCTTTCTTCACTCTTTCTGGAGTACGGCATGAGGAAATAATTCGCCGTATATCTGATGTAGATGATAAAGTGTGCCGTTTAGAAAATAGATTTGATGCACACTTTCATAGTGATGATAGTGAAGAATTTTAAAATTTGTAATTTTTCTCTTATATTATAATGAATGCTTTTATCTGAAATAAAATGTGGAGTTCTGTTTTTGCTATGTTTGAGGGGGAGTTTTCTCTAAATTATGCATATTTTGAGGGGGATCTCTTATGTTTGCCTTAGAAGAATTGTTTTTTGATTCTAATCAAAATAGGGGGAGAAAATATTTAAAGCCTAATACGATTGTTTTTAAATATTATCTGGTATATTATCTGGTATGTTTAATATGTTTGTTAGTATGACAGATAAAATAGGTTATTACAAGGCTTTAAAAGATAATTTTGATCATCATAAAAAAGGGGGAAATTGTTGAACATTCAAGGACTTGATGTTGCACTTGATGGACATGAAGATGGTTGATTTTGATGATGATTCAAGAACTCAAAGACTTAGAGTGTTGAAGACTTGTTTTGTATTGTAATAACTCTGTTTCAATTAGATTGAGTCTTGTTAGTGGCAAATCGAGAAAAACGATCGAAAATGAAGGAAAGAAATGTGACTCGATAAGATAAACAAAAATTCATTTGATGTCTGATTAGAAGTACGTAGCATCGAGAAGCACAATCGAGAATCGAGTGAATGATAACCAAATGCCTGTTATCGAATAAAAACTAAGTTATATGAGACCTAGGTCAAAAAGGAATCACAAGTAAAATCGAAATTCTCGAAAATACAAAATCGAGAGTGAAGAAAGCCAATATGGACATCGGGATTCTGGCCAAACCGTGAAGAGAAGAACAAGTCAAACGCACGTATAGAGAGCAGTTTCGAAACCCTGGAGGAAGTCGAAGATCGTGAGAACGTGGGAGACCGTGGAAGGTAAACTGTCATATGCACGTAGAACGTGGTAGCAGCCTTGTTAACTGCTCCTGGAAAGCTTGAATGATGTCCTATAAATAGAGCAAAGAAGGACGGAACAGGAGCAGAAATTGACAGAGAACAGAATCAGTAGTGAAAAGTCTACCGGAGAAACGACGAACACCATGAAGCTTCTGGCAATCTGGATTTCCTTGCTCACTGAGTACATTTACCGCTTTCTGTATTTTCCTTGGTAATTTACTTTGATGCAATTTAAATTCAGCAGTTTTATGTTTCTGTATTTTCGATTCCTTGTCATTTCAATTCAATGAAAGATTAAGTTTCTGCATTTAAGCTTCCATGTCGTTTCACATTCTGCAAATCTCGATTTATTGCCATTTACATTCCCTGCACATTTCGATTTCCTGCCATTTATATTTGCACTATTTTCGATTCCTCGTCATTTACAATTAATGCAAATTTGAGGTTTTCGCACTTTATATTTTCTTGCAATTTAATGTTCTGTTTCTCGATTCGATACTTTACTGCTTTCAGTACTTTAAATACAAAATACCAAAAACAGCTTTTTTGATATCTTGTGATTTTCGATCCTCATACACGTTTTCGATTGAAAGTCAGACTGCTAGCCTAAGTAAAAAGAACTTACGTGGGAGGATTTCGATTAGGACCATAACATTGTTTAGAATCGAAATCGATCGAAATTCAACCAGAAACAAATTAGCGCGCCAGGTAGGGGGTCTTGTGTTGAGAAACACAAAATTGGTTAGTTCGAGAGCGTATGAGATTAAGGAGTGGGAGAGTCATGAGTCAGAGTTCATCAAGTAACCAGAGTAACACTGAGGGATTAAATGGGTCACACTCATCAAATACTGGGGGGCAAAGTCATAATGGGAATACACCTGTAGTATCGACAACTGTAAGTATGTCGATACCTGTGAGTAATGAACAAAATTCAGGCACTTTAGCAAATACCCAAGTAGGATCTAGTACGGTGGCACTAAATAGTATGCCAACTATGGGAAACCCTGTGACAACAAATGCGGGGCCGTATATGAGTATAAGACCACCTGAGTTTTCGCTTAACATGAATGGGGTGGGTACTTCTTCGATGCAACGAAATTCGAGATATAACTTAGGAACATTCCAAACCCTAGGTATGCCACAGAATTTTGGAGTATCTCCTAACCTAGGAACATCTCAAAATTTAGTAATTCCCCAGAACTCAGGGAGTGTGCAGAATGTAGGAACGCAGCAAATACCTCCAAATCTAGATCATAGAGGAAACATAGATCATGGGAGATATGCGTTCGATAGGGATTATCATCGATCTAATTTTGATACCATCGAAAATACTAGTACTGGCATATCTAGTAATTCCTTAGGAATACTTAGACAACAAATGGATGAGAGTAATTTTGAGATGGTGAATATGTTATCACAACAGTTGACTACAGTTCTAAATCCATTAGTTCAAAACACTACTGCTAGTTTTGAGATATTAGCGGACCAAATGTCACGAATCGGGGATGCATTGGCTATACCTCGACAAACGAGGGTAGAAAATCATGCTACTAATAATCCCCCGTATCTATTGAGGAGGAATAGAAACAATGATCAACATCAGCATAGGGGAAATGAGTACCAACATGTGAGGAATGACCTTTATGGGAATTTGAACGAAGGATTTCAAAATATACACAATCAGAATAACATGTTAGGACAAAGGATGAATTTACAAGGGATGGAATTTAGACCACCCAATCGGACATATTTTGTGTCTCCCTTTCCGAATGCGATTCTCGAGACAGAACTGCCTCGAGGATATAAAGTACCCAAATTCACTAAATTTGCTGGAGAAGTTGGTGAATCGACTATCGAGCATGTGGCTCGATATCAGATCGAATGCGGGGATTTAGCGATGAGTGAAGAATTAAAGATGAAATATTTTCCTAGTTCTTTGACTAAGAATGCTTTTACTTGGTTCACTTCGTTACCGCCCAATTCGATATATAATTGGTTGCAGTTAGAGAGAAATTTTCATGAACAATTCTTTAGAGGAGAGACTCAAGTAAGTCTAATCGATTTGATGAACATAAAACGATACAATCATGAAAGTATAGATGATTATTTGAATCGATTTAGACAAATGAAATCAAGATGCTTTACTCAAATTCCTGAATATGAATTAGTCAGAATGGCCTCTGCAGATTTAGAATTCTCGATTAGGAAAAAGTTGGTCAATTTACCATTGAATGATATGGCTCAGTTAGCTGATAAAGTGAGAAGAGTAAAACAAATTGAGTATGAAAAACAAAGATATAAGAAATTTGAGAAACCCTTGAAAAAAGAAAGAATATCATATATAAATGATGTGTATGAAACAGAGCCCACGACAGAGAATGAGGTGGAAGAGACTGTCGATGAGAAAGTAAATATAGCAGAACTCAAAGTAGGAGCTCCATATATCTGTAAACTGCTACAAAAGAATGAAGTGAAAGATAAAATGGCAAATCGAACATATACTTTCGATGTGATGAAAGCTGATAAAATCTTCGATGTTTTGTTAAAAGACAAACAAATTAAGTTGAGCGAAGATCATAAACTGCCTTCGGCAGAACAAAGGAATGGTCGAAAATATTGTAAATTTCATAATGTTTTTGGACATTGGACTAACAATTGCATACATTTCAGGAATACGATCCAGGATGCGATTGACCAAGGAAGACTAAAATTTGAAGAGATGTCAATGAAAGTGGACACAAGTCCATTCGAAGTACAAGTGGGGTATATTGAATCCCAAACGGGCATGACTGAAGATGTCCGAATGATGAATTCTGCCTTTATAGGCATGGTCGATGTTACTGAAGACATTGATCCTAAACATGTTAGAATGGACGTGTCTGAAGAAGATATGGAATTCGATCTGAGTGAATTCGAGAAGGAGTTCGAAAAAGAGATCTACCCTCGATCAGGGGATTCCCTAGTTGAGTTTTTGAATAGGAAGAAAGAAAAAGACGAAGATGTGTTGTTATGCTTGATTGTATTTATGATTATTCTCCTTTAGGTTTTGAAAAACCCATTACATCAAGTCACAAGAAAGTCGAGGCTCAGGATCCACTAGAAGAAATTAACTTGGGGAGTGTAGAAGACCAGAAACCTACATATATCAGCAAGTATCTCGAAGAAGAATTAAAGAAAGATATGATTTCCTTGTTAAGAGAATATAAGGACTGCTTCGCTTGGGAATACGAAGAAATGCCTGGATTGGATCGAAATCTTGTCGAGCATAGATTACCCATCATCGAAGGAAGAAAGCCAGTAAAACAAGCACCGAGAAGATTTGCACCTGAGGTGATGAGTAAAATCAAAGAAGAGGTTGAAAGACTCTTGAAAGAAAAATTCATCAGAACTGCCAGGTATGTTGATTGGATTTCTAATATTGTACCTGTTATTAAAAAGAATGGTAAAATGAGAGTGTGTATCGATTATCGAGATTTGAACTTAGCCACTCCTAAAGATGAATATCCTATGCCAATAGCCGATATGTTAATAGATGCGATAGCGGGTAATGAAATGTTGAGTCTTTTAGATGGCTATTCGAGGATATAATCAAATATTTGTGTTCGAAAATGATATAGCTAAAACGGCTTTTCGATGCCCGGGGGCATTAGGTACTTATGAATGGATAGTCATGCCATTTGGATTAAAAAATGCTTGGTGCAACATATCGAGAGAGCAATGAATCTAATTTTTCATGATTTGATCAATGATTTTATGCAAGTTTACATAGATGACATTGTTGTTGTGTCGAAAGAGAAACATCAACACTTAAGTAATCTGAGAAAATCTTTCGAGAGAATGAGAAAATATGGATTAAAAATGAATCCTTTGAAATGTGCCTTTGGTGTATCGACTTGGTGAATTTTTAGGTTTTATAGTACATGGAAAAGGTATTGAGATCGATAAAAATAAAGCAAAAGCTATAATCGATACTTCGCTCCAAAAACTAAGAGACGATTACGAGTCACTCTTAGGAAAAATAAATTATTTGAGAAGATTTATTTCTAATTTGGTCGGCAAAATTTATGTTTTTTCGTCTTTGTTAAAGTTGAAAAAAGAAGCAGAGTTTAAGTGGAAGGAGGAACATCAAGAAGCTTTCGAGCAAATCAAAATGTTGTCGACAAATCCTCCTATTCTGATTCCGATAAAGAGAAACAAGTCATTAAAGTTATATGTATCAACGTCAGATCGAACGATAGCCAGTTTATTAGCACAAGAAGATGAGAATGGTGTAGAATGTGCTGTGTATTATCTAAGTAGAATTTTGAATGATGCTGAAACTCGATATAGTGATATCGAAAAATTAGGATTATGCTTGTATTTCTCTTGTACAAAACTCAAGTATGTAATGAAGCCTCATGATGTAATGGTTTATTCCAGAAATAATATTTTGAAGTTTCTTTTATCGAAACCGATTATGCATAATAGGATAGGAAAATGGGTGTTAGCTTTGACAGAATTCTCATTATTCTTCGAATCTTTAAAATCGATGAAAGGTCAAGTAATCGCCGATTTTATGGCTGAACATACAGTTGGGTCTACTGATAACTTATTCATTGAAATAAGTAAATGGATAATGTATTTCGATGGATCAAGTACATCGAACAAATCTGGAGTAGGAATTCTTATTATTTCTCCAAACAATATCCCGACTAAAGTATCATTGGAAATTAAACCCATTTGTTCGAATAATGAAGCCGAGTATGAAGCTTTGATAGCGTGTCTCGAGACTTTAATTAAGTTAAAAGCTCGATATGTAATTATTAGAGGTGATTCGCAATTAGTGATCAAACAAGTGCGGAAAGAGTATAAATGCGTTAATACCAACTTGATCAGATACTTGGAAAGAGTGATGACTTTAAAGAGAATGTTTGATGATATAACATTGTTCCTCGAGAATTCAATCAAGAAGCCAATGACTTAGCGCAAATTGCCTCGAAGTATAAGATATCTCCGGAACATTTGCAGGAAATGATTCAAATTAAAGAGAAACTACCTTGGAAAAATGAGATTTTACAAATTGACGACTTAGATGACCAAGATTGAAGAAAATCGATCATAGAATACCTGCAAAACCCCAATGGGAGAACTGACAAGAAAATCAAGTATCGAGCGGTAAAATATGTGTTGTTAAATGGTGAGTTATATAAGAGAGGAATCGACGGAGTATAACTTAGATGTTCAGGGAATGATGATGCTTACTTAGCAATGGCTGAAGTACATAACGGAATATGTGGCGCTCACATGATAGGTCAGAAAATGAAATGGACATTAACTCGACAAGGTTATTATTGGCCTTCGATTTTAAAAGATTGTATCGAGTATGCTAAGTCCTGTGAAGAATGTCAAAAGTTTAGTCCCATACAACAGGTGCCCGCTAGTGAATTACACTCGATCATAAAACCTTGGCCTTTTAGAGGTTGGGCTATAGACTTAATCGGACAAATTTTTCCACAATCATCGAAAGGGCATAGATATATAATCGTTGCTGTCGATTACTTTTCAAAATGGGTAGAAGCAATACCATTAAAGGATGTTGATCAGCAGGATGTAATTGATTTTATTGAAGAATACATCGTTTATCGATTTGGGATCCCACAGTCTATCACTACAGACAGAGGGACAATGTTTACTGGTAGAAAGATAACTAAATATGCTGAATCGAGAAATATTCAATTATTAACATCAACTCCATATTATACTCAAGCTAATGGGCAAGTCGAAGCAATTAACAAGGTGATTATCGGGTTAATCAAAAAACATGTTGGCAATAAACCAAAAACATGGCACGAAACGTTATTGCAAATTTTGTGGGCTTATCGAAATTCACCTAAAGATTCCTTACAGAATACTCCATACAAACTGGTGTATGGACACGATGCAATTCTGCCCATCGAGATAAATATTGAGTCGAATCGAATACAGAGACAGAATGATTTACCCAGTTGTGATTATTGGAACATGATGTATGATGAATTAAATGAACTCGATGAAACAAGGTTACAAGCGTTGAATAACATGATTTTACAAAAGAATCAAATTGCTCGAGTTTACAATAAGAAGATTCGAAAGAAAACGTTTAACGAAGGTGACTTAGTGTGGAAAACGATTTTACCGATGGACAAGAAATGTAAAAATTATGGGAAATGGTCACCGAATTGGGAAGGACCTTTCGAAGTTATTAAAGTGTTATCGAGTAATGCCTATTCAATTATCGATTGGTATAACAAAGATAAAGTACTGTCGATAAATGGAAAATACTTAAAGATATATAAGCCTCGAATAAGAGAAATAAACATTCAAAAATTAAATTGAATAATATTCTACAAAGATAAGTATCGAGTCTTAAGTTGATCGAAATCTATTAACAATTGATTCCAAGATGAAGAAATCGAATGCTCTTCGACGGTCAGATCTTGTTTGCGCTCTATGCTCTGCCCCAAAGATAATGCGACTTCTTTTGCAGAGGATTTGATCGTATCTATCTCTGAAGCAACAAAATCCTTCTGCAATTTAAGTTGAGCGAGTCTCTTCTCCAGCTGCTCGATCTCGCAATCAATCGAAGCTTGTGTAGACAATGCCTCCGCCAGCTTCAACTTCTGAGTCTTCAACAAATTTGATTTTTCAACCTGGAAGGAGGCAATGTCAGAGAGCTTAGTCGAAATTGATTGTTTTTTCTTCCTCGCCGCATATGCCTTGTTGAACAAATCGGCAGCCGCCGCGACCTCCGCATCGAGACCCATTGGAAGATCATCATCAGGACACGTCTCGAGGGCAGTGATAATATCTTGGAACTGCTTTTTCTTGTCACGCGACTCCACCAAAATTTCGAGGGGCGAGGAATAAAAGAAAGATCGGAAGCGTTGCTTCAGCTGGTATGGTCCTTCAGTTGAAGTCATGGGCGTCTTAGAAGAGCTCGACGGTGTCGCTTCTGTAGATAATAGAATATCGAGGATAGAAAAAGGGTCTTCATCGATTGCAGCTCGATATTCTAGCACAGTGCTCGGAGCAGGCACATCTATCTCTGGTAGTGACGCCGATAGCAACTCGATAGGAGGCATCGCAAAAGGAGGAGAATCCTCTTGCTCCGCAGAGACAGGGGAAGGGGAGCCTTGGACTTCGATTATTGGGATATTGACTAGAAAGAAAAGAAATCGAAAAGGTGAATCGAGAATTCATAACGAAGAATAAAATGAAAAAAAAAAAAACAACACAGTAAAATTTGTGAATACGAGGGAAGAGGCGGAGCAGAAAAGTCAGAAGACTTGGAGGAAGTGGCCATTTCAGTAATGGGTAGGATGAAGAAAAGCAACGGGAAAGATGAAGGCACAGAGATGAAAGCAAGAACTCAAGGAAGACGATGGAGGTACAGACAGAGGGTAAAAGTTCGCGTAAAAACCCGAATAAAGACCAAGGGAAAAGTTAAAGAGAAAGCGCCTAGGGAGTTGGAAACGACGGAGGTGAAAGGTAATTAATGTTGCTTGTATTGTAAGGTAGCAGACTGATATGATAGCGACGTAAAGCAAAAAGTAACCTAAAACCCTTTAAACCCTAAAAACCCAGAAACCCTAAACCCTAAAGTTCTGTGAGCCTCCAAATACTAAGGCGGGAAATATTGAAAGAATATAAACAAACTATTCACATTCTTCCAAGGGGGCATTTTGTTAGTGGCAAATCGAGAAAAGCGATCGAAAATGAAGGAAAGAAATGTGACTCGATAAGATAAACAAAAATTCATTTGATGTCTGATTAGAAGTACGTAGCATCGAGAAGCACAATCGAGAATCGAGTGAATGATAACCAAATGCCTGTTATCGAATAAAAACTAAGTTATATGAGACCTAGGTCAAAAAGGAATCACAAGTAAAATCGAAATTCTCGAAAATACAAAATCGAGAGTGAAGAAAGCCAATATGAACATCGGGATTCTGGCCAAACCGTGAAGAGAAGAACAAGTCAAACGCACGTATAGAGAGTAGTTTCGAAACCCTGGAGGAAGTCGAAGATCGTGAGAACGTGGGAGACCGTGGAAGGTAAACTGTCATATGCACGTAGAACGTGGTAACAGCCTTGTTAACTGCTCCTGGAAAGCTTGAACAATGTCCTATAAATAGAGCAAAGAAGGACGGAACAGGAGCAGAAATTGGCAGAGAATAGAATCAGTAGTGAAAAGTCTACCGGAGAAACGACGAACACCATGAAGCTTCTGGCAATCTGGATTTCCTTGCTCACTGAGTACATTTACCGCTTTCTGTATTTTCCTTGGTAATTTACTTTGATGCAATTTAAATTCAGCAGTTTTATGTTTCTGTATTTTCGATTCCTTGTCATTTCAATTCAATGAAAGATTAAGTTTCTGCATTTAAGCTTCCATGTCGTTTCACATTCTGCAAATCTCGATTTATTGCCATTTACATTCCCTGCACATTTCGATTTCCTGCCATTTATATTTGCACTATTTTCGATTCCTCGTCATTTACAATTAATGCAAATTTGGGGTTTTCGCACTTTATACTTTCTTGCAATTTAATGTTCTGTTTCTCGATTCGATACTTTACTGCTTTCAGTACTTTAAATACAAAATACCAAAAACAGCTTTTTTGATATCTTGTGATTTTCGATCCTCATACACGTTTTCGATTGAAAGTCAGACTGCTAGCCTAAGTAAAAAGAACTTACGTGGGAGGATTTCGATTAGGACCATAACACTGTTTAGAATCGAAATCGATCGAAATTCAACCAGAAACAAGTATGTAATATTAGTGTTTAAGATAGCTGGTACATAGTCTGCACCTTAGAAGCTTCAAAAAGCTCAAATTTATCATCCAGGCTCGGCTTTAATCGATTAAATAGGGAAATAATTGATTAAAACAGTGAGAAAAACCATTTTCTGTATCTGTTCACTGGTTTAATCGATTAAACCACCTGTTAATCGATTAACAGGCGATTTAATCGATTAACAACCCTTTTAATCGATTAAAACAGAGAGTTTCAGGGTTCTGTTGATTTTGGCTCTGTAATAATCGATTAACTCTTGATTTAATCGATTATTTCAGTCAGATTTTGAATTTTAACTTCAAATCAACCCTATTTTCGAAAACCCTTTTCCCAAGAACCCTAATTCTGAAATTCCCAATTCCCAAACCCTAATTTCTCTACTTAAGCTTCTCTATGGCACTCAGAAAAGCAGAACAACCTTTTTCATACAAAAGTTAAGTGTTGTAGTGCCAGAGAACTGTTTGTTGCAAGAAAAAGGGGCTTTTGGAACCTGGTGTGGGCTAGAAGCGATAAGAATCACTAAGTGGAGTTCTTAGTGGATTGTGTGTTGTGCCGTCTCTAGGGAAAACTGTTCATTATCTCTTGTGGATTTCAAGAGAAGTGTTTTCTTATCTTTATCTTTTCAATTGTAATCTGTTTGTAACAACTTGATTATAGTGACAACGTTAATCCTCTGTTTGAGTGATTAGTAACTGGACGTAAGGTCTTTTGATCCGAACCAGTATAAATTTCCTGTGTAAGATTCTCTTCTCTTCTCTATTTACATTTACACAGTTTTTAATTGGTAAAATTTGGGAAAAATTTTGAAAACCTAATTTTTGTTAAGAAACCAATTCATCCCCCCTCTTGGTTTTTGCCCGACCACACGAACATTCTGCTGCGCAATTCTAACATTCATAAATCAGAGGTACAAATTGATTTTCTAAATGCTGTTTCGAAAGTATATCGAACGGGTCCTCCCCATAAAAAGCCTTTATACATCAGATGGTTTGATAGAGTAAAGACTAAGTTTGGGAATCACTGGAGAGATGTAGGGATTTTCGATTTTCTACACCTATCTCGATGTGATCTATCATTCCTGGATATGTCTATGTTTTTATCCGCAGTCCATTTATGGAATAAAGATTTACACGCAATGTAGCTTCCCTGTGGTCCCCTTTCTTCCACTCTTTTTGAGGTCGCTGCAATTACCGGATTAAAGCCCACAGGGGAAAAATATTTTAAGAGTGCTTTCCTTTCAGACGACTCTCTCAAATCAAAAATCGATTAGGATTCGAAGGCTTATGGACACTTCATCGAAAAACATTTTATTGATGACCAATCGGTAGCCGTTTCTGATGAAGAACATGTTGCTTTTTTGGTATATTGGCTTTGGACCCATGTATTTTGCCCTCGATCCATCTAAATCTCATCCCATTTTTATAATCTTTTCTACCTCCTCCACACTGGTCAACCCCGAGTTTGTTTGGCGAAACTTTTACTGACTCATGTTTATACCACTTTCGATGAGGTTGTCGATATTCTGAATACACAAAGACCCTCAGGAAATTTCTCAGGTCCTATATGGTTCATTCAATTATGGCTCACTTCGATTTTTGAAAGTATATTTCCCCCACCATCCAAAGTTTTCCCAAGTTTAAATTTAGAAGGTGCTCGATTATCGTCTCGACATTCTCATAAAAAATCCTCCAATGAGGCTAGTTATCGAACCTATCTGAAATTTTTGTTAACTCGATTTCATTTTGAGTCAAGTCTGGCCCCTTTTACCATATACCATGGAAAAGTAAGTGATAGACTTCGAGGGCCAACCTGGTTTAAATCAAAATTTCCAGCTCTTACTCCAGGGTTACAATTGGAACTAGTAGATGTATGGAGTAACTATTTGACCCAGGGCGTTCTTGTATCGGGCTTTCAATCGAAGGATATCCAACTTGTCATCTATTACCCTCAACTTTTTTTGCGGCAGTTCGGTTTAAGTCAAACTTTACCTTTTTTCAATCTCGATAGTTCCCCAAAGTCCAAGTTAAATGAATCGAATGTAGGACGGGAACTTGCCAAACTGTTACCACAAAGCCCGATGCATTTCTACCCTTATGCTTTTGAATCAAATTACTTGTCTACTCTTGGTTTTTCTCAATGGTGGAACGATTGGTTTTCACGCATTCATTCTGATTTTGATATCGTCCAATCGAAATTGACTGCGCATCCTTCTCTCGTGTTGCAGGATAATTCAAAGGCCAAGAAAGGTACATACTCTCATTATCTCCAAATATCTCGATTTGAAAACTTTTATCGAGAATGATACAACCCTCTTAAATTAGAAAAAACATTTTACAATGTTGTTATATCCCTAGCTAATAAAACATACACCAACAGATCGACCCACAAAATAATCAATCCTCGAGGAAAAACTCCGTTTGAAATGTATTGTCCCAACCATCTTCTCACTTTCCCTACAGCCCTTTTGGAATCGCCAAACCTTTAACTCATCCTAAATGGGTTCGAGAGTTGAGATCCTTGAAAGAAACAATTTCACCAAAACCCAAGAACAAGGAAATTTCGATATCGAAACTGTCCTACTTCTCTTACCTAAACCTTCCTCAACATTTTCTTCCTCCCTGGCTTGTCCATATCGATAGAGTCAAGATTTTAACTCCATTACCTTTTGGTGAGATTTTATTGCCTCTTTTAGAAATATTTTTAACTTTTTTCAAATTGTAATCTAACTGTTTTTCTTTCTCGACAGTTTCGAAGCCTCATAAAGTCACCATCTCTGAGAAAGACTGGAAGTCTTCTGATGAATCGGACCCATCTGCCCCCACTAAAAAACGAAAACACTCAACTATAGTTTCCTCATCTACGAGAAAATCGAAGGTTTCTTTTCGATTCCCTACTATCTTGTTTATTTGATTTTCTTTTCTATAGCTGATTCACTTCTCATTGTTTCCAGAAACAAAAATCCAAAAAGAGTCCTCGAGCTGCTCAACCTATCATAAATCCGTTATCGACGGACTTTAATACAGTCAGTAAACCAGGTCAAACAACACAGACAACACAGACTCATTCAAGTCACGTAAGTTCCCCTCTTTTCATATATATTTTGTATATCTAAAATTTGAGAAGGTTTATAACATGATTCCAAATTTTGATATTTCAGGACCATCCATCAGCTACAATATCGACGAATGTCGATTCTTTGGTTCAGTCAACAATACCAATTTTAGAAGTAAAGTTTAAAAATCCTGTTTTTCTTGACTCATTTTACATGTTTCCCTTCTCTAACCTATATTTTGAACCGCAACAACCCGAGGATGTACAAAACCCTTCTCCTGCACCAACGCACATCGACCTACCTTCTCCTTCTGGTAAAAATTTCTTCCTTACTGCCTATTTTTACCTTATCTCTATTATATTTTAAATTCATTTTCTCGAATAAACTCATTTCCCTTTTAGATAATATTGTAAATATCCCCACAATCCAAATCCAAGATTCTCCTTCACCATCCCCTGCAGAACAACCAATTTCTCCTCCTTTCGAGGTTCCATCCGTCGAACTGATTTCATCGACATTGCCCCATATAAGTGATCCTACCTCAGAGGATTTACCAGAATATCGAACTGCCATCGAAGAATATCCATTCTCAATTCTCGATATTCTATTATCCGAAGAGGTCACTCCTTCAAGCCATTCATCTAAACCACCCGTGACGTCAACTAAAGAGGCAAACAAATTGATACAACAATTTAGGTCTTTCTTCTATTCTTCACCTCTCGAGGTCTTGGTGGAATCGTGCGAGAAAAAACAACTTTTCCAAGAGATTCTTACTGCTATAGAGGCATTCCCCGATGACACACTTCCAAAGAGTTTCGACGCTGAAGTCACGGCAGCCACCGACTTGTTTAACAAAGCTTATTCTGCAAGGAAGAAAAAACAATCTATAGCGACCGAGTTGACTACCATTTCTACCTTCCAAACTGAGAAATCGAACTTGTTGAAAACTCAAAAGCTTGATCTTGAAGAGGCGTCGAAAGAACAGTCTTTGGTTAGAGGTGAAATCGAAGAATTGAAGAAAAGACTTCAACAACTCAAAGCACAAGATGATTTCCTCACAACAAAATTGAATTCAATCAAATCTTCTGCAAAAGAAGTGACACTTTCTCTAGGGCAAAGCATGGAGCGCAAACGGAAAGTGATTGCCGAAGAAAATTCGAACCTCTCTTCTTGGATTCAATTGTTAATAGATTTTGATCAACTCAAATCTCAATATCTAATTTTGTAGAACATCATATTTGAATTAATTCTGAATGCTTATTTCCCTTATTTGAGGTTTATAGTATTTTAAGTACTTTCCGTTTATCGACAAGACTTTCTCTTTATTATGACAATCAACAATCGAATAAGAATTACTTGATAACACTTTAACAACTTCAAAAAGCCATTCCCAATTCGGCGACCATTTACCATAACTTTTACATTTCTTATCCATCGGCAAAATCGTTTTCCAAACTAAGTCACCTTCGCTAAATGTTTTCTGTCGAACTCTCTTATTATAAACTCGAGCAATTTGATTATTTTGTAGAATAATATTATTCAACGCTTGCAATCTTATTTCATCGAGTTCATTTAATTCATCATACATTAAGTTCCATTAATCACAGCTGGGTAAATCTTTTTGTTTTTGTATTCGAGTTTACTCAATATTTATTTCTCTGGGTAAAACCGCATCATGCCCATAGACTAACTTATATGGAGTATTCTGCAAGGAATCTTTCGGCAAATTTCGATAGACCCACAGAATTTGTAATAACGTTTCATGCCAGGTTTTTGGTTTGCTACCGACATGTTTCTTGATTAAACCAATAATTACTTTATTAATTGCTTCGACCTGCCCATTAGCCTGAGCATAATATGGAGTTGATGCTAATAATTGAATATTTCTCGATTCAGCATATCTAACCATCTTCTTACCAGTAAAAATTGTCCCTCTATCAGTGGTAATAGAGTGTGGTATCCCGAATCGATAAACAATGTATTCTTCAATAAAATCAATTACATCTTGTTGATCGACATCTTTTAACGGAATTGCTTCTACCCATTTTGAAAAATAATCGATAGCTACGATTATATATCTATGTCCTTTCAATGAATGTGGAAAATTTTGTATAATTAAATCGATGGCCCAACCTCTGAAAGGCCATGGTTTGATAATCAAATGTAGTTTGCTAGCAGAGACTTGTTGTATAGGACTAAACTTTTGACATTCTTCACAGGACTTAGCATACTCGATACAATATTTTAAAATCGAAGGCCAGTAATATCCTTGTCGAGTTAACATCCATCTCATTTTTTGGCCTATCATATGGGCACCACATATTCCATTATGTACTTCTGCCATTACTAAATAAGCATCGTCATTCCCTAAACATCTGAGCAATACTCCATCGATACCTCTCTTATACAATTCATCATTCAATAAAACATATTTTACTGCTCGATATTTAATTTTCTTATCGATTCTCCTGTTTGAATTTTTTAAATAATCCATAATCGATTTTCTCAAATCTTGATCATCTAAGTCACTAATTTGTAAAATTTCACTTTCTTGGGGTAATTTCTCTTTAATTTAAATCATTTTTTGTAAATTTTCCAGAGATATTTTATACTTAGATGCTATTTGTGCTAAATCATTGGCTTCTCGATTGAACTCCCGGGGAACATATTCGAATGTTATGTCATCGAACATTATGCTCAAAGTAATTACTTGTTCTAGATATCTGAACAAATTAGTGTTGATACATTTATACTCTTTTCGTACTTGTTTGATCACTAATTGTCAATCACCTCTTACAATTACATGTCGAGCTTTTAACTTAATCAAAGTCTCGAGACCTGTAATCAAAGCTTCGTACTCAGCTTCATTATTTGAACAAGTGGGCTTAATTTCAAATAATAACTTAATCGGGATATTACTCAGTGAAATGACAAGAATTCTCACTCCCGATTTGTCCGATGTACTCGATCTATCGAAATACATTATCCATTTACTTATTTCAATAAATAAATTATCAATTGAGTCAACTGTATGGTCTGCCATAAAATCAGCGATAATTTGGCCTTTTACCTATTTCAAAGACTCGAATGATAATGAAAATTCTGTCAAAGCTAACACCCACTTTCCTATTCGATTATGCATAATAGGTTTCGACAAAAGAAATTTCAAAATATTATTTCTGGAATAAACCATCACATCGTGAGACTTCATTAAATATTTGAGTTTTGTACAAGAGAAATACAAACACAACCCTAACTTTTCGATATCATTGTATCGAGTTTCAGCATCATTTAAGATTCTACTTAGATAATAAACAACACATTCCACACCATTCTTATCCTCCTGTGTTAGTAGGCTGGCTATAGTTCGATGTGATGCTGATACATATAACTTTAATGGCTTGTTCCTCATTACTGGTATCAAAATCGGAGGATTCGTCAACATCAATTTGATCTGCTCAAAGGCTTCCTGATGTTCCTCCTTCCATTTGAAATCTGCTTCCTTTTTCAACTTTAACAAAGACGAAAAAACATAAGTCTTACCAGCCAAGTTAGAAATAAATCGTCTTAAATAATTTATTTTTCCCAAAAATGATTGCAACTGCTTTTTATTCTTTGGAGCAGAAGTATCTAATATAACTTTTGCTTTATTCTTATCGATCTCGATCCCTTTTTCATGTACTATGAATCCTAAAAATTCACCAGCAGACACACCAAAGACACATTTCAAGGGATTCATTTTTAATCCGTATTTCCTCATTCTTTCAAAAGATTTTCTCAAATTATCTAAATGTTTATGTTTTTTCTTCGATGCTACAACAATATCATTTATGTAAACCTGCATAAAATCATTGATCAAATCATGAAAAATTAAATTCATTGCTCTTTGTTATGTTGCCCCGACATTTTTCAATCCAAATGGCATCACTATCCATTCATAAGTACCTAACGCCCCCGGGCATCGAAAAGCTGTTTTAGCTATATCATTCTGGGAAACAAAAATTTGATTATATCCTGAATAACCATCTAAAAGACTTAACATTTCATTACCAGCTACTGCATCTATTAGCATATCGGCTATTGACATAGGATATTCGTCTTTAGGAGTTGCTAAATTTAGATCTCGATAATCAATGCATACTCTCATTTTACCATTCTTTTTAATAACTAGAACAATATTAGAAATCCAATCGACATACCTGGTAGTCCTGATGAACTTTGCTCTAAGAAGTCTCTCGATCTCTTCTTTAAACTTACCCATCACCTCAGGTGCAAATCTCCTCGGAGCTGGTTTTACTGGCTTCCTGCCTTCCATGATAGGTAATTTATGCTCGACTAGACTTCGATCCAATCAAGGCATTTCTTCATAATCCCAAGCAAAGCAGTCTTTATACTCTTCTAGTAATGAAATCATATCTTTTTTCATTTCTTTCTCGAGATACCTGCTAACATAAGTAGGTTTTCTATCCTCTATACTTCCCAAGTTGATCTCTTCTAACGGATCTTGGGCCTCGAATTTTTTGTGATTCGATGTGATGGATCTTTCAAAACCTGTTGAATATAGAGAAAATAGGGTTTGGAATTAATTTCCCTTGTGTATAAATCACACATAGGGTGGTCTATTTATAGTAGAGAGATACAACTAAAAGAGTAACTGAAAGTAACAGAATAAACAGAAGATATTGTTTGATATTGTGGTTACCAATATCTAACAATATCTTAACAATATCAAATAATATTTAAACAATATCTAACACTCCCCCTCAAGCTGGAGCATACAAATCGTATGTGCCAAGCTTGTTACAAATACAATCAATTCTAGGACCCCGTAAAGATTTAGTAAAAATATCTGCTAACTGATCACTTGAGTTAACAAACTCAGTCTTGATATCAACAGACATAATCTTTTCTTGAATAAAATGACAGTCAATCTCAATGTGTTTGGTCCTCTCATGAAAGACAGGATTAGAACTAATATGAAGAGCAGCCTGATTGTCACACACAAGTGTCATTTGAGTGACATCTCCAAATTGTAACTCTCTAAGCAATTGCTTGAGCCAAACAAGTTCACAGGAAGCTGAGGCCATAGCTCTATATTCTGCTTCTGCACTGGATCTTGCCACAACACTTTGTTTCTTACTTTTCCATGAGATCAAGTTACCACCAATGGAGACACAATATCCAGATGTAGATCTTCTATCCGAAGGAGATCCTGCCCAATCAGCATCTGAGTAGCAAACAACTATTGTATGATTATTAGAACCATATAACAATCCTTTTCCAGGAGATCCTTTAATATACTTTAAGATATGAATGACTGCATTCCAATGATCTTCACATGGTGAATTAAGAAATTGACTTACCACACTGACTGCAAAGGAAATGTCAGGACGAGTAACTGTAAGATAATTCAATTTTCCAACCAATCTTCTACACTGCTCCGGATCAGATATAGGCTCCCCCTGATTTGGTAGAAGTTTAGTATTGGGATCCATGGGTGTATCAACAGACTTTGAACTCATCAACCCAGTTTCCTCCAAAATATCTATGGCATACTTCCTCTGAGATATAACAATACCATCATTGGACTGTGTCACCTCAATACCCAAGAAATATATAAGTTTGCCAAGATCTTTGGTCTGAAAATGGTGACAGAGATGTTGTTTCAACTGAGAGATGTCATGGTTGTCACTACCTGTAAGAACAATGTCATCAACATATACTATCAAGTAAACACATCCAGCACTCGAGTGTCGATAAAAGACAGAATGATCTGATTCACACCGAGTCATACCAAATTGTTGAACAACCTTGCTAAACTTTCCAAACCAAGCCCTAGGAGACTATTTTAGACCATATAGGGATTTGCGAAGACGACATACCATCCCAGAAGACTCCCCCTGAGCAACAAACCCAAGAGGTTGCTCCATATATATTTCTTCTTGCAAATCACCATTGAGGAAAGCATTTTTAACATCCAATTGATAAAGAGGCCATTGTTGAAGAGCAGTCATGGCGATAAATAAACGAACATAAGCCATCTTTGCCACAGGGGAAAAGATATCTCCATAATCCAACCCAAAAATTTGAGTATAACCTTTGGCCACAAGACGAGCTTTGAGGCGATCAATAGTACCATCAGGTCCAACTTTGATAGCAAACACCCACCTGTAACCAACAACATATTTCCCAGACGGTAACGGGACCAATTCCCAAGTTCCACTATTATGAAGAGCACTTAGTTCATCTAACATGACCTGTTGCCAACCAGGATGGCCTAAAGCTTCACGGACAATTTTTGGAATGGTCACAGAAGAAATAGAGGAAAGACATGTATAAAAAGGTAATGACAGTCGATGATAACTCAAAGCAATATAATGGGGAGAGAGATTACGTGTAGAACGAATACCTTTTCGGAGGGCAATGGGAAGGTCAGACTCATGTGTCAGATCCGGAGGAGACAGAGTAGTTGGCACTTGAGTAGAGTCACATGGTGGTGGTTGTGATTGGTTTCGAGAACTATAAATCTGAAGAGGCAGTGGAGAAGAAGCTGACTGCGGAGCAGGAACTAATGGTGAAGAAGACACAGTTAGAGGGTCACAAACAATAGGAACATTAAATGTATTAGGAGTGTTGACAAGATTGGATGGAGACAGAGGTGAAGATTGACATTTAAAATAAAGAGACAACTCATCAAAGGTGACATCTTTTGACACAAAATAACGGTTAAGAGAAGGAGAAAAACATTTGTATCCTTTTTGTGATCTTGTAAACCCTAAGAAAACACATTTATGTGATCTAGGAGAAAGTTTGTCCAGACCAGAACTGAAATTATGAACAAAACATGTAGACCCGAAAACTTTTAGAGGTAAAGGATGAAGTGGTTCATGAGGGAATAAAATGGAATGAGGTATTTTATTATCTAAAACCGAAGAAGGCATGCGATTAATGAGATAACATGTAGTAAGAAGAGCATCACCCCAAAAATGTTGAGGAACATCTCCATGAATTAAAAGTGTGCGAGTTGTTTCAATAAGATGTCTATTTTTACGTTCAGCTACACCATTTTGTTGAGGTGTATAAGCACAAGAAGTTTGATGCAAAATACCGTGAGAAGCCATGAATTGTTTAAAAGAATGAGAAAGATATTCACGGTCATTATCACTACGCAAAACTTTAATAGAAACACCGAACTGAGTTTGAATTTCATTAAAAAAAAGTTTGAAAGATATGAAATAATTCAGAACGATTTTTCATCCAAAATAACCAAGTGCATCTGGAATAATCATCAATGAAAGTAACAAAGTATTGAAATCCTAAAGTAGACTTAACGCGGCTAGGTCCCCAAATGTCAGAGTGAACCACGACAAAAGGGGACGAAGCACCACGTGTGAAACTACGATGAAAGGAAGTACGACTATGCTTGCCTAATTGACATGACTCACACGCCAAACTAGATAAGTTGGACAAGGCAGGGACAAGTTTCTGTAACTTGGCAAGACTTGGATGACCTAACTGAGCATGAAGAAGAGAGGGAGACTCCATAACTGTACTAACATGTGTAGAGGGACGGAGATAATAAAGACCATGAGACTCACATCCTGTGCCAATCACCTGTTTCGAACTCCGGTCCTGTAAACACACAGAATTGTTGGTAAAAGTAACAACACAATCAAGAGAACGAGTTAGACGACTGATGGACAACAGGTTAAAAGGAGACACAGGGACATAAAGAACATTATCAATGGTTAAAGAAGGAAAAAGTTTAACCGTTCCAACACCATGAGATGATACTCTAGAGCCATCAGCCAATGTAACAGAAGGTAAATGATTAGGAGAGGATAAAGAGGAGAACAAAGATTTGTTACCAGTAATATGATCAGTGGCTCCTGAATCAAAAACCCAAGGACCAGGAGAAAATGATTGGGTCAGACCAGCAAAATATGTATTTGTATGTGTGACAGATATAGTGAAACTAGAAGAATGTTGATCCTTATACCATTCGAGAAATTTGTTGAACATAGCAGACATGTCGGATGCAACAGAAGAAGGAAGATCCCCTGCAGATAAAGGTGGGGAAAGATTTGTCTGAACAACTACAGCAGACTGAGGAGGACGACCATGTAATGTATAACACTTGTTAATCTTGTGACCTAGCTTGCCACAATGTTCACACCTAGGACACCATTTTTCCTGTTTGCGAGGGCGAGCCCGGTCATCACGATGGGATGTTAACACAAAAGAATCGTTAACAAAATTGGAAATAGTGGAAGAAGTCATGAAGAGTGGGAGAACAAACCCTAAAACAATCCAAAGTAATCCAATTAACCCACGAAGCACAAATCCAAAATGAGAATACTAAAAATAAGTTCATCAAGACTAAACGGTGCAGGAGACAATGGGACGACCAACTCCGATAGTGGTGATCTCAATGGCACGGTGGTCACCTGACCGAGACAAGCAAAATCATATGTCACCGATAAAAAAAAATGAAACTTCGGCGAATTCTCCGACAGCGGCGGACCCGGTGACTGCTCCAGCGACAGCGGTGACAGTAACGTGAACTAGTACACCAGGTAAGTTCCCAGGAAAGAGAGGTGGGTCACTAATGGACACACTTAAATACCAAGTCTTTCCTTGCCAAAACTTTCCTAAACATGCACTTTCACACTACCAAATAAAATTCAATGACAAAGATAATTCTTTTCTGATGTGGAGGATCAGTTTACCAGCAGCGGTGGGGCGGCTCTAGCAGCGGTGGGGCGGCTCCAACAGTGGACAAAAGGCGGAAAAAAAAATTCAAGATAACCTTAAGCTCTAGATACCATGTTGAATATAGAGAAAATAGGGTTTGGAATTAATTTCCCTTGTGTATAAATCACACATAGGGTCGTCTATTTATAGTAGAGAGATACAACTAAAAGAGTAACTGAAAGTAACAGAATAAACAAAAGATATTGTTTGATATTGTGGTTACCAATATCTAACAATATCTTAACAATATCAAATAATATCTAAACAATATCTAACAAAACCTAAAGGAGAATTGTCATAAATGTAATCGAGTATAACTTGATCACTATTATTTGCCACTACTGTCGAGTAAATCGATTTATTTATTCCTATCTTAGTACTACTACTTTCTTGGCCCTCTTTCTTTTCATCTTCATATCTTCTTAATCGAGCCAAGAATTCATCATAATCTTTATTCATTTTCACCGGCCACTTCGAGGCTAGCCCCCTCTTTAACCATGACAAACCCTCTTTTCTCATTCATTTTCAAGAAACGCTCCTCGTGCAATTTTGAATTAAAGTCTTCGACAGTTTCGAAGGTGAATGGTTGAGTGAGCGCCAAATTCTGCAATGACCGACCAGCCTGAGACACCAATGTCACAAACTCATGCTGGTCTCCTTGAATTATTTCGAGATGTCCATCTCGATTCCACATAAACAACTTCTGATGAGTCATGGAATGTACAACTCCAACTCCATGAATTCACTTCCTGCCAAGCAACGCATTAAAGTTGGCATGTGATTGGACAACTACAAAAGCAGTGGGCCTCGAATAAGTACCCACTTTCACATCTAAGGCAATTATGCCTTCTGAGCTTGATGATTTCCCACTGAAATCAGAAATCATGATATTATGTCTGACTAAGTCTTTCAATTCGATACCAAACCTCTTCAGCATAGTGATTGACAATATGTTCACCGCTGCACCACCATCCACAAGGACCTTATTCACCTTCTATCCTTGAGTTTCGATGTTCAGCAATAAGGGCTTCAAATGAAACTTATTTCGTCGGATGGAGGATCGATAAAAGCAGCATCTTTATGGGGCAATTCGCATGATGCTTGTGTCACCCATGTCACTTTCGGTCTCATTTCTTCGGAATAGAAATCGTCCTCTCGATTGACGTTACTTTGCTCTTGAAACTCTTCGTACTCGCTAACATACTCCGCGGGTAGTATCGATATTACTCCAATCTGATGTCCATCCCAACTATCTTCATTCTTGCCATCGACAAAGTCTCTTACATACTGACCCCTAATTGATATATTACTTTCTTCAAAGTTCTTATAATTATTGATCCTTCCCCAGTAAGGGATCCTTCCTCCTCTCCTCTAAGGCCTTCCTCGAAATCTCCTTTGGAATGTAAGGAATCCAGTATTTGATACTTCATCATATGAAAGTCTATCGAAAACATTATTATTTTGAAGTCTGCCTCTTCCTCCCCGAGGAGAATACATTTCTTTTCTAACCCATTGTTTTTTATTTCTACTAGCACCAGAACCAACAAATTTCTACTGATTCTCCCCCACCGTTGTCTGGACTGTTTGATCCTCCTTAACATTGCAACTTTTATGTTGTTCCTCTATTTTCTTGATCTGTCCTGCCTTGAAGGCTTTAACAGCTGATCTGTTGAACACCGCACTGCATCGTGGACATAATGTCACACCTTCGTCCTTCTCTTTCTTTCTGGTTAAAAATTCGACGAGGGAATCTTCTGATCGGGGATAGATCTCTCTCTCGAATTCTTTCTCGAACTCGGTTAGGTCAAACTCTATGTCTTCTTCTGACATGTCCATTCTGACATGTCTAGGATCAATGTCTTCAGTAACATCGACCATACCTATAAAGGTTGAATTTATCAATCGGACATCTTCAGTAATGCCCGTCTGGGATTCGACATACCCTACTTGAACTTCAAATGGACTCGTATCCACTTTCATTGAAATATCCTCGAACTTCAATCTTTCTTGGTCGATCACATCTTGGATCGTGTTCCTAAAATATATACAATTATTAGTCCAGTGCCCATAAATATTATGAAATTTGCAATATTTTTGACCATTTCTTTGATCTGCAGAACGAATTTATGATCATCGCTCAACTTAATCTGTTTATCTTTCAATAAAATATCGAAAATTTTATCTGCTTTTGTTACATCAAAAGTATATGTGCGATTTGCCATTTTGTCTTTTACTTCATTTTTCTGCAACAATTTACAAATATATGGAGCTCCTACTTTGAGCTCTGCTATATTTACTTTCTCATCGACAAATTCTTTAATTTCTACTTCTATCCTGGGATTTTCCTCATATATGTCATTTATATACGCTACCCTATCTTTCTTCATAGGTTTTTCAAATTTCTTGTACTTTTGTTTCTCATATTCGATTTGTTCCACTCTTCTCACTTTATCGACTAGCTGAGCCATGTCATTCAATGGTAAATTAACCAACTTCTTCCTAATCGAGAATTTTAAACCTGCAGAAGTCATTCTGACTAATTCAAATTCGGGAATTTAAGTAAAACATTTCGACTTCATTTGTCTAAATCTATTCAAATAATCATCTACACTTTCATGATTATATCTCTTTATATTCATTAAGTCGATAAGACTTACTTGAGTCTCCCCCCTAAAGAATTGCTCATGAAAATTTCTTTCCAGCTACAACCAATTATATATCGAATTAGGTGGCAACGAAGTAAACCAAATGAAAGCATTTTTTGTTAACGAACTAGGGAAGTATTTCATTTTTAATTCCTCAGTCATCGCTATGTCTCCACATTCGATTTGATATCGCGCCACATGCTCGATAGGGGATTCACCAATTTCTCCAGCAAATTTGGTGAATTTGGGTATTTTGTATCCTCGAGGTAATTCTATCTCGAGAATCGTATTTGGAAAAGGAGAAACAAAGTACGGTTGGTTGGGTGGTCCTAATTCCACTCCTTGGGGATTCATCCTTTGTCCCAACATATGATTATACTGCATGTTATTCTGATTGTACATATTTTGAAATCTCCCATTTAAATTTCTGCAAGTATCATTCCTCACATGCTGATATTCATTCCCCACATGCTAATATTGATCAATGTTTCGATTTCTCCTTAATAAATAAAGGGGATTGATATTAATGTTTTGATTATTATTTTGATTGGCATTATTTTTTACCCTCGTTTGTCGAGGTATTGCCAATGCATCCCCAATACGTGTCATTTGGTCTGCTAATATCTCAAAACTAGTGGTAGTGTTTTGAACTAATGGGTTAAATACTATAGTCAACTGTTGTGATAACATATTAACCATCTCGAAATTGCTTTCATTCATTTGTTATCGAAGCACTCCTAATGAATTACTGGAAATTCTAGTACTAGCATTTTCGATAGTCTCAAAATTGGATCGATGATAATCTCTATCGAATGCATATCTCCTGTGATCCAGATTTGCTCTGTGATCTAGGTTTGATATTGGAGACGTCTGTTGTGTTCCTAAATTTTGCGTATTCCCTGGATTCTGAGGTGTTACTAAATTTTGAGACACACCTAAATTTGGGGATACTCCAAAATTTTGAGACATACCTAAGGTTTGAAACGTTCCTAAGTTTTGGGGCATTCCTAGGTTAAATCTCGTACTTCGTTGTATTGAAGAAGTACCAGCTCCATTCATATTATTAAACGAAAAACTAGGCGGCCTTACACTCATATGCGGACCTGCATATGTTGTTACGGGGTTTCCCGTAGTTTGCATATTGTTTGACATTACAGTACTAGACCCTAACTGAGTATTTGTTAATGTCCCTAGGCTTTGTTCAGTACTCACAGGCATCAACGCACTCACAGTTGTCGATATTACAGGCATATTCCCATTGTGAACTTTCCCCCCAGTGTTTGGTGGATTTGAACTATTTGGAATCTCACTGTTATTCTGACTATTCGGTGGATTTTGACTCATTCTTATTACTCATCCACTCCTTAATCTCATACACTTTCGAACTAGCCAATTTTTTGTGTTTTTTGACACAACGAGGTTCCCTACCTGGCACACCAATTTGTTTCTGGTGGAAATTTGATCGATTTCGATTAAATCAGAGACTTGGGTTCTAACCAAATTTCAACCACGTAGATTCTTTTTACTTAGACTAGCAAACGGTTTTCAATCGAAACATGCATGAGAATTGAAAATCCCATAGTATCGAAAAACGCTAACAATACAACCTAGTGTGTGGATCGCTAATCGAAAGTACTATTTTTGGTATTTTTTATTAAGAAGCGCGAAGTAAAGAAAACAGCAAAGGGTATCGAAATGAAAAACAGTGCAGAATATTAAATTGCAGAGAAATGTAAATGACAATGAATTGAAATTACAAAAATGTAAATGACGAAGAACTTAAACGTAGAATTTTAACTTGCATAAAGGTAAAATGACAAGGAATTAAAAGTGCATAAACTTAAAGTTGGTAAACGTAAATTGCATGAACATAAATTACCAGGGAAAGTAAAGAAAGCAATAAAGACAATAAACGATAATGGAAATCCAGAGCATTAGAAACTTCATGATGTGTCGTTCTCCTGTAGACTTTTCACTAACGTTTCTGTTCTCCCTGCCAATTTCCCTCTTTCCTTCACTCTTCGCTCTATTTATAGAGCATCCTTCAGGTAACCTCCTGAGAGCAGTTAACGAAAACTGCTACCACGTTCTACGTGCACGTCCCTCGAAGTTTTACTTTAGTTATACGGTTTTAGAAAACTGTTTCCACGTTCCATATGCGTTTAACCGGTCCTCAATTTATAACTTAGCCATAATTTCGATAGTCATGTAGGTTAACCTTTCCCTCGATCTCGATTTTAAATCTCGAGAACTTTGAATTGTTTTTTATTCCCCTTAATCTTAACATTACACTTGATTCTAATTTCTCGATTTTCTTCAACAATTGACATCAAATATTCTTCCTTCGATTCTCGATTCCAATTCTCGATTTATATGTTCATACTATCACGTGGTCCTCGAATGTCTTCCAACCATCTTTTCGATTTATCAATTTTTTAACCAATCATATAATCCTCGATTTTTTTTCCTCGCTTTTCGATCCCTATATTGATTTTTTCAGTAACAATATGATATTTCATTTATCAAACTAAGGTTATGCTTATCTTTATGTAATTTTGAAAAAAAAAAAAAATTGTATTGAATGTTTTCTCGACCCAATTACATCCCAAGAAGGAGTATGTTCGTGCTTTTCATATACTTTCTACTCATTTAACTGTTGTTCAGATATTTAGTATATTCTTTTACTTCTTTTTTTATTAAAAATCTTTAAAAATGATGTATTGAATTTCAATGAGCTGCTTGCATCATCGAACTTTACTATACCTGTCCTAATCATCTTAAAAATAATTTAAAGATACTTCTTTAAAGTCCAAACTCTTAAATTTGACTCATTTTTGGTATAAATATTTCTATTGATAATATTTTATCAAATATAATTTTAAAGAGGGATGGTATTTAAATTTTTGAGAAATTATAAAAATTAATAAATTATTTGAATCTATATATACATATTTTTTGTATTTATTTTAATAATTACAAAAAATATTTTGAATTTCATAAGTTTTATTAAATACTTATTTTAGAAAATAAGCTAACTAATCTTTTATTTGTAATAATATTATAATAAAAAATAATTTTTTAGTTTTTCATATAATAATAATAATTGTACTTCATCTTTCTCATATAATTTGATAAAATATGACACTAAACATGAATAAAACAAAATAATAATCTCATACAATTTTATATATATTTACTTATTTCAGCGATTATATATATAAATAATAGTTCATTTATTTTTTATCAATCGTTTCCACCGTTACTTTTATATATATATATATATATATATATATATATATATATATATATATATATATATATTTATAGGTAGAGTATTCTATATTTGTAGTTAATCTAATTTTAAATTACATTTTTATGAAAAAAAAGACTGGAATAAAACTTTTACTTAGAATATCCACCTCCCAATCCACTTTTAAAATATGATTTTTTATATATTGTTTCAAAGTGATATTTTGTTAGGTGTAATTTATTTTAGTCATTTTTACTTTAAATAACAAAATATAACAAACATGTTCAAATGAGCAAATTTCACAAAATTAAATATCTAATTAAGATATAAGTTTTCAGTTTCTTTCCCCAACCAAATAGTCTTGAAGTTAACAACAAACCAACAAAAAAAACTTAATCGTAATTTTTTTTCTTACCTGTTAAATAATCTTTATATAACTAAATTTAATTTATTTTAACTATTATTTATAAGGTATATAATATTTTTAATTAAAAATGTCATTGTTTTGTTAAAATATTTATAGACCAATTTGACATGTAACAGAATTAATTCAAACTTATTTTAAAGATATTGATATTAATATGTTTACATTTTCAAGGTGTTAAAAATTTATTGAATTATTTTGTATATTTTAAAAAATAACTCAATAATTAAACCAAACACTGTTAGTGTTTTTATTCCAGAGATTCTGAAATTAACAAATCGCATAACTTATAATTGAGAATACAAATACAGGCCATGAAGTTAACTTTATAAATGTTGAATTTGATTTAATTATGGAATTTAAAGTTAGAAATTGATTTGCTTGCCTAATATAAGACTTCTTCGAGGTTTGACCTTATTTTTATTTTAAAAAACCTTTTGAAAAATAGGGTCTTTTAAACAAGTACCAAAATGTCTTTAAAAAATTATTTAATGTAAATTTATTTATACCTTGTTATGTTTGATTTTTTTTCAAAATAATTAAACTTAAATTAATTGTCATTGATGAAGAAAAATATTAATTATTACATTATTTTAGTAAAAATACATACATTATTGTTGTATAATTATTTTTATTTTATTTTTACTCTTAATGTATGTAGATGTTATTTTTCTATTTATTATAATATATAATATTTTATAAAATTTTCTGTTTACTAAATTTTTAAATATATAAATCATAATATTTTTTTATAAAATTTTTATAATTTATAACAATATAAACCGATTTTTATGTTACCAAAGAGAAAAAAATAATAATTTACGTTTATGTTATATTTTTCTTCATAATTTATTTTAGTTCTATGTTTCCTTCAATCTTTTATCTCAAATACAAATATATAAATAAAAAATAAAATTATATTTTTATTCCCTTAATTACATTATATGCATAATATATTTTGTTCTCCCTCTAATAACATTATACATGGTTATAAAAGGGTTTTCTATATTATATTTTCTTTTTATAAATCACACATGGTATTTATTGTTCTCTTTCATATGATAAAAAAATATTATAAAAATAACATCTTCTTTATTTATACTAGGGAAAAGACAATGCTTGTATATTCATTTTTTTTATAATTAATTTCTTTAAAATATTATTTTAATGTGTTATTTTTTTTAAATATGTCAACTTTTTTTCCTTTTAACGTATTTTAAAAAAATTTAAATGTATAAATTATAATAACTATTTTTTTCAAACTGTAATATTTATATTTTTCTCTCTAATAATAATATCAAGAGTTATTAGAAAAAGAAATCTTTATATATATATATATATATAATGTTTTTTTAATCATATGTATGAGTAATTAGTTAAGGACGTAATATTAATAAATGTATTAATAAACTATAAACATTGAAAATTGATTTTTCTTTAAATGTTCTAAGTGAATAAAATGTATTTATATTATTTTTCCTTTTTAAGTTAATACTTTAGCAATTTTGTTGAAATGGAAAGGGATAGTTTCTCATAACGTTATTTTTCTCATCACAATTAAAGCTAATTAAAAGAATCATTGAATTAAAAAAATCTGAAAACATAGACAAATACTACCTTAAGGAAGAGACTTAAGAGAGTTTTGGTGAATACAATTCCCAATTGTTATTCACACCCATAGTTTTAATTATATACAATTTTTTTTCTTTTTCTTTTTAAATAGTTTTTTCTCCTGAAACTACTTTCTAAATATGTTAAATTTTCAATATATTTAAAAATGTTAAAACACAAACACACCCTGAAAAATACTCTCAGAAGACAATCTTTAAGAAAAAAATGAGACTACTTGTCTTAAAAAACTTGACCTTTTACATTATTTAGTCTTCCAGAAATATAAATTAGTAAAACTTGGATTGTAAATAACAATTCACAGGATTAATAACTTCTTAATAAAAAAATTGAAATTAAACTTTTTATATAATTAAAATTAACTTACGTTAATTCTTCAAAAAGTCTCACATATAGAATCTCCACATTTTTGCTTTAACTTATTAAAAAAATATTATTTATTTAATTTTTCCTTTGTAACGAAGAAGTTCGATTAGCAAGCCCATCATAGAAAGGCCCGAGTACTAGCCCCAAAAACGTTTTCGGAAAAAATAAAAAATTGAACGGCAAGCATATCCCGGTGTTACCATTTTCCGGCGATTATCTCTGCTCTCTCTGGACAGTGTGCGAGCAACTCCACTTTGAAGGGTGTGGCACGAGAAGTGTAGCAGAGGATTCCGCATCCAAGAAAACGCAATGCAAGCTGCATCTTCAGGAATTGGATACGGTCTCAAATATCAGGTCCAACCCACAACCCTCACAATTTTTTCTCATCGATCTAGTTACTCCATTTCTTATACTCTGTGTTATGACAGGCTAGATGCATATCGGATGTAAAAGCAGACACAGATCACACTAGCTTCCTCGCTGGCACTCTCAGCCTCAAAGAAGAAAACGAGGTACATCTTCACATTTTCTCTCGCTCTTCAATTTCCCTAGTTCGCGTTTGATCCGTGTGAACAATCATAGAATGGTTCCATCTTAGGTACATCTGATTCGGCTCTCGTCCAGTGGAACCGAACTCTTCTGCGAGGGATTGTTTTCTCACCCCAACGAGATCTGGGACCTCGTCTCTTGTCCGTTTGATCAACGGATCTTTTCCACTGTCTACTCTAACGGTAATCAACCTCGTCGTCTAACTTTCTATTTGTGTATGCTTGTTCATATTTGAGATTTTTTTGGCGCGTGCAAGTGTTTTCACTTATGTAGAGGTAGCTTGTACTGTTGGTTTGGAAAACTTCTGATTGCCTTGTGTTCAGGTGAAACGTTTGGGGCAGCAATATGGCAGATACCTGAGTTATATGGCGAGTTAAATTCCCCTCAGCTAGAGAGAATTACCTCCCTTGACACTGATTCTTGCAAGATTAAATGGTGAGTTTGAAATTCTCGTATGCAGACTTGTTTGCTCTAGACTCTGGAATGATCTGTCTGTTTAATCTTTCATCCTTTTGACAGTTTGGCTTCTATTATGTGCTTTGTCATTACCTGAGGTTTAGATAATTATCTGAAATTGTTGAAACTGTTTATGTAGGAAAGTAGTTAGATTCTAAGCAAGGTGTGAGGTCTTTAGTTTACATTACTGGACTACACTTTTGGCTATATCCTACAAAGGTTGCTTGTATAATTTAGGCTTAAATGTAGTCTGGTTCCTCTATTATGACAAATATGTGTGATTGCCTCTGATGATTTTTTGAAAAGCAATCAATTTCTCCATTTGTTTAATTAACGAAATCAGATCTTAGTGGTTTGTTGTTCAATTAATAACAGAAGTTAGTGGCTGACAATTTACATGTGGCAGGGCATTGTACTGTGTTCACTTATTAATGATCTCACTGATCACTTTGACTTAATTAAATCCCTAATAAATAAAATATCTGACGACTGGTTTAAGTATAATGAAGTCGTATATTTAAATAGCTTAATACTTCCAGTGGGTTCATTAGTTGCTTTACTCTTTAAAATGTCATGTAATGTATGTAAATTGTTGGCCATGTCACTAACTTCTCTATGAGTATATGGGCGTTAGATTGACAAGAAACCTGAACTTTCAATTAGAAAAGTTGAGGGATTTGATTGCTGTAAAAATATTGGGTACTCAATATTGGGATAAAAGAATGTAATTAAGCCTATGTGTAATCTTTAATAATCTTCCTGTTTACCACATGTTTATTAAAACCTTTTAGTTTGATACATTGATGTGCATTCCTTACTAAATATTCCCCACCAAACAGTATTCTTTGGTGGCCATCTGGAAGACATGATAAATTGATCAGCATCAATGAGGAAAATCTGTACTTGTGGAATCTAGATGTTTCAAAGAAAACTGCACAGGTATGAAGTGCATGTCATAGTATACTTTTTGTGACACAAGTACATAGATAAACAATTGCATATGTACATACAGGTAATAGATATTGGTGCAAAGTAACATGGTTTCATTATTCTAGGTACCATAACTTTTTTTAATGAACAAGTAAATGAACCCTATAATGGTTGTAGGAAGAATTCATGATGATTTGGCAAAGGTAAGCAATAAAACATCATTTGCTCTTGTGCAAAAATTAGGTGGATAGTTTCTCTCTTTTCTCTAGGCATCTATTTTTTGAAAGTAGTTGGAAAATATTTTACAATTTACATTTCTACATTTGTTATGTATCATCAATTAGTCAGTTCATTTTTGTTACTAAATCTTATAATGTTATTTGAATAAGAGGCATTATAGAAAATTAATGGTTGAAGATGAGTGAAGAAAATAGGTCAATGGAACCTGAAACAAATTTTGATGCCTTGTCCATAATGGATTTAATTTTGTTCCCTTATAACAGTCAATTAATTGAGTAGGAAAAACTGATATTGTTATTAACTTCAAGTCTCATTGCAAGTCAAACCCCAAAAATTTTTCTAGGAAGTTGGTGGTAATTAATATTATATGTAACTGTGGTTCATATATTTAGGACTCAAGATTTAGTTCAGAGTTAAATAATCATAGACCTGTGTGATTATAATCGCTACTATCTGTAAATGCCTGGCTTTTTTGTGATTTTTACGTAGCTCCTCCACTGCCTTCCCATATATTCAAACAAAACCTCAGGTACAATCACAAGATTCAGCTGGTATGCTGCACAAGTTATCTGGAGGGGCATGGGATCCCCATGATGTGAGTTCTGTTGCTGCAACTTGTGAATCATATCTCCAATTTTGGGATGTCAGAACAATGAAGTACGTAATGTATATAATAACATCATTCAGTTTTTACTGATTTGATCTTAGCTGTGACATGATAATCTTCTATCCCGTTGAGCAGAAATGTGATTTTGTAATTGCATAGTTTACTTGTTTAGTTTAGTTTGAACCTTGAATTATGCTGTAATATGATCTTTTGCATCCAGAAAAATCATATTATATTCCCCTTAAACCAATTAGCTTTTTTTCTGAATTGGTATCCAGTTTCATTCATGCTGACAACATTCTTGTTGAATGACAGGAAGACTATTTCAGTTGAATGTTCTCATGTATGCAGTGTTGATTACCATCCTCAGAAGCAGCACATACTTGTAAGAGCTGAATTTTGTGTTCCTCAATATAATGATACATGTTTATCCCTTCACTCACTATAATATGTGTTCTTTAACATTTTTTGAAATTTGCGGATGGTTTTTTGCGGACTGTCAGTGTTTGTTGACATTCTATTACAAATACAAATAAACCCATCCTAGATAACTATTCTAAATTTTGTTTTCCTTGTATAGAGTACTTTGATTTGCCTACTTGCTTTTTTTCACATCTATTACATGTGATTTTACAGAAGCAACTGCCTTATGAGATAGTAGTAATCATCCACCTTGTTCATGTTGGCAAAATTCAATTGCTATGTTTTGTACAGGTGACGGCAGAACATGAGTCTGGAATACATATTTGGGATCTAAGAAAACCTAAAGTTCCCATCCAAGAGCTTCCCGGACATACTCATTGGTACCTACCATGTATAGTTGCAGAACTGATTTTATATTTTAGCAATATTCCCAGTCCAAAAACCTTACAAGGTTCCAATTTTCGACCATCCCCACAGTGGAAATATGAAAGAAGCAAAAGACCAAAAAAGGAAGCAAGGGAAAACAACTGCCCTATTTTCAGTTCTTGCCATATATTGTTAAAATCATTCTCCAAAAACACAAATAACTACTTTTTTTGTTTTTAATTTCATTAAAATCTTGCATCTAAAATGAAAATATACTATTTGATATTATTTTTCAGACATCTGATTGGCAGTATGTATTCCTTGTATTGCCAGGACATGGACTGTCAAGTGTAATCCAGAGTATGACGGAATGATCTTGGTTCTCTCTCTCTCTCTCTCTCTCTCTCTCTCTATCTCTCTCTCTCTCTCTCTCACACACACACACACACAAAGAGGAATGCAGTTTCTCTAAAGTTTTTCTAAATTGAAGGGTGTATCAATCCTTGATTTATTTTAACGTGGATGGGGAGCTTAACCAACTCAAATTTGAGGGTGAATACTCCCGTAATTGCTTATTTTAGATATGAACTTGGTTTAGCGAAGCTTTTTCCCACACCCACGTGTGCAGAATACAAACATGCATTTTTAATGGCTTCTAAATCTCTTGCTGGTGTCCATTTATTGGTTAAAGGTGGTCTGCATACTAAATTGTCATGTAGGGGGCATTTGGTTATTTGTCATGGATTGTGATTGTTACAGAGTGCTGGTACGAATTCAACTGTCAACTTGTGGCTTGCCTCAACGAATCATGAGGAGTTAACAACTGAAAGGTCATCTTGTTATCTTATTATATTACTATATTACATTGTATTTTATGGTTACTTGTTTTGTTTATTCATCTATGCTTACTTTTTACCAGACAAGTAGATTCATCTGCCCGATGGGTTGATCCATTGCTTAATACATACAGTGATTATGAAGACAGCATTTATGGTAAGAGGTTCAAGTTTTTTAATACATGACCTTTATAGTTGTCTGGAATTACATCATGTCAAATTTGATCCTCATTCGAAAAACGTATATAATTGTAGTTTCTGCTTTTTTCTTGTGAATTTTGACATGGTTTTTAGCTCTAACATACACAACTTCATTCCAATTTCCAAGCCCGCAGATAGACTTTCTTCACGAATTTTTTATTCATGTTACAGGGCTCACGTGGAGTTCTCGTGAACCATGGATCTTTGCATCATTATCCTATGATGGCAGGGTAAGACTACTAGTAAATCTATAGGGTATTCTCAATGGAAGATGATAAATTCTCTTCATGAAAAAAAAAAAAATCAGAAAACATTAAATTCTACTTTGTGTGTTAAATTGCTCGGTTTCTTATTTCTTACTGTAATTACATACTCGTTTGGGAATGAACTTTCCTGGCAGTAGGGGCGATGTTTTAGTATTTGATCCTTGACTTAGGCCTTGGGTTGGGTATAATAATGACAATCTAAATCAATGACTTTCTGAGATCATAGATAACAAGCCAATTGTTGTTTCGTGCAATTTACTTGCCTACATTTATCAATAATCATCACATTAATTTGACATTTCGTTTTTGAACAGGTTGTTGTAGAATCAGTTAAGCCTTTCATCCCCCAAAAATGAAGTTCAGCAGCAATTATCGTGATGCGAACATTTGTCATCCTCTTGTGTATGTTAGTAATTTCCTGTCTCTCGGGCCCACCCAAATGTTTTATTACATCATGTTACCGATGGTGGGTTTGATGAGGCCGAACATTACATGTGCATTCCATCTTTTGACGAGAAAGCGTTGATAGCTCATAAATCAATATTTTTTTGTTTTTTTCTTTGTTTATCTTTTGACTTTGAATTGTTTTAGGCTGGATTATATTTCTAGCTTATTCTTTGATTACACATCCATATCATGTAATTCGTGGAGTCATTGTATAATCTATGGAACTACAAATTCATACAAGTTCTTTCTTCGAGGAAAGGTAATATAACCTCTTCCCTTATTTTATAAATTGATTGTAATTGGGAGACAGAAAAGTGCTAGCTGAATGGGAAGTTTTAATTTTGCTGCCCCGTGCCAATTGATTGAGAGTTTATTATTATGACTTTTAAATCAGCAGGTGTAAAAGCTAATTATACATTAATATTACTGATTGGATGATAATAATATTACATACATTTTTATTTAGTTTTGCACTTACATCATATAATATTGTTTTAAACTAAAAAACATAATTTATTCTTTGTTCTATTTGTAACTAGCTGGTTAATAATGGTTAGCTTGAGCTACCTCGCCTGGATGCGAGTGATGTAGTAGGTGTGTCTAATTTTAATCCATTGGGCATAATTAGTTTGATGAATGTACAGCTACCTAAGTGTTATCAACCGAGGAAATAGTCACGTTGACAATCATTTCTTGTCCATGTAGTTGTTAGTGTGTGAGTGTGGTGGAGAATTTAAGGAATGAGCATTTGGATTTCACTCTTCTCTCAGTCTTGACAACAAGGCCAAAACAGCGGACTCTAACAACCAAATTTGATAAATTCAAGGATTTATGTGATTGCTGAAAGCATTTACTTCAGTGAGAGTATTCAATCATATCCATAAATGGATGTCACTTCAGGAGCCTCCTAATCCTATGAAGTGGTGACTAAATTGTGGTCCTTAAAGTAAGAGAAAGAATTTAATAGGAAGGTTGAGTTGCATTGTCTTGCCCTATCATCTATGAGGCTATGCTCTTTTTGTTCTGACTCTGGCATGAATGTAATAAAACACTTAACATTGTTTGGTTGGCTTCTCGTCAAGGTGCAATAGGAGTGATTTCATTTCCTATATTATTTTGTTTGCGTGCACCACGCTAAGAGTTTAATGACCATGTGTTTTCTGTCATGTTTGTTACCACGCCAGCTCGCACTAGGATTGAGTCAGCTTCTTATCCACCATTTCTTAATCATTGGTCAACAGGTGCTTTGAAGTGTCATCGTGGTGAAACTAAAGACACGTGCGTGCCGAGACAACATTTAGTAAAGGGTGAAAAGTAAAGGTACAAGCAATTTTCAGTGACTAGACTTGAGACTTGGGGCTGAGGTATGGATAAGGTGAGAAGACTTAGCATTCCAACAAGGATAGCTACGTACTTTCTGCTGCCGTGTCGGTATGTCCCTGTGGCCACACTATCCATTTTGTCCATTATCTTATTTGTGGAGTAGCATGTTTGCAAATTGTGCGAGGAAGAGAGGATGTTGCATCACTCAATTTATTTTTATATTTTATGGAGATTTAGTTTGATTTCATATATTTTAGTTTTGGTTGATTTCATGGTAACATAAAATTTGAATAAATTACATTAATGTTATTTGATTTAATTTTGCTTCATTTTTATATTTTTATTATTATAAATTTATTAAATATTTTTTAAAATTATTAAATATTTTATAATAAAGTATGTCACATAAAAGAAGTATATTATAATTTTTATGATCATATTATGTTCATAGTTTAAAATTTGCTATATTTATAGATAAATTATGTAATTTTATAATTAAAAATTACAGTACAAAGTTTATGGTATTTTAATAAATATAAATGTTATAAAAAATAATCTTTAAGATATATTCATTTATATTTATTGATTAAAAAATATCTTTCAACATATAATATTATATTTAGATACAATAAATGATTTAGTTGGATTTAATTTAAATTTTTATTTTAAATATAAAAAAAATTATATCACTTTAAAAAACAATATTGATTTTCAATTATTTTTTTGATAAATTGATTTTAAAATTCTTTGTTAATGCAAATTTAGTAACAGTTCTTTAGAAATAATTAAAATTTTATTTTTATTATTTATAATCTTAATAAATAATAATAAAAATAAATTAAATAATAAGAGTATCAGTTTGTATATTATTACTGGTGTGTATATATATATATATATATATATATATATATATATATATATATATATATATATATATATATAATCATAATCTATTTTGGAGAGTGAAACTCTTTGTATCTTTCAATGTGTTTAATTAAACATTTATATAATAGTTTTAATCTTTGTACAGTGTAAATTCTTTTATTCCAATTAATCTTATAAACAATTAAAATTTGAGACTCTTTTAATTTTTATAATTCACTGAAAATTTACCTTATCATTACATCAATATTTTTTCAAATATTATATGTGAAGTTAAAACATTTGATATATATATTTTTATAATTTAAATAATATGTGACCAAATTTTCATACTTTAAAAATACGGAAACCAATATTCAACAATTAAAAATGACACCTGGGCAAACATTAGTAATATAATTGCCATGTTAATAAACTTTCATTTTCACTGAAAAAGTTCAGTTAATATCTCTTGTAAAGTCGTCACATATAAATTATACTAGCATTCTTCAAGTTTATTTGAAAGGGAGAATTATATATATATATATATATATATATATATATATATATATAAAGTTATAATAATTTATAATAAAAATACAAGTATAGTGGGTCCATAATTTTTATATAATTTTTTGTTTTTAAATATATTTTTTTCTCCTTCTCATATTTTTACCATGTTTTAAATATATAAATTATAATAACTATTCTTTCTTTAAATTATAATATTTTTAATTTTCTCTTTCCGATTATATTAAAAATATTACAATTTTTTTTAAGTTATATGTAATATAATATGAAAAAAATATATAAAATAACATAATTATTTATAATAAAAGTTTAGTTTATACCACTTATGTGCCGTAAAATGGTCATACGTAGATTATGTTCCCAGTCATCAAGTTTATTTTTAAGTGATAATTATAAAAAAAAAAAAAAACTGATGATTGTATGTGTTGTATAATATGAAAAAAATTGTAATAACTAAAATATTTATAGTAAAAAGTGGAAGCAGATGTAAAATATACTATTTTTACTGCTTTCATGTGTTTTTACTTTGATACATATATTATTAGACATTACAAATATAGTCTATGGGATTTCTATGTTTAAGTTGATTTATGAACACATTATTCTGAAAAATATTTTTAGAAATTTGATAAAGAGATTAAAGAGATTATAATGTAAAAGAATAATTACTCTATTTTTTGATAAATTTGTATATTGCATTAAAAATAATATAATCAATTATTATAAATAATAATTAATTTAAGTATTTTTTTATTAGGATATATAATGTTGTTTTCAAAATTGAAATTAAAAAAAATAAAAATAAAAATAAAGAATGCGTACTTTACTAAGAAATTCAAAATTTCTTCAATGTTGTATTCTTAAACATATTTTGAATTTAACAAAACGAAGGTTATTTAAATAAATGATACTTAAAAATTCTTCAAAAGAGAAACTTTTCTTTTTCACCCTTAATGTTTTATAATTTAGTAACCTTTAGGTGATATATTTTTTCTTAAACTCAATTTCGTTCGAGTTGATCTACACCCAAGTTTTATGTGTTTGAGTAATAGGTTTATATATATATATATATATATATATATATATATATATATATATATATATATATATATATATATATATATATATATATATATACGAAAAAATGTAATAGTTTTGAATATGTAGCGTATTACTAGTAACATAATTATAATTATTTACATAAGAGTGAAACAGTTTGTTTCATTTTGATTGAATTGAATTAAATGTAAACGGAGAACAAAATCCAACAAACTAAAATATTTTATATGGTTTTTCTTTTATTTTTTTATTGTTATTTTAAGTATTGGAATTACATTTAAAATTGTCGTTAAATGATTAAAAAATAATTTTAAAACAACAAAAGTTTTATATTTCAATAAAATAAATATAAAATAAAAAATGATTATTGATAAAGAAAAATCCTTTTTAGACAAATCCAACATTTACAAAATACTTATTCTTATTTTATCTTATGTGATTTGCATACAAATTCCAGACATAAGTATAATAAAATTTTGTTTAACGATGTCAAATATTTGTTTTTTTTTATCTCTTTACTTAATATTTCAATTGTTTTTTTTTTAATTTATCATTCTTTTATCTTTAAACTGAATTTCAATGCTTTTGATTTTTTTTTATCTTATTAGAACATATATTATCTCTTTATTGTATTTCTAAAATATAATTTATTTCATTTTATGTTTAATTCAGTTCGAGAAATGTGGTCCTAATTGGAGTTTATCCACAAGTTAAATAATTTTAAAAAATAGTACTCTAACTAATAGCTGATTTTGTGCTCCTCATCCAACCAAGATACAGACGAAGGTTGTAGGAGTGACACGTGTCACGACCAAAGTGGAATAAGGGTTAAGGTCACAAATGTTGGTGGGACCCACGTGCTCACGTGTATATGTATATGGGAGTAAATCTCGGGATTCTAAGCATGATCAAAGTCCTGCCGGATCTGATCTCATCTCCCCCTTTCTCTCTCTCTCCTTTCTTCCCCTCTCTTCCATTCTTTACCACTCCGCTCCTCTTTTCACCTCTCTTCCCCTCTCCTCAAATTCCACATTCTCACTCTCCGATCAAATGCTTCAAAGCAACGGTTCCACTCACTCACTCCCACTCTCTTTCTCGTCCTCGCTCAACAAATACCCCACCGCTTCCAGTTTCGTGCGCATTGCTATCATCTGAGCACTCCGCTGCAGAATTGAAAGGGCGAAAAGCGAAAACGCGGTCACACGATTCACCGCACTATCCTTCGCTACCTAATTCGTCAATGTGATTTGGCATTCATCAATGGCGGCGAGTTCTAGAGGCTTTTCCACCACGCAGTTCGATTTCAAGTTGAGAGTAGCGCCGCTCAATGTTGTTCCGCTTCCGAAGAATCACGTTCTGGAGTTAGCTCCGAGGAAGCGTAGGAAGCTCTGTTTCGACTTCGCTGATCGAGTTCGACTCGGAAGTGGCGCAATTTGGTGCTGCTGTTCTGACTCGGTTACTCCGATTCGCAGAACGAGTGGACCTGGCAACGGCGGGGATAAGAACGAGGAACGGAGGTTCGATACCAAAAAAAACCCTCACATTCACCGAGTGAGGGTTCAGGCCTCTCCTGCTGCAATGCCTTTCGCCTCTCCACCGTACGTTTATTATTAAAATCGTTGTTGTGTTCATTGCGTGAAAATTCGTTTCGATATTCTGGTTTCAGAACTTTGCGTCTTCTCTAGAATCTCTAGATTGATGGAAAATGGAATATAAAAAATAAAAGGATAGTAGAAGTGTTTTGGTGCGGTTTTCATATTCTATTGGATCTATATTTGGTAGAAGTTACTTTCATTACAGATTCGATTGTACTGACAAGTATATTATCGCGATTTGTAATGTTTATGCATTAGTTATAACTGATAATCTGCTGGACAGTTGTTTTGGCTCACTTAGTACTGCATGTGAAATCATTATGATAGTTAATTAATTATGAAATCTGCTATCCTGTTTTTGTCATTCTCTTACATGTTTTCTAACTTTTTTGGGGCCAACAGACGAGATGTTGATACGAGTGAATGTTCTGCTTTTTATAAGATGAGAGGACTTATGCACATTTAACCTAGCATGTAAGAATTATGATACATCGACCTTATTGGGGACTTGAACATTAATTAGCTAGAGTAAGCGAAGTGAGCAGCTGGGGTAAATATTATTTTATAATATTGAGTTCAATACAGATATTGTGAAGATTGATTTCATTATATACACTTAAACAGTCAAATTCTATTTGGATTGTTATACGTGTTTTAAAAGGAGTTTATCTAAATGTTAATACCGTCACCGTTCTGAAATTTTCTGACGTACATTTAAAAGCAAGGAAGGATGAAGCGTGTTATCCGTTTTTCCTCCTTGTTTATGTTTTCTAGTTGTCACACGTCTTGAAACGAATGAAGTTTTGTTTGATGAAGAGATTATATCATTGAATGTTAATTAACTGTTGTTTATACTTTATACAACCCGTGGAAGTAATTGAAATATTTTGTCCATGGTTATGCTGCTCTGTGCCATGATGGCAACAGATCATTTCTGAAGCAGGAAAAATTCTTTCCTCGTTGCACCCCAAGAAATTCTGGCCCACAGTCACGCGATACACCCCCAAAAAGAGGTAGTTTGTGTGTATTTATATCCTTACTGCTTTGTACCTGCCAGAAGCATTACTGAAGGCCATCTGTAGATGTTTTCCAGTGGCCAATTATGGAATGCTAAAGTATTATGTTTGTTTGTGTTCACTGGTTCCTAACAGACACTGGTATAGCAAATGAGAAGGACTGGGGTATCAGCTTGTTGAATGAAAATGTTAATGAGTCCGGCACAAATGAAGATGGGAGTACCTGGTACCGAGAAAGTGGGGAAGAACTGGGTGAAAATGGATATAGATGTCGATGGACAAGAATGGGTGGACAATCTCATGATGTTTCCTCAGAATGGAAAGAAACGGTATACTGTAATTTTAAATTTGAATGTCCGAGTACTTTTAATAAAAAATATAAACTAAAACGTGGGAATAAATCTATGATATCATGTTATGTTAAGACAAGTTTTTGAATGAAAGCTATCTTCCAATTCTTTTATGCAAGTAATCACATGTAATCTTGTTTGATTCCTACAGTTTATTGTTGTTGCTTAAAGAAATCATTAGACCATGATAGAGGACTGATCCTTTGCACCAAACAAAAAGGAGAGATCTTAATTTCCAAACCCTAGATAAAGATATCTGTGCTAACCTTCTGTTTATGAATGGTTTATGGTAAAAACAGTTACAATGAAAACTTATAGCTGAATAATACTTCATTTTTCTTTTAAAGGAAGAGGTCTAGAGTAATTTCTCATCATTTGAATTAAATAGTACTGTAGCTGAGATAAATACCTTGGTATACCAAGCATCGTCCAATGTAATCTGATCTTAATATGTAAGCATTTCACGTACCTTGAAAATATTGAGCACTGCATTTGAATATTTCTAGAAATTTTGTTTTAATTTTGGGAGTAGCTCATAAATGTATTTACTGTCAAGTAAGTTTGTAAAAATGCTCAGCTTCTTGACAAGGGAATGTTTGACTTTTTCTAAAATTTGGATGTAATTCGTCTATAGCCTAATCAGATATGATTTCAAAGTGGATTTATTGGGAGTATACTAGGTTGGGTTTTTATTGGATTTGTTAACATCAGTCATTATAGTTGATTTTAAGCAATTAAAAGTAGAAATGTTTTATTGGAAAAGAAAGTATTTATTGCAGTTTTGTATTTTCAATGTAATGAATACTTTCTTCCTCAATAATAACTTTCTACTTTTAGTTACCTTAAATCCTAAGAGCTGATATTAACAAAACTCTTCTTTTAATAATAGCCTGATTAAGTGTCTTCCTAGGTGGATTCATTTTTAATATGTTAGATTGACTATATTCATAATGTTATCTGAATCACACCTCAGTTGGATTCATTTAATTTGTTTTATTGATCTAATTGGCAGTGGTGGGAGAAGAGTGACTGGACTGGATATAAGGAGCTAGGTATGTTGTTTTCTTTATGATTAATATAGCAGCCTTAAATAACTACATACTGTTGAAGATATTTCTTAGTGTGATTTGGGGCCAGTGCATAATTACTTCAAAATATAGTTTCCACTTTGTTTAGCTATCTAATTATTATTAAAATTTGGATGGTCTACTATGTTCATGTATGTAAAAGTCATTTAGTTTATAAAAGGGTCCCAATGAAACAATAGATTAAGCATGTGTAGTGGTGGATCTTCTTGGGAACCGAGGGGGGCCGTGACCCCCCCCAAAGTTTTGTAACTCCCTTGTAATTTTTTATTTTGGTCCCCCCAAACTTTAATATATTTACTTATATATTTATAATTTTATCCTCTTAGTCTCTCCTAAGTTTTGTAACTCTCATATAATTTATGATTTTGTCCCCCCAAACTTAATGATAATTTTATATATTTACTTATACATTTACAATTTTATCCTCTTATTCTTTCATCTTCTTTCACCTTTTTATATTTATTTATTATTTTTTTAATAATATATTATTTGACCCTCCAAGATCTGCCACTGAGCACGTGTGAGCTAATAGTTGCCCAGCCATGTGGAATGTGGCATGCTATATATGATTTGGTTGAGAGGGAAGTCAATTATTTTATAGCAAATGTGATAAAGGAAGGCTGGCAGGAATTGACATGACTTGGAGAGTAATCACTTTGAAGTAGGGTTGTCAAAACGGATGACCTAACCTAGCCTGGCCCCACGGGCCAAGTAAAAAAATTTCTAATTACTTAGTCTGACTTATATTTTAAAACGAGTCAAAATTTATTGGCTAACTTAGCTTAACAAAATGGGTCATTTTTTGCCTAATTAAAAATAATTTTTTATTTATATAATATTTTTTAATTTAATTTCAAAAAATAATAAGTCATTCATTTGTTGATTTAAAATTAACTCATAACTTATTCAGACAAAAAATCATAGAATATCATCGTACAATAATTTATCAGTATCATATGAGAAGTTATAGTTGTTTATACATCACAAGTCAAACATATTCTATCGAAATATTATATAACACATTTTTAATTATTTTCTTTTCTGTTAAATACAATATAAACCTTTATACCTTTATAATTGGACTGTTTCTAGTAACTGGTTTAAAATCAATATTCAAAACTTTATTGTTGTATTTTTTAAATTTTAGAGTCAAATTTTTATTGCTTCAACAAACTTAGTCTTATTATCCAACATAACTCTACTTGATACTTTGGAAATACACTACATTTAAGAATATTTGTCTTAAATTATTGGTCCTTCAAAACAAATGTGACGACAACAGAAAAAGAAGATGACCAAAGCAAAAAAAGTTTATGTTTAGAGTTTATTATTTTTTCTAAATTATATATATATATATATATAATAAAATATATTATCAAATTAATTTATTATACATATTTTATAATAAAATAATATTACTTTTGTTTTATTTTAAAAATAATTATTATTTTATAAAACATGTCAGTTCATAAGTTTACAAGCTAGTCTATTTAGGTTTGGCCTAAATACATAAGTCGGACCAAAATTGACTTGGTTTTATTTAGTAGGCTTGGCCTAAATAAATAGGTTGGATCAAAATTGGCTTGGTTCTATTTACGTCATAAATTTGTTAACCTAGACTGACCTATTTTTTGGGCCTTTCGAACTGATCCATTGGGCTAAGCCTATTTTAACACTCCTACTTTCAAATTGCTTAGATTTTCAGCTTAGATTTTCAGTTGTATAATTATAAATGTTGTTTTAGGCTCTGTGATTAGCTGATCTGAGTCTTGTACACTAATACAATCGATTACTTGTCAATTTTGGTATCCTAGCAAATCTGAGAGCTTGGACGGTCATCACACAAGTTGTGAGATAAGACTGGCGAATGTGGAGCAAGGAAAGTTGAGTGTGATCAAGAAGCTTTTGCTAAAATGATATACTCCTATTCCAGTGTATGACTTAGGAGAAAGAAAAAGGTCTTAATATTCATGAATGATGCATATGGGAGAACTGTTTGGGTTGAATGCTATTTAAAATTAAATTCCATTACACTTAAGAAGTTCAATATTTGCTGGAGGACGATCTGGCTTTGAATGGGTATGATTGGTGGGAAGAGAAGACATCTACATATTGTTGTGAGGCTTCAAGCTAACTATGACACAGCATTTTAAAACTGGCTTCCCCGAAACCCATTTAGACCTGTACTAAGTATTCGAATGGAGTATTATTAACAATGAAAATGTTTTATGCACCTCTGAAGAAAATGGATTATCCCATGTTGAAAGGGCTTTTTCTCGTTAGATTGAAGGAGACCTGAGGCCTAGAGAACTAATTATAAACTTAGCCTAAGGTACTATGGGCCTTATTTAAGGTGCTTATAAATTAGGGATATGTTTGGACTTGCTTCACAAGTTAAAAATAAAACTTTGGAAAAGCTATATGGGAGAGTTTTTACAAATTAGCTTATGCACAAGCATATTTTAATTTATGAAGAAGCCAATTTCATTGTTTTCTTATTTTTCTTTCGTAGAAGTCTTTTTGGAGAAGTCCATCTAAACAAGTCCTATTACTACTTGGAGGCAGTTGGTGCACTCGGTTTTATGTGTCTGATTGCTCAAATGTCCAATGCCATCCACACTCAACCTTGGCCTGCTTGTTTGTAAGATACTAATATATAAAATAAGCACAAGGAAGAAAGCAAGAGTGATATACTGTTATTATTGACAATTTCTGCCGCTCAGAATAATGGTTTCCACAAGATGGTCCAACAATCTCAACAAAACTCCAAAATTGTCCAACTCCCTTTGTCTACTTCCTTATTCGCCTCTAACTACTTTAGCTACCTTTCTATTTGAATTTTGTAGGATCCAATATCTCATATGATTAAATAATAGGTGACTCAATAGATCTAACAAAAACCACTAGAATAAGTTTTGATGCCATCTTAAAATTTGGGGTTTGGGCTTAATTTAACCCTAAAAGCTGGCTCATTGAGTGAGAATGTGTGACACACTATTTTGGCCATACCATGAGACAATGTGTGATCTCAAACAAATATAAATCTTGTGACTTGTTATTGTGCATTTGATTAATTTTATAAGCTCTTGCAGGTGTGGAGAAATCTGGCAGAAATTCTGAGGGGGATTCTTGGTGGGAAACATGGCAGGAAAATCTTCATCAAGATGAATGGAGGTCATCACTTTATTTCTCTGCTTGTGGTCAATAGGTCAACCCTGTGAATTCTTGACAGAATGTCTTGCATGTTTAAATTTGCAGTAACATAGCAAGAATAGAAAGGAGTGCACAAAAACAAGCAAAATCAGGAACTGAAAATGCTGGATGGTATGAGAAATGGTAAGCTGGTGTATTTTACCAGGGGGAGGGTGATTAGTTTTCAGTATGCGTTTTAAATGTGTCTAATGCATTCAAATATGTGTCTTTTTAAATTTGTTTAGGTGGGAAAAATATGATGCAAAAGGCTGGACTGAGAAAGGGGCACATAAGTATGGTAGATTGAATGAACAATCATGGTGGGAAAAGTGGGGAGAGCATTATGATGGAAGAGGTTCTGTTCTCAAATGGTACGGATTCTGAATTTTCCATCTTAAATGTCATTTACAATTTCATGTTGCTCTGTTCTGGATATTTCAGGTTTAATTCCCTAAAATTTGGGGTAAATAGTTTTTTAGTCCCTCAAATTAAAAAACTCATTTAGTACTTCAAGTTTACTGTTTAGGGACTCAAATTATATTTTTTCAAATTTGAGGGACTAAAATCATAATTACTCTAAATTTCATGGATTAAAAACATAATTAAACCTTTATTTTAGAATTGCTTATTAATTTGCTGAAGTAATAACTTTGTGGTTTGGTGAGTTGAATTGGTTTTCATCTGTATACAAATTTGCATAGTTATATTGTTTAATTTTTCAATAATTGATTATAGAATGATTGAGGTATCTAACCATATCATTATTATTATATTTTGATTTATTGCACTAAAACTTAAAAACATTAAATGACTACAAGTATGTCATCAAATAGTGGATATCTTAATTTCTTGTATTGGTTAGTTTTAAAATGTTGGTGAATGAAAATTAACGTGAACTTAATGAGCATGCCTTTGAAATATAGAGAAAATAGGGTTTGAGATTAATCTCCCTTGTATATAAATCACACATAGGGTAATCTATTTATAATAAAGAGAGGTACAACTAAAAAAGTAACTAAAAAATAATTAGAGTAAATAGAAGATATTGTTTGATATTGTGATTAACAATATCTAAACAATATCTAACACTCCCTCTCAAGTTGGAGCATACAAATCGTATGTGCCAACCTTGTTACAAATATAATCAATTTTAGGCCTCCGTAAATACTTAGTAAAAATATCTGCTAACTGATCACTTGAGTTAACAAACTCAGTCTTGATGTCTCTAGACATAATCTTTTCTCGAATGAAATGACATTCAATCTTAATGTGTTTGGTTCTCTCATGAAAGACAGGATTAGAGCTAATATGAAGAACAACCTGATTGTCACACACAAGTGTCATTTGAGTGACATCTCAGTTTTGATGTCTCCATATATAATATTTTCCCGAATAAAATGACATTCAAACAAGATTAGAGTTAACATGAAGAGCAGCCTAATTGTCACACACATGTGTCATTTGAGTGACATCTCCAAATTGTAACTCTTTAAGCAATTGCTTGAGCCAAATAAGTTTACAGGTAGCTGAGGTCATAACTTTATATTCTATTTCTGCACTGGATCTTGCCACAACACCCTGTTTCTTACTTTTTCACGAGATCAAGTTATCACTAATGGAGACACAATACCCAAATGTGGATCTTCTATCAGAAGGAGATCCTAGCCAATCAACATCTGAGTAACTAACAACTCTTGTATGGTTATTAGAACCATATAACAATTCTTTTTTCGGATATCCTTTAATATATTTTAAGATATGAATGCCTGCATTCCAATGATCTTTACATGGGGAATTAAGAAATTGACTTACCACACTGACTGCAAAGGAAATGTCAGAACGAGTAACTGTAAGATAATTCAATTTCCTAACCAATCTTCTATACTGTTCAGGATCAGATATAGGCTCCCCCTTATTTGATAGAAGTTTAGAATTGGGATCCATGGGTGTATCAATATACTTTGAACTCATCAACTCAGTTTCCTCCAAAATATCCATGACATACTTCCTCTGAGATATAACAATACCATTATTGGACGGTGTCATCTCAATACCCAAAAAATATCTGAGTTTACCAAGATCTTTGGTCTGAAAACGGTGACAGAGATGTTTCAACTGAGAGATGTCATGATTGTTACTACCTGTAAGAATGATGTCATCAACATATACTATCAAGTAAACACATCCAGCATTCGAGTGTTGATAAAATACAGAATGATCTGCTTTACACCGAGTCATACCAAATTGTTGAACAACATTGCTAAACTTTTCAAACCAGGTCCTAGGAGACTGTTTTAGGCCATATAGGGATTTACGATTATAACATACCATCCCAAAAGACTCCTCCTAAGCAACAAACCTATGAGGTTGCTCCATATAGATTTCTTCTTGCAAATCACCATTGAATAAAACATTTTTAACATCCAGTTGATAAATAGGTCATTGTTGAAGAACAACCATGATGATAAATAAACAAACAGAAACCATCTTTGCTACGGGGAAAAAAGTATCTCCATAATCTCACCCAAAAATTTGAGTATAACCTTTAGTTACAAGATGAACTTTGAGGCGATCAATAGTACCATCAAATCTAACTTTGATAGCAAACACCTACCTATAACCAACAATTGATTTCCCAGATGGTAACGAGATCAATTCTCAAGTTCTACTATTATGATGAACACTTAGTTCATCTGTCATGGCCTGACGCCAACCAGGATGAGCTAAAACTTCACGAACAATTTTTGGAATGGTCACAGAAGAAATAGAGGAAAGACATGTATAAAAAGGTAATGACAGTTGATGATAACTCAAAGTAATATAATGGGGAAAGAGATTACGTGTAGAACAGATACCTTTTCGAAGGATAATGGGAAAGTTAGACTCAGGTACAGAGCGGGAGGAGACAGAGTAGTTGGCACTTGAGTGGAGTCACATGGTGGTGATTGTGATAGGTTTCAGCGACTATAAAGCTCAAGGGGCGGTAGAGAAGAAACTGACTGGGGAGTATGAACTAATGGTGAAGAAGATTCAGTTAGAGGATCACAAACAACAAGAACATTAAATGTACTAGGAGTGTTGATAGGATTATATGGAGACAGAGGTGAAGATTGACTTTCAAAATAAAGGGAGAACTCATCAAAGGTGATATCTGCAGACACAAAATAACGGTTAAGAAAAGGAGAAAAACATTTGTATCCTTTTTGTGATCTTGTAAACCTAAAGAAAACACACTTATGTGATCTAGGAGAAAGCTTGTCAAGACTATGACTGAAATTATGAACAAAACATGTAGACCAAAAAACTCTTTGACAAGGGATGAAGAAGTTCATGAGGGAATAAAATGGAATGGGGTATTTTATTATCTAAAACTGAAGAAGACATGCGATTAACGAGATAACATATAGTAAGAAGAGCATTACCCCAAAAATATTGAAGAATCTCTTCATGAATTAAAAAGGTGCTAGTTGTTTCAATAAGATGTTTATTTTTACGCTCAGCTACACCATTTTGTTGAGGCGTATAAGCACGAGAAGTTTGATGCAGAATACTGTGAGAAGTCATAAATTGTTTAAAAAAATATTAAAGATATTCATGGTCATTATCACTGCGCAAAATTCTAATAGAAACACCGAACTGAGTTTGAATTTCATTAAAAAAAAATTGAAAGATATGAAATAATTTAGAACGATTTTTCATTAAAAATAACCAAGTACATCTGTAATAATCATCAATGAAAATAACAAAATATTGAAAACCTAAAATAGACTTAACGAGACTATGTCCCCAAATGTCTGAGTGAATCACGACAAAAGGGGATGAAGCGCCACGTGTGACACTACGAGGAAAGGAAGTACGACTATGTTTGCCTAATTTACACGACTCACACACCAAGCTAGACAATTTGGATAAGACAGACAATTTGCTATAACTTGGCAAGACTTGGATGACCTAACTGAGCATGAAGAAGAGAGGGAGACTCCATAACGGTACCAACATGTATAGAGGGACAGAGATAATAAAGATCATGAGACTTACATCTTGTGTCAATCACTTGTTTCAAATTTCGATCCTGTAAACACACAAAATTATTGATAAAAGAAACAACACAATTTAGAGAACGAGTTAGACGACTGATGGACAACAGGTTAAAAAGAGATCCAGGGACATAAAAAACATTATAAATGGTTAAAGAAGGAAAAAGTTTAACAATTTCAACACCATGAGATGATACTCTAGAGCCATCAACTAGTGTAACAGAAGGTAAATGATTAAGAGAGGATAAAGAGGAGAACAAAGATTTGTTACCAGTAATATGATCAGTGGCTCCTGAATCAAAAACCTAAGGACCAGGAGAAGAAGATTGGGTCAGACCAGCAAAAGATGTACCTGTGTGCAACAGACGCAATGGAACTAGAAGATTGTTGATCTTTATACCATTTGAGAAATTTGTTGAACATAGCAGGTGTGTTGGATGAAACAGAAGGAAAATCCCCAATAGACAAAGGTGGGAAAAGATCGGTATGAACAACTGCAGCAGATCCAGGGGGACGACCATGTAATGCATAACACTTGTCAATCTTGTGACCTAGCTTGCCACAATGTTCACACTCATGTAATGCATAACACTTGTCAATCTTGTGACTTAACTAGCCACAATGTTCACACTTAGGACACCCTTTTTCTTGTTTGCGGTCCGGTCATCACGGTGAGATGCTAACACAGAAGAATCATTAACAGAAGCAGGTATATCATGGTTGGGTTTTGTTGGTACACGCAAAAGAGTAGAGCAAGTCGAAGTCAAGGTGGGGATAATCGGGTAACCCAAAATCTGATCACAGATGTGAATATTGATCTGCAAGTCCGCGTAATGCCCCTAACATGAAGAACTTTGATCGTTGTGTTGTCTCGATGGTAGGGCCGGGGGAAGGAGACAATAACTCATTGAATTCATGAAAAAGAGCATGAGTTTTGTCCATATAATCAGTTATAGAGTCTTGATATTTAGAGGCAATAAGATATACAAATTTAAAACAAATACCATAAAGACGTTGGGTATCATTGGTGTATAATAACTTAGCATGTTCCCAGATTTTAACACACGTTTCCTAGGAACGAAAAATCTGCTTTAACGAAGGATCCAAATTACCCTTGAGAATCACACATAATTGAGCATCATTGGTGTTCCAACAGTCTTACTCAGCAGGAGTGAAAGTAGGTACTTTCGGGGCAAGATGATCAAGATACCTCTTACACTTAAGCCATAATCCGACGTCTGATGACCATGTGGCATAATTAGGGCCAGTTAACTTGTCTAGGCATGGCAACGGGGCGGGGTGAATTTTGTCTCCCCGATCCTCGCCCCTGACCTTTTTAACCGTCCCCATCCCCACCTCCGATTCCTATCGGGGTTAGAAATTAAGTCATCATCTCTGTCCTCGTTGGGTTTCGGGTTTCCCTGCCCCCATCCCATCTCGTTCCCGATCTATATTATTTTTTTTAAATATTTATAATAAATTATTTTTATGTATTTTTTTTATACATAAATAAATATTTATAATTTTATAATTTGTAATTATTATTAATTAAATATATTTTTTAATTTATTATATTTATATTAAAATATGTATATAAAAAAATATTTAATTATTTTTTATTTATACATACATAGAATATTTATAATAATAATATTATTATTATTATTATTATTATTATAATATTGTATTCAAACATTTGAATATTTATAACATTATTATTTTACTCGTATTCAAATATTTGATTACATATATATATATATATATATATATATATATATAAGTTAATTTATTTTTAAGTTATTATTTAAAAATATGAAATATATAGTTTATAAAGAAATATTTAATAAGTTAATTTTTATTTAATTAGTTTGAAATAATAAAATTTTAAATTATTAATTTTTTTAATCTTTTAAAATACAATTATTTTATTAAGATAAAATTTGATATATGGCAAATAAGAATAATAAGATTTAAAAAAAATGACATAATCAAACCTAATAAATATAAATTATAAATAACAAATATTAGTTATTATTAAGATTTATGTAAAATATTTAGAAAAAGATGAAGAAAAAAAATTTAACTTTGTGTTCATCAAATTGGTTAAAAAGATTGAAAAAAAATGATTGGAGAGATTAAGGAAATGTAAAAAACTGAAAGATAAGAGAAAGATAATAATGTAATAAACTAATTGATATAAAAGATTAAAAAAGACAACAAAATTAAAAAGTGGATAGAAGAAAAGTAAAAATATGAAATATAAAAAAATAACCTTATATATAATAATAAAAAAAGGAAATACTTTTAGACTTTTAGCCCAACAATGATTTTGTGAAATTTTATTTTATAAATATTATTGATGGTGTAAGATTGATTTTGATTTATGCTAATGTCAATGGATACTGTCAAGAGTTGAATTATGATATACTTTTTCAGGAGCACATCAGTATTTCAATTTTTAATTTGTGTAATTGTTCCGTTTCCTTTTTGTCTTCCTAATTGTAATTTGTTGATTTCTTTAGACACGAGGGAATTATTTGAGTTTATAAAGAACTGAGGTTTAATTTAATTTTGTTTGTGCTTTCTCCTCCTTGCTTACACTTCCTCAGGACAGATAAGTGGGCTGAAACTGAGCTTGGGACAAAATGGGGAGACAAGTGGGAGGAGAGGTTTTTTAAGGGCATAGGTTCAAGACACGGAGAAACATGGCACGTGTCTCCAAGCAGTGAACGTATGTTACAATTACTAAACTTCTAGTGGAATGTCTACTTTCATATCCATTTCATATTTTGTTCTTCCCATTCAGTAACCGAACATCTTAAATGCAATAAAATATGTGATTATATTATTAATTCAAAATCTTTCTTATTGGCAAGTCACAAAAAATGCACTTATTAACGCAATTACAAAAATGATGTCTTTTCAATCCATTTGATGATTCTCATAGTCCTCCCAAAGATGTAGTCAACGAAGGTAGCATTCCATTTAAATATGTAATGCATTTTGAACTATAGGCACGTTTGGACAAATTTTTCTATATGCATTTTTAGGACATAAAAATAGAAAGAAAAAATGAAATGAGTTTCTTCATAAGTCAAAATTAACTTATACAAAATGAAAATTTAGAAAGGTTATATTAGGGGTTTTTTACAAATTAGTTTATGGAGAAAGTCATATCATGTTTTCTTCTTATTAAGTTTTCTTCTTCTTTTTCCCTCTTAGAAGTGTTTTATAGACAAGTTTATCCAATCAAATCCTGGGTCCGTAAAGGGTCTTCTCTTATTGATTCAGCTTTTCAGAGGAGAGTTATTTTCCATTAAGTTTTTTCTCTCCTTTTACAGGCTTGTTAACATGGTTTTCTATTACGATGTTCTTACTTTTTACCAGGTTGGTCAAGAACTTGGGGAGAAGAACACTTTGGAAATGGGTACGGTATCTAAAGCTAACTCACAGCTGATTAGTTGAATTATTTGTTCAAAGAAACAGTTTAAAAATGCTTTAATTGTTAAATAGATCTTTATCCCATGTCTCAATTTTTTATTCAACTCCTCAAAATGTTTGCTTGACATGTTACTTCTATATTCTATATCATATCCATATTGCTAACTGGTTTTGCTTTCGTCTGTAACAGGAAAGTCCATAAGTATGGAAATAGCACAACTGGTGAGAGCTGGGATATAGTTGTAGATGAAGAAACTTATTATGAGTAAGAACATTCACTTCAGCTACTTTATTCTATTGCATATCTATAAAGAGCTGGGATATAGTTGTAGATGAAGAAACTTATTATGAGTAAGAACATTCACTTCAACTACTATTCTATTGCATATCTATAAAGAGCTGGGGTATAGTTGTAGATGAAGAGTATGTTTATCCTTCATTTAATATAAAAACCTTTGATGCATCTAGATGATTTTTGTGCGTTAAGAAGAAGCATGTGTCTAATGTTTGTTCGGTAACACGCAATTACACATTATTTCTGTTTTTGTAAAGAAAAAAATTTACCTACAAAAATACTCGAGCATTAAAATACATTGATAGACGTGTTAGATCGGGATGAAACATCACGTTGGTTCATTCTTATGTTTTGTACATTTTAAGAATAGAATATATTTTGAGTTATTAAATTAATCCTTAAAATTATGAGTTTTAGTCAATTTTCTCTCTCTATATAAAATGTCATTATGAATAATATTTTGCTAATTTGAATTTGATATGTCTCTCAAATTTAGGGCTGAACCTCATTATGGATGGGCGGATGTTGTGGGTGATTCAACCCAATTACTTTCAATTGAGCCTCGGGAGAGGCCTCCTGGTGTTTTCCCTAACATAGACTTTGGTTCGCCTCCATTGCCGGAGGCTATTGATGACTCGCCGCAAGATTTGCCCCCTTCACAATGAATATCTGACTCACAAGCTTCACTATTTGTTTTCTTCAATTTTAGGGAGATTCCATCGCAACGAGCGGAACTCATTTGTAACATATTGTGAATCTGTCATTGTATTCATTCTTTCCATTTTAATGTTCTACCTTTTTTACTTTTCCTCCTTTTGGTTCCCGACTAAGTTATTTTAACATTGACAATTTTTCGTCATTATTAGTGGATAATTTTCTATGGTATTTTGCCACATAAATGATGCTAAACAGCTTTATCTCTCATGATTTTCGGTTCGAATCAGACAAATTTTATCGACAGAGTCACAGGTAAGATATAACCACGGCAAAACTGCCTGCCCTTTCTTATCCATGCTTTGAAAAGCATATTACTTTCGCACACAACACGCACGCAAATTTGTGTAATAAAATCTAACTTTAATTGTGACTACATGTATGAAAGAATTTATCGATGTTTTTAACATGGCTAACCTATTATGGTCCTTAAGGCGAAAAACTATAGTTGGCATCCAGTTGCTTCTAAAAATGAAGTAGACTGCATCACACGTGAAAGATAGACAGGAACCACTAAGTACAATCTATATAAACTGCAACGGTTTTCCTCAAGATATACAGATTTTCCTACTTCCTAGCAAACTCAATTCAATATTGTGTGCAACTATATGTCGAATGGTTGTCCTCTAAATCAACTTCCATTGCTCGCTTCTGACAACCCTTTTACAGATTCAAGTACAAGTCCAAAACACTCCCAAAATTCAGTACCAAACTGAGGTCATATTATATCCTTAGAAATGCAGAAGATGATCGTAGATTAAATCTGAGATGTCTGTTTAGTTCGGCCACTATTGATAAAGAAACGCCTTCTATGTTTCCTGTTTTTGGGCTTTATCAACAGCTGTCGAATTGAGAACCTGCTGAAGGGAACGTGATGAATGCGAACCATAGTAGGTCAACAGGTACAACAGCCTTGAATAAGTCGCCCTTACTAATCTGATATCATTGCCTCCAACTCGGGTTCGTCAAAGTTCAGAGCATCATAGTCCGACATTGTTTCATTGAATGTACCCTTTTCTGCAAGATCATTCTGATCATCATCATCATCATCCATATCTGGCCATTCAGACTCATTGTCAACATCCGGTTCATCATTTGATGCATTTCTCTTTGTTGTATTATGCTTTCCTTGTTTTCTTGGTCCTGAATTTTTCCCACCTTTGGCCGTGGAATCTTCACATATGCAGGTCGATGGATTCTCATGAAACCCGCCTCTACCTGGTCTTACCTCCTTTGGCTCCCCCATGAAGCCTCTCTGGAAATTACGGACACTAGAAGCAAAAACTTCCCAAGTCATATTACTTCTATTCAAGAACAATCGATAGAGTTTTTTAGCATTTGGACGAATGGTTGGTTTATGCCCAAAGTATCTCCTGCAAGAAAGTTCCCAGAGAGCTAATTAGTAGTTATATATATATATATCAGTGGACAACAGACAGTAAAATAGAATATGTAAATGGAGCATAACATACCTTCGTCCAGCTAACATTTTTGCCATATTTCCATTATTATTGGTTACAAATACATCACTCTCATCACATACAATGAAGTCAAGGGCAGCCATGCGAGAAGAAAATGAAGAAAATGATTCCAATTCTTCCTTGGTAGCAATGGTCTCTTTTGAATGGTAATTAGGAAATAATGCTTTGAGAGGTGCCAGTGTTCTTTCCCCTCCATATACTTCCCCTGATGCAACATAAATGTGAACATCAGAACCATATCCCAATGCTCTTAGCATGAGACCAACTTCTTCTGGGGTTAATGGGCATCTTCCCTGCCTCCTTGCCCTATCAGGATTGCTTCTCTGCATATTCCTCGTATTATTTCACCAGTCCATAAATCAGTTTTCACATGTGTAAACAGAGTTCAGCCAAACATTTCTCTACTAAATCCTAATTCTTTAGCATCTTGCCACTACCAGGTTGAAAGAATGTTCAGATGTTTAAAGCTATTGTTGATATTCATTCTATGAAAAGATTCTGTTAGGTTCATGTGTCCTGTGTACTGCTGTGGTATTGGATGTCCATTCAAAAATATAAAAAATATTGTCTAAAAGTGAATAAGATGTGATTATATTTTCAGTATCTCCTAAATTATTATTGGTATTTAAAATTTTAGCACGTGAGACTTACATGTAAAGTCTTCCACCTCCTCCTTATTGCGCCTAGTTCCTTTTGCTCCTTCTCCCCTCCACCATAATCACATCCAGAAAATGCAAGCATATCAGGTTCAAATCTGTAGCAAAAAAGGCAATCAATTTTAGAAATTACTCAATTGTCATTTGGTATTCTACTTAGTTAACTGCATCACAAGTGTAAAACAGTAAAAGAGTAAAAGAAATTGCTGCTTCTGAAAACAGAATCAACCAATGTTTTAAAACTCATGCAAAGTTTGACTTGGAACAGATACTAAATCAATGGGTCACTGGTGTCTACGTGTGTGGTAAATCTCTCCAAGCTAATATAAGGTGCTCTTCTCAGTTCCTATTGCACTTTTCACACAATTTCATTCTTTTGCATTCATTTTTAGAAACAGCTAGTTAAACAACAAGCATACGAGTGTGGGTCTTGAGGGGTAAAATAGCCGCAGCACATGTCTCAAGAGAGCAGTAGCAAGAAGACATTACAGAGGCCTTTATTTAAAATGGAAAAACATGGTCCACTCGGGATAGGTTTATACCAGTTAAATCCAACTTTTGATCAGTCTAATGACATCAATACCAAGTTAGAAACATGCTCAATCTATAAAGTAAATACACCTCCAAATCCGATCCGACCAGCTGGTCTGAACCAGGTTTTGAAACTCTGGAATCAATGAAAGCTTCAACAAGTACCATCATCCAAATTAAGCTTGTGATATGGACTAGGTCTAAATTATGAGCATGCTGGTGTTCGGGAATTTCTAAAACAAGCTGGGTACTTGTTAGGACAAAGTGAAAGAGAAAAAGGCAATCAGCAGTAGTTCGTTAAAGTGGCCTAGTTAGTGGGATAGAGGGGATTAGTTAGACAAATAAGGAGAATAAGAATGGACAGGGCTTTATAGTTGTCATGTCCATTCACAGGCCCAAATTTATTTGTATTAGCAAATGTTGTCAGTCAAAACAGAGGTCCTCCAAGAAGATGATCATTCTTGTGGATATAATTTGGATGTATATTTTTGTGATATGCTTATCTAGCATATGTAATAGGGAGACCGTTAGGTATCTAACTACCCTATATGTATGTAATACAGCTGCTTAAGAATTATCCAGTTTTGATTTGCATTTGTAAACTAGTGAATTTTACTGAGAACATGGATCCACACATAGGTACAAACACTAACACAATATACTCTAGAATTTTGGCGGTTATCATATTGATAAATCTGATTGATGCCAGATCGTGTGAATTGAATGTGATAGAAACGCATAATAAAAGACCAAAAGTCAATCAAACTACCTCAGGTGCAGTGCAATATAATGTTTGCTTCTCATCCTCATCCTTTGGACCAATTTTTCACCCATTGCAAGTATTGGGTTGGTAAATCTTAAAGCATGGTAATTAACTCTACACCTCAACTTCTGGTATTCTGTATCCAACCTGTTTGCAAGCCTGTAGTCAAACTTGCTGAGCTGGACAGCCTGCCACAAAATGAAGCAAACAAATAGATTTCCTGGATAAGTAAATTTTCAAATAGCTATCAATTTCTATGGTGGCAAAATAGCCGTCAGAATTTAAGTCATTCATTACTTGTTTATTAAATCTTAGAGAAAAAAAAATAAAAAAAATAAAAGACAACACTTGCCACCTACTAACTAGAGCTATCATGTCTTTCTGAAATCTAAATTTCCTGAAAATTTATTGCAGTTTTGTGAAGACAAAATGTCCCATTTGAAAGGCAAAAACCACAAATTAAAAATACAAATAATCCTGCAATTTGAATTTCATGTCCTCTAAAACTTGAGAACTTCAGGGTTTGAAATTTGAATAAGGTAGGATTTTTCAGCCATAGGATATGATAGATCAAATATATGGCTCCGAAGGTATAGTGAATGGTAACTTTATTGACAATTTTTATTTTTTTTGGCAAAATTACAAGGGGGAAAATGGATATAGATCTTGCAAATAGAGGAATATAAGATTCCTTGGCTGATAGAAAAGATTTAGATAAGACATTAAACTGAGGGAAAAGGGGAGAAATAACCTAGGTTGACTCATAAGATATATTAGGCATCACACACTTGACGGATAAAATTCATTAGACTCGTACATTCAAGTGATTGGTGGACCAATGCTGAAAAGTTCATTTCACTCAAATAAAACCATGTAATCAAATCTAATTAGACTTACTATAAAATCTACCTAAAGAAGAACAATTCTAGTCCTGGATCTAAATGCATTAATGAACTTCCTACGTCTACTTAACTGAGAATCCAATAAGTTGCACAACACATTAGCACCAGTAATAGTTTCAGGAAATAAAAAAACTTACATGTTTTTTCAGGAGTACAGGTAATATGCGGGTTATATAACATCTTTCATTACACTTCCTTGGAACCCGCATATTATATGCAGATAATGGTTTCCTACCCTTACTGGGAAGTTGCTTGATAATTTTGACATCTTTTGACAGATATGCTATAAACCAATCAACATCAAAGATCTCTGAGAAGTTACTGCAAAAAGTAAAGTATGTCATCATTCACAATACTTTGATATCCAAATCAATTTACAGGGTCAATCCCTGCCCCTTTTGTAACTGACCTAGAATCTTTCCAGAAAGATCGTTGATCCAATTTTGGAACAACAAGGGTAGCATTCAAAATTCTTGCAGCAACAACAGCATCTGTAATCTGCCAGTTGCAGAAACAGAAGGATTGGCATTAATAGCAGAGTATGCAGCTAGTTTACGTTCCAACAAAAATAATCACATCCTGTGGTGTACTATCATGATATGCATTGTAACCAAATAGAAACGTTTACTGGTTTCCATACTCCAGGCTTTTCAGCAAACAATTTACAGAGGCATTTTTGTCCAAAACCTAGTACATCTAAAAGGATGAAGGATATATTTCTTCCATGGATGCAAACAATAGGATTGTCAAGAAGATTTTAGTATTGATAGAGGGAGAGAGCCCTGTAGTAAAAAAATGTCATATTACTCACTACTGCAAGAACAAATTGATTCCGTTTGACAACATCAATCTACTGCCGAACCCAATTGAGGCGCAGAAGCATTTTTTCCCATTTTTTAGTTCATTTCACATTTTTATTTACTATAAGTATATGAATAAAAAGATCAGAGTCAGAAACACAAAATCTTTTAGAAATAGAAACTAAAGCCAGATATCAAATCCATGCTTGACTACTATAATCTCAAGAGTCCTGAGAATTACCCCAGTTCTTTGTTGATTCAAGCCTCCACTGGTTGCAATCAATAAGTATCGATTCGGATGTGTAACCACCTGAGCTTCTGCAACAAGAAAAACATAGTTATCGGTCATTATCATACATTCATACATCCAAAACTGGATACAAGTTTCAAACGAAAAAGTTTAACATCGCATCACTCCACACCACTGAACTAACAATGATACCACTGAACTAACAATGAGACGCACTTTGAAACTTGTTGCTGGAATTGCTACAGCCGTAGAAGTGCTCTGAATTTGTAGAAGTCCAGATATCGCGTCCCAACTTTCCTCCATTACTCTAATGATTATTGTTAAATAAATAAAAAACCAATCAACTACGGAATCAAGATCCAATAACTTCAGCGTCAAACCAACACATATTTCAAATAGAAGCCATAAAATGAAAAGCCCTAACCGGAACGCGGAACGTAGCATTCTCAATCGCCTCATTCGCTTCAAAGTTAATCTAAACAATAAGTCCAGACATAAAACAAAACGATTAGGAATTCACGATCAATTATTTGGATTACCAGAAACAGCGATGAGCGAGAGAGAAAGTGTACCAAAGTGTGTTGTCGTCTCCGGAGCATTCGATCGGTTTCGACAGGAGAAGGGGCTAAAAACGATAGGAGAGCAAAGAGAAAGAGTAGCGCGGCGGTGACGGCGGAAAGCACCGGGATCACTAACCGGAACCGTTGGTAATAGTGTTGACGCCGCCGTTGATACGCCATTTCTCCACCTTTCTCTCTACTGTGCTTGCGTGTGCTTCTTACTGGAAGCACCAAATTGATAAAATGATTACAATTTCATGTTCCTTTTATACAAATAACTAACAATTAATTTTCAGCAATGCACATTGTGTGTGGCGTGCTGTGCTGTGATAATAGATCTGTTTGCTTCATAGAAGGTTAAAAAAAAAAAAAAAAGAATTAGAAGAGTGCGAGTGAGAGTTGGTGCCTCTTTCTTTCTCTCTTCTCTCACTGCAACGCTTCCAGGTAAGGTTCATATGATGGTTCCGTTGTCCATCTTTCTATCTACGCCCATCTTATTTATTATTTTTGCATCATTTGCCTAGCACGTGCACCGTCTCGCTGTCTTTCCGTTTCATCTTTTCTCTAACAAACGCCCATCACTGCTGTCTGCTTCAGCCAAATTAGAGATTTGTTGCTAACTTCCCATGCTGGCGAGTGGTTCAGGTAATTAACAACGCATTTAACTAGTTTCCATCAAATAGTAAGCCTGGATTATTATCTCAGCGTCCTTTTTAAGCATTTTGTAGCCTATAATATTAGGACATTTTAGAGTTAATTTGAAATAGAAATTAATATTTTATTATAAATTCTATCAGTGAATTATTTAAAATTTTATTAAAATTATTTACATAAATAATTTTTTTTAAACCTCTTTCTAATTTAAAATATTTTTTATACAAGACTTATAATAATTTATTTATTTATTTTATATCACTTTTCGTATTGACTTCAAAATAAATTGTATTGGAGATATTGTACCTCTTCTCTCTTAATATTTTTTAAGCATTTCTTAGGAAACAATTTTTAAAGATCTTTTTTACACGCTGGCAGATTAAATTATATTGCTGTTAACTATATTTATTAAAATTAAGATAGGAAAAGAAAAAAAAAGCTTGTTGTTGATGCAAACTTCAATTGACATGAAAAATAATTATACTAATTAAAATTATTATCACATTTTAATAAGTTTTTGTACAAAAATAATTGAAATAAGTAACCTTTTGAAAAATTTTAGTATGTTTATTGAACGTATTTGAAAAAAAAGATAGAAAAATATATTAATTATTTAAAAACTACTTTCAATGATTTTGAAAAAAAAAATTATAATTTTTAAAATAAAAAATTATATTGGTAACCAAATAAATAATAACTTGTGTTTACAAATATTTTTATGGTTGTGTACGGGAAGTATAAAATATTTTTATATTTTTATTTAATCACAAAGCATTGTTAGTTTTTTGTGAACAAATAATGCTAATGTGATTTTTAAGATAATTCACAAAAAATATCAATCTTATTATATATCACATTGAGATTAAATAACTTTGTAAAAAAAGTTATTTTATATATTTAGTAAATTTTTGTTCATTTTAAAAAATAATCAGGGAGTACTTTTTATTCGAATGCAATGTACTGGGGAAAAGAATGTTCTGTTATTTGAATATTTTAGAACAAAGAAAAAAAAAAAAAAGATTCAATATCATATGCTTTACTTGTAACAAAAGGAATGATGTTACAGTGAGAACAGACGTACATTTTATCAAGTTTCGTCCAGTTCTAATTAATTTTAAGAAATTTACACAATAAAATATTATATCCTTGTAATTTATTCTTCCATTCTTATTCATATGAACATAAAGAGTTTTGTAGACATTGATTTTTCTTTTTAACAAAAAAAAAAGAGGGAGATTAAGAAACAGACAAGTGAAATAAAAAAAATAATGTTTAGAAAATAGAAAATAAAGAAATAAAAAATTAGTTGTAATATTTTTGAACCAGATTTAATTAGAAGGCAAATATAATTTACATGAATATTATTGTTTGAAGAATTTGATTTAGAGGTAAATGAAAAAAAAAAAGTGTTTGACCATTATCTCGTTTGTAGAATGAGAAGTGATCTAAAAAATATAAAAATTTTAGATTAATTATTGGATAAAATATTATTACAGGTAAAAAATACTTTGGTTTGTCGACATAAATATCTTTTAAGTATTCTAAAAAAATATTATTAGGTATAAAGTAAAAAGCTAGAAGATCTTTAATATTTCAACGTTTAGAAGCAATAGTTAAAATTGACCATTTTTTTAGTTTATTATTTAATAAATGTGTTATTAGATAAAACATAAATTAAAAAAAAAAAAGATCTCCAAGTGAGTTGGTTGAAGCCTATACAAACATATATGTAAAGAATAAAATTAATGAAGTAAACATTATTTAATTGATGATTTATTATTGTATTAAATAATTTATTCTATGTGAGTTGAGCTTTTAAGGGTTTCTTATATTTAAATAAGCATGTTCAATATTGTGAAAATTACCAAATACAGCACACATCTTTTAAATTATTTCAAGAAGACGTGAAGTATCTCTACAAAATGGTTAAGGTAATTAAACATTTTTATGCCGAGTATTAAATAGATTTAATGTATTATTGTTTTAAATAAGATAATATGTTTAATTTGTAGTAATAGTAAAAAAATTATGAAGTAGACTTATCTTAATAGAAAAATACATTATTAAGTGTTGTTTTGTTTTTTAAATCTTAGCTGTTTGGTCTGAGATTAAAAGTATAATTAATTTTATTGTTCATGTCCAACAAATTGTATTAACTGAAGAGATTTTAAACTTACCATTTTTTATTATTTATTTTTACAAAAATATTGATTTAATCCAATTAAATTGCATCCTGATATAATTAAAATAAAATTAATTATGAACAAAATTAATATTTTTAAATATATGGAAATTAAGCCGATAAAAATGGTCATTTTTATCAGACATGATAATATTTTAATTAATTCGTTATCTGGAGTAAATAAAAATACTACTTGTGGCAGGTGCAAAATCACGTGTGAACCTCATCCCTGGGAATTAGGAAGAAGAAGAATGCCACTCCACCACCAAGCCCAACTCTGAAACATTTCTCTCTCTGTGATACCAGAAATAAATTATTAATCATTTATCATGTATTCCTTGACAGTGAAACCGTTCGTCTTACCTCAATTAGTCTATTCTTCTTCCTCTTCAACTTCTACATCATCCTCTTCAATTTCTCTCGCCTCTTTCTCATCTCGTTCGGTTTCATCAATTAGTTTTCCCAAAGATTTAAAGCACAATGGAAGGTTTGGTTTCAAGGTTGAAGCGTACGATTCCTCCAATAATGACGCTTCTAATTCTGCCAGTGCTGGCGACTCCAAACCCCCTAATGGCACTTTGGTACTGCTTCTTCTAATTTTTTTTAATAAAAGTGTTATTTTTAATGATTATTTTATTGTTTATAAAAATAATTTTTGAATTGTGAATGGAAACCTCTTACGATGGGTTAGTGTGATCCTGGATCAGTGAATGAATATATAATCTTTAAACTCTCCCATGAAATCTCAAGTTTCTTCAGCACTATATGCCCTAGCCCAAGTGATTATTTTGATGGATATGAAATTAGAATAGGATCCGTTGTCAAAATTGTTTTTTCAATAAATAAGTATTTATTCTAATAAGTTACCTAACGAGTGACTAAATGTTTTGAATTCACCAGTCAAAGAGCAGGAGAGAAATTTTACTGGAATATGTTAAGAACGTGCAGCCAGAATTTATGGAATTGTTTGTGAAAAGAGCGCCTCAACAGGTATGGTGTTGTCTAGATTTGAACAGTTATCTGACAGATAATTGATTACAGCGGTAAAATAGCTATTTTTTTTTTCATCGCCACACCTCTTAGTGTAAATGAAACTTTTGTTGGTGATTAGGTTGTGGATGCAATGCGCCAAACAGTGACAAATATGATTGGAACACTGCCCCCTCAATTTTTTGCTGTAACAGTTACAACTGTAAGATGCTACGAGTTTGTTTTTTCTCCTCTTGCTTAACTTCAATTATCATTTTTAATGAGCAATTTTGCGAGCTATGATGGTTGTATTTGGCTGGATAGCCAACCTCTAGGGTGCTTTGATGAAACGTTTGTATAGAATTGGAGACCTTGCTTTGTTTGGTGTACTTGTCCCTGAAATTTGTGTTTTCAATCGCTACCCCCCCTTTGTTTCACGTCACATGTAGTTATATTCACTTTTAGAAATTTGAAAAAAAATAAAAAATTCAGAAGTATGCTTACTACCTTTGCTACCATTTTTTTTCCCTTTTTTTTTTAATATTAAATATTTGCATTGTAAGCCCCATTTTCAGAGCCTTTTAAAAATTCTTCCCATGAATGTACTTGTCTAAATTGATCAAAAAATATTATGCTGTTGGAAAAAATATCATGTTTTTAGCACAAGATGGTCCAATTGGAGAAGCAATGTTGAGTGTTGGGGCTGGGTTGAATGGCAGTTCTTCCTTTTTATTTTATTTTACTCCATGCCTCTTACGTATCTCAGTGGAATCATTTGGCTTTTTATTAGGTAGCTGAAAATCTTGCACAGCTCATGTACAGTGTCATTATGACTGGATACATGTTCAGGAATGCTCAATACCGTTTGGAGTTGCAAGAAAGTTTGGAACAAGTTGTTGCCCTTCCAGACGTGCAAGATAAAAAGGTAACATTATTTCTCTTTCTTCTCTTTTTAGCATTCTGTCTGTGATTTAAAAAGATATTTAAGTGCTTGGATAACTGGAACGATGTACTCAATTTGGTGGACAGAAGATTTATTTGGACTTTTGGTCCAGTAATATTCTATCCTTACTAGCTTTCCCTATTCAGATTCCAGTTCAGCTTATAGGAAAGAAAAAATTGCAAGAGACATTCTTTAATCTAATCTAGTGTGGACTAGCTGAAAAGGAGAAAGATGTTATTGGGTGTAGGAGAATATAATAGTTTCTTCTTCCTCTCTCTTTTTCGATATGGTATCAAGAGCATAAGATTTTGGTGATTCTTCCCATCCACCAGCATTTGTCTGCCATACTGCTTCTGCTTTCATCGGTGCCACTCATTTTTTCTCATTCCAGTACAGAGAAACTCAATGAAGATAATTTTCTGCTACGGAGGGAACAAATTGAACCTGTGATAAAGGTCATCGATTTCATTCTTTTTTGGTTAATCCCAAAATACCCTTGCATTTTGTTTCTCAAGAAGATCACGAATTTGGATCTGTTAATCCTGCATATCTTGCATGGGACCAATAGGATGAGTTACATTTCTCATGACTTCAATCCACTTTAACAAGTACTATACTCACACAAATCATTGATTGCTTTCATTCTTGGGAACATTGGAAGAAACTGCATGAACATTTTGGTGATCTTACACATGCTCGCGCAAATCATGACTGAATTCTAAGTTTGTGTGAAAGCATTTGTTGATTTGATTGCTAATTGGCCATAGTGTTTCCTTTAGGCACCACATTATTATTGCACCAAGCAAATTTAAATATTACTTTTGTTTTCACATTCTTTAATTTATGCTCTTAAAATGATGCAGGATGTGCCAGATTATGCACCTGGCACACAAAAGAATGTTTCAGGTGAAGTTATTCGGTGGAACAATATTTCGGGACCTGAGAAAATAGATGCTAAAAAGTACATTGAATTACTTGAATCAGAGATTGAGGAGCTGAATCGTCAAGTTGGGCGACAATCTAGCAATGCACAAAATGAACTGTTGGAATACCTAAAATCTCTTGAGCCTCGAAATTTGAAGGTTAACTCTATTTTTCATTGGTCAATATAAAATACTTCCTTTCCTTTATCCAGATGACTTGTGCTGTCTCCATAGTACAGTTTTCATATATTGATCTGTATTGTAATGACTGTAGCTTTTATTGAGATTAGTTTCGTATGATCTACTAATGTTGAATCATTATTGAACATTCTGGTATAGCATTTTTTTTTTCAAAACTAGGCATTAGTTTGATGTTAATAAAATCATTTTAATTATAAATTCACATCCAATGTTGTAGATTTACTTGCACAGGTGCTCTATAGATTGTGATATTTGCTTCTGTAACTATTGACATTCCCATGCAGATTGTTCAACTTAACAAATATAAGTATTTCTCTGATTCTCTGCAGTTAGAACACATGTCAACTATTTCCCGTAATAAGCCTTCATTTCATTTTGTAGGAGTTGACTAGTAGTGCTGGTGAGGATGTAGTGTTTGCTATGAATACATTTATAAAGCGCCTGCTGGCCGTTTCAGATCCCAGCCAAATGAAGGTTTGCTTCCTCACTATATTGATCTCCTTCTCTTTCTTCTTTTTATATCCATCATATTTGTAAATTTTGTTCCCTTGTCACCTTCCAAAGTGGTCTAACATATTCAAATTACAGTTACTTAATTCTTTTCACCATTGTTACCTGGGTTAATAATGAATGCTTTTATTATGGGATTAATTCATTTTTAGGGTGTGTCTTAAGTGTTGAAATGGAGGATAGAACTTTTTGTTTTGGTCCAGAAAATTGAAGTCTTATTATTCCTTGGTTTTAAAGTGACTCAAAAACGCACATAATCCTTGCTGTCCTGCTCATAAATTGTTTGTTACTTTAAATAAGGGCGCTTTACCTTTTTGAGTCATGACTTGAAATGATTGAACTGCGAGTTACAGCATAGAGGCAAGATTTCCCTATTCCTGACTAATAATTTGGTCATGTGATACTAGGTAAATTGGGAGTGATTTTGTTTGTATTTACTGAGACAACCAAAACTAGATTTGTTCATATTGATTTATGATATATGTGTGATTATTGTGAGGGAATGAATAGCCTTCTATTTGCATCTCATTACTGTAAACAATATCATTCGAAACTTTTCAATACGTTACTCTATTCTGATTTTACAGACTAGCGTTACCGAGACTAGTGCAGCCGAACTTGCTAAGCTGCTTTATTGGTTGATGGTGGTTGGGTACAGCATTCGCAATATTGAAGTTCGTTTTGACATGGAAAGAGTACTTGGCACTACTCCAAAACTGGCTGAGTTGCCACCGGGTGAAAATGTTTAAGCAATCTTGAATAAAGTAGTAGGTCATCGAAGAACTAATGTCCGCAAGTTACTGATGGCATAATTAGATTTTGCACTTTTTTTGTTGATTGGCTGGAATGGCCACATGACCTAAAAGAGATGTCTGCATTTTTCAGCGGCCTTAAATGATTGGTCTCCGAATATTTATTTAATATATCTGGTAAATAACATTTTTCTTCTGGTCCTATGAAACTTCTATTCGCAATTACGCTGACAACGATATCAAGGTTGATTCCCAAAGGATGTCCTATGCCTCTATTTTTATGTTTGACAGTCTAAACCCTGGTGATTCTTTATAAAGACAGCAGTGATCTTGGTTCCTTTTCAGCGTTTCCATATTGGCCAGAGTGCATCAAGGTATATTCTGTTTCTCATGTGTGGTGTAGTGAGCAGGTATTCTTCCTAGTTTAGTTTTTAAATTTTATGTTTTTAGTTTGTTACTTATATAACTATGTCATTATTTTAATTTCTAATTTTATTTTATATATATATATATATATATATATATATATATATATATGCCCTTTAATTGTATTATATTTTAGTTCTATTAATTTTGGAAGAATTATTAGTTTTGAGTTACTAAAATCTGAAAAGTATTTTTTTACTGTTACCGGAAGCCTATACTATAGTTGAAAATCTCTCAGCCAACAATTTGGCGGTACTGTACGTGTCCTTAAACATTGGCCCAGTTTCTACTAGGATTTAAGTATTGATATATTAAACAGAATTAGCTGATTTGTTTAATGGCTGAAGGATTTAAGTATAGTAATCAATAATTTTATAAATGTAACATCTTTTCGCTAAACAAGTAAGAATATGTATTTGGTAAACTAGCGATATAATTAACGTAATTTTGTTTACCTGATTTTAAATATAAATTATAGTGCGCATATAATACTTGATATATAATTTTATATTATATTATGTTATAAAAACAAACTATCATACATAAACAAAATAAACCCACTGAAATAGTGGTTCTATTGTACTTGTAGCTTGGGTTTGAGTCTATAATATAAATGAGTAAAATTGTTATATTGTACTTGTGTACTTGTAGCTATACCTGGATGATTTGGTCCTGGTTTAGCCCCCGAACTCCACGGCTCTCTAATAACCGAATCTCTATCTCCTTTTCCACCTAAAGCAGCTTCTTTGACGTTCAAAACAAGACAGTAATACTCATCTTCACCCTCAGCGGATCCATTCCAAGAACCTCTGCTGCTCCCCATGCCACCCACAGCTAATAACTGTTGTTGGGCTAAAATAGTCATCAGGATCCACAGCTAATTAGGCAGATTGATATCTGAAGAGTAGCACGGATGGCTGGAAGCAGCCAGGTATTGTAAGGCTGTACACAAGTACATGGGCACCCAGGCAATCCAGTACTTCAATTATACAATGATTGAAACATAAGGCTAAAACATTATATTTAAGTTAAACTCTTTGCTAAAACAACTATACTTCAATTAAACTCTTTGCTAAAAGTTATATTTCAGTGAAACATGTTAGTATCCAAATCAAATTCCACTTTCATTTTATTTGTACACAACAAAGAACTAGAAAGGTCTCTAAAACGAATAAAACAGCCTAGTATAAAAAACATAAATATCAAGGATAAGTAAAATGTTATCTTGTATAATAGCTTTACTGAATAAAAATACATCGCATAAGAATTTAAAGATTATGTTAAAAATCTAAGATAATGTTTTGAAATTGTCGTGACGACGAACCGTAACTTTTTTAAAGCTACAGGATTATTAATGTATTCTACATTTTAAAACTGCAAATTGAGGATTTCCTTCCCTATGTTTGTTACGACACAATGAAAATTGGGTAAACATTTGTACTTTTTAAACATTAGCTTGACGAATAGGTTGGAGGTGGTGATCGACAATCAGATGTTAAAAAGGATTCAAATCTAGCAACTAGGTGCGTCAAATAATATGTGCATGACGTGATTTTTTTTCAGACAATTGAACTAAATATGGGTGGAGACCACAATTTATCCGTTATTTACCTGAATTGCATATTTCTACTGTAAGGTTGGAATTTGACTCGCGGGACGCTAATTTCGACCTTAAAATTAATAGAATTTTTAAAATATAATAATATTTATTAAATATAAAAATATATATATATATATATATATATATATTTAAAATTATATATATATATATGAAATAAATAAAAATATAATTTTTTATATAACATAAAAATATATTTATATAATTATATTATTAAAATATTTTTATAAATACAATAAATACAAATATATTTAATATATATATATATATATATATTAAAATATTTATTTATATTTTTATAAATATAATAAAATTTAATAAATATATTATATCTTTCTACATAACATTTTTACATAAATAAATTATATATATTATTTAAATATATTTTGAATATAAAATAATTTAGTAAGTAAATTAATATTTTTTTATAGAAATATATAAATATTTGTATTATATTTTAATATTTTTATAAATATGGTAAATACATATTTATATTTTGTTATATACCTAATAACTTTATTAAATATAATATATATATATATATATATATATATATATTATATATTTAAATATTTAATAAATACTTTTTATATAAAATATTTTTAGGAAATACAAATTATAATTTTCTATTTTTTCCATAGAAATATATGAATATTTGTAATAGATATAAATATAGTTATTAAATATATATATATATATATATATTAAATAAATATACATATTTATATATGTAAAATATTTGTTTATATTTTATATATAATAAATATAAATATATATTTTTAAATATAAAAATATATTATATAATTATATGTTTAATATATATGTATGTACTTTTATAAATATATATATATATATATATATATATATATATATATATATATATATATATTATATATATATATATATATTTATATATATATATTTATATATATATATATTTATATATATATATTTATATATATATATTTATATATATATATATATATTTATATATTTAATATATATATATATATATATGATAATATATATTTATATAATATTTAAGTATTTATTTAATAAAAAAGATGTTTAGTAAATAAATATAATATTTATACAAAAAATAATTTTATTTAACTTTGATACAATATAAAACAGATTTGGTATAAATATTTTGTTAAAATTTTGTATAAATAGAAATTTGAATTAGATAATTTGAGTAAGATATATAATTTGAATTAAAGTGAATTGATATTTTAGATATTAAATCAATGAAACATGAATAAACAAGTTAGAAAACCACAAATGAGTAGAATAATTAATTATTTATTTATTTATTATAATGCCATATTACAAAACTACAATAGATTTATCTATGAGAAGTTGATCCCTTAAGATCAGGGTTATGTGGATAATGATTTTTTGTGTGACCTGGAGTGTGACAATAGGATCATTTCTTTGGGTGATCTTCTTCACGGATATTCATTTCAATCCTAATTCGTGTTGAATTTGGACAATCCTTAGAACTTCTTCTTGTTGCTGGATTGGGGCAAAGTTGTTGATATCTATTTCAATCCTAATTCGTGTTGACTTTGGACGATCCTTGAAACTTCTTGTTGTTGGGTTGGGGCAAAATTATGAGCCTTGATGTGATGACCAATAATCTTCGTGCCTAAGCTCCTCAAACACATTGTCATACACTTTGTTGACTACATCCAACCTGTAAACATGGTTGATGTGCATCTTATAATCATGGTGAACATGTTTGCACACTGCAACCACATGAAGTTGTTATGGGGAGATCAACCACATTTTTGTAGAACTGTTTGTTTGAAATGCTCAAATGACATTCCTCTATGAATATGCATCATGATAATATTGTTACTACGAAATAAAACCCCTGTTTGAGGGCAAGGCACAATGTCACCATCATCAAAGATAATTGCTCGAATGAAAGAATCCATATGAAAGAAAAACCAATAAAAATGATGAAAATGCAGTAGGATAGAGAGGAGATAGAGGAAGTCTGAACTTATGAGGAATTGGTGTGGGAAATTATGGTAATGTACGACAAATTGGTGTGAGAAGTGATGGTAAAGTAGACTTTATATAGTAATGAGTGACATGAGAGTTAGGTAGTCATGTGAGTGGTAGGAGAGTTTGGGTAGGTATGTGAGTGACATAAGAGTTAGGTGGTCATACGAATGGTAAGTAAGTTTAGATAGACATGTGAGTGGAATGAGAGTTAGGTAGTCATGTGAGTGACATGAGAATTATGTAGTCATGTCAGTGGTAGGTGAGACCTAGTGACTTGACCAAGTTTGACGGTCCTCTGATACGAAGTAATGATGTGATAGACATTGATCGATGAGCTTACGTCGCATACGCATGGAGCAGAATTGACATGAACTTGTTTTTCTCATGCACCGATGACAAGACAACACACTGCACATGGGTTAGTCAAGAACCCAGTCTGACCACACGCTGACCTAAGAGCTTACGTCGCACACACGTGGAGTAAAACTAACATCAGCTTTGCTTTTCTCATGCACCGATGATAAGACAATACACTGCACATGAGTCAGTCAAGAACCCAGTCTAACCACATGCTGACCGAGGAGCTTACATCGCATACGAGTGGAGAAGAACTTACATTAACTTTTCTTTTTCTCATGCACCGATGACAAGACAACATATTGTACATGAGTCAGTCTGACCACACGTTGATTGAGGAGCTTATGTCGCATACATGTGGAATAGAACTGACATGAACTTTGCTTTTCTTATGCACCGATGACTAGTGGTTTACAATACCGAAAGCCATCAATGCATGAATTAAAGGTCCAGAATAGTCTTTTAAAGTATACCTTGTCATTGACAGAAGCTAGTTGTTGTGTTGCCAATCGGTAGTAGAAACCAAGAATAAATTGTGACTTGACTTGTAATAGGTTAGGGGATTTTTTGAATGATTCTTCCCAATTACCGTAGACATTTTCAATTTCTTGCTTCTTTGCTAACCAAGCCTTTCTATATGTCACAATGTATCCAACTGAGGACTTGATATGAGCAATAATATTTGCAATAGGTGTTGAAGGGTTTATGTCCATAATTTCACAAATATGTTGTGAAATTATGCGTGACCCCAACTTATTGTGATTTTGTGATATCAAAAGCGTAGCACATGTGTGGGCTCCTTCTATCTTTTGGATCTCCCAAAATTGTTCTTTGTGATATCAAGATCGTTTGACACTTCCAATTGTTATGACTCTCAACACACTGCACTCTTAATCTGGTGGTGTTGGAATGTATGACTTTGTAGGTACAATGATTAATTATATGAAACTTGTTAAGTACGTCAATTACTTTTTCCTTGTTTTGGAACCACATTCCCTTAAATAATGATCCAGGTGGATGTTTCACTGGTTCATGGCCAAATGCATCACCAAACTCACTATTTTGTTCATAAGTTTAGACCACTAATTTTGTCCGGCCTCGCAAAAAATTTCAAAAATCCTCCGTTTCGAAGATGGACAAGACTTCATTAGGCCCCTAGTAGCATTTTCTAGGCTCCATTTAAGAAAATGAGGGTTTTCTTAGAAAAATAAAATTAGGGTTTTTGTTAGAAGACTGGGACGACCGTCCTAGATCCAGACGACCATCTCAACCCCCTTGGGGGCTTGGGACGGTCGTTCCAAAATTTCATACGGCCGTCCCACTTGACAAAATCCGGGACGGTCATCCCGACCTCTTAGATCCGCAAGCCTATATATAGGAGCTCATTTCTCCCATTTCCACACACTTCTGCACCTTGGATTGAGAGCTCTCTACTCTCTCCTACTCTGAAACATTTTTCGGCCATTTTTGCTTTGTTTCGGAGTCCAAGTAGTCTTTTCGGTTATCCTTTTTGGATTAATCGGTTAAGGAAGTCTCCTTTTGAGACATTTGACGCTCGGTAGGATAATAATTTTACTGTTTGTGGGAGGAGTGCTCTTGTAGATGGAGGGGACTGCCAAAAAACGTCCTCACATTCTCAAGAGATATATATATAAAAGTTCGCTTCGGAGGTTCCTTTTTCTATTCCTTCTCTTTTACTGCTTTCCTTTATCGTTTTCTTTTGTGTGCATTAGAAATTAAGGCCATGTAGATATTTAATTACTGCAAGTAGATAAATAAATAGGGTAGAAACATAATTTTTATGTCTTTATTCTAAGATTATTCCATCATAGGAACCCGAAAGGGGCGTTGTGGGGTGTTAACACCTTCCCCACACGTAACTAACTCCCTTACCCAACTTTGGTTATAATGGCCAAAGTTGGTTTTGCTTAAAAACTAATGCCTTTTTATTTTTCTTTTCCAATGTTTATGGTAAAAACATTAGTGGCGACTGCAAGACCCTTTTACGAAAACCTCGCTCTTAAGGGTAGTTCGTTTATCGAACACCCTAAGAACGATGACCAAATTTTTTACAAAAAACACGAGTCAATTAACCATCGCGTCGCAACCGACCACCTTCTTGGTTCCCCTCTTCCTTCGCGGAGGGGACGACGACAACAATAAGGAAGTGTGATATAGGTTTTAAAATGTTGGGGAAGGATGTATGAATGGGGTAAATGATGATGAGATGTTGTATGAGAGGGACCTTTAAGTTGTCATCATTCTCATGTGAAAGTTGTGTGAGGATTTCGTCCTCATCATCACTAAAAGGTTCTAAAGATGCTAAAGGAAATCCTAAAGTTTTATTTTCGGATAGAAAAGAAGGTAATGGTGTTGTGATTGCATTGGTGAGGGAAGGAAAAACATTTGATGTAGATCGACTAGTTAGAAGATCGTTGTATGATTGTACATCAACGTCCCATTACCCTAAATAAGTGTTGTTCAAATCAAATGTTTGTGTTGTGGATTGTGTTTGTGAGTGATGGTGTTGATCTTGGTATTCAGTTCCAGCCAATGTTTAGTTTGCATTTTTTATGTCGATTAGCCCTTCTAAATCTTCGTCATCTTGAAGAGTAGTTGCAGTGTAATACCCATAAACTCGGATGGAGTATCTGTATGTGATGGTTGAAAGTTGTTCATGGGGAGATTAACCACATTTTTGTAGAACCGTTTGTTTGAAATGCTCAAATGTCATTCCTTTATGAATACGCATCATGATAACATTGTTACTATGAAATAAAACCCCCATTTGAGGGCAAGGCACAATGTCACCATCATCAAAGATAATTGCTTGAATGAAAGAATCCATCTGAAAGAAAAAATAATAAAAATGATGAAATTGTAAAAGGATTAAGAGGAGATAGAGGAAGTCTGAACTTATGAGGAATTGGTATGGGGAATTATGGTAAGGTACGAGAAATTAGTGTCAGAAGTGATGGTAAAGTAGACTTTATATAGTAATGAGTGACATGAGAGTTAGGTAGTCATGTGAGTGGTAGGAAAGTTTAGGTAGGTATGTGAGTGACATAAGAGATAGGTGGTCATATGAATGGTAAGTAAGTTTAGATAGGCATGTGAGTGGAATGAGAGTTAGGTAGTCATGTGAGTAACATGAGAGCTAGGTATTCATGTCAGTGGTAGGTGAGACCTACTGACTTGACCAAGTTTGACGGTCCTTTGTTACGAGGCAATGATGTGGCACACATTGACCGATGAGCTTACGTCACATACGCATGGAGCAGAACTGACATGAACTTGTTTTTCTCATGCATCGATGACAAGACAACACACTGCACATGAGTTAGTCAACAACCCAATCTGACCGCATGCTTACCAAGAAGCTTACGTCGCACACACGTGGTGCAGAATTAACATGAGCTTTGCTTTTCTCATGCATTGTTGACAAGACAACACACTGCACATGAGTCAGTCAAGAACCCATTCTGACCACATGCTGACCGAGGAGCTTATGTTGCATACGGATGGAAAAAATTTGACATTAACTTTGCTCTTCTCATGCACTGTTGGCAAGACAACATACTGCACATGAGTCATTCTGACCATACGCTGACCGAGGAGCTTACGTCGCATATGCGTGGAGCATAACTGACATGAACTTTGTTTTTTTCATGCATCGTTGACAAGACAACACACTGCACATGAGTCAGTCAATGACTCAATCTGACCACACACTGATCGAGGAGTTTATGTCACATATGCATGGAACATAACTGACATTAACTTTGTTTTCTCATGCACTGATGACAAGACAATACACTGCACATGAGTCAATCAAAGACTCAGTCTGATCACACGTTGACCGATGAGCTTACGTGACACCCCACGTGATAATGAGCTTGTTGCCTATAAATTACAGGAGCATTCAACATTTCTTACTAACAAGTATATTGAGAGACTGAAAAGGGTTTCAATTTCGATAAAGTTTCATCCAATAGAATGATGTTCGTTTAAAAACTGAGTGTTTACCATTCATTTAGTGCTAGTGTTAGTTGTGAGGGAGATTATATTGTGTGCACCATTCCTTTTAAGGGAGTTTCAATTTTTCATTTGAAGAAATGGATCTAATATGAGACAAGTTTTGCAGACTGGAGGCCAATCATGAGGATGTTATACTTGAAACCTTCGTTACATGATGTTTGTGTTCAAGAGTGGGTGGAGCTAACAATGAACCTACATGTTGAAGAGATGATACATTGACATTTGCAGTTTCCTCGTCATGTGACTTTGGAATTGGTTGTCAAAATGATGGAGCTTGAGCCACCCAACTTTGACATTTCCATAAAATAAAGTGAGGGAATAAAAGATTCTCTTCACCCTCTACAAGATCAAGCGTTTTAAATTTTGTTGTAAAATGTTAAAACTTTGGAGTAATTGACATTTTTTATGACTTATGTTTGTTGCGCTATCTAAAATTTGATAAAATTTGCATTATGTATCTTTTTTAAAATTAATTATTCCATTATAGTTTTTGTTCGATTTTTTGTTTCTTTTAATTTATAGCTTTATTTTATTTACTATTATTCTCTATTTATTATAACATGTAATTTTCTAATTTTTCCCCACTTTAGATTAATTTTTCTTCAATTTAACATATTTAACACACAAATTTGTTACCATTGAATTGGTTACCTAAAAATTATATACCAACATCAAAATCATGTTAAATAATGTTATGAAGGTGGTAAAAAAAGTTCATGAAACGGCCAAAGTAATAACTTATGTAACATGTAATTTTCTTAATTTTTTTCTTGCTTTGGATTAATTTTTGTTGTTGTTAATATTTATTTGTACCACACCCTAACACACACTGTCCTACATGACATTAAAAAGCAATGACAAGATCAAATCTCTATACAGCAACGACCAAGATAAATTTCACCTCATACTATGGTCTAAGTCATAACAAGAGGTCATTGTTCATGATAAGATTCCTCTGTACCATACCATGACACACACTGCCCTAGGTGATAGTAAAAAGCAACGACCAAGATCATATCCTCATACATAATTCGTCAAGATCAGCTTCACCTCATCTTACAGTCCAAGTCACAACATAGAGGTTACTGTTCATGATAAGATTCCTCTGTACCATGCCATGACACACACTGCACTAGGTGATAGTAAAAAGCAACGATCAAGATCAATCCTCATACATCAACGACCAAGATCAGCTTCACCTCATCCTATGGTCCAAGTCACAACATAAATGTCACTGTTCATGATAAGATTCCTTTGTACCCTGCTCTGACACACACTACTCTAGGTGACAGTAAAAAGAACGGCCAAGATCAAATCTCCATACATCAACAACCAAGATCAACTCTTAGGGCATACAAATTGTGCAAACTTACCTCTCTATATAGTGTCATTTGTAGTTTCTCGTTTGCAACACATTCAGAAAAATATTACTAACTTTAATTGTATTTTGTGTATTTGAAAAAAATAAACTACAATCATTGACAATGTTATGTTGGCAAAATTTGGGTCATGTATATATATGATACATAATTTAAATGTGTTAGGGTCTTTATTTATTAAGCCAAATAATAAAGTGATTTGACTAAATTAAAGTTTTGGCTAAAGGCATATGTCATGAAAATAAAATTGTGTAGAGACCATTGAGCAATTTCTAATTTGATGAGGGGCCAAATTGGAAATACTAAAACTTAAGTAATTAACCTAATTCTGGTTATTTTAAGGGGTCGTGGTCCCCTTCTGGGAGCATACACACAGAACGTAAGTATTAGTCCCGTTCCTTTCTTTCTATCCCCATCAAGAGAGAAAATCAAGAGGGAAATACAGGTGCTCTTCAGGTGGAAGACCATAAGATCAATATAGTGCTCTACAAAGACATCATCATTATGACTAATTCAGGTACGCTTTCGCATTCAGTTTATAACATGTTTATCAGTATGGAATTCTGTTTATGTTTGATTGTTAGAATCAAAATCAGGATTATTATTATTATTATTGTTTTTTCCAACATGTTGTTGTAGAAATAAGTTGAGCATAGGTCTGCCTCCATAAGAACAATGATAATATTCTTATGTTCATATTATTTATATGCTCGTATTTGTTGATTAATTACATTAATTATATTTGACCATGTTTACCTAAATTCTCTATTATTGCAGGATCCTAATGATAATATTGTGTCTTCATACTCTCACTCAATGTTAGAGCCACACCCTCTAGTTATTCCTATATTGGAGGAAGCTGGCTTTGGGGGAGTGGCAAGATTAAGGCATCTAAAATTTTACTACGGTCTAGTCACAATTTTACCCATAGGTGAATGTAATATCACATTAGAAGATGTTGCACTACAACTTGGGCTACGAGTGGATGGCCATCCGATCATTGGACCCACAATGTTCGACTGGGAAGAGATGTGTGACATGTACTTGGGAATCGTACCAAGGAAGGGTGAAACCCTCGTTGGAGGAATGGTTAAACTAAAGTGACTATGAGATAACATGTTGCCACTACCAGAGGAACCATCAGAGGACCAACTGCATGCCCATGCTAGGGCATATATATTAGGGTTAATTGGAGGTGTTTTAATGCCTGACAAATAGGTAACAAAGTATACCTTATGTATTTATAGTTATTGACTAATTTACATAGAACCAAACGATATAGTTAGGGTTCGCGTGTTTAGCTATTTTGTACAGGGAAATGTGTAAAACAACCGGTGTCAAGACAAAAACAATGGGAGGTTGTGATTCACTATTACAATCATGAGCATGACATCACATGCCACATATTGCACCAATTAGTCGTTTACAACCAACGTATCCATTAATGTGTAAATGGAGTGGGGGTAGGGTTTTAAACTTTCAGAACGTACCACACAATGATCTGGTTAGGTACCGAGTAAGAATTGATCATATTCAACCTCATCAGGTAAACTCAGTTAACACTTTTATTGTTAAATATATGTTCTAAATTAATTTTACTAACTACTTACTCATAACTTTGTTGTAGTTTTTGTGGACACCATATCGAGGGTTAGAAACTTCAAGAGTACCGACACAAACATAGCAGGATTCACATTTGTGGACATCTTGCACAACCATAATTTGTTTTGTAGTTGTGAGGTGACATCAGTCTGATCAAGTCAAGTTTCAATTTGGTTTATTTCAGGAAGTCCCTTCTCCACCGCAAAATCTAGCAAACCTCCACAAAATTGACATGCAAGGGAGACTTGATGAAAATTGAAAAATAATGCATGCTGAATTGATCAATATATGGAACAACAGACGAGACCTTGTATTACCAAGTCTACCATTGCAAGGGTCTTTCTATCACACAAGAGAATACATGGAATGATACACTGCTAATTCCATTTATTTATTGTCTGTGTCATAATTACTTCAAGATCCAAGAAACCAACAATATGCACATAACCAATCACGCACATTTGAAACTGGCTCATCCACTACATCGTCATTTCATATGCCTTTACACCAACCGTTCACAAGTACTTCCTACTAAACACCTCCACCACAATTGTCAATGGATCTTACTCGACTTTCTTTTGCTTCAAGTTCAGATGATTTTTTCTCAAATTTATTTGGCGAAATCCTATAACACCATCATCTACCCAAGATTATATGCAGTGGCGGATCTTCTTGGGAGCTGAGGGGGGCCGTGGCCCCCCCAAAATTTTGTAACTCCCATGTAATTTATGATTTTGGTCCCCCCAAACATAATGAGCATTTAATATATTTACTTGTATATTTACAATTTTATCCTCCCAGCCCCTTCTCAGTTTTGTAACTCTCATATAATTTATCATTTTGTTTTCCTCAAACTTAATGATCATTTAATATATTTAAGTATATATCTACAATTTTATCTTTTAAACCTTTCATATTCTTTCTTCCTTTTATATTTATTTATTATTTATTAATAATATATTATTTGGCCCCCTAATATTAATGGACAAGATCCGTCACTCGATTATATGCTATCAATCTACCCACCACAATATCATCATGAAGGAGCTAGTTCCTCTATCTTCCTTCCCCATGAACCACCTGAACAACAACTACCGCAAGAAAGATCACTCGAAGAAGAATATCAAAGAAGAAATCCACGACGTAATAGACGACGTCCTTGTTGTGGAACTGGTCACCATTACGGAGACTAGTTTAACTTTTCTATAAAATTTTGTGTAATGCATAATAATTGTACTATTTTAACTTTTTTGTAATATATTTTAAGTGTACTATATTTCTATAATATATTTATCAAATTCTTAAAATATAACAAAATTAACTAAATTTCAAATAACAAGAGAAATTATTAAATGTTATTTTATAAAATATTTATATATAATTATTTAATATTAAAATTTAAACACGAGAAAACTCCTCCGTACCACACACTAAGACACGTTGTCCAATATCTCAGCAAAAACTAAAACTAATGGTCAAGATTATATACCAAAACATCAACAATCAAGATGTGATCAACACTGTCTAAAACTAACCTAGGGATGCATGGAATATTGTTCAAGATAAGACTCTTCTATATTCCACACTAATGCACACTGCCCAATATTTACATTATCCAAAATCAACATCGAAATATTGTTCAGGATAAGATTCCTCTGTACCATATACTATTCAAGGTGTCAACAAAAAGTAATGATTAAAATTTAATCCCCACATATCAACGATTAACATTTAACACACATTGTCCATATGTACACTGTCTAAGACCAACATCGAAATACTATTCAGGATAAAATTCTTTTGTACCATATATTGTTCAATATGTTAGCAAAAAGTAATGGTCAAAATTGAATCCCCAAAGATCAATGATCCATTTTAATACATATTGTCTAATGTCAAAGTCAAGTCACCATTACACTATCTAAGACCCAGCTCAAAATACAAAGTACAATAATTTATTGTGAGACATTTTCGTCTACAGAATACAGTAAATGACATATAAATTCAAGTTTGGTCTCAAAAAATTCGCTCACTCATCTTGCCTATCAACACTCATATCCAATCTTTGTATTATTCTTCTTTTTACTCTTCAAATGGAGGAATTTGACATCACAAATATTCAAAATTTTGATAATTCTTATCTTACAGCAGTGTTTGCAAATGGGAAAATCACAACAAATAAGGAAGGGTATACTTTCAATGTGCATCTCCTAAACTTTTTTTAATTCTACACAGTTGCACACATGATTACATGGAAGTCACAATTATCTTTAGATGCTATTATTGAATTATATGTTCAATATACAATATGCATTGATGAAATAATTATGCTTTTAAACCCCCATGTTTCTACCTCTTTTGCAAACTTAAACAACATCCCTTCCTTTGAAGTTATAATTTACTTTGGTAGGCTTGTTCAACGTGCAACCATAATGGAAAATCAAAATGGTTTTGGTCTTACTTATACATGTTTAAACCCTAAAATAATGGTAATTCAACATACATGGTCTTTTTCTCAAATATATGAAAATATTACTCAACTACTTCACTATGGAGATTGCAAACAAATTACAAAAATCAACTACTGTCATGCAATTTGGGTGCGAAACCAGAAGATCATTCATGAGTTAGGACAGATAAAAATCATGCTGATATGGCCCCAATGATCAACCGCTGGAAAAAAAAATACAATCTCTACACCCAACTCTGCAACGTGAACAAACATGAGGAAAACTTGAATTATTTGTTCAAGCTAAGACTATACAAAGGGTAACATCTGACGAAATTATTCATGACTTAAAAAATAATACATATGTTGATAAATACGAGATAACAAGATCTACATTTACTTCGCAATTTATAATATGATTATTCAATTATCATTTATCTTATATTATTTCTAATTTAGTTAGGTTTCATATTAACATGTATTGTTTAAATTATATACCATTATTCTATGATCTTTTAATATTTTATATCATCAGTATAAATATATATATAAATACAAAAATATAAATATATAAACATATATTAATTATATATAAAAATATATGACTATATACTTATAAAATCTATACAAAATATATATATATATATATATATATATATCTTTATTAAATATACAAATACATAAATACATGTATTTATTAAATATCTTATATACATACAATATATATATATATATATATATATATATATATATATATACAAATATATATTATATAAATCCATATTATATTAAATCTATAATCTTGTAATTTATTTAAATTTTTTAATTTTTTACATCAAAATTATATTAAATAAATTATTATTCATATAATATCTTATATAAATTTATTTTTTATTTATTACTCCTATAAATTATCATTTTTATCTTCAACTAATTTATATTAAATAAAATTTAAATATTATATTATATATAAAATATATTTGTATTTATTATATTTATAAAAATATATTAAACATATAATTATATAAATTTATTTTTATGATATAATTATAATATATATATATATATATATAAAAGTATATATAAATATATAATTATACAATATATTTTTATTATATATAAAAGTATATATTTATATTTATTATATATTGTATTTCATAAAGTTATAATGTATATAACAAAATTTAAATATGTATTTATCATATTTATAAAAATATATATAAATATAATAAAAATATTTATATATAATTTTATATTAAAATTAATTTATATTAAAAATATATTTAAATATTATATATAATTTATTTGTATAAAAATGTTATCTAGAAAGATATAAATATATATATATATATATATATATATATATTAAATTTTATTATATTTATAAAAATATAAATAAATATTTAAATATTATTATATATATATATATATATAGTAAATATATTTGTATTTAGTATATAAAATATTTTAATAATATAATTATATAAATATATTTTTATGTTATATAAAAAATTATATTTATATTTATTTCATATATATATACATATATTTACATTTTATTTATATTTAACAAATTTTATTATATTTTAAAAAATTCTATTAATTTTCAAAGTCGGAGAATACAGTTTGCTATCACGCATATTTAGTACACTTGACTTCTAGATTTGAAAATGAAACGATAAATTTAGTACATGACTAAAATAATTAACAAATTCAAGCATCACCCTCTAATCGACATGTGAATAACTATTATACACCTCAGTGTTTTTGTATATAGAAAAAAAAAAAAAAGGAAAAAAAAAGACTTCTGATCTCTCTCACTGGCGGTGGAGAAAAGAAAATAAATTGTCACAAAACTGCATCCCCATAGGAGGAAGTCAATCTGAACCAAAGCTTCATTCCCAATCAATTTACACTTCTGAATTGCTTGACTGGCGATAACAGAATTCAACGCTACCCATCATTTTATTCAGATAGAGGAAAATAAATGGGTTGGCCACTTCGGGTATGCACGTTTGAATAAATTCATACATACAGTATCACGCTGTTCAAGAACCCCGTTGAGAAGGCACTTCATTGTTCCTGCGCAACAATTGATAGATTATCATCAAGATATCCTTATAAACTACTAATGTACTTCCTATAAAGCAATAAAAATATTTTCGAAATAAAGTTGCAGAAAACAGCTCAAAACAAAAGGTCACGGAGATTCATGGAATGCACAAAAACATCTTTGACCAGGCAACATATAATCTGTACATTCTCCCTTAAATCATTAACAGTCAGAGTGTTGATATAGTAAGATTGATGGTAAAGATTTCAACATAACTAACATACCATGGGTACCAACTGGTTCTTTAATTCGCCCACGGAGGCCACGCTTGGTATATAGTTCGACAGGCTGCAATCACCAACCACATTAAAAAGACTAATTAGGGAAACGTGGAGACCAATTTTAAGGGAGTCAACCTCATTACTGTCCAAGTAAAATTTAAAGAATCCAGATGCTAGGTTCACCTTAAACCATTTAACATCCTCTGGATTATAAAACATGTGTCTCACAGAAGCTTTACGTTTCGACACTCTTTGGGGGTAACTGCACCACAAAATGTTTAAAATCTTAAATTAAGAAAACATGAACTCAACCATCAATTTTCAAAAAAGATTATGCTACTACCCTAGAATTTCTACCATAATCGGTATTGCAAAGATATAAACAAAAACGACCATAAAATCAACAGGCAATATACAAGGTTTTTATGAGGGAAGTCAAGACAAATCTATCTATCTATCTATATATATATATATATATATATATATATATATATATATATATATATATATATATATATTATATATATATATATATATATATATATATATATATATATATATATATATATATATATCCATACCCTGTCAAAATAACTCGTTTAAGGATTATCCTATCTGGATCAACAGTTTTCAGTGAGCCAACAGCAGCCACCGCAGGTTCAACATTCTCTCCAGATTTCTTTAGTATTATTGCAGGAAGAGGAGGAAAAGAAATTGGTGCATATATTGAAGCAACTGAAAAACGCCCAGCATGGAGAAACCTCTCCATCTTGTTCTTGTCAGTATTTATGAACTCACTAGAGAAAACTGGTCTGCAAAAAAGTTGCAATTCCCAAATTATTTTACACTGACGAGCTCTACTATATACAAAAAAGTCCTTAAAATTGAAGACCATACCTGCCAACAAATTGCCTAAAACCAACATGAAAAATTAATTCTTCCTTGGATTTGATGGGTGCCTCATATGTTTCATGTTTCTTCACACTACACAGCGAAGGTCACTTTAGTTCGTGAAATCTTTTAAATGTTCAGAATGGACTACAGCTTGTAATAAGGGCACTTAAACACACAGACAACGAAATTAGTAAAATAATAAAGTGCAAAAGCACCTGAAATGAAGGACAGATACTTTGGACTCGTGTTTCAACAGGCCACATGCTGTAATCGGGATTGTATTTGAAAGCAAACATAACTTTGAAGCAACAGCACTGGGGACTCCAGTGATTTGCAACCTGGCGTATGAGCCAACTGGAATACAGTGCTCCCAATTTTCTTGATCCAATTCTAAAGCTTTAGCAAGAACATGTTTTTGTGTTCTTTTAAAATTATCAAATTCAAAAATTTTGGCATAATCTTGGGGTAGAGATTCCTGATAATATTAGAAATGTCAGATTTTTTATTTGGGAGGTTAGAGACAGTGACTATAAAGAATCTCCAAAAGACACATACTTTAGGATCCCATGAAGAAGTCCTGAAGGACTTGAGTCCCCTGTATTTTGCAAACCGCTTCCTAGCAGGAACATCCAATGGTGTATCCACTTCATCCGGAAATTCTACAACAAGAAAAGTAAAATATTAGTAATAGTATCAGTAATACAACTGCAAATAATCCATATTCTGTCATCTTTAGAAAATTTCTCATTCAAAATAGATAGGAACAAGAAAGTAGAAATTACAGAAAAACTAATTTAGATAAAATATTAGATGCAGGCAGCGCAAAAATTCATGTCTTCTTTAAAAGAAGCAGATATGAGCATAAAAAGGAAATAAATGCACCTTCATCTGCAGCATGTGCTTCTTTAAGTTCCTTGAGTTCGTCTTGTATCTTTTCTTTGGTAAAGTTATCTACTTCCTGTAATACAACGGAAAAGAAATCATTCATTGATATTATAGACTAAAATCCATTGACAGCATGGGGGGAGGGGACCAGAGAATGAGATCCACATGTAACAAACGTGTATTTAATACAAACTCACCATCATCACTGAATCATTGTCAGTTTCTTCCTCAGAATCTCCAAATCCAATAGATGCATCATCGCCATCAAATTCTGAATACTTATTTTCCTCTTGACCAGGATATTCACCTTCCCCCACCATACCATCATCATTTTTATCATCACAATCAGACTCCTCATCAGAATCATCGACAATCCAAGCAGCCTAAAAAATTGAGCATCAAGATAAAAGTCAGATATCTATCATTTCTATGCTGAAACCAAAATTTTCGTAAGCCCCCCCCCCCCCAAAAAAAAAAAACATAATACATAAACAGAAACAGCAAAAGATAAGAAATAAATGAAAAAAATTCAGACCTGATATTCTGAGGTGCCACGGGGAAGACTCCTCTTTCTTATCATCTTTTTTTTTTGGTCTTCATCAGCCTTAGCCATTTCAGCCTCAGTTGGCCACGTCTGGTAACAAGGAATGATATCATACCCAAATGAAGAAATAAAATAACACAATATATTCAAATAATGCACCCAATTTTGAACTAAACTTGGGGGCTGCAGATTGTCTTAGCTAAGAAATGATATCATCAAGAGGATAAAATAAAAAAATAGCATTTAAATAAATGGGTGTTAAGGAAAGACTGCAGCATACAGAAGCTCAAGGAACAATGAATAATGAACCAGATGAGATTTGACTATCTACCTGCTCTCCAGCAAGAGGATCAGGAATATTCTCGACAACTAAAGCTTCATGGTTTAGTGGATCGGGCACAAGAGAACCAATGACCTGAAATATTAACGAAGGGGAAAGGGAAAAAGGTAACTATAAATAAATAAGTGGTTTAAGAAAACAAAATTTAAAGGGTTAAAAAAACTGAAAGATGACAAGACCGAGTACTTCCTAAATAGCAGGTATTAAAATTTCAGTAAGTCAATTCAAAAGAAGGGGAGGGATGTGTTTATTTTAAGATTGACCAACACCGTATTTGAATTCTGCATATTAGAAGTGGGACTGCCATATATCTGAGAAATAGACAGCAACATTATAATAATTTAACATTAACTTATGAGATTTAGCATCTTTGGTTCATCTTACATATGTGAAACCAATAGTTTAATATGGGAGTAGGAACACAACCAAGCCTTTTCCCACTAGGAGGGATTGGCTACATGGCAGATCACACAATGCTATAATGATCTATTGTGAATTATGTTTATAGACAACGCATTGACCACTAAATCTACAGATTTAGCATATGTAATTATATTATTTTGACATTTTGTTGGGGGTGCTAGTATGTACATTCCAGTTCAATCACAAAACCTTGAGCCTATTCCTTTATCAATTCCATGACTGCTCTGGTTTCGTTTAGAAAACATTGGGAAAAACTGTCAAAAAACATAGGGAAAACCTCATTCATTTCATCTGCATCCATTAGGTCCTGATTTTTCCTTGAATTCAGAGGACAAGGATCCTTTAGAACTTCAATTTTAGACAATTGAAAATCTCCTGCACCTGAAACATGCACCTGGCAAAAATTATAAGACAACTATAAAATCAATGCAACTACAATAGCAAATTCACAAAGTTGACAGTTACCAGTTGGTTGACAGAGAGGCTTCGAGAACGAAGGTAACCAGTGAGAAACAGGGTGCATTTTTCAGAGTTGTCCTTGTATAGTGCACCAACCTATAATTCAGGGTGGGTGGCAAACGATAATGTCATCAGAAAAAAGTATATATTGGTAGCATCAATCAAAATCTAGATTTACAAAAGAACTGCGGAATAAAACATTTATGGGAAATTTCTCATTATTGTCTAAAAATACAACCTTCATGTTTGTTTAACACAAGATTGCAAACATGATTAAACTAGATTGTTACTTTTTGTAAGTTTGGTTTAGGCAAATGGTTTCATTTTTTGCAATGATATTCCTAGGAACATAGTTATTAAAACATGATCAGATCAGCAGGTTCAACCAGTCAAAGCAGAAACTGCTTTGCTATCTAATGTGGAATAACCAAAAAGCAATATGATAAATTAATCAGCTAACTCAGAAACTGGTTTGGTAAAGCTTAACTCACAAATGAATTCTTTGTTCTATTTATAACAACAGGAGGATCCTTCGACTCAACAACTACCTACCCGTTGTGGGGCTTTATAAAGGAAAATAACACATCTAAAGTGAGCCTAAGCTTCCCTTTCATATTAAATGCTCACAATCATAATCATCACACTTCCACGCCCAGTTCCATTGCTAAATGTTGTCTCAAGCTCCTCCCTGAGCAAGATCATCTCATGTTCAATCCTTACAATAAGCTCTACATCCCTTGTATCTCTTTCAAAAACTATATTAAGTTTCTATATTTTTTGTGCTGGAATCATTGTTTTGAATTTCATCATGAGGTAGAAGTAAAAGGAAGTGAGAGATGGTAACAATAGTTAGGTAAGTTTCATGATATGGGATTTGAGTCCCACATTGAAAGTATGCAGTTCTAGTACATGGTTTTAAGGCCTTGGATTCCATCTACAACAACTAGCTTTAGTGGTGTGGTTCTCTGAAGTATATCATTCATTGGTGTCCAAAACCTCACAATATCTATCATTTGCAAACACGCTGCATGGTAGCAATGTTAACATCAAATGGGCTAGTGCACAGCCCGCCCTACTGGGCAGAAAGAATGTCAAGTGTGGTGGGTTGTTCGGATCCAATTGCTAGGTATGGGACTTGAGTCTCACAACGAAACTATAGGATTTTAGTGTGGGGTTTTAAGGCCATGGGCTCTCTAACTACAACAGTTATATTTAGTGGTGTGATTCTCCCAAAGTTTTAATCAGCAACTAACATACCCATCCATCATCATAGGAAATTAAATGCAAGCAAAACAAAGGGACAGAAACTTTCCTAAATTCAAACTATTCCCAGGATTTTTTTATATATATCATGTACCAGACACAGGAATGTTATATTCCCAAGTTCAAAGTTCCCAAAAATAATTCAACAAAACCTTGAAAAAACACATAGAAGTTCAATCAAGATAAATTCAAACCTTTTGAGCTAAGAGGTATGATCGTTGAGTTCTCCAATGAGGAATTTTAAGCCTTTGCTCTTTAAAGAGCCACAAGAACTGCATTAGTAAAGAAGGGAGCAGTTGTAGGCTTTGATCATTAGACTGGACGTACATTTGATGAAAAATTCAGAAGGTAAATTTTCAGCCAACAATTGGTGAAATAATTACCTTATGTAGCTCATCCTTTGTATCAGCTGGATAAAATTTACAATCCTCAGGAAAGTCTGAGGCAAGACTAGATGTGCACATCTTCTTCAGTTCATTTCTTTGTTTAAGATCAGAAGGTAAATCCTGAATGCATAAAATGGAATTTCCTCATAAATATCTAAAACTCAATTTCTTAATGAAATGATAGTAAGTTTGTGAATTAGTTCGAATTAAAAAAAAATAGGATCCATCATAACATACACGGATAAACACAGCAGTGCTTGGTAAACCTAGAGATCTAAATACAGAAAGGCATTGATTTCCAAACGAGTCAATGTAGTTCGAGTCAGTTTCTTCACACAAAGACTTTGCTGAGGCCACGAAAACCATTAGATCAGCAACCTACAACATAAAGCGTCCAATGAAAATCAAGAGCCACATTTCAGCACCTTTTAAACTTAAACTCATGTAACAGAGCACATATAAACAATAATACCTTAGCCATTTCCATGCATGATAGTAGATTACCATGAGGTGCTTTCAATACCTGTAGTGTACAACATTTAGTCAGTGTTATAAAACACTTTGACTTTGGCTTTATACGGAAAGAATGAATCATTAACTTTATATTCAATATATGTATAAATTTCAATTTTTGTGCTTTTTCTTTTTTCCAATTTCAGTTTACCTTCATAATGCATATAAAAAAATGATAGATATGAAGTTTTCCATTTTTTTTACCGTTAGATGTTGTCTCTAGATAATTTTTCATTTACATTCATCACTCATTGGTTGCAATGACACATGCCAAAGCAGAATTGTACTCCCATATAAGAACCACTAAAAAAATATGAAAATAAGGACCATCACATTATATTCGTCTTGTATTTCAGTTTTTTAAGATTTGACACAAACATTCAAGATAAAGGATGGTTGTAATTCAACAGTTGCAAGAATGTTATGTGTTACACCAGTGTAAACATATCGTTACTCTGTATAAGCATCCCTAAAACATATATATATATATATATATATATATATATATATATATATATATATATATATATATATATATAATTCTTGTCCTATGCTCAGAATAAAAATGCAGCAATCCAATGTACCGTTATTCTTGTCTTGTATTCAGAAGAAGCAACGGTTCCTTGCAGCACCACACAGCTATCTTTGGATAATAATGACAGGAGATCATCAGCAAGTGATTCTAAATCCACAGAAGCACAGAGGGCAAATAGAACCTGCGAGGAACAAAAGATAGATAAAATTAGTATCCAAAACAAGGTCAGATTCAGTTCAGCCAAAAGCCACGATTCACTCACTATGACTCGAGGAGAACTTCTCGACCCACTCAGTTCTCTTTTCTCTTTCAAGACCGCAGCCCTTTTCTGATCACGTATCTGTATATTTCCTAATCAGCGACTCTGAAAACGAAAACGCAAGGGACAAGGGACAACTGGAACAAAGAAACAGTGACAAATACCATTTTACTTCTCTGAATTCGAGCTGCACGAGCTCCTTTGCCAACATTGCGCTCTGTTTTTGCGATTGCGAGTCTGTCTAAACAACCCAACCGAAAAAGCAAACAATAAGAAAGGGGGAAAAAAGTAGAAGAGAAAACAAATTAACGGCATGGAGATGAAATACTAACCCTTGACAGAGGTTTTATGAAGATTGCGAGAGGACTTGGAAGAGAAACGGGACTTGTGAGGCTTATTGACTTGAACTCTGGACCCGCCCATTGTGGTGGCACGCACCGGTAGCTTTCACCGCTGCGTCCTCTTCTCGATCTCAGTTGCAAGCAAAACCCTATTTCCTGACGAAATAAGCCGCAGAGGGTTTAGCAAACAATACTAGCTTATTCTTTCATTCAGTTACGTATATAAACCCGGTTCTGACCAAAGCCCATTAGAGTCATATAGTTTAAAACTATTTTCTTTATTTGATTACTGATTAAATTAAATTAAGAGAAATACGTGTACTCACTTTATTCTCACAGCCAATGATTGATTTTCGTAGTAATATTTTAAAATTATTGTAATTGGAATCTTTTTATTTTTTTAAGGAGTTTTAACGATTTCTACAAATGTAAGTTATATGAGACTAATATTTGGTTTGAAAATGATTCATATTTACAGTATTTTTGCTGTGTTTTTCAAATTTTCAAAACTTAACGTGCCAACTAGATTATATCTGTTGAATATAATAATTACTTGAAAATATATTTAAAATATATTTTATCATTTTATAGGTTAACTTTGTACTAATAATTCATAATTATTTTTTTGAGAAATAAATACAATTGTCATTAATATACAAAATTTACATTACTAATCGACAAATTTAATTTTAAACTAATTTATAATAAAATTATTTTCTATATACTCATATTATAAAAATCGTTACACTATCATCAATGATTTATAAACATTTGATACTAAAAGATAATATTAAAACTAACTTTTAAGATAATTATTATTGTTAAAAATATATATTTGTGTTTCTGATAACATAATAATAGTTTACATTGTTACGACATTTATAAAACTAATAAACTTATCATAATTTATAATTGATTGATAATTATAATATATATATATATATATATATATATATATATATATATATATATATATATATATCATCACGTTTAGATCATTATAGTAATTGATTAGTGTTGATTTTATTAATATTAAATTATCTTTTTTTTGTCATGCATAATATCTTTGACGTCACAAAATAAGAGTAGAAAAATATCTAAGTTCTGTGCAATCCAACTTCGGTGATAAAGAAGCATCCGTCTTGAGGAGCAACAAGCTTCATGATAACATGTTGGTTTTGCCACCACAACTAACACCACCATTCCCTTCCCTCCACGTCACCCACTTCCCCATCCACAGCTACCGTTACAACCACCACTACCATGCCCTCCCACCGCCTCACTCCGCCGCAAATTCCATAACATTCTCCTCCCCAAAACCAATAATCCTGGAAGAAGGCCCCGACGACGTCCTCTCCTTCCACAATCGCCGCTACGACTTCACCCCCCTCCTCCACTTCCTCTCCGACTCCGACCCCAACTCGGACCTCGACTCGGTCCCTCCCACGTCCCTCGACTCAACCGAGTTCCAACTCGCCGAGTCCTACCGCGCCGTTCCGGCCCCACTCTGGCACGCGCTCCTCAAATCCCTCTGCGCTTCCTCCTCCTCCGTCAACCTCGCATACGCCGTCGTTTCATGGCTGCAGAAACACAACCTCTGCTTCTCCTACGAGCTCCTCTACTCCATCCTAATCAACGCCCTTGGCCGCACCGAAAAACTATACGAAGCCTTCTTACTCTCCCAGCGCCAAACCCTCACCCCCCTCACGTACAACGCGCTTATCGGCGCGTGCGCGCGAAATGGCGACGTCGAGAAAGCCCTCAACCTAATGGCCAAAATGCGCCGCGACGGTTACCAACCGGACTTCATCAACTACAGTTCCATCATTCAGTACCTTACACGCTCCAACCGCGTGGACTCTCCCATTCTGCAGAAGCTCTACTCGGAGATCGAGAGCGACAAAATCGAAATGGATGGCCACCTGATGAACGACATCATCTTAGGATTCTCAAAAGCCGGTGATCCAACACGCGCCCTGAGTTTTCTCGCTATGTCTCAGAGCAACGGATTGAACCCTAAACCCTCGACGCTTGCTGCGGTTATCTTGGCGCTTGGGAATTCGGGAAGGACGCAAGAGGCTGAAGCGTTGTTTGAGGAGATTAGAGAGAACGGGTTGGAACCGAGAACCAGGGCATACAATGCTTTGCTTAAAGGTTACGTGAAAACAGGTTCGCTTAAAGATGCAGAATTTGTGGTCTCTGAAATGGAGAAAGCTGGGGTTATGCCTGATGAGCAGACTTATAGTTTGTTGGTTGACGCGTATGCTCACGCTGGGAGGTGGGAGAGTGCGAGGATTGTGTTGAAGGAGATGGAAGCGAGCAATGTGCAACCTAATTCGTTTGTTTATAGTAGAATTTTGGCGGGTTATCGCGACAAAGGGGAGTGGCAGAAATCTTTTCAAGTTCTGAAGGATATGAAAAGCAGTGGTGTGAAGCCTGATAGGCATTTTTACAATGTGATGATTGATACGTTTGGGAAGTATAACTGTCTTGATCACGCCATGGCGACGTTTGAGAGGATGTTGTTGGAGGGGATTCAGCCGGATACAGTTACCTGGAACACCCTGATCGCCTGTCATTGTAAGTCAGGGCGCCATGATAAGGCTGAGGATTTGTTCAAGGAAATGCAGCAGAGGGGATTCTCGCCTTGCATAACTACGTATAATATTATGATTAACTGTATGGGGGAGCAGCAGAGGTGGGAGCAAGTGAGTGAGCTTTTGAGCAAGATGCAGTGTCAGGGATTGCTACCCAATTCAATAACTTACACAACTCTGGTTGATGTTTATGGAAAGTCAGGCAGATTTAGTGATGCGATTGAATGCTTGGAGGTCTTGAAATCCACGGGCTTCAAGCCTACTTCAACCATGTATAATGCTCTAATCAATGCCTATGCACAAAAGGTATGCCTATAACTGTCATTGCAAGCAATTCAATGCTTGCTAATCTAGTCATCCCTGGTCTGTAATGTATACACCAATATGCTGATTGTGTTTTTTATGAACTGATATAAGTTTACATGTCTGCACCTTACTAGTTTTGACATGAATATTATTCTTTCATTTGCCTACCTTTTCCTTGAGTGAAGGCTAAATATTCATTTATCTTATCCCGGCATGCTGTTTTGTCTTGTATCAAATCACTCAATTGAAACCATGAAACCTTAAAATATCCTTTGTGCCTACTAACTATGCATTGATAGTTTTTTTAATTTCTAAGACCTGATGTTAAATTGCGGTGCCGACAGTCATCAATTGTGATTTTTCTGTTATGAAGTTCAGTGATTATTTATTCTTCTTCCACCGGAAAGCATAAAGCACTAACTGTAGGAAAAGAAAATAGGCTGAAAATGGACCATATATTTGTCTACGATTTCATCCTTAACTCATTCGATGAGTGGATTGGTTAAGGAATAATGGTTAAATATTTGGCTAAATTTTGCAGGGTTTGTCTGAACTAGCAGTGAACTCGTTCAGGTTGATGACAACTGAGGGACTGAAACCCAGTCTTTTAGCTCTCAATTCATTAATTAATGCATTTGGTGAAGATAGAAGGGATGCTGAAGCCTTTGCTGTGCTGCAATACATGAAAGAAAACGTATGCTTTTGTCACATGTTTTTTCTTTTTTTCTTCTTTTATGGCTATACCTTTTTATATGATATTTGACTTGCGTCCTTGGTCAAGTACTGATTTATATTTTCATATTAACTACAGAACATTGAACCTGATGTGGTTACTTATACCACACTCATGAAAGCACTGATTCTTTGTGAAAAGTTCCAAAAGGTACATAGTATAACATCATCATAGTCAATTTGTTGTCTTTGTTCATCAAAGGAAATTATCATGGATATTTTTTTGCCCATAGTATATTTTTAGAATTCCAAGTGTGACATTTTACTCTAGTTTGTATTGGTTTGTAGTCCCTATGCTACGATGATTCAGAGTTAACAAATCAGTGAAAATAACATGATTTCAACACATAACTTGACTTGGCTCTAGGTTTTTTTGCCACGTTTTTTGGAGATTAAGTCCCATTACGTTCCACATTATCACTAACATGGATGATAGTGTGATGGAGAACAATTATAGCAACATTGGTGAATCTTGTTTAGCCTGTTTATTAGTTTATTTGTGACTTACTTCTCGTACAACCTATGCTGCATCATTTGGGTTTTAGGTTCCTGGCGTGTATGAAGAAATGGTCGCATCTGGGTGCACTCCTGATAGAAAAGCTAGAGCGATGCTGCGGTCTGCACTTAGATACATGAAGCAGACACTGAAATCATAGTTAAATTACCAAACACTTTCTTTCATAAAGACAGAACAGAATCAAATTTCCTCACCTTATAAAGCTGAAGGTTAGTGGTATCTACCTTGCAGCTTAGGCTTAAATTTGCATGTCTCCGGGCCTTAGGTTTGATTTTAAAATTAACATTTTCTTAGTAACTGCATTATGGATTTGAAGCCAAACCATGAAATTGGTCAGCATTATATGCAAAATTTGTCTGAAATTGACTCTTATTAATTTGCCTTCCATTGAAGTAGACGCCTTGTCCCTCAAATTATGAAATTTGAACCGATTATCTCGGTTAAATTTATGTGGTTGCTGATGTAGTGAACAATGAGTCTGTTATGTTTGTTTTTATGTGTTTATTTGGAAAGCTCAAATCATGATGAAAGGTCAAATCATGATGAATATTTTAATCTTTCAGGTTAATGTAATAATAAAATCACGAGTCCTGTTGTAGACTAGTATTACCTCTTCACAGAAGGTGCGTTTGGGCAGTATCTTGCTGGATATGTACAATCCAACAGTGCCTGAATGAGAAATGAAGTTTCGGAAATCACACGTCACGCATAAAAAATTGATGGCTTCCTTCCGTAATGCTGTACCATGTATCAATCTTTAGGATTTACGATCGTACGTTGATGTAAGTAAAAATTATATGTTAACATGCATATTTCAGGTTCATATATTTGAATTTGTGTATAATTTAGAATAAGTAAAAGGAAACAAAGAAGGATTAAGAAGATTGAAAGCAACTAGCTACCAAAGATTCCAAGAAATGTCTGTTTCCAAGTATGCAAACTAAGTTTCTCACTTCCAAAATATAAAACGGTAAAACAAATATTTCCAACTGTTGCCTTAGGTTTGTTTATTTGAATAGTTAAAGTTGTTTATTTCAATGGTTAAAAAAAATACACTACAGGCGTTTGTATCGATATTATATCATGTTGAAAGTAAATTCAATATATGAAATTAATTGTATACTTTACCGGTTTAATATTATTAGTTTGTCAATTTCAAAATTCTTTTAGTGACGTTTTTTATTAAACTTCTCAATTTTTTTATACTTTAGTGATGTATTCAATTTCTAACTAAGTTGTAATTTGTTTTAAAAAAGCTTTAAAACAAAAACAAAACCGATTTTTACAAAATGAGTGGATTTGTTTTTCGACTTTTTGTAATATGTCGTCACTCTTTTAGAAATTTGAAGACAGATCAAATATAAAAAAATTGTAAAGTTTAGAGATAAAAATTAAAAAAGAAAACTTAGATGATAAAACTGTAAAATAACAATAGTTAATTAATAAAATGTGCCATTAAGCCTATGAGAAAAGATTCACGCTCAAGCAAAACAAATGCACCCTTGTACATTAGTGTGCAACAAAATTGGTTAGTCCTTGGTGCAAATAAAGAATTGGATTATACAGCCTGAAGAAAAGGCTAGCGTTACATAGTATTACAGACAAGACAACAATTTAACTTACAAATTTTTTTTCTCAAAATTGGATATACAATTTATCCTACGACCTAATCTTAGAGGGGTATAGCAGAAGGAATTGGTCTACTACACTTGCTTTTTGAAATTCTAGAACAGAACATGAACAATAATAACACTGAAGAGAGTAGAAATAGCCTAAAATATGTTCTTATTTCTTGCATTCCAAGCTCAAGCACCTCCATCTTTTTTCCATATCTATTTCTTCTCTCCATCAAATACCCGTCTAGATATTCATCTATTGATACCAACCTATCTAGTTTCATAATAGATGCTTTCGAATAATCACCAAGCTGGTGCGGCACCAATTTGAAAATTGTAAAGAATGTTGCAGACCAGTCACTGAGAACTCTCTGAAAATGACAATATAAAATATTAGAATCACTTGTGCAGCTTGTTATCTCTTATGAATTTAAGAAGAATTATATAAGGGAAAGATAAATATAATATTTATCCTATTGAGTAATTCATAATTTCTAAGATGGTATAAAGTTAATTACTGCAATGTTAGGATATGAAAATTTATGAGATGAAAGATTGAAATCTCATATCGATTATAAATATACAATAACATTATGATATATAGGTAAGTATAATTATCACCTTAAGTCAGTTTTATAAGGGTTAAATTAAATATTTTAATATCCTTCCTCATCTTAATTGTTGTATCACCTAGTAATAGGTGAGAGGGTACTATGGGGTGACAATATGGGTTCTAATTCAATAGTTTCAAACTGGGTTGGATTCAATTTTTATATTTTTATTGAATATGGATTAAAATGAGTTTCGTTCACTTAACCCAAAGATTAATCAGGTTTGAGCTTAACTATGATGGATTGACCCATAAACTACACTACATTTTAAATTTTAAAAATAATTAATAATTTAATAAAAAATTAATTTCATTCATTTACGTAATCTTTTGTTCCCACTACTACAAGTCAACAAAATCATATTCACTCAAGATTGTTGTATGTGTACTATTTGTCTTCCATCGCATTCCCCTAATATGCTCCGTTCTTTGCATCCACCAACACATATGCCTGTGTCTATCTACCTCCTCTACATCTATTACGTCTATCATAGGCCTCCATTACATTCACCACCTCCACTACATTTACACATTTTCTGCATCCATCACATTTCCTATATTTGTTGTGTTGGTAATGGATGAAGGAGTGAACTTACCTAACTTTCCAACTTTTCCTATATTTGTTGTGTTGGTAATGGATGAATGAGTGAACTTAACTAACTTTCCAACTTGTAATAGATTGAACTCCAACATATAATAGATTGAACCAGATTATAAATTCTTTTAACTGTAAAATGAATCGAGTTACCTATTTTCAATTTAAACATTTGGTGACACCCCTAAACATGTACATAACTTTAACGCCGCTAGTAGAGCTTCCAGAATTTAAACTTGCGAGCTCTAGATCATAAGTTAGCAGCAACCTTTAGGTCAGTCTCTCCCTCACCTTAATTATAAATTGAAAATATTTATTTTATTCATCTATTCATTTAATTTAAAATAACTCGAGTAAAGGAATAGAAAACACTTGGAAGGAATGGAGTGATCATTGCTGTACATCGTAAGTAGCAAAGTCGGTGGGATTGAACATTTTGAAACAGTCTCTTGCTGGAGCCGTTCCATCTCCATATATCTGCCAGTCAATACACGAAGACATAAGGACACCACCTAATCTCAGGTGAAAAGCCCAACAGCAAAAAGGGAAGAAGTTCGGCAGACAAACCTCAAAGGTGAAAGCCATCGGTACCCCCACAATTTCATACATGAAATCAGTTGCTGTCCCGTGTGCAAAATACCTGGATAAGCAAGTTCAGAACATTAAGGAAGGAATATTGCATAGATGGCATTTGACAACCTCGACACCAGTAACTTTTAGGTATTGTACAGATTGTGTATTTTATACTTTCGAAATTTAGAATTTTAATTCTTAAATTTAGCACCTTAAAAAACGGTGCTAAGCTACATATAACTTCAAATTATCAGAAGTGATAGAATACTTGAGACCTTCTAATGGTCGATTTCAAATAAGGATCAGAGAACATTTTGTTTATTAATATGCCATTCATCCTATTCACAGATAAATTCATCCGTTACAAAAATATTTTAAAAAATAAATCAGATTAAATTTATCTATTTAATTTTATATATAGCTAATGAGTCATCCATTATTTCTCAAAATCTAATAGATCCTCCTATTTATAATCTTACCATTTTATCATAATTAAACCTTTCTTAAGTTTATCTTTTTAAAAATTTATCAAAAATGTATTTTAAATTTATTTTAGAAAACTTTTTTAAAAATATAATTATAAAAAAAGATTATTAATTTTAAAAAGATATTTTATGAATGGATTGAATATCCATCTATGAAAAAGTTGTTAATAAGTAGATTGAATTGAATTTTTATTAAATGAATAGGATTAAATTGATTTTTTAATTATCAAAATAAATTAATGAAATTTTTTATCCAATTTGATATGATATAAAATCAAATTTTTTTAATCTATCCAATTTTTTTCACCCGTAACTTCAAACAAGTGCCAGTTACAGCTTGCAAATTTGGAAGTTAAGGTCATTATAGGTTGACCGTTGACAGTGTTTTGAGTAAGATATCTCTCCCCTCTTATGCATACTTTGTTTTGTTTCATTTCATATATTACATGATGCATTCAAGACAAACAAAAAAGTGACACAAGAAACTGCAATGGTCAATTTTTTTTCTCTGATCATAAAATCCCCTAAAATGGCATCAATTGTGAACCAGGGACAGATGGCAGAAGAAAACAACTTCTATCAGAATTCAACTATCCTTACAGAATCAGCTCTGGACACAACAGTGCATTTATTTTTGCTAGCGAAGATAGTTAACAGAAGAAAACAGATATAAAATACAAAATATTTCGCCTAGAGAAAAGTTTCATCAGTCCAAATCAAATTCAGATAAAAATAAACTGACCCGACTGAACCGCCTCCAGACCCAATCATGCAGCGCTTTTGGCAATGAAGATGGCTTACTTCTTCAAGCAATGACTTCATATGTTTCAATGGCAATCCATCTGGTGTTTTGTTTTTATGATCGTAAGGCATAAAAAGAGCCTACAGAGGGGAGAGGGGGGAGGAGAGGAAAAAGGATACTGAAAAGTGTCATATGAATGATAGATGAATGGTTCCTTAGTATGTAAACCAAATTACAAATAATGTATTTTACACATTTTCCCATATAAGTAAATATACTGTCAAAGTCAAATAATGTAAAAGCAGCAATAATACCAACCATAACAATTGTAGTAAATAATACAATTAAGGACTGGTAACAGGGCCCAGAAATTTGGGTAATTGGGGCAAGACATTGTCTGCTTTACTTCGCGAGAAAAAATAATGTGAGAAACTTTAACATGATGGGGGCAAAGTTTTAAAGAAAGTGAGCCATAAATGATAATCTAAGGCTACAGTATTATAGAATTTTGAAACTGAGTTGGGGCTGTAGCCCATGGTTCTGCCAATGTTAAGAGCAGAAGAAAACAGTCAAAGTACTGTCTATAATGTATGCCCATCTTGGTGGGCTGTCTATAGTCAAGGTTAAGCAAAAGAGAATATGATAAGATTCCAAATAAAATTGATGCAATTAGGATTTAGAATCAATTAAGAATAGAAAATTAGGAACTGAGAATAGAATAGAGAAAACCTGAATAAAGAAGGTGTCGCAAACAAAGTTTGATAAGGCTAAAAATGATCGTCATAAAAATTGGTGACTTCTTGATAAGATCAAAGATGCAAGAAAGAACTCCAATAGAGAAATATTTTCACTTTAGTAACATTCATTTCTTGTTTTTTTTTTCTCAATTCAACAATCATAAATACAAAAATTTAAAGTTTAAGATTTTCTTGGGTTTGACTTTGTTTATAATAAAAAGAAACTCAAAAAAATTAAAACTAATCAAATATTAAACTAATGGTCTTGGATTCAAATCCCAACTCCACCAAAAAAAATAAATTATTTTTATTTTAACTCTCCAAGCCCACTACACATAAATAACTTAGTTTCCTCATTGACTTGAGTCTTTGACTGTTAAACCTCTCATAAAAGAGTCACCATCTGCTGTAAAGCTTCTTGGGTCATTCTAATCCTTCCTTTAGTCATTAGTCTGATAAAATCTTCAATTAGATCTTCATCTTTCTTCTCATATTCTTGGGATTTTATGTCCACGTCATCAAGACATTTGCATCACAACTATTGACTGTATAAAAATATGATAAATCTTCATGGAGTCTTAAGCTTAACTCTGATTCCGGTTCATTGAAATTTTATGCTTCACAAAATACGAATTAGGTTTTCAAGAAAATAGTTTGCTAAAGAAGAGGAATAGTACAAGAGTACTAGTGCACATGGTTCCCTTGATGAAGAATCAAATTAGAAGCTTGCACGGGGAATGAGAAAAAAAAAACTAAAATATTCCAGGGGCAAAGGTTCCTCCCTTTGTAAAGGTATAGGATAGGATAATTGTACAGTCTTCTCTTCGCATATGCAAAGAGGCTTGTATTAGGTGTGAGACATTAAAAAAATAAAGTCAGAACTAAATTAAGACAATGGGATTTGAGTTGTCATTTTTTGAGCCAGAGACTTGCTTTGTGCTTCTATAAAGCTGGTTATTTCTTGAAAAACTCAAGCATTAGAAAGATGCAGTAGTAATGTACATCAGGTTGTCAAAAGCACAGTGGCGTTTAAGCTACCAGGGTTTTCCAAACACTAAATAATAATTGGGATCAGTAGATTTATATAATTTGAGCCATGAAATGAGAAATGTGTTTGAAAGGTTGTAAAGAAATCAGATACATAACACCAATAGAAGCGAGCAGAGCACGTGTGAATTATGGTTATCCGTTCAATTACTGATTATAATTCCTGCTTGGGTTATATAATGTAGAGCAGATGTGGATAAGAAATCTAAGGGAACAATCATCTTTTTTTTAGAGACAGGTGAAAAAAGAACTAAACTTACCTCCATTCCAGAGTGCACATTTACCCATAGATGTGGTTCAAAAGACATGGCAAGATTCCGCATAATTTGACTTTCAGGCTCGCTGAATGGAGCAATTCCAGGATTCTCCTCATATGGATCATAATCCTATTGATTTGAGAAAAATAAAAATGAAAAAAGAGACGCTTCAGAAATATTGAACATTAGATATATTTCTGGAAAAGAAAGAGATCAGTGCATATATTTCGGGCAGACAACCAAAAAGAGCCCCTCTTTGAGTGCCACACCTATCAATACAACCTATCTTCTAGGTGCAAGTCCATAATGGACACAAGAAAAACACTATTAACATTGTTTATATTATGAACTGATATATTGAAGAAGCATAATGAACCTTCTCCTTTTTGCCCCAATCTACACTCCAATTTCGATTGAGATCAACTCCCCTACCTGCACATAACATAACACGAACTCAGACATTCTCAAAGCTAGTCAATATTTATAAATAATGATTATAAAAGAGAAATACAATACCATTTCTTCTCTCACAGAGATCTCCAGCTTCAACAACTTTGCGGCCATTCAAGTTTTCCATCGGAACCACCTGAAAATAATTAGGCGTCAGCATTAAATAGATACTGAATATCTCCTTTTACTTGTATTATCTACGAACACATCTAAATTCCCATCTGATTTTTTCTCATAAACTAACTTCAAGATATAACTAAAGATATTGTAAATTTCATTAAAAAAAAAATCCCTTGTAGAAGTTTTTCATGCGTTTGTTTCAACTTTTTAGAAAAGAATCTAAAATATGATTAAAATGAAGAACTAGTTTGAATAAATTCTTGAAAAAAAAAACTTTTATTAAAAAACGGCTTTTATATTTGTAAACAAACATAAATTAACTTCTTCTTCTTGAATCCTTAACAAACAGGCCATCAGTCTAAAACTTCAAAATATGGATGAAAGGTACCTAAAAATTATTATGACCGACTAGGAGAACATGAAATATTGAAACATAACGCAGTATGCCTGCATAGTATAAAGTGTGAAACAATTGGGAAAGAGTTTTCATACTATATATAAAGTGTTCCGAAACTTTACTAGCATATTGATAATCAGAGTCAAGTTCCGGATGGAATGATGAATTTCACCATTACCGTCCGTGTATTTATGGTAGAAAGTTTAACTAACCTTTATGACAAGCTTGTCAAGTACACTGTTTAAGGAAGCTTGATCCATGCTGGGTAGAAGTTTTTCTTCACTTAATATGAACAAAATCCTTAAAGCAAGTTCTGTGGTAATCAGCTCCCTTCCATGCTGCCCAAAACTCTGGAAGACAAGGAATCATCTGTCAAAAACACCAGAATAACCAATTTGAGATAACTATCCACTACATGCCAAATTATAGCTTTTTCTCATAAAATGGCCCAGTCATAATTATATTATCATAATTTGCCCCCTTTTATTTACGCTTCTAGGATTTAAGAAGAGTCTAAGGTCTTAGATACAATTGTTTGCAGTATTAAACACCTTGTCACATGAAACTTTTATCATTTGGGAGATATTTTAGATATTATTCATCAAAATATATATTTGTCATATTTACTTATATCAGTCTTAATTAAGAATATATTATCCTATATGTATTTTAGACACAAGGGAATTAATTCATTCTTAGTTTTTCATTATATTCAACATGATATCTAGAGTTTAGGTTCTCTTTTTTTTCTTCATTGCCTCCGCCGAAGCTGTTTCTATCACCGGAGCCGCCACTATCGCCGGATTTTTATATCTTCTGGATTGGTATGTCATATTCACAAATCTTTATATTGCCTAAAATAGTCTCCTAGGATCTAGTTTAGAAAATTTAGCAATGTCATTTAACAGTTTAGTATGACTCGCAGTGAGGTAGATCATTCATTATTTGATCGTCACTCAAGTGTTGGGTGTATCTATTTAATGGTATATGTTTATGATATTATTCTTATAGGGAGTGATCACCATGGCATCTCCCAGATGAAACAACACATTTGTCACTACTTTCAGAAAGATCTTGACAAACTTAGATATTTCTTGGAGATTGAGGTAGCATAATCCAATAATGGTATTGTTATATCTCAGAGAAAGTATGCATTAGATATTTTAGAAGAAATTAGATTGATGAACTCAAAATTTTTTTACACACCCATGAATCACAATACCAAACTCCTACCTAATCAAGGGGAGTCTCTCGAATCCTGAGAAGTACAAAAGATTAGTTGGAAAATTAAACTATCTTACTATTACTCGTCCTGGCATTTCCTTTACAGTTAGTGTGGTGAGTCAATTTCTTAATTCCCCATATGCAGATCATTGGAATGCAGTCATTCGTATATTAAAGTACATTAAAGGATCTCCTAAAAAATGTTTGTTATATGATCACAATAACCAGGCTAAAGTGGTCTGTTATTCAGATGTTGACTAGGCAGGACCTCCTTTTGATAGAAGATCTACTTCCGGATACTGTGCTTCTATTGGAGGAAACTTGATCTCTTGGAAGAGCAAGAAACAAAGTGTTGTGGTAAGATTTAGTGCGGAAGCAGAATATAGAACTATAGTCTTAGTCACTTGTGAACTTGTTTGGCTTAAACAATTTCTTAAAGAGTTACAATTTGAAGATTTCACTCAAATGACCCTTATATGTGACAATCAAGATGCTCTTTATATTAACTCTAATATTGTCTTTCATAAAAGGACCAAACACATTGAAGTTGACTGTCATTTTATTCAAGAAAAAATTGTATATGGAGACATTAAGATAGAGTTTGTTAACTCAAGTGAACAGTCAGCAGATGTTTTCACCAAATCTTTACAGGAACCTATAATTGATTATATTTGTAACAAGATTGGTATATATGATTTATATACATCAGCTTGAAGAGGAGTGTTAGATATTTTAGATATTATTCATCACAATATGTGTATTTGTCATATTTACTTATATAACTCTTAATTATAAATATATTATCCTATGTGTCTATTTTAGACACAAGGGAATTAATCTTATTCCTAATTTTTTATTATATTCAACATCATTCATTAAGACAAATCAACAACGTTGAAAACTTACAAGTAGAATCCGAAGCTTTGACCTCTTATCATTTTTTTCCTTTTCCTTGCCATAAGTAACCACAGTAATGTCAGCACCATAGCCTTTGTTTGCAGCTTTCATTGTCTCCATCTATTTAGAAACATTAAAAATGTGAATTGTGCATCCTAGAAACTGAGAAACTTGCAATAGGCAATCTAGAAACACCATAAATGACGCACAGTGAGTTTGTCCGGGTGACGGTGGACCAAGGCCCTGATCTCCTCCATCAAATTGTGACTGCAGAATCCCACAATTTCAGCAAACAAATAAACAATTTCATAAAATCAAATGAGCTGGCCAAATAGCTTCAAAAACATTGCGTCATTAGCAAACAACAATTCATAAGCACAATAACAGCATAATTATTTATAAAGTAAGTACATGTTCAGATTGACGCTAGATCAGCTAAAATGACATAAAAATACCAGTTAACATGATTTGAAATAAATGTTAACAGGTTTTCTTCTACTTTAAGAAATCAACTTTGAATCTACTCTTGATTTTGAATTAAAGTAACTTCAGGTAACTTTTGCCTTGTATCAAAAACCCTATACTGAATTTTACTATTAATTTGCTTTAAGAATATAAACTATTAGCAAAATTAATTTTATTTGAAATTCCTCGCCAAACACACAAAAGGACAAGCGCTATAAAACCTTAATCCAACACGCAAGCAAAGCCACCAATTAGGAAAGCGTCCTTGAGATTCATTCAACAAAACCTTAATCCAGTTTTAACGGTAAAATAAAACGTGATAATCAGTACGAAAAGAAAACAGGCAATAAAGAAAAGAATCAGATAGCCATTTCCAAAATTCAATTATGCAATTAAAAGCACGCGCCATTCGAACCTATCGAAGCTGAGAATCGTAGATCAGGTAGTAGCGGTAAGATGAGTTACCTGGAATGGTAGAGATCGTAGTCGATTGGCGTAACTGAAGGTTGAGTTTGATTGTATGATTGCGCGTCAACAGAGAGAAGAAGATCTTGTAAAAAAACGAGGAAGCAGATGCTGATTGAGAGCAGAAGAAAAACTGAAAGAGCCATGGCAAGATCCAGAACAACAGAGTATCCACAAATTAAATTTCATTGCATTTCATATCTCGTTTTTTCTCACGGTAATGTGATGTTTTGATTCGGTATATATCGTTATTAATTAATAATTAAATTATCAAACATCTCTAGTGTGTGTCTCTGCCACCAATGATGACTTTTTTTACAATTATCTTGTTCCTTTACTTTTTTAAAAGACCAAGTATTATGTAGCTTTTTCCACGTTCAACCGTCTCCATCAAACATTGTTGGAAGGTCACCTCACACATCCATTTATATATTTGTATTTTATAAGCAGAGTGCCATTTGAACAACAAAATGGATAAATTAACGTTGAAGTTCATTATCGTTGGTGTAGACTACAAAAATAATAAAAGATGATAAATAAGGTAATTAACGTGGCAAAGAGAAATGTAGAAATTATATTTGGTTTTAATCTAGAGCAAGGAAAGGCTCTCAAAATATCATGATACCATTTATAGTTTTGTACGACAAAACGAATAATTTATGCATTTACAAAAAAAAATGCTGATAAGGTAATAAAGAAAAATATAAAAAATTAAAATATAACTATCACGTTCATATTATAAATATAATTTTTTTTTTAAATGAAAGTATTTTAAAACGAAAGCATTTTCAAAAGTTATCGAGTTAGCATCATATTTTATTAAAAAAAAAAATTAGATGTATTTCTTGAATTTAATTGTAAATTTGATTTGATTTGATAGTTAGTTCAAAAAACTCCCTCTCAAATATTTGCTTTTGTAATCATGTCATCTTTTACTAGAGAAAATTATGTACAACAAGGCAAAAGGTAGAAAATTTAAGCATTTAATTAATCTAACAGTATGTTGCTTTACCACATTCATCTTTAGCTGCAACACTTGTTCATGATAGGCACAACAACTTTTTTGCAATTTTCTTTTTCAGAGTTGTCATCTGTTCTGCGTAGACTTGTCTTTCCTCAATTAATGAAGCAACTTTTTGCTTCAACTCTTCATGAACAACATCCTCTTCATCTTCCTTTTCCCCTCCTTCATACTCTTCAGCCACACAAAAAAAAAGTTGCAGCTACTTGTTTCTTGCAATAAACTAATATTTCAATCCCGCAACACAAAAATCAAACGCACGTAGAGAAAGATGAATGAAGATGGCTTCAAATGCTTTCCTTGATTTTTTGAACTGTGAGACGTCAACAAAAAATGGCTTCAAATGCTTCGGGAGTTCGAAGATGTCGATGACGGCCAGTTCCTTACACTCCGCCCTTCAGCAATGGAGTTCTATCGTAGTTACTATTAGGGGAAAAAATCATTGAAATTAATTGAAGTATCACCAAAAATAAATAAAAAAATTCAGCCACATATAAAAAAAAAATCCATAAATCTATTATCTCTTGACTATTTTCTTCTTTAAGTAATTATGGAACAAGAATAGTAATGATATATTTGATTTAATTTTATTTTAAAAAATTGATAATATAAAATAAATATTAATAAATACACAAATATCACTAATAAAATTAAAAAAAAATTATTTTAATCAAACAATTATCAAATAACTTTTCATTTTAAAAAGTAAAAAATATATTTCCTTTTAAAAACGGTAATGAACCAACGAGTGGCAAAATTAATAATAATAAAAAATAAAAAATAAAAAGTAGCACGAAAACTCCAAATTTTAATTAAGCCAAAAATTTAATATCAAAGATCATGGGTCAATGGTAGACCACACCAAACACAATAGCTCAAATAAAAACAATCCTATCCAGATATTTTTTGTTTAATGGAGTTGGGTAGCGTGTGTTTATTGTCCAACACCAATAAAGAAGGAAGACAATAAGTAATAAAAATAAATCAAAAACATTAATTAATAATTTAATAATAATAATAAAACAATAATAAATGTCCATAAGAAAATAGAGATTCTACTGTTTCAAATCAAGAATGCGTGTCAGCCGTGTGATCCTAAATATGACCGTTGTAGACGCTCCTACGTGCGTTTCAATTCAAACCCATTCTCCCGTTCAATAAAGCGATAAAAAGGAGACATGAAAAGGCACAAGACACTATTATCACAAACATTTCTCTATTTTTTTCACTCAAACAATCGTGTATTCAGCTTCAACCATGAGCAAGCCTCCATTTCCAAGATCTCCATTGCGTCTTCGACCGCCTCAAGCTGTCCACTCATCAAACTCTTTCTCTCTTCAAACCCCACCAGGTTTTTCTTCTTCTTCTTTAAGCTCTGAATCTTTTATTTTATTTTTTTATTGTTTATTTTTTTGTGTTTGATTTGAAGCAGGTTCTTTGACCAAATCTCAGAAATCTGCTCTCTCTCCGAATATGCGACCGGAGTACCGAACTATATCGTGCGAGTTACGGGCTCTGGCGAAGATGGTCCGTGACGAATTCAGTGACGCGAATTCGGAGAAAGCGGCGGGTGCCAATTCTTGCGGTGCCAATTCAAGTGTTCTATTCGAAAGGGGTAGATTCTACGACGAGTATTCTGCTAGAAGGAATGAGAGGCTTATGAGAAAGAAAGGTGTAACTGCAATAGACGAAGGTAAGGTTAAACCTGTTCGCGGTCTTGGGGTCACAGTAGAATCTGGAAAGAAAAGTAGTGTGAGAAAGATAGGAAGTCTGAGAAAATCTATTTCTGCTGCTTACTCTGCCGGGCTAAGTGAAACACCAAGATACATGCTCAGAAGCATGACTAAGGAAAATAAAAAGCCTCCTCTCCCTGCAAAATTTGACAAATCTGTTGTGGCTGGAGAGAAGAAAATGGGAACAAGAACGAGAAGGATTTAACACTGAAAAGATTTCTTTTCTTTTTGGGAGGGGAGATTGATTTTATTTCATTTTATTTTTTGGGAGGGGAGACTGAGAACCTGATTTAATTTGATGGTTTAAGGTTAAATCTTGTTCTCTCATTTGGTTATATTTTGCTTTTTACTTATAATGGTTACTTCAGATCATCTTTCTGATTCACATATAATAAAATATATGATAGTAGGTTCATCCATTATTCGTTGTATATATTTTATTTCTAGGTATATTGCTTTATAATTTGGTTCATTTAACAATTAACAAACATACTACTGTTTCTCCATTTGAATGATATTTGAAAATTAATTAAAAACAAATTGAGTATCGAATGAATCATGAATGGCAGTAATATTTCAGGTAAAGTAATTCAAATCCAAGAACTGATAAAATCTTTTTCTTATTCTTTTAGTTTAAATCTTTCGTGAAGAGTTTGAAAATCAAATAAAATCACTTGTTTACAGCGCTGAAATCGACCGATTTTTGTTTTTCATTTTTACGGACCTTTTAAATTTGCAAGCCAAACTTTTGTCAAGTACTACTAATATGTACAGTGGAAAAAGATTTTCTATGTCTGCATCTTCTAGATAATATATACATGACGATTTGAAGAGAAAACAGTGTCCAAAATTTCATATCCAATTTCCTTCAATCGATCGCATTTACCTGTATTCCATGCAAAGGAAGCCAAGTAATATTCACAAAGTCTGTCCTGCATCTTCCTGTTTGTCTCCAAGTACCTGATGCAATTGTCTCCTCCACCTCGTTCCAATTTCTACCTTCACTTTCTATAGAAGCTGCTGTTATCATCTCTTCCCTCCTTATCCAAATTGCGAACTTCACTTTCTACAGAAACCAACTCACCAGAAATTTTTGCAACTTCAGCAGAGACATCTGTTGAAGCTAATGTCTCTTTCACCCCATCCACATTATTGCTATCTTTACTTTCTATAGAAGTAGATTCATCAGAAATTTTTGCAACATCTGCTGCGGCAAAAGTGTCCTCTAGCCCAACCAAACTGTTATTGCTGCCTTCATCTTGGTTTTCTTCCACTCTATAATATACCTATGCAAATTTTTAAATTGAATCAGAAATTGGCATTGTAAGAAAAATGCAAACGAAAAACCTTGACATGGCAGCTCAAACGTAATCTGAATACATAACAAATCAACCACCTACAGATAGAGATTCTTCCTTTCATATTCATCTAATTATTTTCAGCTTTCCAGCCAAAGCTAAATTCCTAATTCACAACATTGTTGTAGGAGATAAAATGTATACAACCAAATAATCATAAAATTGTGCAAATAAACCAGATAAGAGAGGACAATTTAAAAACAATAAAATAAAAGAGATTTCTAAAGGGTATCATATGTGCATACCACGCAAGTACGAGCAGGGGAGAGGACCTTCAATGAATTAGGGCGATTATTAAAATTTGTTTCAGGGACTCCTGGTATGCCTTCCGGGGACGTGAAGTGATCTACATCGTGCCCAACCTAAAGGAGTGGAAACGGTCAATCTCAGCCAAATATGAAAAATTAACAAGGAACAATATATTCAGGAACCACCAAATAGTAGCAATTGAGTTTTAACTCTAAAAATCACAGCTCTGTGCCATGTTTTTATGTCTCAACTGCCCCTTTCCTATTCCTCTCCTCACCCATCAGCCACTTGTCCTTCAATACCACTTTCAGGGGAAACTCAAAACAGTTCATATGATTTCACTTATAGTGATTCCACCTTTTCCTCGGTTATTCTCCAACCCCAAATCATTGCTGCTCACTAGTGCTACTTGGTTATCAGACACAAGCAGAATAGAGAAGGTTTGGGAGGTAAAATGAAGTTTTAGTGGATTATATTTTTTATTAAAAATAAAAACTTCAGCGAAGAGCTATTGCAATTTCAAAACAATTTTGGGAATGACAGGGTGGCATCCCCCTTGGGACTGACAGTAGTAGTTCCTTCCCTGATTATATATAATGTTCACCAACAGAGAGATTAGGGCTCCTTACCCTTCCATGACCTCCAAATTCCCAAGCATCACTATCCAATGCAACTCTGTACTTCCCAGGCAAGTCGCATCCAACTTTATACCTGCATGTTCATCGTTTCAGTACTAATTTCTGACTAGCAGTTATTATTACTACAGTAAAATTTATAAAAACCTGCCATACATAAAACAAAGTACAAATCCTGTTGCAACTAAAATCTCTTCAAACATAAATAAAATTGAACAACGTTGCATACCCTTCATACGTATTCTCTGGATGAAAATTGAATACAAATATCAGATCTCCTCGCTCAAAGACTATAACCTATAAAGGAAAAAACTATCAGGCATACCTTCTTCACATTATTTCACAACACAACAACTATATATATTTTCTTGAAACTAGAAAGCAGTTTTATTTTGATCAATCTTGATATAAGGAAATATCTTAATTAAATAGCAAGTGGCAGAAAACATCAAATTATGAATGAGAACAGTAGAATCATTTGGGGCATATTCACCTTGTCTTCATCATCTGCACTGCTCACAATCTGTTTTGTTGATGCGAGGAATGAGAATTTATCATCAAGCAAGTTCATTGCTCTGTCAAATGCATTCATGAACTGCACAAGTTCCAACAACAAAATCATAACAAATATGTCGGATAAGTATCACGTCTCTAGAAGAAAAGAGAATAAACAGGGATCTGCAGAAAGGAAAATCACACAGTTCCCTTCTTCATCACACCAAAATATGCTGAATGACACCCATTTGTTATCACATTACTCTGAGGAAAATTAAGATCTGAAATAACCATGCCTATGCCCTAGCATATCATTTTAACACCAAGCTAACACAGATATTCCAATCCTAACTAACAATAAATTCTATCTTATGAATTTCCGATATTGATGAGAATTCAAATGTTACACATATCTGTTTACTTCATTTTGTATCATCTATACTAAAACCATACATGAAAACGTGTTAACAAAAAAACTCCTGTATTGTATCTTACAGATTTATATTATCTTCGTTTGTTTAAACCAATTGAATAGGGCTTTTTCAATTTTAATAATTGGTTTAGTATACACAGGCATATTCAAAAGCATGAATGTTAAAAAAAATATGCTTCCTTCATCCAAGCATAACAACAATCAAGGATTCCAATGATGTTAAAATTAATGAAACTTTCAAAGAAGTCCGAGAAATAAAGCCACAACAGAGATGTCAATGTTGTGTAGGGTATATGGGCACCCCCAATCCCCGCAAAAAAAATACTACCACCAAACACAAATAAATAAATCAATATATTACCTTGTATCTCAAATGATCTGTATCCACCAGATTCCACTGACGTCTGCACTTCTCATAACTCCATCCATTGCCTTCTCTTGGGAAATCAATCCATTCCGGATGGCCAAACTAAAAATGGCCTCATGAATATAACTTAAAATGCTAATGCATGCTATATAACTATAGTAATAAGAGTTGGTTACTCAAAAGCAATTTGCAATATGTTCAATAAAAAAATCATGGTTAGCTGCATCACAGTAATACAGTGCTGTAAGCATACCTCATTGCCCATAAAATTAAGGTAGCCCTCTCCACCCAATGCCATGGTTATGAAGTGTATCATCTGAAAAGATTGAGATAACAATGACCCCAATGAAATTATAAAGCAAAAATAATTATGTATTTCTACATAAATGATGTAGTGCAGTGATTTGGTGATCAGATAAACAACCTTCTGAAGAGCAATCCCTCGCTCAACAACAGGAGAAGCATCAGCCAAGCAAGACATGCCAGAATACATTTCTTCGTCCATTAGGAGAAATGCAACAGTCTTATCACCAACAATGGCCTGCCAAAGGCAAAAGTTATATAACATTGATAGTAGAGGAATTAAAAATCAATAAATTCTTGATTAACTGTCCCCTCAGTTTCCACCATTTTTCTGTTCACAGATTTAATTTTGCTTAAATTCTTATAGTATTTCCATCACAAAGGTAACACTGAATATACAGTAGCCAAGCTCATACCTGGTCATGGCTTTCAGCATAGGAAACACATTTCTCAGTGTATCTCCTATTTGTCAAACTCCAAGAGATTTCTTTCATTGACCATGTGTAGTCATTCTTGTTCTTCAAGTAATCAATCCATTTATCAGGGATAGCCATGGCTAGACGATAGTCAAAACCAATTCCACCTTCAGAAACTGGTTGACCAATTCCAGGCATGCCAGAAACATCTTCAGCAATTACAGTTGCATCTGGCAAAATACTATGGATCAGACAATTAGCCAACATCAGATAGACAACAGCATCCACATCCGTTGCTTCGCTAAAATATTCATTATAATCCCCAGTAAATGCAATATTGATTCCATGATGATGATACAGCATTGATGTTACTCCATCAAATCGAAATCCATCAAAGTTAAACTCCTCGAGCCACCACCTTAAATTAGATAAAAGGAAACGAAGAACTTCCCAGTTGGCATAATTAAAGAGTCTACTATCCCACAACTTATGATAACCTCTATCTCCAGTATGGAAGTAAGAATCTTGTGAGTTTTGACCAACGTCAAAGCCATTGAGTCCATCGGTAATATTATTACTAGCATGACTATGGATAACATCCATCAAAACCTGCAACCCTAGGCTATGGGCTTTATCTATCAGATATTTAAGATCTTCAGGGGTTCCAGATCTACTGCTCACAGCAAAAAAATTCGTTGCATGATATCCAAATGATGCATAATAAGAATGTTCCATCACGGCCATCAGCTGGACTGTATTATAGTTATTTGCTCGGATACGGGGCAAAACCTCATCTGCAAATTCCCTGTAAGAATTTATGCGGGCTTCAGAGCTACTCATCCCCACATGTGCCTCATATACCCTTGGGGCCTTTGGCTTTGGTGGACGTGGATACTTAAACTGATATCTGATGAACATAAAAGAAGGTGAACAAATGAATATAATTTCATCTGAACATAAACAAAAGTTATGTGAGAGGAAAATATAGATAACAAATATATATATATATATATATATATATAAAATATATATATATATATATATAAAATAATGATAGGTTTATTGGACCCAATTAAGCAATTTACAACTATTACATCCAACAGACATTTTCCTTGTTTTGTTGCAAACTTTTTTAATGACCAGACAGAAAAAAGGAATGAAACATGCTATTGTGTATTGAATATCAAAGAAGTGAAACTCCGTTCATTCATACATGGATTCTATCATCACGGGCATTTGAAATCAGTATTAGTTTTTTCATCAATCATGACTTGAAGTGACAATTTCAAATAATGACATTTGTTGGGATTTTGGTAGTATTCATTAGCAAAATCAACTTACACTTTATTGTACAGTTTTAATTCATTGCAATTCAACTGAAAGCTATAAAAAATTTTGAATTTCCAAAACTGTAAGAAATTATTCAGACAATTTTAAATTCAGTTAATGTGTGGCATACATTGAAGTCCCTTTTAATATTGATCCTTCTTACTATTAGGTAAAATTAATAATAAGTTAATTAGCTTTTATTGGAATGTTTCTTTGGTGTGAAAACATTTAGGAAGTGATGTTATTGAGGAGCATTATTATGAGACTCTTTGGTTTCCAGGGAGTAAATGCTTTTGTGTAAAAGAAAGCTCATGGGAGAGTTTAAATACACATGTAATTTAGTTTTCAATATAATAAAGATTCAATAATATTTAGTTTCCAAAAATTCTTTTTTGTCAAATTGGAATCTGAGCTAAGGGTTTAGTGTTGAGATTTTAAGTGAGATAGCTAATCTGACGAATGTTGTTGCACTTTTGTCCCAACTGATGAAAGACATTAGTTATGATAGATGAAATGCCTAGATGAAGGCTCTCCTCACAACTCAAGATTGTTGGGATGTAGTAGGGGACGGTTATGAAGAACCATATACCACGGAAGGGTTGTCGGCCAACACTCTCAAAATGTTTAAAGAGAAACTTTCAAAGGATAATGCAGCTCTGTTTTTGTTGTTTCGAGTTATAAAAGATTTCGATTTTGAGAAGATTGTAGGAATCAAGTCGACATCCGACACATGGGACGAGTTGGAAAAAGAGCACAAGAAAGATGACCGACTCACATAGATTTGGCGTCAGACACTACGAAGCGAGATGGAGAGTATGAGAATGAAGAAGTCCGAATATGTCTTGCGTGTTGAAAACGTAGCAAAACAGCTTAATCAAAACGGAGAAGTGTTTTCAACAAAACAAATTATTGAAAAGATCTAAGATCATTAATAGATGACTTTAAGAACGTAGTATGTGCGATAGAGCAAGCAAAGGATTTATCCTATCTATGCTCAATCCACAAGGAGAGGTAGAGAAATACAAAACTCTGTTGGTTGCAAAAGGGTACAAGCAAAAAGAAGGAATTGACTATGACGAGGTGTTCGCCCCAATGATAACGATAGAGATGTTTAAAACAAATGGCCAATCATGCAAATGGATATCAAGTCGGTATTCTTGAATGATGTGCTCAAGGAGGAGCTGTATATTGAGCAACCACTCGGATATGTGAAGAAAGGCGAGGAGGAGAAAGTGTTACGGCGGAAAAGAAGGCTCTTTATGGGCTAAAGCAAGCTCCTCAGGCATGGAATGACGGGGTAAATGCCTATTTCAAGGAGATTGGATTTATACAATGTCCCCATGAACATGCTCTATATATGAAGAAGAATGGAGGCAATGTGATGTTTGTTGCTCTATGTGTTGATGATCTCATTTTTATGGGGAATAATCCTGGAATGTTGTAAGAATTTAAGCAAACAATGGCAGTTGAATTTGAGATGGCCGATCTTGGCATGATGAAGTTCTTTCTTGGCTAGAAGTAAGACAGGAGGAGTCGGGGATTTTTGTGTCCCAAAAGGCGTATGCAAAGGAGATTCTGAACAAGTTTAAGATGACCGATTGCAATTTGGTATCAATCCCCATGGAACCAGGTACGAAGCTTTCAAAATTTGATGGAGGAGACCGAGTTGATCCGAGCAAATATCGGAGTTTAGTTTGAAGACTTTGTTACCTCACAGGTACTAGACCCAATTTGTTGTTAAGTGTCAGGATTGTTAGTCAGTTCATGGAAAATCCGAGCTACTCTCATTGGAAAGCGATGAAGAGAATTTTGAGGTATATTCGAGACACCTCGTCTCTCGGATTGTAGTACACAAGAACGGATAATTACCGACTTGTTGGATACTCAGACAGTGATTAGTGTGGGGATGTGGATGATCGAAAAGCACATCGGGGTATGTATTATTCATGGGTAACACAGCGTTTACATAGCGTTTACCTAACTTTCGAAGAAGTAAACTATTGGGTACCAGAGGGGAAAAGAAATATTCACCTGCAGAAGCACACACACGAAAGAAACAAAGATAGAGGCACTTCTTACCTACATACACTAACACACTCAACAGTTTTTCATTTCTCAACTTACAATTTTTACAAGAACAAAATTGCAAACCCTCTCATGACACACAACTACCCAAGTCCCCAATACACCCAAAGACTAGTGTTGTTGTGGTGAGTAGACTCAAACTATCACCCCTTATTTATAGTAGAAGTCTATCCCCTTCTTCAAACTACCCAATGTGGGACTTTGGAGGATACACACTTTGGGCACAACATAACCCATAGTAACGTTACCAACGTGTGAAGCCGAGTACGTAGTAGTATCATGGTGTGTGGGACTTTGGAGGATACCCACACACTTTGGGCACAACATAACCCATAGTAACATTATCAATGTGTGAAGCCGAGTGCATAGTAGTATCATGGTGTGTGGGACTTTGGCACTTTGGAGGATACCCACACACTTTGGGCACAACATAACTCATAGTAACGTTATCAACGTGTGAAGCCAAGTACATAGTAGTATCATGGTGTGTGGGACTTTGGAGGATACTCACACTTTGGTCACAACATAACCCATAGTAACGTTATCAACGTGTGAAGTCTAGTACGTAGTAGTATCATTGTGTGCGTGCCATGCAGTATGACTCAAAAATCTGCTAAGCTCGGTGGAAGAGAAACAACTCGGTGCAACCGTAATCCGAATTGATAACAAGTCGACTATTGAACTAGTTAAGAATCCGATCAATCATGAGATGAGTAAGCACATCGATATATGTTTTCACTTCATCCGAGATCATGTGAAGGAAGGGGATGTGGAGCTTGTATATGTGGCGAGTAGAGATCAAGTTGTTGATATTTTCACGAAGTCACTTCCTACTGTGTTATTCAAGAACGATAAGAAATTGATCGGGGATGAAGGATGGTAGGAGCTCGGAGTGCTCGAAAAGAAAAAAGAAAAAGACATGTAGTCGGCTAGATAAGAGTCGGAAGTTGGGAAGTCAGAATCAAGCCGATCTCAAGTTTTCTTTAATACGGAGAATTAATTTTAGGGGGGTTTTGTTAGGTAAAATTAATAATAAGTTAATTAGCTTTTATTGGAATGTTTCTTTGGTGTGATAAGGTTCAACAAACATTTATGAAGTGGTGTTATTGAAGAGTATGAGACTCTTTGGTTTCTAGAGAGTAAATGTTTTGATGTAACAAAGAGTTCCTAATACACATATTGTAATTTAGTTTTCAATATAACAAAGATTCAATAATATTCAGTTTCCAGAAATTCTTTGTTGTCACAAACACAATGCATAATTAAAGAATACAAGTCAAAAGAAATTCAACAGGTGAATAATGAGACCTCTCTAAAAGTGGTGGATCCCAGTAGACACCATCGTATGGTGCTGCAAATCTGGTAGGATCAACAGTGGCATATTTGATCCAAGCAGGGATGCGATCAACCCAAACTCCATCCCCATGTCGGAATCTAAACTTCACTCTTGAATTGTGTGGTATAGCTGGATTTCCATCAGCATCAGGGATCTTAATACTCCAGACACCAAACTGATTTTTTTCCATCTGGTGGTTGGAACCATCCCATCCATTAAAGTCTCCAATAATTTGTGCTTCCCTGCATTGAAGGAAATATAAAATCTGAAAAGATTACTAAATAAAACAATGACAAGTACTAGACAAATATATGACTTACTGAGCAGCAGGTGCCCACTCTCGGTACACAATTCCATCTTCTTCTCTGTTAAATCCAAATTTCAAATAACCTGAGAAGAAAGGGGAAGTGAAAAGAAAGAGAAACATTATATTAAAGATGTCACTAGAATCAATCTAACAAGTTAGTGAGGCATTTTGAAAGAAATCATTTCAGTTGAAAGACAGATATGATACAAGACATGGATAAGATATGACATGAACAGCAAGACACAACAAATTTTAAAAATTGAAAGACATGACCACAACACAACTATATAATATAGTATAAACTATAAAATTAACATAAAACACAAAGCTCAAATTAAAAAAAAAAAAAAAACAGAGAGAGAGAATATGTTAGAAGTGGAAATAAATCATTGCAGAAATCATAAAATGCTAGTTTACCGAGTAGTTCTAATATTACCAATCTGATCTGCTGTAAAAGTGCAACAAATATAAGTTAAAATATACATCATTCAACTAAGAGTACTTGAAGTATCTGAAGTGTCTAGCAGGGATAGAAACACAAACACAGGCTGATGTCTTCGACATTATCAATTGATTGTGTTTGTGGAAATTTACATTATTGTAAGTTTACTTGTGCATGATAAATAATTTACTCCCACTCGTCTACCATGGACACTATAGATCAGATGGGAAAAGTAGTTAGGGACAGTTAGATCAATTAATTAGTTAGTTAGTTAATTAAAAGGGGATATTAATTAGATAAATATGGAGAATAACCCTGAAGTTTTCATCCATAGTTCTATCCTATTCTTAATTTCTCAAGAAAACTGTTGTTCCCCCTGTTTATATAATTTTTTCAGTTCTCTATTTAGGGTTCATAATAGACACTCACTACCAAATATTAGTTGAGTGATATCCCAACTTTCCATGTAGTTAGTAGTTGGCCGCAACATCTTAGCAATCATCTTATTTTGTATGCACAGATATATAGAAAAGAAAAACAAACATGAAACAATGCAAAGAATCATAACCACCTTCTGCAAATTCCTCAAGACCTCCTTCATATTCTTCGATAAGCTTTTTCTGATCTACATATCTCTTCAGTCTATATTTGAAGTGATCTTTATATGGCTTTAGGGATGGATCAATACGAAAGATGCCAATGTTTTCTAAGTATTCTTCAGTGGATGATATTGTTGATTTGTCATCTGTAATAACAGCCACACCCTTGAAACGGGAGCTCACCTAGTTGTAGGAAAACACATTGAGACAACTTATCCACATGCAGCATATTTTGCATGTGTAAAACAGACATAATTCATTTCTTAAAAACTGGGGCAAATCTACCAGAATGGAGTTTTAAAACCGTGGCAAATCTGCCAGACTGGAGTCCAAATGTTCCATGTCATTTTAATTAATTCACTTTTATCATGCACTTCTATGTGGACGTGACATGTAGAAAAAAGGAAAAAAGTTTAACACGCTATGAAACACATTGAATTTGTTAGTTGTTACCTTTAATATGTTCATGTTTAAAACTAACTTCGGTTCCATAATAGAAGTTAGGAACTGCCCCCCAGTACCAAAGTAACTAAATTCTAAAAGAAAAATGATTTCAACAAAAGCTACTAGGCATTCTTAAATGCACGACCTCCAAACAGAACTATATATCTGTTAGGAATTAGGACAGCACATCTACATCGAAATTTCTCAGGAAACATGGACCCTAATTGTTTAATTGTTGAAATAAGAGACATGAAACATAGTCAAATATACCAACCATCTCGTGTATTGGTCTTCTCAATCCAAAACCGAACCCATATCCAAGTGGATTCCGATAGCCAAGAGCAAGATCTACTGACTTTTGTGTTGCCAGATGCTGCCTGCTTCTCACAGTCTGCCCAAAGAAAGAGAGTATTTCGGTGCTCAAAAACCTCTTATTCTTACGATAAAATAGAAATGAACTAAAATAAGTCCTTCTTCACTCACTACTTACTTTAGACTGTAAATTTTAGAAGGAACCGTGAAAAATATAGGGTTAAGGCTTTTCCATTAAGGAGGATGAAGAAAAAAGGTAAAAGAAACCAAAATGCAGGTTAGTTTGAAATCAAATCAACGGCAAGAAAACCGCATAAAATTTGTAGAGAGTAGAAACGATAAAAGCAGAAGCAAAAGTTGAAAACAGTGAATTACGAGAGTGGTGCAGGCAATGGTTGAAGAGACGGAAATGAAAGGATTCAGGCACACACAGTTAACCATTTCCCCGAGATCCAAACACGGTGCTCGATCAAGTTGGCGAACTTCGACTTGAGCTTCAAGCAATGTCCGTGAACATGATGAAATGAAGCGTGTGGAAGAACAGAGGCGTTGTTTGATTGTTTAAATAGCAACAACGAGGGACCCACTTTGGCATGAATTATTAACATTAATCTTCTTTTCATTGCTAGAGTACAAAGAAGAAACAGAGGAAAGGAAAGTATCTCCTTCCCCACGTGAAGAAGCAAGCAACGGTGCAAGAGTTTCCATCTGTTTGTTTTTCATGCGTTCCCAATACATGAAACCAAACATGTAATCATATTTATCAAGAAAATAACAGTAATAGTAATTAATGAAGATCTAATTAAACAATAAAATAATAGTAATAGTAATTAATAAAGATTTAACTAATTGCAGTACTGTAATTATGGCCGAAAATTTAGCATAAAAAAAGGATTGAACCTGGAGTTCTACGCCATAACATGTAAGTTAGTACAAAAAGCTTAAACATATTTATGTTTTATAAGCTATTCATTCTAATAATTCTTATACACCCATTTTAAGTGATTTTAATTTTAATATTAAACTGTCTAAACTTGCATTTTTATTTTATTTTGGTTGTTATAATTTGATAGTAAAAACTAAACGAGATTAAATAAATTATACATTGGTATTAAACAAGATTCGTCGTTAAACACGAACATATTTACTTACAAAAAGTAATTATTTGTTGTAATTTTTTTCCTTCTGAAAATTCATTCAATTTGCTGAGATTTAAACAAGTTATTTTAATATAATTTAATTCATTTCCAAATTTTGTTTCCATTACTTTTGATTAGTCGTAATAGAAATGCATAGAACTAGTATAAATAAAATAAACTAACATTTATTTTGTGTAGTTTTGATTATTGGGTTTACTGTTCACGAGGTCCATGATCCAATTAACACCGTAATAGTATATTTGATTACGATTTTCAAAAATTATTTTGATATCACACATCATTGTGGTTTAAATTATGCGTGTGAATTTAATGATTTGTAATTTTTTTAAGCGATTTATACAATTTAAAAATTTAGTTTTAATTTTAATGGATTTGTGGAATAAAAAATTATAAATTTTGTATAATTTGGTTACTCGTGTCTTTCAAATAGGGTGTTTCACATGTCTTCAGTTATATATTAATCCTTCGTGCGTTGGCATTTTCTCAATCTCACTGTTATAACACAATTAAGTTGATAATTGAAAATTTGTTTGGTGGTTCAAATGTATCTAAATTATTTTTTAAATTAAAAATAAATAAATCAAATGGTACTATAATATATATATATATATATATATATATATATATATATATATATATATATATATATATATATATATATACCAACACCATGTTTCATC